>JACBWW010000004.1:9644331-10124332 GCA_020086605.1 Lanius collurio | reverse complement strand
TGCACGGCACGGAATGACCGGCTCGGCGGGGCTGGGGCTGCCCCGGCCGGGGGCTGTGGCGTTCACCCCCGCGCCGCCGGGGACGGAGCCGGGGGGCTGCGCTGCGGGACGGGGGCGGGGAGCGTCACTGCACCACAGCGACCGTCCCTCCTCCCGGGGCGGGCGGAGAGGCGGCACCCGGGTACCGCGGCGGGGCCGTTTCGCTCCGTGCCGCGCCCTGCCCTGCCGTGCCCTGCCCCGCCGGTGAGGTGGGAGCCGGCAGCCGAGGGCTCCGCCGTGCCCTTCTGGCGCTCGGGGCCATCCCGCCCCCCGCGCCCTCACTGCGGACAGCGGTGGCTGGCGACGAGGGGAAACTTGGCTCGAAAGTCCTGCCCGCCTTGGCGCCAGCGGCTGCAGCGGGCTCCCGGTGCTGCGGGCGCGGCCCCGCCGCCTGCCTGCCCGGGCCGAGCGGAGAAAGTTTGCCGGCAGGAGGCTGGGCGGGGGCGGCGGGCGCTGCCGCAGTGTGCGCGCCGAGCCGCGGCTGCTGCCGGCGGCGGAGCGCCACGGGCTTCGCTCCTGCCGCCCTCGGTGCGATGTGAGGCTTGGGGACGGCGTCGGCTGCCGAAGGCTTTAGTTGTTATATGCGCCCAATAATCTTCTCCAAAATGGATTTTAGTCATAGCAATCTTTTTGGATACATAGAAGACCTGCAGGAACTAACTATTATAGAGAGGCCAGTACGCAGGAGCCTGAAGGTATATACCTTGAAATAGAACGATGCTCTAAAATCCGTTTTAAATTGTGTCTGTTTTAATTATGCACAAATAGATGAATAGACAGTTTATTATTTATTCTTTTTTTTTTTTTTTTTTTTTTAGAGCACCAGGATACAAAACATTGTTCTCAGTCATTTTACCATCTCGAATTCTAGATAGCAGGGATTTAATGTTTTCAGTATAAGAACATTAAGATGGGAACAAATCGACTAACTTGGGTCTTTAGATTAATTTGTATGCCACTTGTTTAATAGTGATAGTGTGTGACTTGAAACTGTACTTCTCAGACATTCCATCTTTTCCTGGTGAAAGATTTATTTGATTGAATTTGAAATGTTGGCTAGAGGCTTCATGAATAAATTCAAATTACTCATGCTAGCCTTGTATATGTGGGGAGAAAGGGTTGTTTTAAGAAGATTAAGACAGTGAAATAGTAAGGCATTGTAAACTCATAATTTCTATTTCACACTTGACAGACACCAGAAGAAATAGAAAGATTGACAGTTGATGAAGAACTCAGTGATATTGAAAGGGCTGTTTATCTACTCAGGTATTTCTTAAAACATTGCTGTGAGACATGCTGACCATTGTGTTTACATACATCTTTTTTAGTGTTTTACTCTTCACTCCTTTAATTTTCAGTCTATTAGTAGTTTTTTTACCTTCAGCTATGTTAAGCATATAGGCAAGATAAGAATAGGTACTGTAATTTTAAAAAAAATGTATTTTTTATTATATAAAAAATAATATTATTATAGATTGATGGGGTGTCTGTGTATATGTATAAGCATTTCTGAGCTTTTAACATGGTCCTCACAAGCACAGAGTTGTACTTAATAATCTTTTCCCTTGCAGTTGATTTTGCAAGATTCCCTGAGTGTTAATCTTATTAACCCCAATCATTCAGGGAGTTCATACTCACTCTAAGCAAATATTCACTTATGGGCAGTTACCACAGGCTGGTAACAGAGCTGTTCTAGCATCCTGTGTTTGGACTTTCAGAAGAGAAAAATTTGAGAGATTAGGTTTACAGTCCTTAGAAATTACTGTAGAAGATACTGTGTTAATACTTCCCTCTGTTCTATTTTTTTTCGTGTTGCCTCCTTCTTCTTGGTGAAAGCATTTATTTGCAGCTACTTGAAAAACTTAAATTTGGTAGTTTAAAATATGGATCTTTCAACTAATGTGTAAGTCATCTTTGAGAGTACAAGTGTTCTGGGGGATTTTGAGTTGAATATGCATTTTTAAACAATACCTAATAATTGGAGAACCAGCTGCAACTCCCTCTCAGTTTGCTTATTCTGCTGTTTTAAGTGCTTTTCTAGTCTATGCCTGTGCTCAATATTTAGAATAGATATTCTTGGTAATTTAATTTTCTCTTTTTGGGGTGCATGGCATTATTTTTAAGTTATCATTTTTGTCCACTGATACTGCTTTTGATACTGACTTATGTTTATGGTTTGGGGTGTTTTATGCTGAAATTTATTAAACAGAGGGTTTTAAAACTTGCTTTGCTCTTAGTTCCTGTAATGAAAGCAATTTTTTTGACTCTAGGGAAATTCAGAGGAAACATTTTCATGGGCTACATATCACTGAAAGGATGCATATCAATTCTGATTTTTACCTCACAACTACCAGTGTAGATGATGTTTGTTTTTTGTTTCTTTTTTTTTTTTTTTTTCCCAGTGTGGTAACAAATGTCTTTGCTCTTTTTTCCAATTAAAGATCACATTTCCAGCATATATATCTTGACTAAATCATTGCCATTTTAAATGGCAGAAGGTTCCACTTCATATCTTTCATCTTATCAATTGCTTTTCAACCTGGCCTTGACCTTCTCCTGACATCTTTATCTGATTTTCTCTACTCTAGAATCTGTTCTTGAGACATAACATTATTTTTCTTTTAAGGAAGCTTTCATTTTTTTCTCTGCATTGTTCTCATTGCGAAAAGGTACCTTCAACTCTGCTTGATAGGCTTTTTGTCAGGTAATCTTACTGTGCAGGTATGTTACTATAATAATCTAGTGGAAGCTTTTGCTGTTGAATAGCATATTGCTATCCTTGTACTAAGTGGAGTAAAAGCAGAGTTGAAAAGCTTCCTGTAACCCAGTAGTACCTTTTATATAATGTACAAGAGCATGTACTTTTGGCTTGTCAGGAATTTTTAATCTATTTTAATACAATATCCCTGCCTGTTGCTATTTGACAATAATGTCAGTCCAGGCTTTCCGTGCCTCTTTTTCTCACACAGATACATTATTCACTGTCCTTCAGCTTGTTCCTTATGTGGGACTCTCCTTGATCTTATCCAAAAAGCCACTGCCTTTTCTGAAAATCTATCTATAGAAATAGCTTTGTTAATGATGGCTATGTTGTATCCCACTTGGAAAGGATGATATCTCCATATAAATTAAAAATATACAAGAACAATAATAGAAAGCAAATCTCTCACCTTAAATATCTACAGATAACATCAAAATACTACTTCTGTCCCAATGTCTTTTATATTGTAATTTACTTATTGCACCCTAATCTGCAAGTTGAAGATTTTATTACTGAGGTATCTTCAGTGTTGCTTGTACAGTGCAATGGAGCTGAATAATACTGAGTGAAACCTTTGTATGCTACAGCAAAGCTAATGTTTACTAATGATTTTCTGGGAAAGTTCAGGAAGTGTCTTCACATTTTAAAGATTCTCATTCTGAACAAAAACCCTCAACCACTTTCTTCTCTTTTCACATCTTTTCCCTCTAAAACCTGTCCCCAACTTCTCCCCTCCCACCTTTGAACTTGCATTTGCTTCTATGCAGAGTTGTTCTATGTTTACTAGATACTTGTTTTTAGAAGATTTCTGCTCTTGTAGTCTTTTACTGTAGTAGGCTGAAAATGGGTACATTGACGTCCAAGTTGGAGAGGGTAGATTTTTTTTTTTTCCTAGTGACTGATTCTTGCTTGCTGTATATATGAGAAGGTGTTAATTTCCCAACTCTCAGAGTTTCTTCAGTTATTCTTCTCTTTTCACTTTTTGTGTTCTCCACTTCTCATTTGCCACTGGTATTGTAGAATTTCTGGCATGGTCTTTTACTCCTCAATATTGTAAAGTTAATTGTTTTGCACATCTGGTAGGTATTTGTAACCATCTAAGGATTATTTTGAATTTCCATAATGTCTTGTCTGTATCTAGCCATGATGTATGGTCACAAATTTTTTAAATTTCTGTTCATTGTCTTGTCTTAAGTAGGACATAACTATAAACCTACAAGTGTTTTTTAGCATGTGGTAAGTACATTGACACATTGATCCTGGATGAAATCTCACTTCCATAGGGACATGATTTCATTATAATTGTTTTTTTGTTGTTAGCTATCGTAATTTGGTTTCACATTCTAAAATGATAATTGCAATTTTGATAATCCTAAAAAGTTTATTTGTCATTATTATTTCTAGTGAATGTCTTTGCTTTCTGCTTCCCTTTTTCTGCTAGTACTATTTTTCAGATAACTATGAAATGAGGTAGATTGATAAGAAGATCTAGCTAAAGCTGATGATTTTTGGTTGCCTTAGTTTTCAGATAACTCTGATTTGCTACATCATGTGGATATAGAAACAGTTCTGCAAGCCAAAGGAGAGGATGTAGTAGCTCTCCTGGTGGCTAGGGTTACTTTAACATGATGAGCATAAGTGAACTTCTGCTTTAAATCACTGATGCCCAGAGTACTCAGTTTTAATTAGGTAACGTTCTGCAATTACACTGAGCAAGTCTAATTTAATAAAAATGTGGTAACAAAGTGGACTGTAATTTGTTTTAATCTTATTTAACCTTGATTCTGGTAGAGGAGCTGGGATTCCTTACACCAGACTGTCAGGGATGTTTGTGAACTTCTCATTGAAATCAAATGGAATTAGGGACTTCGGGAGGGAGAGGCATCTGAGTGTCTCAGATCTATCTATGTTTTAGAGCTTCAGCCTGTGCTGTGGTTTCTGGAGGGTCTAACAGGAATCACTGAAGAGTTGTATTCTGCCTGGGCTTTGCATGCTGCTGGCCCAGCAGAAGAACAAGGACAGCAAAATAGCTGTGCATCTCAACCAAGTCAGTGTCAAGATTGATGGCTTATTATAAAACCATCAGCATCTCAAGAGAAGCTGCCAGACCACACTACAGCAACTGAATAGTTTGCATTCTACCTCAGGGCATTGTGACCTTTATCAGGACAGTGGCAATAAGCAGCTCAAGGACAATAATTTTTATTCCTGCTGTGAACTTTTACCTGTCATCTTAGTTTCCACGTTTTCTGATGCTTGATTCATGTTATTACTTATATTATTTTGTCTTACTGTAGCTCCCTCTTTTATGGTATACAGTCAACAGAAGGTATTGTTTGCCTGATGAGTTCTGGATGCTTACTGGAATGTGCACTGCAGAGTGGTTTGTTTTCTGAGGACTTTTCTGATAGATTTCCCTGGGCTTTTACATTTTTGTGTGTACTGTATGATTTTGTATTCAGCTACTTTTTGGTTATTTTCATTTGTGTCTGCTTCGTGTTAAAGCTTCCTGACCTTGACATTTGTGTCTTACTTAAAATTGCAGGGTAATAATGAGTTATTAAGCTGGAAGATTGTATTATTCACCCTTTTGAGAACATAGTATACTTTGTTTTTGGAGAGATCCAATCTGTCAGTGTAGAAAACAACACAATCCCTTTCTAAAACATTTAACATAGTTTTTGAAGACACAGTAGGTACTCTATCTAGATTGGAAAGAATTCAATGCCTCTAAACATAGGATGACCTAAAAAGATCACAGCAACAAGAAAAGTTGTACTTTATTGTAGCTATCCTTGATTAGCTAGAACATTCTCAAATTCTGAGCATCTTTTAGTACATTCTGTGTTGTTCATTGTGAATGTCAAAACCACTGCTATTTAAAAGTTTGTGATTTTTAAATTTTTTGTCTAGGTTTTAGTGATTGTGCTAGTTTTGGGAAGTTTCATTTTTCTGTAGGTGAAGGCAACTCAACTTTGATTTTAAATGAAAGCTTTCATTTACATGTAACTTTAAGAGCTGATTTTCTGCATTGTATCAATTTCTTCTGCTGTGTTACCTAATCATGAAAACTCGCTACTCTATTCCAGTTATACAGTTTATGGTTCTGATGCATGCATGGTATACTGAATGATCCAGTGTTAATGCTCAGCATATTGGAAAATAGTTCTGCCATCTGTACTGCCAAGCTGTAAATATTAATGTAAGAAGTATTTCTTCATTTTCCCCATCTTTTATTTTTGAAATTGCAACTTAAATTTTAGAAAAGTTTCATTCCGATTCACTTTGTTAGACAGGTAAACTATTTTCTTGACCTTAAATGTGTTATGCAAATAAATTAATGAGTATAAAATTGATTCTTTCCCTTTAGAGTAAAAGGGGTACCTGTAGACTCCTAAGTGTTGCTAAGTCACATACTTTTATTTAAACTTAGATTTGTGCAAATACTTCTGTTAATCATACTTGCTGAGTTGAGTTGAAACTGCAGCTGACAAGCCAGCTGTAAACACATAGAGCAGAGTTAATACAGTGCTTTGAGAAGCATTTAAAAGAAAAAAAAAAGGAGAGAGAAAAATGTACATTTCAGTTTTCTTTCTCAGGCTACAGTCAGTGCAGAAAGATGGCAGTGCCAGCCCTCTCCCTACTGTAGTGTTTGTGCTATGTTTGCCCTTTTGCCTGCACAGTACAGTTATCTGATGCAAACCCTGAAAATGATGGTTAGTTTTAAACCGATCAACTGTGTGATCCAGGACTTTGTACACTTCAAAAAAGACCTGTGCCAGCACAAAGGAACTGAATAGCAGCATGGGAACAGTGCTTGGGAGGAGGTGAAATATCTTTGAGACTTAGCACTATGTTTGGCTGGTTTATTGTATTTATGAAGTCACAGTTTCCTGGTGTCTGGTTTCACAGTCAAGTTAGGCTGAAAGAAGCTTTCCTGATACCAGAGAGGATCTCTCCTCTCGTTTCATTATGTGACTACATGTTACTGATAAATTTTGTGTACCAGTGCTAATGTTGTTGCAGCCACGCAATCTCAGTCAGATCAAGGAATGGGTGCTAATTCTAACAAGGTTTTCAGATTCTTGCTTCCAACAAATTGTGGAACAAAATGCGACTGCTTGTGCCACTATAAATGGGAGCATGAGCAAGAAGTCACAGCTGGTAGATGACTCTACCATCGATGGCAAACCAGATTTAGTTCTTGTTACTTTAATTTTGAATGTATGCTTTGAATCTGTGAAGTAAAGTACTGGTTGAAATGACCAGAGAATAGAAAGTATCAGCTGTTAAAGAATCATTAAAGTTGGAAAAGACCTCCAAGGTCATTGAGTCCAACCTCTGACTAAGCACCACCATGTCAAATAAACTATAGCACTAAGTGCCGCACCCAGTCATTTTTTGAACACTTCCAGTGATAGAGAATCCACCGCTGCTCTGAGCAGCCTTAACTACCCCTTCCAGATCTTCAACTTGACTCTTCCTTGACACAGCTTGAGGCCATTTCCTCTCATCCTGTCACTTGTTGCCTGAGAGAAGAAGCTGATCCCCACCTGGCTACAAACCCCTTTCAGGTGGTTGTGGAGAATAGTAAGGTCACCCCTGAGCCACCTCTTCTCCAGGCTAAACAATCCCAGCTCCTTTAGTGGCTCCATGCAAGACTTGTGCTCCAGACCTGTCCCCAGCTCTGTTGCCTTCAATGCTCCAGCACCTCAATGTCTTTTTTGTCGTGGGGGGCCCAGAATGGAACACAGGATTTGAGGTGTGGCCTCACCAGCGCCAAGTACAGGGGGACAATCGTTGCCCTGGTCCTGCTGTCCACACTTGCTGACCCTGGCCGGGGTGCTGTTGGCCTTCTTGGCCACCTGGGTACAGCTGGCTCAGGTTCAGCTGCTGTCAAAAGGCACCCCCAGGTCCTTTTCCACCAGGCAGCTTTCCGGCCACTCTGCCCCAGCCTGTCGTGCTCTGTGGGGTCGTTGTGACCCCAGTGCAGGACCTGGCACTTGGCCTTGTTGAACCTCATACCAGTGGCCTCACCTCATTGATCCAGCCTGTCCAGATCTCCTTGCAGAACCTTCCTACCCTCCCACAGAGTGACATTCCCACTCAACTTGGTGTCATCTGCAAATTGACCAAGGGTGCCCTTGATCCCCATGTCCAGATATCAAGATATCAAACAGGGCTCTCTCCAACCCTAAGCCCTGGCTAACACCACTGGTGACCATCTGCCAGCTGAATGCAGCACTATTCATCACTGCTCTCTGCGTCCAGCTGTCCTGACAGTTTTTAACCCAGCGAAGAGTACACCCATCCAAGCCATGAGCAGTCAGCTTCTCCCAGAAAATGATGGGGGAAATTGTCAAAGGCTTTGCTGAAGTCAGTGTAGCCTATAGCCACACCCTATGCCACCAGTAGGTGGTTCACCTAGTCATAGAAGGGAGATCATGTCTGTGTGTGATTTGGAAGTCTGCCTGAGCTGTGATGTGTGAGACCAGGTAGTTCTTCCTTATGTGTTGTCAGATTCTTCTCTGGAGATGTCAATTATATGTGTGTTTCAGAGCATCTTTGCTCATGACATAATAAGCAGAAACTAGGTGGCTACAGGGTATAGATGTTATTTTTTTAATATCAGACACAGTTGAAAAATCTGTGGGTTTTCTTCTAAAAATTGTTCTGTTGTCGTGGGAAAACCTTATCATCCTCTCTTAGAAATGTTCAACAGAGGAATATCCAGCTAAATATTGCCCGTATTTCTTTCTTTCTTTCTAACATGATGGATCCTATACATAAGTAGCATGTTGCCCAGCAGGAGAGTGAGTTTCTTTTAGTTTTGTTTAGATGAACACTAATGTTTAATAAATAAGTTTAACACTTGCACAGTTAATTTTAGAGGTCACATAATTAATGTTTAAGTATAATAATTCTTCTTTATATCAACTTCCTTAGAAAGTTCCAAGTGTTTATAGAAACATTTTGTGCTTATAAGGAGCTTTTATCCTCATGCTTGCTCAATATTACTAATTTATGTTTTTATCCTTTGCTGATTTGGTAGGAGGTGATAGTATTGCACCTATAGTAGTTTTTGTCAGGACCTGGAAATGCCAGTGGAAACTCTGAAGATGTAGATGGGAAAATGTGGTATTTTTTTTTTTTTAGAATACATCAAAGGTCCAGATTCCTCAAAGAGTAGATCAAGCTGTCCATTTCTGGCTAGTCTGAATATGCTTTCACGTGATGGTGCCCAGTAAAATAATGGCTGTTGTATGCTAGGGACTGAAACAAATCTCTAGTCAATTTTCATGGAGTCATTGAATTGCTGGGGTCAGAAAGGATCAAAGGTTATCTGTGGGGAATCACAAAAGGTGAAAGGCTCTTAGGTGAGAGAAATAAAAGCAGGCTTCAGAATTAAAGCAGAAGAGTTTAGGGATTAGCTTTGCCTGGGAAAACTAGAAGAAGATACAATTATAAGCAACAAGGACACTAAATACAGTGGCTAGAGTCTTTAGGCCAGGCCTCTCATCTAAATAGCTTTTGAAGTTGCAAAATAAAATATCCTTAGCAAAACAGATAAGTTTCATAATGAATCATTGTCTGTTGTTAAAAAGGCATAACAAACCAGCATTGTGTGTAGAAGTAGTAGGTGTGCTATTATTGATTGGTTAAGACAGATGTCTGTAACTTTTAGAAGCATGCTATTGGCCAAAAAGCTTTGAAGAATGCTTTGCAACCAGGAAATCTTGGGATGTCTCTGGGACAGTGTGAGCTCTGTGCTAACTCTTGTCTCAACTCTGTATGTGAGACTGATAAACTATTAAATAGCTCCTGGAACACTTGTCCGAGTTCCCTGTCCCGTTGCTCTGGAAATCGCCGACAGTTATCTAATTCCACCCCCCTGCCACGGGCAGAGACACCTGCAATTGGCCAGTTTGCTCAAGGCCCCATCCACCCTGGCTGTGGATGCTTCCAGGGATGGGAACTCTAAGTAACCTCTTCCACTGCCTCTCCACCCTCACAGTAAAGAATTTCTTCCTGATATTCAATTTAAACCTACTCTCAGTTTTGAATCCATTTCCCTTTGTTCTACCACTCCATGCCCTTGTAAAAAGTCCTTTTTCAGCTTTCCTGAAGGACCCTTTTAGGTACTGTAAGGCTTCTGTAAGAGGCTGCTCTCTTCTCCAGGCTGAACAACCCCAGTTCTCTCAGCCTTTCCTCACAGGAGAGGTGCTCCATCTCTTTAGTTGTCTTTGTGACCCTCCTCTGGACTTGTTCAAACATGTTGATGTCCATTCTCTGCTGAGGAGCCCTTACCTGGATGCAGCACTCCAGGTTGGTCTCATGAGAGCAGAGTAGAGGGACAGTCACATTGCCTTGCTGGCCACACTGCTTTGGATGCAAAAGCCGAGGATACAATTGGCTTTCTGGGCTGTTGCACAGTGCACATTGCCGGCTCATGTCCAGCCTCTCACCGACCAGCACCCCCAAGTCCTTCCTAGCAGGGCTAGGTTCCTCTACCAGTCTGTGTTGGTAGCAGGGGTTGCCCTGACCCAGGGGCAGCACCTTGCAGTTGGCTTGTTAAACCTCATGATGTTCCAGCAATGCTCAGCTTGGTGTCGTTGGCAAACTTGCTGAGGCTGCACTTGGTCCTTCTGAGTGAAGATACCAAATGACACTGGTCCCAGTACAGAGCTCTGAGGGATATCACTTGTGACTGATGTCCATTGAGACCACTATCCTCTGAATGTGGAAATCCAACCAATTCCTTACTCACCAAACATGTTTTTCTTGCAAATTCCTTCTGGTGTTTAGAGGACTACTTTGTTGTATGCGTAGGAAGCCCTTCATGTGTCATGATGCGGTGCTTCCATGGCCCTGCATTCTGACTCCATATGTTGCTGACAGAAAGAAGAAACAGCACTTAATTCTGATTCAGCTACTCTTTTCCTAAAAGCAGTTTAGTAGCATGCACTGCTGCCTATCCTGAAAAATCAGAGTACTCTGAGATTCTTCAGAAGAATAACTCCTAGTGCTGATACACTGCATATTTTTGCGTTCAGGGCTGTTTAAAAGCTTTTCTGAATCTCCACAGGGCAAGGTAGAAAGAACTCCATTATGTGTTGGTACACTGTAAACTTTATATGCAGCGAAGTTGTTTTACTGAGGTGAAATTCTAATTGTAATTTAAGGACTTCAGGAACTAGGACTGCAGTCTTGGGGCTGTATCTGTGCCTTAGCAGATATGCTATGACAGAAGAATTTGGAATGAGACAAGCTTTGTTGAGATTTAAAATTAATCCTGCTCTCTGGGGTAAACTTGTATAACAGTTCATTTAGCTATTTTTAGAGTTAACTTCAGTAATATTAATGTTTTTGTCCTTGTTCCACCAGCTGGTACTCTAAATGCCAACACTGAGTTACCCTGGATTTTGTCAAGCCTTGGAGCCCAAAGCTTTCTATCACAGGAAAAAAACCCAGGATTATTTAATCACTTAGAAATTTTTTCACTGGGAAAACAAAATGGGAATGTAGACAGTCTTTGAGACTAAGCAACTCAAAGAGATCTGCATTATTTATTGAGAAGTTCTCCAGTGTTGGTAGGAGCATCTTATTTAGTCTTCTAGGGGCAGCTTTTTGTATAAGAGGAGTTCTCTTTAGTTCTTGAGGACAAACAGAAAACGAAATTGAAGTGATTTCTACAGCACGAGTTTCTATTGACATAGTCTGGCAAAACCCATATTCCAGCTAAAGAGCCAACTGTTTTAATTATACACAATTATAGGACTCTGTTCATAAATAAGAAGGTTGCTTCAAATTCCAAAACTGAGTCCAGAAGTGGCATCTCTAGGCAAAGACAGTTACATCTTCGGACAAAGATTTTTAAAAAAAACCCTGGTAATACAAAAGCACATTGATGGCAATTGTTCATAACTGAATTGTTCTTGAAATTCACCCTTTGAAAATTAATGTGTCACTGGCATTCTTATGTTTTGATTCTCCTCTCCTTCCCCCCAATGTATCCTTACCTTCCTAGATCAGGTTGGTATGTGTCTTTGCAGTCTGAGCAGTAACAGTGTCCTTTGCAGGCTTTGAAAATCAGGGTTCTCCAAACTCATAGGCCTCAGTCTCTTAAAACTAGTTTTACATGGCCATCACATTCACTGCAGTTTGAGATTGCTCCTCTCTCCATGAATAACCTTGCTGTCTCATGGAGACACTCTTTGATAGGAGGGAGGCTTTCCCTTTGAATGCTAATTCCCTATGGCCTACCCACCCATTAAAAAGGAAGAAAAATGTCTTTCTGGTTTAAGAGTAATAAATAAACAGAATGAAGAAAGAGACAAAGAATCACTTGAAAACTTCTGCTAGATCTCCTGGGTACATCTGTCTGAGGCTTTTTTGCTGCTGCCAGATACTTTTACACAAGCAGAAGGTACCAGATGTTTCACATCCATGTTATTAATCAAATGGACTCTTGGTGATGCAGGTATTCCTATTTAAATTATTCTATTTAGCTTTTTTTTACATTCAAATAAATGTTTCTGCATGTTTCTCTTTGCAAAATATTACCCTATGAGGGGTTAATGTTAGGAAATAAAAATACCAGGCTCTAGATGTGTCTCTGTGTCTTGGTAGCAGTTGTTCCAGCAGCAGTTTTGTTTATTCCATGTTATGTGGCCGTGGGTTCTGAGAATGTGTACAACTCTCATGTACAAAGTAGCTGAGTCATTCCTTAGCAATCATTTAAAGTCAGAGCAGGACCAAGGGTAATTGCTATGCTTTACTGAACTCATTAACTGTTGCTGGAAATGCCTTACCCATCTATCCCTTACATATTACCTTTCCTAACAGACTACAGATAAACAGTACTTCTTAGTCATTGCAAAATTACTGTTGCTTTGTTTACAGAAACATGTTACGCTGAATTTAGCCTCAGTGTTTCTATGTAATGCCTATATGTAATGCCTACTTTCATGTTCTTCCACTTGTTCTTTAATTTACTGTAAGAAAGTCAGGTTTAGGCAGTGTGTAAGCAGGGATGGATGAACTGGCATGACTGGAATTGCATAGTTTTAAGTGTGTATTAGTCCAGGCTGAGTATAGTAACAAGGTTTGTTGTAGGACTTCGGGCATTTTTTTTAAAACTGATGGTATATAAATAAAAGTGATCCACATTGCTAAGTCAGAATAATGTATAGTGGTAAAAATAGACTGCAGTCTCAAAGAGCATAGTCTTACATTCTTTCTAATGGGGAAAAAGGTAGTTTGTGCATTCTTCTTGTCCTTATCTGTTTTTCAAGAATCAGCCAGTTTAAGAGAACACTTCTGGCTTTGGAAATAGACCAATATAACATTTTTTCCTTGGGCATTTTTCTCATAAGATTTTAGGGTTAAATCTCCTGTTTGATTGGGGAAAAAAAGAAATTTTTTTTTTCACCAATCTATCTTAAATCAGAATGATTTAATTTCTTTTTATTTTTTTAAATGGTAAAGCACTGTAACTTTAAATAAAATTACAAAAATTTCCACAGGGTTTTATGTGACAGTCCAAGAGAAAAGGTATAAACAGGATATCTTGGAGGACTTGGGTTTTTTTTTTTTGTTTATGGGAGTAGCTTTGTGTCCAAATTACCAATTATGCCTATAGAGAAAATTCCACATTTCTTGAAGTAAAACCAGTGAATTAATTTGGGTAAGTATCAGTTAGCTTCTCCCTCTTCCCACCCCTGCTGCCTCCCCATGACTATTGTTGAAAAACAACAGAATTAAGCACTAGAGCCACCAGTTTATGCTACAATTAAATAAATGTTTTTCAAACCTTCCTGTTTAATTCCAAAACATTTCTCTTTACCAGTTGAAGTAGACCAGGAAAGTTGGATTCAGGGTGGATCAACGCATTTGATAACACAATTGATATTGTGTTATCAGCAGAAATGATGTTGCACTCAATAATACCGTTTTATTTTGCTTGCAGTAGTTTATGTCTACAAAATGGGATGATTTACTATTTGTCTGTGCTGCATGAGAAGTGCCAGCTTGTGGTCAGATTTTCCAAAGTAGTATATACTGGCTGGTTTTTTTCCTCCTCCTTAGTGAAATTGCTTGGTAACTTCTGTTACCAAGAGTATATTGAGAAGGCTCAAGTAGGGACAGAAAGAAAATGCTTTAAACATGCTAATTGTATTTTTGTTGTAAGTAGGGATTGATTGTATTGTCTCTGGCAGAATAAACATATGTAAAAGAGAAATGTGAAAGACATCTGCTTTAATACACTTTTTACATGGTAATATTACTTACATTTTTGGGCAGGCTTGGAGGTAAAAATCCTGTCTTTAAAGTGGGAAACAGAAAAGATGCCATTTTCACTTCTGAAATTGTAACTGAGCTTTTTGAGGGGGAGGATTTATGTCCATATTAAATAGCAAAACATGAGTCATTGCCTGATTGCTGTTTGCACCAAAATTCTTCTGTTATAAACAGTTAATCTCTTTTATGTAATTGCATTTCAAAGCTCAGGATTAGGACACCTATTTCTCTGCCATTTTGGGAACTAGAAGTCAGTAAGATTCAGGGCAAGATTTAATTTTATTTTTGCTTTTTCCAGCTGCAGCAATTGATAGACACTTAATCAATGGAGAAAAGAATGTTGGCTACTTAAAATTAACCTGCTTCTTTACTACAGGTTTTAATCCGAGAGTATGTCTGTTTCTTCTTATTTTCATCACCATGTAAAGCCAATTTAGGTGTATTTTAAGGGTTACTTGTAAATTCTCTTGACCCTTTCATGCTTGTTGTATTGCAAGAAAATACTTACTACAAATGAATTTGTAATAAATCAGTAGATGCATACTGATATGCAAAAATCAACTCTAATTGCATATAAATACACTTGTGCTTTGATGACTTAAACTGTCTCACCTATTTTAAAATTATCTGTTAGAGGGTAGCTAGATCAATAAAATTAATATACTTATCTTTGTATCTTACGTATTTTTTGCAAATTCTGAGGATATTAAGTAAAAACTTCTTCAGTGTCTCATCTTACTTCCTTATTAAATGAAGAAGCTGGTTTTGGTCTTTTTAAATGAACAGCTGGAACATGACAGCTTCTGGATCTATTGGGTATAATGCCCCACACCCGTAAAACCCATGAGCTGAAAAAGATTCTAACTAGACTTTAGTACTTGATAGGTTGTTTGAGATGTTCATGCCTCACTTTACCTGGTTTTTGGCAAAGGATGTGAGTATTTTTCCCCAAATGTTATTACTTCCCTTTTCTTACTTTCCTTTTCTTTGCCCTCATTGCTGTAAATGACAGTTTGCCTTAAGCTCATTATTTTCAGGGGACTACACACTGGATACATCTGTAAAGACTATGTTGGCCCTATGGAAGTTATATAAAACTTTGGAGTTCTTTATGCACTAGAATAACATTGATAGCTTAATCACTGTGGGCTGTGTTTAAGGTAAATGCTGTTAGTAGATATCTGCCAGTAGATGCTTCTTCAGATATCTAATGAAAAGTATTGGTCATGAAAATAATATATTCTGTTAATATTTACACCATGAGTTTAGACTAAAAATTTATTGTTCCAAACCTTTTAGTGATTAGTTAATTCATTTCTTTTTCAGTAACAAACAAACCACAGGGAAGAAGGCAGGGGAATGGCATGCAAATAATGTTGTATCAATGGATGTTTTTTACCATAATTTTTCTCTTTCCGTGGTACTTTTTATTCCATAGAATGATGTTGATATCAGTGTAGTAAATAAACAAGCCAGAAATTCTGGTGGTTAACACTGAATATATGCTGTGAAGGATCTATGCAGCTGAGCATATTTGACATGCATTCAAAGGAAAGAGATATTCTTTTCTTCAGAGATGATTCTGGACTAATTTTAGTAAATGTGGGTGGAATTACTGGGAAATGCTTTTATTTATTCTTCCCATTGCAGAATGTCGAACACTTTCTGGGATAACTGTACCACTAGAAATACATTAATATGACTATGTGAGAAAAAAATAGTGTAACAAAAGGCTATTTAAGATAATTGTAGTGATTTTGAAGATAGGGAATGTTACTAGGACTATAATTACCTAAACATAATTGAGTAGTGTTGTGGATTGCCAGCTTCCAAGCCCCACATAGCCACTCGCTCATTGGGACAGAATCAGAAGGGTAAAAGCTGAAAACTTGGGGGCTGAGATAAAAACAATTTAATAGGGAAAGTAAAGCCATGCACAGAAGCAAAGCACTGCTTCCCACAGGCAGGCAGGTGTTCAGCCATCTCCAGGAGAGCAGAGCCCCGCCATGTGTAATGGTGACTTGGGAAAGAAACATCATCATTACAAATGTTTCCCCCTTCCTCCTTCTTCCCCCCACTTTCCATACTGAGCATGATGCCATATGGTGTGGAACATCCCTTTGGTCAATTTGGGTCACCTGTCCTGGCTGTGTCTCCTCCCAGCCTCCCATGTACCCCCTGTCTCCTCCCTAGCATGGCAGTACAAAAAGCAGAAAAGGTCTTGGCTCTGTGTAAGCCTTGCTCAGCAATAACAAAAACATCTCTTTGTTATCAGCCCTGTCTCCAGCACAAATTCAAAACACAGCCCTGTACCAGCCACTGGGAACAAAATTATCTCAGCCAAAACCAGCACAGGTAGGCAGGAGGATTCCAGTGGTGTGCTGATAATGGTTTTAACAAGAATGCAGATATGGATTAATGGTCTGTGTATGTAATGCTTATTTTTATCTACTGTTTGAAATTATTCTGTCAGAGAGCTGAAAATTTGAAAGACTGTGTCACCACTTCAGTTTGTTAATTATGTTAATTGTTTTGCTTAGTTTGGTTGTCCACTCCAACATGGAGCAAATCTTATGTATGTTTGAGAGAAATGACTGACTCTTCTATTTAATTAAGTAGCTGAATTTTATCCTACTTTCCGAAGTGATCATAAATCAAGTAAAGCACTTTTTTGTTTGACAGAACATGAATCAGGAACAGCTTGGAATTGAAGCAGTTTTTAGTTATTTGTGTATTTACTTCAGAAAGCTGCCTTCAATCTATGGTTGCTTTTGATATATGAGAAAGCAGCACTAGAGTCAACTGTTTGACATTGTGGTGCTGATGCTTGTAACTGCATCAGTCTTAAGTAGCTGTCCAATATACTTGAAAATATGAATGTTACTGCTGTGTATACTCCTTGAATAATGAATAGTATGTGAACCAGCAAAGCTTTCCACTTCTGACTTGTCTAAAAGCTAGCTCTTATGAGGAGTAAGTTCACAGTTTCATATTCATTTTATAATTAGTTTTTCTTTTGACTCGTCAAGCCCTTTGAGTATAACAGCAGAAATTTGATAGAAATTTAATATGAACTGTCAGAAGTCATTCTGAGCCCACAGTTAGATTTCCTTGGCTGAGAATAAAACTGCTTCTACAGCTAAAACTTCAAATTATTTCTAAGATTTTGGATGTATTTTTTTTTTGCTGCTCACAATTTTATTCCTATACTTTTGAGATTAGAACATAGGCTTAGCTTGTATTATTAGATATGATACCTATCTACTTAAAATATCTAGATATGTATATATATATCTCTATATAAAATACATCTAAGATATCTAGATGTGTTTCTCTTGCATATGAGGGAAAATGCTGTGATCAAAAACTTCAAACCCTCTCTGTACCCTTTTTTATTTTTATTTTCCATGTAGCTTTTCATTTAGTCACTGTACTCATACCCTGTACTTTCGTTCTGTACTCAGTGTTATTTGTAGTGTCTCTATGGGTCTTCTACATTTGCATTTTCTTTTGATCCAGTCTCTGATTTTGAAAAGGGCTGATCAACTCTTGTACAAAGTATTTTTTATTTACTATTTGTCTGTGTTTTACTGTTAGTAAGATTTTGTTGTTATGGGGCTTATAAGCCTATTCTAAAAAGTTTGAATTTTTTGAAAGACAGATAAGAAGTTCTACTTGTACTTTAATTCTTAAAAGGCTAGGGTTACTTCAGGCTTTTACTGTGGTCTTCAACTCTTACATATACAGAAAGGTCTTTTTTATGAAGCCAAGCAGATATAGGCAAAAAGACCAGTTAATAGTTTATTTCCTAACCTTTAATGTGCTTTTCTTAATAGCATACTGAGGAATTGCAAGTGTGTTTAGCATAGCATAATTTGTTTTTAAATGATTGAAGAGACTCATAGCAAGGGTTGCGATGAAGTGGCAGCTTCTGTTAGAGCTGTCAATAAATCTTGAAAAAATAAACAATTTTTTTAGACCTGTGAGTCAGTTTAGGAAAGGAGAGGTTGCAATGTACAGCAACAGCTTTCTATTTTTTAGAAATTCTCATCAGCTTCCATGACTATTAGATTAGAGTTGGTATGAAAAAAAGTATGGAATAGATACAGGATGGAATATGCTATAGTCAGAAAGGTTGGGAAGGCATAATAGAAATACACAGAGTATAAAGTGGGAGCTTTGGGATCTGTTGTTTATAGTACCCCACATAGGTAAGACAGACAAGCTGAAGAAGACTCAGTAGATTTTAGTACTTAGTAGATCATTTAAAGTTTTCCTCTCTGTGTGCATGAAATATACTGATAGAAAAAATAAGGCTGGAGAATGAAAAGAGATCCTGTGTCTAAATTAGACTATAAGAGAAATTTAGGTCAACAGAAGTAATTTATCCTTCTAGAATTTGGTTAGCATCTGTGGGGGTTTTTTTTGGTTTTTTTTTTCACTTTCAGCATAGAAAAATTACAGGCCTTGTACTTTTTCAGATGACTTCTTATAGAACATTATGCATGCTCTGAACATAAAAAATCTTGTTGAATGTGAAAATTACAAATTCTGGGTCAGTAAATGAGGACTGGCAGAATGAAAGATAATACCAGCTCCTAGCTCATTTTTGCTATATCATCTAGGGATGGGAAATGGCATTATCTTAAACTTGAATGCCTGGCTTTACTTTTCAAATTCAGACTCAAAATAAAAAATGCAAAAATGAATTCTACCCAGAAACTATACAAAATGCAATATGTGTTGTAAGCCCTCTAAGGAAGAAGAAACTCTTCTAGGAGACTGTAACGTTGATACTGGGGTAATATTTGAGAGGAAAAATGTGTTCCTTTGAGGCACTTTTTAAATTCTTGAAAATTTTCTTGAAATTCAAGGGAGAAAAGCTCAATGTTTACTCATAATAATTAATGTATAAAGTCACAGAAACTGATGATATTAGGAAGAAAGACATTATTGTGTCATTATAGTGTATTTGTTTTGGTTCAGGAACAGAAAGGGATATCTGAGATAGACATTCTCCTTTCTCTCTTTGACAGATGTTCAGCAAGGAAACAGAAATAAGGGACTTCAGTTGACCAAACCTATTGTTCTAAACAGGGTTACTATGAATACAAAACTACTGTGCAGCTAAATCTGGGGTTTCGGTTCTTACTTTAATTACTTCATGTGTAATGGTACAAGTTCAGATATATACTGAAATCAGATTAGTTTCTTCTTTTTTTAATGTATAGACCATGTAGATCTTATTCAGATGTGCTCTAAAATGATCATGGGCACATACATCTTAAGTAGAAGATGAAAATGAGAAAGTGGTTTTGAAAATTAGATTTTACTAGGAAAGGACTATAAAGTCAATTGCAAGGAGATGTTCCCTATGATATTAGGGCTTGTGACTTTTTGAAAATTGACATTATTATGATGTTAAATTTTCAGATTAGTTTTATTCTGTCTTATTTTCAGCAAAGTTATAGGAGCCGAAAAATAAAGTTTCTTCTCTTAAAGAAGTCTCCTAAAGTCTCTTCTCTTAATTTGCTTTGGATTTTCTGCAGGTTACTCCCTTGTAATATATAGATTCAAGACTGTGCTAATAATTATATTGCTCACAATTCTCTATTCAACTGAGGCTCTTAAAGGAAGTTACTTTAACAAAATGACAGATCTTTCCATGGGACTGAGTCTGTTTATAATATATTTGCTACAATAGATGTTGACTAGATGTTCAGACACTCCTGTTACATAATTTATGTTTAAAGAACTATAATTGAAATGTAAGCATACCTCACATAACATGAAAGGAAAGCTACTGCTTTACACCAGTGTAAAGACAGGGTTGTACTTTTACAGAAAATACTAGATTGTATTTTATCAAAGGAGTATTCACTTTAAAATAAAATGAAAACCAGTCATAAAATGATACATCCATATTTGTGATTTCAAGATATTTTTCTAATTTCTAGATTTTTCCCCTTTATTTACTAAAAGCCTAAAATTATTCAATCAAAGAAAAAACTAAAAAAAAAACCAAAAACCCTTGTAAAAATGTTAGTATTTGTTAGCAAGAGCAGTACCTAGAAAGCAGTGTAATAGATTTTACGTCTGTGTCTACCCATCTGAATAGGAAAGATTGCCATGTAAAAATCTTCACAATAAACTAAAGGTGTTTCTCAGAGGAAGTTTTACGGGCCACACACTTTTATGTTTTTGACACATATTTATCTGGATTTTTACTTTGCCTTGGCAACAGTAGATTGTACAGGAGAACAGAAATCCTGGAGGGAGAATTGAGATTGAATCATTCGGAATCAGGCTAAATCCTGTCAGATACTGAGCTTTTATACAAATAGGAAACTAAGTCTAGGATTTATGAATCCCAGTCACAGAATAGTTTAGGTGGTTGGGAACCCCAGAAGTCATTTGATCCATTGCCCTGCTTAAAGCAGAACCAACTTCCAAGTCTGATGTCATTTGATGTTAGATCATGTTGCTCAGGAATTGTCCAGATGAGTTATGAATGTCTCCAAAGATTCCCACAACCTCTGGACACCATTTTTCAAGTTTGAGTGTTAGTGGATTTCATTTTCCTAATACCCAATTAGTTACTGAATACTTAATTAATTTTTTTTTTAAATCTTGCCATTCTAATCCCTCACTCATTGAAGTGGGTAAATTTTTACTTCTGTCTTCAACAAATTCAGATTTAGACTAACATAGAACATTATAGAATCTTGCACTGAAAACAATGTCCCTTGTGTTAACACTAATTCCCTGCAACCATTCATCAGAACTTCTGTTTACTCAGAGCACAGACTTCAGTAGTTGATTTAACTAATCATTTTGCTGAAGTGATACACTTGGCCCCATTGTGAAAGAAAAGCCTCTTCACAAACAGAGCCTCAGTTAGAGCTTGGGTAAACATTGTACCTCAGTCTTCTTTCCAATACTGTATTCTGCTCCTGTAGTCATGTTTTGTAGGCTAGTGTGAAGGAAGGAGAGAGAGATGTAAATCTGTCTTCTCTTTTTTCAAAATCCTTTGTGCTAATGTTGTCTTGCAGTACATTCAGTGACTAATCTTTGTTCTTCATGCTGTAGAAGGAGCTGTAATCCTTCTGTCCATTTCCAGATACAAATGTTTCCAATTGAGTACCCAGGGACTTTTAAAATTTTCTTTGTTCTTATCTTGTAGAATCTTTCTTTAAAAATGCTTTAAAAATTAATGTAAGAAATCATGTCTTTCCTGAGCTTCATGAAAGTTTGCAAAATTGGCAACATTACCCTGCACATAATCATAGTATAGTTGTGGGAAGAGACCTCTGGAGATCACATGGTCCACCTCCCTGCTCAAAGTAGTGTCAGTTGGAGCAATATATTCAGTCTTGTCCTGAACTCAAGATTTTGAATCCTACAGATGGAGGCTCCACCACTTGTGAGGGCAACTCATTCCAGTATTTGAACACTCTGACACAGAAGAATTTGTGGGGTTTTTTAAGGTTTATGTTGCATTTCCTGTGTACTGAATTTGTTCCCATTGCTTTGCATCCTATCACTGGGCACTGTTGGGAAGAATCTGCCTTTCTTCTTTACTGTCTCACATCAGAGTTTATACATGTCAGATAAGGCCCTCAAGCTTTTTCTTCTCAAGATTAAAAATCCCTGTTGTCTAAGAGTTTGCTCAAATATTGCAATGAACTCACTGCCGCCTGTCTGTGAGATTCTTGTGTTGAACAGAGAAGAATAATCACCTCCCTTGAGCTGCT
The DNA here is from genome assembly GCA_020086605.1 of Lanius collurio. Taxonomy (NCBI): domain Eukaryota; kingdom Metazoa; phylum Chordata; class Aves; order Passeriformes; family Laniidae; genus Lanius; species Lanius collurio. Next base: position 10,102,477 of record JACBWW010000004.1, on the reverse strand, counting down.
GGAGATGCTCTCAAGTGCAGCCCAGGATGCCATCCGCTGTCTTTCCCACAAGAATGCATTGTTGGCTCCTGGTCAGCTTTGTGTCCACTGGGACATCCAGGCTGTTTCCTGCCAAGCTATTTCTCAGCTGGCTGCCCCCCAGCCTCTGTTGGTGCATGGGGGTGTTCTACCACAGCTGCAGAACTTGCATTTCCTGCTGCTGAACTTCATAAGTTCCCTGTTGGTTTGTTTCTCCATCTTGTTGAGTCACCGGAGTCTCCTGGTCTGTCAATCCCTCCTTCTGGTTTTGTGTTGTCTGCATACTGAGAGTCCACCCTGTCCCCTCACCCAGGCCATTAATGAAAACTTTAAACTGTTACCCCCAGTAAGGTAAACCATGAGTTAAACCACCTGTGGCTGGCTTCCTTGCCATTAATCACAACCCTTTAGGCTCAATAGTTCGCTCAGTTTTCAGTCCACGTCACTTTCCATTTTTCCAGCTTGTACTTCATCAGTTTATCTATGGGGATATAATGGGAGACAATGTCAACAACCTTGCTAAAATAAGTCAAACAACTTCACCATCTCAGCCAGTCATTGTGTTGTCAAGTTAGCTGGTCAGGATTGATTTCCCCTGCACAAATCCAGGCTGACTATTCCCAGGCACTTTTCTGTCCTTCATATGTTTGTATATGTTTTCTAGAAGGATTTGTTTCAGTCTCAAGGCATCCCAGATATTATGTGGACTTCATTTAATGATGATAGAAGAAACAAGTAAAACCAAATGCAAGGGCCAGAGGGAGAGGCTTAGTGCTTTGCTTGTGCTTGAAAAGTGCTTTGCAATGGGTGTTGCAGTTAGACCAGACTGGTACCCCTGGACAGCAGCAAGCAGCTGCTGTTGCAGAGGAAGGAAATATTAGGACAGGAGTGTTGGGGCATGAGAGCTTTCCTCCCTGCATGAGGATGAAGTCACTGGGATCTCCTGCAGGATGAACTCAGAGGATGAGTCCTGAAGTTTTATATTGGAATGGTATGTGAATTTAGCTAGCACAAAAGAGGTTGAGTTAAATTGCTTCTAAGTATAGGGCTCTGTTGTGTTCTTCTGTATTTAGCACTGTTAATAGAGGAAAAGTGCCTTCATAACACTGAGCTTACTGTGACTCTGAAGAAAAGATTTAGCATTTAATTTAATTTGTTTATTGGTACAAAAATGTGTAAATCCAAGCACTCAGCAATAATTCACAGTAGTTCTGAAGTCTTCAATATTTAAGGAAAATCTATGGTGCAGCTCTTTTGGTAGAAATAGAAGAAAAATCTTCTGCAGTTGGAAAATTACAGACTGTGTAGGTGTAGAAATGCCTCCTGCTTCACATTTTTAATTGGCAGTAAGCCAGTTACTAAGAATTTCTGGTTTAAAGGGAAATGCTTCCCTTTTGGTGGATAAAGGTAGCATTTTGTTTGCATTTTTTATCAGTTAGAGTTTCTTCCATCTTGATACAAAATGACTAAAATTTAATTAAATAGCTTCTCCCAGTTACCTTGGCTTTTTGCATTACTACTGGAACACAAAGATATGCATGCCTTGCCAAAGGAAAAGGATGTGTTGATGTTTAGTTTTAGTTTTAATTTTGGCATCCAGAGCCTCTTGCTTTCTGATTCTATTCCAGGAGTTAATCCAGTTGAGTAATTTTTGTTTTCACCTCATTCTTTTTTTCACTGCTGCCCACCATTTCCTTCCCATATTGCTTTTTTTTTTCATTTCCTTTTTCAATTGTGGGATACCATTGAGAGAGACAGACTGAGGAAAAAGGTAAAAGATCTGTAATTTAAGCAAGTTTTTGCATCCTTTCTTGACCATGTGTGCATATGCATGTGTGCATATGACTATACATCTGACTGCTTTCCTTACAAAAAGGAAATAATGGTAGATTTCTGTTAAAATGTTGTACATAGTTTTCGTGTATATCTTCTATTTGCCCCCTTCCTATGGTTTATCCCTTGAATTGCTTTAATACAAAAGATTCCATGAAACCACTGCCTTGATTATCTGGTTTGAAAAGATCTTTCAAAAGTTTCATATTTTTATGCAAAGCTGCACTAGTAATTAAAACATTCCATGTAGGAAATTATATATAATAGCTTGATAGGTTGATATTTTTAAATGTTATCTTCTTCCACATATTGTACAAAAACATAATGCCTCTCTTTACTTACATAAAAAACCTGAGTAGTGTAGGTTTATTCTTGTTGGTTTTGTTTTCTTTTTTTTAATGCAAGCTGTGAGCTTATCATCATCATTTGTATGTTTATTTTTTTGTAAGTTCTGGTCAGGATATCCAAGGAACAAGTGTGGTGGCAAATCTTCCAGTCCTGATGCGACAGAATCCTTCAGAAACACTTCGTCGGGTTTTACCAAAAATCAGAGTAAGTTTTGTGTGTTGAGTTTTGAATTTATCTTTTTCTGCCAGTTTAAGTATTTTAACAAAGGAAAAAAAACCCTCCCACTTTTATTGTAAACTCAGTCTCCAGGAGGTGTATGTCCTGTAGGCTTCCACATTAATTCACTGAATTTACGAAATATTACAGGTATTATACATTTTTTTAAATTGTTACAACAGGGAAAAATAAAAAAGCAGAATTAATACTACTTATATGTTGTAAAGATTTACCAGTGTTTTGACAGCTTTTTGAGAATTCTCTTTGATGACTGTCCAGTCCAAATGGTTCATTCTAATATTCTCAATCTTCTTTCATCCAAACATTAAGATTTTCATTGTGCTGTCCAGAAGAGTATAGTTTGCTTTTAGCTGTCTGTGTAAGTCACTTCTAGTTGTGATAAATGCATACTGACCATGGAATGCTATACAGTAAATTTATATAGGGATATGTTTGTATATAGCATATTTGTGTTTAACCTGGAGAAAAGAAGGCTCTGGGTATACCTTATTGTGACTTCTCAATACTTAGAAGGGGGCTTATAAGAAAGATGAGGACAAGCTTTTTGGCAGTGCCTTTTGAGATATGACAATGGGCACTGGGGTTAAACTAAAGAAGGATAGATTCAGACTAGTGTAAGGAAGAAATTTTTTAACATGAGGATGGTAAAACACTGGAACAGATTACCCAGAGAGGTTGTGGTTGCCCCACCCCTGGAAATGTTCAAGGTCAGGCTGGATGTGGTTCTGAGCAACCTGGTCTAGTGGAAGGTGTCCCTACTCATTGCTGTGAGGGTGGAATAGCTAGCATTTAAAGGTCCCTTCCAACCCAAACTATTCTGTGTTTCTGTGATGGTGGGGAAGATACATGTCTGTATTTCCACTCGGTCCCAGATAAGAACTCTTGCCCACAAGAAATGTACAAGTTCATTTAAGGTGTGCTTTAAGGAGCAGCCTTGGCAAAATAAGAGCAAACTGAATCGCAAATGCAAAACTTAGTGATGCTGAAGGTGCATTGGCCCCCTGCTGAAGAAGAGGGTTGGAGAGGGCCTTATCAACATATTCAAATACCTGGCAAAGCAAAGACAGAGACAGGCTCTTTGCAGTGGTACCCAGTGACAGGACTGCAACTGTTGTCGCAGTGTACACAAACAGAAACACGGGAGATTTCTTCTGAAGATCAGTAATCACTTTTTCCACTATGAGGGTGACTGAGCAATGGCACAAGTTGCCCAGAGATGTTATTGTCTCCCTCCTTGGAGGTATTCAAAAGCAATCTGGGCATGTCCTTGCTGTAACTGGTCCTACTTGAGTAGGGGGATTGGACAAAATTACCTCAAGAAGACCCTTTCAGTCTCAAGCATTCTGGGAATATCAGACATCACCTCTCAACTTCATATTATCTTCTGAAACATCTGTGATTTCAGGAGACTTCTGTTTCTTAAGAGGAGCTGTTCCACCTTTTGTCTGATTTTTTAGATTCAGCAAATGGTCAAGAAATAGATCTCCTCAGGACTAAGGACTGGTATAGGCTGACAGATTTTTTAGAAAATGTTAAAGTGCTTCTAGTTACATTCTGTGCTATAAGATGCAGGTCAATGGGGATTTTGCTTAAATATGTATGAGTGTAAAAGTGCTTTGAGAAGAATGACTTGAAGTTGCAATGTAATTGGAAACTTGAACTTCGACCAAGTTACTACCCTGTTATTCTGACACACATAATGCAGTCTTTCTAAGCCGACCTGCTGGCTTCAAGAAAAGTTGGTTTGGATTTTTATGCTTACCACACTGAATCCATTTTTGCCTCTGGTTTTCTGCTTTGAGAGCAGAATTCTTCCTGAAATTAAGGAGGAAAAGAAACACTGGGGATTTTCTACCCCTATTTTTCAAGCTGTAGAGAAGTGCTGGTCTTGGCCTGTATTCAATAAAAAGTCCAGTCTGGGAATACAGTTTTTTATTATAGTTTTAAGGTTTTTTTTATATAGAGATGAAGAAAATATTTGAAAGTATGATAATTTGCATGAATAGGGCCTAGAGCCTAGAAAGTATTTGTACAGTAGGAGTTGGATCTCGGTGTGATCTTAGATCAGGCTGTATTTGGTTATTTTGTAAAAGTATCTTCCTATATAATATTAAAGACATTCAACTGAAAACTGTATATGAAAGAACAAGCATTAGGAATTGCAGATAGAAATATTTGAAATGAAGCAGACTACTTTAATAAAAATGCAATCAATCTTGGAGCAAATTACTGAGAAAAGTAGTGTGGTTTTCATCTTACAATGTCATTTAAACCCAAACTGGATGACTTCCTAAATGGTAAATTAAATGAAGCCAAAGTTAATGGGCTCCAGAGAGAGGTAAAAAAGTAAAATATAACAAGGTCGGTCTAAATCCAAGTGTTTCTTTCATGTTTAAGCTTTACAAACTGAAACTTTGTGGAATGTATATGAATTAAGTTCCTTTCTGTGGCAGTGCTCTTAAAAAGCCAATTCTTCAATGGTATTCTGTGGTCACTGTTCTGTTATCTAGTATTATTTATCCGTAATAGAAGTAAAATTCTATTGCAGCCATGTGCACTGCAGTTTTGACTGCAAAACAGTATTTGGCATCATTAACTTGACCTATTTTTTTTTTATTAACCTTGTTTTTATTGGAGGAATCATCCTGTCCAGCCATTAAATGGAAACTTTTATAGTCTGTAAAGGCATAATTGAACTCAACTGCGATTAGAGTCTTGCAAATGTAATCTGGCATTGCAGGGAAATAAGCTGATTTAAATGACTGCACTTAGTTCTACTTCTTTAGGTTGGGAGCAATCATTTGTGAAATCAAATTGGCACATGAAAGATGAATTGTGTAGTAGTTTCAGAGGGCTGTTTATTTGAAAGTATTGTCACTGTATAATTGCATAAGGAAACCAGTGAACTTATTTAGCATACTTGCAGACACCCAAAGCAAAAATAATGTTTTTATTAGAGCTGAGGGTAAAGCAGATGAAGAAAGAAATAAATGCAAGGAATGTTCAGTCTGAATATATAGCAAATTTGTATTTTATTTGTGAAAAAAATTGATAAACCTGGTTAATTCCTGAAATGTAGAAATAGGTATATGCAAATGGCTTATTCTGTGAAATCTAATTAAATTAAAATTTTATCAAAGACACTATATATTTAACATAAGTGTTTTAGGTCTGAGATGAGCAAAATCAATACATCAATAAATGTGACATACAAAAGTAATTATTGAATTGTCAGTATTTTGGTTATGCTTTTTAAAGAAACACATAGTATATAATTTTGATGTTAATGTAGGAATGAGATTAGGATTTTATTTTTAATTCTGCAGTTAAAATGAAATTGTATCCCTGTATGTGCTCTTTTGCATAGAGAACCCCACTCTGGATTTCTGCATGCACCTCCTCATGAACCTTGGAAGTCATTGAAATGCAGATTTAGGGAAAGCTTAGACATTCTTACCAGCATTTCTCTTTGTGCACAAAATATCTCTTTTCTAATGATGTTAATAGTATTTTTCCTGCTTTCCATCTGTGGGCTCTGCAAGCAAAAGTGAGAGAGGGAGATTGCAGGCATCTATCTGATTGACTAATAAGACATTTTTCCAAATGCTGTGATTGCAGCAAACTATGCTTATTCTTATTGTGTACACATCAAGCTTTATTCAGTGTTTTTTGATTAGTTCCAAACTCATTTTCATAGTTAATTGTTTTCCTAGTATATCAGCCTCCTCTTGAAAGCTTTTCTTTTCCACAGATGATTTTATAGTTTAGGAAAAAGTGGGGTGATTTTCATCCTTCCTTATACCTAACATTAATTTTAAGATCTGTTCTCATTGTATTAATGATCTTCTGTAATCTCCATTATTTCTGTATCTTTTAGTCTTAAATGAAAATTAATATCATATCAATGCAACTACTAAAATGATTTGATTATGTCTGTGCTTGCAGCATTCTTTTTAAGAGAATTTTGTTGTTGCAAGAGAAAATGTGCATTTAAACTAGAGGTGAATTTTCTTTTTAACAATTAATGGATAATCCAGGCTTTCTAAATTTTAAGTTTTGATGCCTGAGTTTAACTTGTAGACATTAGAATAGTTAAGAACATGCTAATGCCCTTAAATTCCATTAAATATGATTATCTGAATAAGATAGACAGGAAGAGTTTTTTTTAGTCTGGAGTTAAAATTTGTGGAGTAGACATGTGTAGAAAAATACATAAATCTATATTAATTAAATTTAAATTACCTAACTTGGGTTGCATGAAAATGGAAAGAGGAGACCCATATGTTTCCAAATGCAGAACTGTATAGTTCTGAGTGTAAACTTCAGTGCAGGCAGGTGTGTCAGCAGTCTAGAAATTTATATTTCAATGTCTCCCGAGGTCCATGAGGAGGCACATCCAGAGAATGTGTTCTCACACATGACTATCCAGAGTTATGTGGATCAGTGGAGGAGACTATTTGGAAACTTTGTTTGTTGGTAAGTAACCCTGTTTGTATTGTGTGCAAAGAGAATATGTACAGAAAACTGAATGCATAGAATCGTCAAATTATTTAGGTTGGAAAAGACCTGTAAGTTCATCACATCCAAGTGTTAACCTGGCACTGCTCCATAATTTTCTGTCTGCACTGCTGTGTTAGCATCTATAGTGTGAAGATAATGCTTAGATAATGCTTTTGATTCTCTTGGGGGTATTTTTTTTAACAAGCATAAGCCAGAATCACAGAACAATATGGACAGGTATTCTGATCCCAGAAATATTTAAAATACAAAATTGATAGGTGTCCTTATTCTTTCTTGGCTGTGGCTGTAATAGCAGTGGAGGAACAAGGACGGAGATAGTCTGTGGAAATAAGAAGGCAGCAGTTTTCATGGCTATTGAATATAAATATTTTGCTGGAAAGCAGCACAAGTGCTGTTTCTTTTTTTCATTTGGGGGAGCAAGGACACAGAGAATCTTTTTTGAAAGAAACATGACTGTAAGCTGAGGTCTTGAGAGATAAGTTATGGTTCTTCTTGAACTAAGATAAACTAATAATTGTACATTTGCACTTACAAATTGTTTGCCATTTGTAGAATGAAAACTTCTTGGTTTTTACCAAGACAAATAGTAATTTCTCAGATGTTCTCTAAAAACTATTTTCTCAGCAAAATTTGTACAATATACAATACTTAGAGTCATAGAATCATTAAAGTTGGAAAACTCCTAAGATTATCAAGTCTAGTTGTTTACCCAGCACCACCATTTTTGCCATGTGTCTAAGTTCCATCTCCACATGCCTTTCTTGGAGCACTTCCAGCAATGGTGGTTTCACCATGTCCCTGGCAGCCTGTAGCAATGCCTGGCCACCCATCCAGTGAAGAAAGCCACTTTGCAGCCACTCTGCCACCAGCCTGTAGCACTGCATGGGGTTTGTGTGACCCAAGTGTAGGACCCAGCGCTTGCCTTTGTTGAACCTCAGAGCACTGACCTTGGCCTTGATATTAATTAAGATATTAAACAGGACTGGCCCCAACACTGAGCCCTGGGGGCACCCACTTGTGACTGGCTGCCAACTGGATGTAATTCCATTCACCAGCACCTGGACCTGGCCATCTAGCCAGTCTGTAACCCAGTGAAGAGGGCACCTGTCCAATCTATAGCCAACCCTGCACTTAGCTGCAAAATGAGTTTTTTTTTAATCTGATCCAGACTTATTTTTGTTTTTTTGGTGAGTGATCTAAGAAAACACTGTGCATCTCAAGCACTTTAAAAAAAAAAACAAACAAAACCACATATATGAAGTGCTAAATAGAAAATATGGGCTTTAAACTCTTACTGAATTTGGAATCACTTGTCAAATTAGTGTAATGCTTTAGTAGTAGAATAATGAACTTTTTATTTTCTCATTAAATAGAGGACATGTTTAGATGGTAAACAAATGAAATGTTCACTTAGTTGATAGATATTTACAGTTACTAATACTTATAATGGTTGCTACATCATAGATTGCATCCTGCAAGGTTCATGCATAAATCTGAAATTTAAAATTTAAATTGCCTTTTTTTAAAATTAAAAAAAACAGTAATATTTCATTTCATTTCATTTCGTCATATTAACTTTGTTTAGCTTTTGAATTTATGATTTTAAAGACAACCTAATTAATGACTTTCTTGTGTGTCAGAGATCAGAACTACTAGATGTTTAGTTAGGCAGATGAATATTCTAGTATATCTTGCTTTATTCTTAACACTGTATTTATATACTTTTCATTTGCATTCCATGTTAGTCAAGGGATGAAATTTAAATTGCTTTCTGCTATTTTAGTATCTCTCACTGAATGAATGAATGAAATACTTCTTTTTAATTCATGTGGGTAAACAGCAGAAGTGCAAGTGTTGGATGGTCTGTTTTTACCTCTCATTTTGTAAAGTGGAAAAATCCACACATATGCATTGATGAAACTTAAAGTCACAGAAAATATTATAACTAACTTTTCTTTTCTTAGAAGATTCATGCTATATCATAAGAAAATTCAATGTCTGCAATAAATTGCTGTTAAGAGAAAATAATTTTACAGCAAATTTTACAATTTACCCGGGATGTTCCATATTAATTCTAAAAGTGAATGTAAAAATTTGGGTATTCTTTCAGTACATTTCTGCCTCACTCTCTAAATTGTTTTAATTTGTAATTATACAGGAGGTTCTGCATGTTGCAGGAGTGGAAATGCAGTTAACAGCTGCTGTTTCTTTTTTGACTGTTCTACAAGAGGAGTCAGTGTCCATTCATACGTACTCCCACTCCTTCCTACACATCATTCTCCAGAACGTGGAACACAGAGATGCAGGTCAGTGCTGTACAGCTACTCTGATGACTGATGACTTCTACATTTTTTGTTTCTTTAGTGACCCTACAGTACTGTGTCAACAGTGAGTGCAATCACTGTGACTTTGTATCTATACCGGCAGGAATGAAAAGATTTTTGCATGATGACCACTTTCATACTGACATTTAAGTGTAATTCTCATTGAAGCAAAAAAACTCTGACTTTGAAGGAATAAATCCCAAAGTTGTTTCTGAGTCTGAGCTTCTCCTGAAGTACCAACATTTTGTGGCTGAGAAAATGGAGGGAGGTTGAAAATTCTTCTGTGTTGACTATTTTTTTCTTAATTTCTATGACACTAACTTTAGAATACTGTCTTGGTTTGAAAAGACAGATGTCTGCTAAGGAAGACAGGGGCCTCCCTTGAAGTGAAGGATACAACCCCCTTCTCTCTGAGTTATTATAATTTTGAAATTAAGGGGCTTTCAGGCAAAGATATAAGGAATAGGAATAACAGTTCTTTACTAAAATACAGATGTATAAACAGGCAAACAAACAACAATAACTACAGTGGTGACAACAAACAGAAGCACAAACCCAGTGCAGCCTCTCTCGGCTGTCAGGCCCTTTCCCCTTTGGTGCAGTTCCAGTCACAGCCGGCAGGGGCGCTGGCGGCTCCCGGTGAGCAGGGCAGGTGCGATGGTTCCCCCGCGGCTGCAGGGGGCGCTGTGGGGAGAGCTCGGGGAGCACGCGGTAATGGCGGCCTGGGATCCGGGAAGGGATGGAAGAAAGGCTTCACAAACCTCCCTGGGCAGCTGATCCTGGGGTCTGTCCGGGCTCTCCTCTCCAGGCAGGCTGGAGCAGCAGTAGGAGCACAAATTCCGGGTGGCAGGCGAGATGTATCGAGCTGCGGAGCTGTGGTAGGAAATCCCCGGAGGTCTCGGCAGGCAGGACGGGCAGGGCTGCAGAGCAGCGAAGGCTGAGGCAGCAGGGTCTGCAGCTCAGCTCCCAGCGAGGCAGGGAAGGACAGGTTTGGGATCCCGGGGTTTCTTCCAGCAGAGAGGAAATAAACGGCAGGAAAACCCGCAGTGCTGATGAGAGTGGTCTGCCCGTCTCTACACCGAGTCCCGAGTGCCCAGCACACACCCAGGTGAGGACAGTAGGGCCCAGATGGGCTCCTCCCCTCCGTGGCCAGTTCTTTTGTTTCTCCCAAGTACCCAGCAATTTGTTCCCTCAGTAACACATATGGGAGAAAATTCCTCAAGAGAAAAAAAAAAAAAGGTGAACTCCCAAAACCCCAACAAATACAAAGGGAATAAAAAGGCCTGTTGTGAAACAGAAAGTTTCAGTGGGCATAAGAATATGCTTCTAAAAGAGAGAAATTAGCTTTTTAAAGCAATCAGAGTAATAATTAATTTTATATAGGAATTGGAATGGGAAAAGAAATGGGGGTGGACTTTGCTTCTTGCCTATCATACTTCTTACTTTGAGGTCTTGAATATTTAGGGGCTTTCAGATACACAGCTCCTTGAAGATGTGTGTAAAAAGAGCAAATTTTATAAAACTGATGTATTTTTTGTTTTAGTCATGGTATGTACAATATAACGTATCATGTATAACTCATTTCTCTTAAACAGGTGTCAGCAATGCATGGTTAGAAACTCTTCTTGCTGTAATAGAAGCTTTACCAAAAGAAACTGTCAGACATGAGGTAATAATAATCGCTCACTTATGCTAACAAAAAATAATATTGAGATTGTAAGGTTGTATTTCCCTGCAAGTTTTATTCAACTCAGTCAGATTTGTGGCAGTTCTGTACCTGGCAGAGTGGTAATGGTTGTGGAACACACTGTAAGAGACTTATGTGCAAAAAGGCAAGACAGGAGGTCACCTTAGAAAAAGTAGTGTTCTTCAGCAAATAAAGTCAACACACACACGCCACTGTACACTTCCACTGCACCTTGTATTCTCAATAACATGTTTTCCTGCAGTCTGTTTTGGTTTACAGAATAGTATCTCACTTGGTGTCTGCCGGAAGAAACTACATTTTGTTTGCTACTGGACTACAATTCCAGTTTGCTATGTCTGCTAAATGGAACTGAATGCTAGAGATCCAGTCTTTAGTGTATTTCAGTTGTTCTTGATGTACCAAAACCCTAATGCACTGCAAGCACTCTTAATTTTTCACTGTGTAGATCAAGAAGGAAGAAGAAAATCTGTCACTAAGTTCTGATGCCAGTCCCCTTTAGTCAGCTAATTTATTCACTTTTAAGTATTCATATTTTTTTTTAAGTTTAAAAGCTTTTCAACAGGCATATTTACTGTGTTTATAATTTAAAAAAATATGGAGATTTAAATCTATGATTGTTTGTTTGTTAAAAAATTTCTCATTAAAATAAGAGTAAAATCCAGACCTGTTTAAAAAATAAACTTCTAAAGGGTAAAAACTTGGGTTGGACAAAGCACATAGATATTATTCTCGTTACCTCCAAAATCTAATTGCAATGTAATTTAAAGATGTCATTTAAACAAAATGGACTATTAATGTGCATAGGCACCATTATTCTTAGTACTGATTAATTCAGTGAAAAAGTTAATGACATTTGGGACTTTTTTTTCTAGATTTTTTTTTTTAAGAATAGGAATACTTTATTTAATGCTCACAATTTTTCTGCTCATATTTCTTCTTTTTTTTTTTTTTTTTTCCATGTAGATCCTGAATCCACTTGTTTCCAAAGCACAGCTTTCTCAAACACTTCAGTCCCGCTTAGTTAGTTGTAAAATCATGGGAAAAGTAGCTAACAAGTTTGAAGCTCATATGTAAGTAGACTGTAAATATATTTTCATTCCGTGGTGTAAGTCAGTATTTCTTTGTTAGTGGACAAAAGTTATTACAAGAAAAGACAACTTTATTGCAAAAATGAAATGGACTTTTTTTACAGATCCCTTTCATTATTTAACTAGCATGTTCCAGCTTGCTAACGATCATCATTTTTTAACTTGAGGTTGTTTGCTCTTTCACAGATTTGAATAGATACCATTTTCATGCCATTCTTACATATTGTTTTTCTTACTAGAAAATAAGCCCCAAAGTAGATTTCTCTGCAACTTACAGACACAAAACACAGCTTCATCTTCTTGGAGTTTCTTGTCATAAACAGAATTCTATTCCTAACTTTTTATTATGTAACCAAATTTAGCAGGTAGATCTGTTTATTTCTATGCCTAATTAAAATGTAGATACATCAGGAACTACTGCTGTTCCCTGATATTATCCAGCCCTTAGATTCAGCATCTGTGAGTCTGGACAGAAGAGGGTGCAATAATGAAAGTAAATCTGAGTAACTCATCTGCCCAAAGCAATGGGTGTGGTGCATTCCTTGGTCAGTTTACCCAGGTTTATGATAGTGGAACCCCTTCACCAAATGTGTTTCCTATCCTGGCAATTGGCACAAGGTGACTTGAAATTACCATAAAAATCCACTGCAGGCTACTAAATGCACAGAAACTGTCTAGCTGAGCAAGTGAGCTCAGAATGATTTTGATCATAATGATTTTGATCTGCCCCAAAATACAAGAATTCAGCAGAACACAAAAGAAGAACAACAGGACAATATGACAAGATATTTATGAATAAATTTCTTTACATTTATGTTTTTTTTTCTTTAATAAAGAAGCTCTAGAAGCAGCCAAAAGGAAACTATCTAAATCTTCATTTGCCATTTAGACTATACTTGTTGGACATTCAAAAGTTAATGAACATGGTAGAGTAATATTTTTGGAGAATGTTACCAAAGCCTTCTAAATCTTTATATTCCACCAAATCTCTAGGACTCTGGTAGTATAGCAGTTGCATTTATTTATTTGATGTTACAGTCTCATGAAAATAAGTGATTTACAGGTTACTTGGAAACTTATATGAACATATAGCAGTGTTAATTAGTAGCTGTAATTTTTTGTTGTTGTGTTCCTTCAAGGTGATTGCTTGCTGTTCAGAAGTAGGAATCCCCTCATTTCAGTAAACAGATAATAGCACCTCTTCTGTACAACCACTACTTTTTAAGAAGATAACTGAGAATTTTCTGGGACATCTTGTTCATCTAGTAGAGAGCTCTGAGTGCAGTTCAGAGGCCTGAAAACAGAGCTGGGTGCCCAGGTTTAGAATGTGGCAGACTGATTAAAATTCAGGACACACTCTCAATTCTCCTTTCAGCAGGGCTCTTGGTACAGGCCCAGAAGAAATATCTGTCCCAAGGAGTAGGCAATACCCAAGCATATCTTCACTTTCTTCTTCTGAATGGCACAGTTTTTCCTCATAAAATTTATACTGTAATTAAAAAATTGTATTTGATATTACTCCCAGGTTATTTTATATCCTGTCCTTGTCATAGAACATTAGTTTTTCTATCCTCTGTTCCAGTGTTCCAATTTACAAAGTCTTTTTTGTTTTTTTATGTAGCCCCTACTTTAGAGTATTCTAAAATGCCAAGCTTCCAAGACTGTACAACTTTTGAAACTTGAGGCTAAATTTTCCTGTAAGAAAAATTAATTAAAAAATTAATTTTCACTGGAATGGATGGAGGCTGTGCAAGCTGGCTTGAAAATTTGCTTGTCTCTGTCTACATATTATTTATCTTGAGTTTTGCAATAACATAAGAATTTTTATAGAGATGTTTTATGAATGCTTATGACAGAATCTTGGGCAGTGAAAGGAAACACAATGGCTGCTTCTGCCAAGTTGTAGTGTGTGTTTTTACTTAAATAGGAATCAAAATTTTTATTTTGTATCTGCCATTGATTTACATGAATACTTGGTCTACTTGCCTGAAGGCAGCATTCAAGCTTTTAATCTTAAATTCTTCTTCTCTTTTCTTCCTAATTATGTCTTGGGTGATACCTGCATGTCAAAAATGAGGTATTGCAGACATTTAATTGGGATTTGCATTTCCATTACTGTAATTCTTTGTATTCTTTCAGTGGCCGTTCAGAAATTGTGCTGAAGATGGTTATTAAATGAGGACAGCATTCTACTACTACAGTAGCCTACCCACTATTATTGTAGTTTATAAGAAATATTAGATGAAATATGAGCAAATGATAATGACAGTAAATATTGTTTTTCCTGCTTCTTTGTAGCACATATTTGCATCCAATGTACAATATTCTTTTCTAATTGCTAATTATCAGAAAAATCATTTACTATGTTTGATAAGTTAGTAATATGTGGGACAAACAAGTAATATATGAGTAAAGTTCAGTACTACTCAATGGATTTTATATATTCTTGTTCTATATATTAATAAGAAATGTTCCCATTTTTAGTATTAAAAGAGAGGTTCTTCCATTGGTAAAATCACTGTGCCAGGATGTGGAATATGAAGTTAGAACTTGCATGTGTCGGCAGCTAGAACACGTAGCTCGAGGAATAGGGTGAGTACAATTTGCCTAACTGATCTTAAATGCAAAACGTTTCTCTTAAATGGTAACTTAAAAACTCCCTTTAAAATTGCTGAATTCATGCATACTCAATAATGAATTTGGAGTGCACAGATGTGTTCTTAGGAACTGGCTGTTGGCAGTTGTCCCTTTTCCAGTTTTAGATTTTTCTTTCTCTTTTATAGTGAAATTGCTGAAACATAAACCCAGCAGTTTTTTTTGTAAATAATTACTTCATCCATAGCTTCTTGAAATCATTTCAATTACCCATTGGTGGTACTTAGCTTTTTAAAAAATTCTGACAAGTGTTGGCAGTTTTAATAATTCCTGTGCAATGTCTGAGAAAGGATGCCAAATGGGTTTTGTGAGGAAATTTCAGCTCAGTATCAACTTTTACTCAAAGCTTGAAGGCCTTCAGTATTCACACATAGGATTGAAAAATTCTGGAACTTTAATACAAAAAAATATTAATGGCACACAGGATTGGTCTCTGAGTGAACAAGTATTTTAAAATTCAAGGTCTTTCTACCTGATATTTTCTCAAGGAGTAAAAAAAGTCTGCTTTTACAGACTGGAAAATTTATCAAGTAATGTTCCCTACCCACTGCTAGACAGTAGAGAGAGATTAGTTCTTGAGTGTCCATCTGGCTTTTAAAATTGTTAATATATGAACAAATTCAAAGATGAGTCTGAAACTGAAGTGTGGTTGGAAAGATCCATTAAGTATGCAGTTGAGTGTGTTATGTTAGTACAGGTGTTTGTGGAAGGGATGCTTTCCTGTAGCTGTGGAATGATTTCTGGTTCTTTGGGGTTTTTTTGTTGTTGTTTGGTTTTTTGTGTTTTCTTGTTTGTGGGTTTTTTGTTTGTTTTTTTTTATTTTTTTTTTTAGAATTATATTGTGGTTTAGATTCTGAGTTATTAAAAAAACAAATAAAAAAACAACAAAACCCCCCAAAACTAAACCACCAGAAATTCCTGAAGCAATGTGCTTAGGGAATATAGAGATATAGGGAATTCACAGCAAGAGTTAAGCATTACTCTTATGTACTTAATTTGTCTTTTTTTTTTATTTGTAAGGTCATGTAGGTTAGTAATTTCTAGATTCCTAGAAAAAATTCTCTTTGTTGGCTCAAAAATAATTTTATCTATGTGCTTTAGGCACTTCTTTTGCAAGGTCTTTGTCTTGCAGAAGTTTAGAGGATGTGAATAATGTTGAAATCATATTATACTCATCACAGTAAAGTTGCTGGGGTTTTTTTTTGTGCTTACTCTTTTTTATATTGAAATGTAGGCTAGCATGATAAATCATTCTAACATTTTCCATATTGAATGTCTTTCAATATAAAAGAACTTGTGATTGAAGAGAAGAAAGGTACTATTTGTCAGTACTGTTGATATTTGTAAAACTGGGAATTTAACAGGCATTTTACTAAATTGAATTACTGAATAGTTTGAACTTGGTTTAATTTTTACTCTGTGTGTGAAGATACTGTGTATCTTCATGTTTCACAACAGTGGTAACTGAATTCTGTTTAATGGGAGATTAAAGATGTGAGAAGGAGAGGGTCCTGTTTACCTCCAGGGTGTAGCCTGGTGTTTTTATTCCATAACTATGGTGTTTTGAAGGGAGAGATGGTTCTGTCTATCATATGAGTTTGAAGATTTTTGATGCCACTAAACTGGAAATCCAAAGAAACATTTGCAATTTTTTTTTTTAATTTCTTTCCCCCTCCCCCCTATTTCTGTGTTTTTATTTAGAATGTACACCTACCCTTTTCTTTCTTGGTCATTCTTAGGCTGTCTGTTCTGATCTATCTCATTTGCTCAGTCCCATCTTTGTGTCTTAAATTTGAGATATTGTCTCCATTTCCATGGATTCCTTTAACATTCTCTGTCAACCTGTGCTGTAGTCAAGATCTGAGAAGTAAGCATATAGATTTGGCTTTGAAAATGATTTGTTATGCATAATACAGAATTTTTTTTTAAACAATAAAAATATGTTATTCTGAGTAAAGTATCCCTTGCCTAGGATATGCTTATAGTTAGAGAATATTTCTTACAGCTACAAAAATTATTTTGGTGGTAGTCTGTAGGAAGCACTCACAGTTAGTATGAATCTGCGTGACTTTGCTTTCAGTAGTTTTATTTTACATTTAGAATAGCTTTGTGAACAGTCAGGTGTTAAAATAATAATTGAAAGTGTGCATTTCTGTCATTTTCTTGACTCCTCCAAATGCAGTTTAAGTTCAACATATACTAAGCAGTGTGAAAGAAGAATGAAAAAAATGTTGTTTTCAATGGTTAAATGGTGGCTATATCTTATACTAATAAGTAATCATACTGGAAAGGAAATTTTCTTAATTCTGTTTAATGTCTTAAAAATGAACTAAATTTAATTTATCCTATCTGGAATTTGAAAGTTTTAAAAAATTATAGGTATTATGCAGTGGCAAATGACAGTATTACTGGTAATTTACCTAGCCTTAGAATGGTGGGTTTGATAGGGCTAAATACTTTGTTATCTATTAGTGGTCTTTCCTGTGTATTTTTCTTTGATTCTTTCCTCACCAACTTTTACTTTTAGCATTAATGTATTTGAATAAACCATTCTCTTTCTAAAGATTTTACTTAATACCTTCTCGATGCTTTAGATGATTTAATCTCATAAGAAACATTGAACATTCAGTGTTTTCAGTATGGAAGCTATTCCAGTGTGTCATATTGAGGAAAAATGAGTAGTAGGTAAATGAAGAAATAAAAGAGACATGAAAAAATCTTCCCCAAAAATATCTAAATGAATATTTCAATGAAGAATTCTGTTTTGCAGTGGCAGTATTGTTTCATTGTAAGTTTTCTTTTGACTGCTTGCTTCACATTTCAGGACAGAACTAACAAAAACTGTGGTGCTTCCTGAGTTAGTGGAACTGGCAAGAGATGAGGGCAGCAGTGTACGCCTGGCAGCTTTTGAGACCTTAGTGAATCTGCTTGATATGTTTGATGCAGGTAAGAATTTAATTTAGGCTTACTAACCCAGTTTGTAGTGCTCTAGTCCATCTTATGATTGTATTTAAATGCTTTTTGTTCTGTCTGCATTATTCAGACATTTCTGATTTTGTTTTGTTTATTGCTTTGTCCTTTATGTTTCCTTCTATTTCATGTCTTGCAGTGCTTGATATGCAGGAGGTTTTAAGGGAGTGAACTGGTTGTCCATGAAATCAGTTATCATATTCCAAGTTTCTAATATAATGTGCATAAATGGAATGAGTAAAATTACTATATAAATTGTGGAAGTATTTTGTTGCTAAGATTTAATTAATTAATGTAGTGCTATCAATACACAGAATACAAAGTGTTAGGTCAACAAAAATATTCTGTACAGGAACTTGGTGATGAATTACTAGTACATGGTAGCATTTAAGCCATATAGAGAAGTAGATAAGGAAAAGAAAAAAATAATAATGTAGTTTTAGGGAGAATACCGTAAATATCAGTTAGTGTTTATATCATTAAGTATGTTTATATCATTAAGTATGATAGTAGGTTAATTTTGTAATTCCTGAGCCTTTGGATTGATGCCATCATGTTTGTGCCTCTCTTTGCACCTTTCAGTCTTCACTCCTCCTCCCCCACTTACTGCTGTAACTACTGCTTTGAGGTACTGAAAAAGCTTAGAGAAGGCAATCAGGGATTACTTACAGGTTTGTAAGGAATAAGTTTCAAGAAATTGAGTGTGCTTCCATGGCTGAACTAGAAAATGAACACTTTTGAAGGTAGATGACCCAAAATTGCATCGTAGAGTTTCTCTCGCATAATATTAAAATATTTCTTCAGACCAACCTAACTTTGTTCAGCCAAAATTATTTGCTGAATTTCGCTGTTGTTCTACCATTAAAAAAAATCATAATCTGTTTAAAACTCAAACATTTTTATACAGTGATTTTATTTAAAATAAGTCAAACTATATAAATTTCTTTAAACATTTGCTTCTTTATTTTATAAGGAAGCAGAGTGCTTTAGTTTCTAAATGATTTAATTTCTTTTCTGTGTCCTTAATTCTTTTGTTCCTCTGAATTTGTTGTATACCAAAAGATTTTGAAACACTTCTCAGTAGGTTTAAAAAAATCAACTTGCAGCACATCCAGATTTTTCTGTTTACTGTCACAGTCATGTTCAGTCTTGATCTCCCTGTGTGCCTACTATTGTAGGAAATCTCATTGTAGCAGTATTCCTTCTCTCTCTATGGACTTGGTGCAGGTAAGGTATTAAATTTAGGACCTATATTATATTAACATGCTCATCATTCTCTCTACCTCTTTTCAGTGACTGCCTGCCAGAAGTAATCCTGAGACTGTTAAATGAAATTTTTCCTAATTTATGACAGAAGTTCAGTCTGTGCTCTTTTTAAAATGTTGACAAATGGCTAACTCTAAAAATTTCTTTTGTTTTTCAGATGATCGGAGTCAAACTGTTCTCCCATTAGTGAAATCGTTCTGTGAAAAATCCTTCAAAGCAGATGAATCTATCCTAGTTTCTTTATCTTTCCATTTAGGGAAACTCTGTAATGGATTATATGGTATGATTTAATTTCTTTTTTAAAATCTTAAAAATGAGGAAGGATTGGAGAATTTGAACCCCTTGGAAAATATGCAGATTTGAGTGTATCAAATTAAATTGTAGTTAGTTAGATTTTGGAAATTTCTTCTCAGGGTGGGTGGCCATCTGTTTATTGTTTGGTTTTGATTTTGTTTTGTTTAGACAGGGTCAAAGATAGACACATGGTGTTTTATCTTTATTGGTTTGACTGATTTATTTGGGTGTTCTGGAGCTTGTGATTTGGATGACTGAATTTTTGAAACTAGAAATCTTTGGAAACATTATGATGTTAACTTTGTATATTTGTTTCTGTGCATGATCTCCCTTTAAGACACAGTGCAGGGGCCCATAAGGAACTTTAGGGGAGTAAGGAGACCTAATGGCATGTGAATTCCCCAGCTGCAGCTGGGCCTGAATCTGAACTCATAATTTTTTTCCCATAATTTGTGCTTGAATTTTCACTTGAGCACAGCACATCTTTTCTTTCTGCCCACCATATCCTTCCTGTGGAGGAGCAGCACAGAATCATGGCTTTACATTATAATTTCCCCCGTGGCTCTTAATACCTTTGATCTTTCCTAGAGCTTTTTGAAATGAGCCTCCATGGTTATGTTAGAGACTATCAAAGTGACCATTGCTTCACTACAAATTACTTGAAATGGCTGTTCCACAGTGTCAAACAATTATTTTCAAAAACTGAGTTAGGACAGTCCATCCTGTATTTATCATGTTTTTCCAGTCTTCTTTTCTCTAGGTTGAATGACTAATTCCTGATCTTTTTTTTCACCTCTGAACTCTATCTGAGGAATTGTTATGTCTTAGGACAGTTGAACAAAGTGAAAAGGTTACTTCATGTGTCTTGACAGGTACATTGCTGTTCACACTTTTCAGTAGGAAAAAGTGCTTTTTTATAAAAATAAATCTAGCAGCTAGTTAGTCTTTCTCTTTCCTGGCCTTGTGCAGGTGATGCAGATCAGGCTAAGCATGGTACCTTACTGCTATTCTAATGGAATAGTAGTCTAAAGTGTTAAGGCCTTATGTCTGGTTACTGAAGATCATTTTAAACTCTGTCTCTGAAGAATAATCAGTCTCTGTCCTTGATTGATGCTTTCAGAGTACTGAATAAGCAAAGTCTCTTGTCCAGCATCCAGGAAATCAATGAAAATACTGAATAGTACCACAACTAGGATAGAACTTTCTTTATGCAGTTGCCTGTTTTGTCAGTAGTCCATGGGTAGCTATCTCTTAGTTGTTTTTTCAAGCAGTTTTGGAGCACCACTATAGTTTTTAGTCTCTCATTCCTGTTCCCTTGTTGTGAAAGTTGTGACCTTTACTGCCTCTTTTGTTTCACAGGTCCTGTTACCCCATACTAGAAGGAAATTGAATCAGTTTGACAAGTTTTCCTTTTGCCTTGTTGTCTACTGCTGTTTTTTGGAAGGAGGGAGGGTGGTGTTGGTATTTAGTAGTAGATTTTTAATTTCTTTTTTGTTTCAGCTTTTTCAAACATGTGAAAGTAACCTGACTTATCTAATAATATGGCTTGTCCTTTCCCTCTCCAACTATTAAATATCAGTACCACTTCAGCCCTTTTCTGTACTGTTATTTGACTTATTTATGAATTCAGCAGCTAGTACTTAAGTATTTTGAATACTGGAATGAAGCACATCTGACTGCACATTTTGAAAACCTTTAAGATCCACTGACCTGTTACTTCTCTACTTAAAGCTTGAATCTTTGTCACAGTTATTAATTGTACTCAGCCTGATGATACTAGTGGAATTTCAAAAAGAAAAAAAATCATTACTCGTTTCAACCTTCTTGGTACCAATCACTGATAGCTTTCTCCCTCTCTAGAGTAGAAAATTGAGCCTTTCATCGATTATTCTCTTATTACTAATGCACTTGTAGTTTTGAATTCTTCTTGCTAGTTGCATTCCAGTTGGTTCTGAGTACTTGTGTGTAATGATTATAGTCTGCTAGATGCAAGGGGATGGGAGGGAAAGGAGGGATAAAATCAAGATATTTGATAGATTTTAAAATAAGATTTGTTTGGGTACATTATTAGTAGCATTTGTAATGAGGAAAGTTTGTTGTTTTGTCTGGTTTTGTTTTTTGTTTTTCTTTTTTTCTTTTTTTGAGGCATTTTTACTCCTGAACAGCACTTGCGGTTTTTGGAATTTTATAAGAAGCTTTCCACACTGGGTTTACAGCAGGAAAATGGGCACAATGATAATCAACTACATCTGCAAACACTTGAACAGGAAAGGAAGTATATTTCAGTGAGGAAGAACTGTGCTTACAATTTTCCAGTAAGTAATTTAAGATTTAATATTAATTTGTGTAATGCATATAGTTCACTAAATAGGAATACATGAGTGATAGAAGAGTTATTCCCAAATTGTTCATTGTTAGCTAGATTTTAACTCTTTCCTGCAAAGTTTCAGTTAGTGAGGTTGCCTGAAAGAGTTAGCAAGAGATATTACTCTTTGGAGAGCCTCAGAAAATTATTGGCAAATTTTGACAGAGGAAATGGTGTTCTAAGAGTTTACTGATATTATTCTTTCCTACGCATTTTCTCCAAACTCTTAGTGCAAAAGATTTGGGAAAATGTCTGTGAAACAAAGTCCCCAGTTTCAAACCACTTGAATCTACACTTTCACACTCACTGTGTGTGTCACATCATTCTAGGGAGTTGAAGATGGAAACTGAAAGCTTAAATCAATGTTTTAGTCATATTCCTGCCTGAGTACAGAAAGGCTTTTCAATTTCTGGTGAGGTCTTTAAATATACCAGTCATTTTTCTGTAAATCTACTTTGTATTTTGACATTCTGCATTTGTATTCAATGAAAACATGTTTGCACCAAGAGCCAGTAGACAACTATTTATTCTTCTGCCTTTTAAAGGCAAGCACACTGTATGTAGGTAGACATCTGTTGGTTTATTCGAGGAAAAAACCAAGGTATGTACAAACACAATCATGTTGAAAGTCAGATTCTTGCTTTGCTGCTTGCTAAAATGTTCTTTGGTTTTGAAGTATCCAGTTACAGGTTTTGCCAGAGTATAGAAACATTAACAATATTTATAAAACTGATGCTTTATATATCATGGTTTTAGACCTTATCTTCAGAAAAAAAAGCCAACAGCATGTTTGGAAAATATGTAAATTCAGTTTAGTTCTCAACTCTGAATTTTGTCTGGTGCCTGTATTTTAACAAGGCCAACAAAACCTCCACACTTCCTCCTTAAAATAACAACCTGTTATCTCTCAAGTTCATCTCATAATCTCTGATGGTGTGATCCTTTAGGTGTGTAGTTGAAAAAGGACTTTATCCTTCCACAGGCCATGATTATTTTTGTGGATCCAAAGAACTTCAATTTAGAACTTTATTCTATATTCTTCTGCCTTTGTCATGACCCCGAAGTTCCTGTCAGATATACCATGGCAATAAGCTTCTTTGAAGTAAGTCTACAATGGTTTTTTGTTGCTGCTCACATGGGTTTATTTTATTTTGTTTTCTTCTTCAAGCTTACATATGTGACTGTTCAACCAAAATAAAAAGACTGGAGAAAATGTATTAAACTTCCTTAGTTTGTCAGGGGTGTTCAGTTCCTTACAACCTCTGTATACAGCCCATATGTTTTATTTAAGTAGTGTAACATTGGGCTACAGGAGACCACTGCTAGGTCAGACTGTAAGGAGCAAAAGCTTAAAGAGACTTTTAATGATCTAGTACCACAAACATAAACAAATGCAGTAAATACAATATTTGAAATTTTTCAGTGGTATTAGAAGATAGACAAATGGGAGAAAGGAACTTGCCCTTTTGTGCCTGAAAACCTTCAGAATTGTAGTGTGCTGGTGTGGAATATGAGGAATATTTATGTGGAACAAGTCCAAATGAAATGCTCAATTTAATATGAAACTACTTGGAAATTTATGCAGATGTAACAGCATATGTATTCTTATATTTCTTTTCAGCATATATAAGTTCTACCCTATTATTTTCATAAAATTAAAAAAAAAAGTATAAATGCATAGGTAGTATTAGATATGTGGGGTGAATTCCAGAAATTAAAAAACACACTCCTATATACAGAAATCAATGTAGGGAAATCTTTGATGTTTTCATGTTCTCTTACTGAGAATCCCTGTGTTTCAGTCCTTGAACTCAGCTTTGATACCATTTTGTTGCTGGGGAGATTGGTAAATTAGAGCAGTTTGCTGAAAATATTTAAATGGCTAGAAGGGGAAAAAATGGCTTTATTTCCACCATTGTAAGAAAGATGTATGGAATTCCAGTTCTTATTACCTGTTGACGCCTTGTTTTAATGAATAATAAACCAGCGTAATTGTTGAAATTGTAAAATCAGCATTTAATTTTAAATAATATTTTGGTTCAGCTATATAACACCATTAAGGTACTGCCTGAATATAAGGAAAGTATTTTAGCTCTTTTTAAAAAACCTGTAAAATTATACCTTGGTCAAAATGCACATTTAGTTCTTGTTGGTTTAATTTTAATAGCATAACTAGGCAACCATGAGACCGACAGAAATGAGTAATTTATGGCATTCCCTGTTGGCTAGATGACTTTTCAAAAAAGAAAAGTCGTTGTAGTCATTTCATTAAAGCTTCATCTTGATTGGAAGTAAGCTCTTATTTTCACATGGCTTAAAGAAACATTAATAAACATCATCTAAATATTCCTTGTGGCAAAAAATATCTCATTTCTCAAGTTTGTGTTATGCTTGCTATAAAATCCTTTTCATAGCATGGAGAGGGACTGCTAGTGTGTTTTAAAAATTTACATGAGACTTATGAATCACATAAGTCACAGTCAAAAACTCAAAGAAGTGAAGAGTGAAAACTTCAGAAGGAAGGTTGGGGAAGCCTAAAATCTAGCACTGGCTATGAAAATTTTTACATTTATCTTCTGTAAATTATATTGCAGGCTGACTCTTAACTCTTCTAATTTACAACATTTGAATATTCCTCTAGGAAATTTCTAGCCTGGCTGTGCAGCCTTAAACATTTTTGGTAAATGTGAAATAGAGTTAATTCTAAAAGCATGTGTCATAGATAATAGACCTGTTTCTTGACTGATGTTCTTTATATAAGCATATTTTTAATGTGATCAGTGGGAGAGTACACAACTTTAGGAGGCTGATATTAAACAATTTTTTCTGGGTCTCTTCATGCTTGCTGTAAAGTAAGTAAGTGGTAGTGTGCCATAGAACTAAAGAATGCTTCACCTTGCCATCTCACTGTCCTTTTTTAGGTTGCTAAGCTTTTAAATTCTGATGTGTACTCAATACATAAAGAACTGGTTACGCTATTACAGGATGAGTCGCTGGAGGTAATACTTTTGCTTATTTCATTGAGGCAGATTATCTTAATATTTAAAAACTCTTCAGTAACACAGTAGAGTAGCAATTTGAAATGACTAACAGCTTTTACTTCTATTACACAGACGCCGCATAAAGATGCCAGCCTTCTGTGAATAAAAAGGAGGAAAATAGGAAAGTGTTTGAATTTAGTAAACACACACTAGTTTTATTGGCTTTTAAAAATACTAATTCTAAATAGTTTTAATTGCTGTATTATTTCTTACCTTATAAACTCTAACAAGCTTTGGGTTTGGTACTATATTAAAATAATAGTTGGGAATAGATGGGATTCAAGGTCTTTGCTTTGTTTTATTTTTATTGTCTAATTGAAGAGGAGACGAAGTTGTGTATGGTTCAGAGATGAAAATTTATGGAAAGAGTTGTAACCTGCATAGAACATTAATCAGTTATGTTGCAGTTAACATAGTGAGACTTTTTTCAATGGAAAAAAGAGACATATTTATACTTCAGACAAAATCACCATTTCCTCTGATACCAGTTACTCCAGTAGTTGATGTTTCTTTTTTTCTATGAGGATCTTTGGATATGGCATGGAAAAATTAGTTTTGTATTCAGATGATCTTTTTTCATTCAGTACCTTTTGTTAGATATTTTCAGGGAAATTAATTGTGTTCATAGAACATCTACATCTAGTTTATGAAATTCTGACTCGTATTAGAAGATTTCTCAAGTTGATCACCTGAAGGTTGAGACTTAGAAACATCTGGTGACTTTGAAAAATTCCTTCTTTTGATCTCTGTATATTTATATGAATAATAACAAATATATTGAGCTTTATCTTATATACCACCTCAGTCTGAATTGGTACAATAATATTAATTTATGAACTTTTCTAGTCAAGTTAAAGTCTCACAACATTTGAAAGTAGGGTTTGTCTATTAATATAGGCTGTATATTGTATTTTGTCTATCAACTGCATCTTCTTAACACAGGAAAAAATTGCTTTTAAGATACAGCTGACAAGTATAAAAAAGCATTTATTTTTGTTTGTTCAGCTCTTAACTCCTGATAAAACACAGATCTTTCTTAAGGATGAATGTTCATTTTAAAATATTATATTCTCTGAATATTCTAGAAAACTTGTCTGATCACGTAAATGAAAACTGAGACCTGTAATGCTTATGTTACTTACTACATTAAAATATCAGTTTAAAATCCCAGTTCTCATCAATGCAACTAATCTTTTTTTTTCAACATGAGAGAGCAGTAACTTAAAAAGGTGTCAGCAGGGATATGTTGGTGAGAGTTAAAAATGGAGTTGAATTCATTTACAGACCTCTTTCATGAAGCCTTTCTTTGAATAGGTGTTAGACGCCCTAGTAGGTCACCTTCCTGAAATCCTTGAACTCATGACTAATGGAGGAGAAAACAGTGGATCAGAAAGCAAGGTGGGTATTCTCATGTGGTTTTTAAAATTTTCTTTCTAAGTGAAGGTAGTAGCAAATTTCAGACAAATTCTGTAGGAAAATGCTTTCATTTTTAGTTTCTGCTTTGGAGAGATACGAAGTTTCTCGTGTTTTTTAGGGGTTTTTTGGGGGGGGGTTGTGGTTTTTGTTGTTGTTTTGTTTTTTGGGTGCTGTTGGTTTTAATTTTTTTTGTTTGCTTGGGGTTTTTTTGATTATTGACTTTATAAACTTTAACATTAAAAAAAATTTTGGAAAGATTAGAGTTAATATAAAAATGAACAGTTATACATCTTCTTTTTCTAATTAACCACAGTTAAGTGAAAACAAAATTTGGTTTCATATTGAGGGAACGATAGCTAATACCTATTTTAAATCTTTTTCATATAAATGTATCAGTTGCTCACGGGTGCCATTTTCAGGCTTCTGCTAGAAGGAAATCTATTTCCCAAAGACACTGAATTAAGTGATCTGTGCTCAGCTCCCAGCTTTCCTAATTTAATTCTATGTCGCTCTGGAGGACTCTTTACCTCTAAGATGGAACAGAAAAGATGCTGGGTTTGAGCAGACTTCCTAAATGTGTGGATAAATTGAGATATTGCAGCAGTTTATTGTACGGACAGAAGTTGACAGCGTAATTAAAAAAATTCAAATTTGTCAGATGTTTACAGATGTAAATATATATAACATACAGCAAATGTAATGTCAGGTGTGGCAGTCTGTTTCATTTTTCTTAGTGCTAAAGGGAATTTAGCTTGGCTACTATAAATTCTTTGCCTCCTACTGAGAAAAGGTGTCTAATTCCTACTAAAATTAATTCCTACTAAAACTAATTAGGGGATTGAGAACAATAACTGCAAAGACTAAGAGGATAAAAGAGAAATGGGATTCATTTGGTTTGAGAAAGAGAATACTGAGGAGAGTTGGCGTAATGGTCTTAATATCTGTTAAAGGGTGTTACAAAGAGAACAATGTTTAGTTTTCCTTTGTCAGGAGAAGGGGCTGGAGATGAAAATGTATTTAGTTAGGTACTGGAATAGTTTTTGGATTAATCTTCCCATCTTGTATTGTTATGATATGCTTTTTAAGCATAGTGACAAGACACACAGCTTGAAAATGTAAAGTTAATGTTTATCTTTGTGTTTCTAGTTACTCTCTATTCCTGACTTGATTCCTGCATTAACAACAGCAGAGCAGAGAGCAGCGACTTCTTTAAAATGGAGAACTCATGAGAAGTTACTACAAAAATATGCATGTCTCCCTCATATCCTACCCAGTGATCAGATCTATTACCGTTTTCTTCACAGAATGTTGACAATCATTTTGACAAATGTGAGCCTACCTGTTGCTTTTTCATTTGTTTTTATTTGTTTATGTGAGTTAGAGCAATGACCACTGGATATTTGCTATGTGTGGTACTTCCTGTGTTATATTAAAGTACTGTACCTTTCATATAGTATATCAAGCTGTGTAATTTTTTTCCATGATCATTTTCTCTGAAAACTTGCCCACATCTGAGGAGGAAACTTTGGATTGACAGTTTTCCTTCTATCCAAGTCTTCTTTCCTTTCCTTGTGCTCATCATCAGTTTGTTTCTAGTTAAATCAAAACCTTTTCCTCTGACATATGCCTTCTTTTTCCTGGTTTCATACATTACGTTGTGGTTTTTCTTTATGAAAGAACACTGTGTTTCTAAAATGAATTATAATTTAGAGCTGCTAGTCTGAAATTTTATTGAGTTAATTCAAGAATAAAACTGTTGTAAGAGAAGATGTAAGTTTTCTTTCTAACACCTGAAATACAGAAGGTGCCTTTCAAACATGGAATATTTTAAGGTGCTTATAAAATAGTTCAATCTACAAGTTGGGCAGAAGGAATAAAAAAGTAGGTGTCTGATGAATTAGCCAAACTTCATAAATCTCCCTTACATTATGACAATTATTTCAAAATTTTTAAATTTAGGCTACTTTTAAGCTATTTTTTCTCATTCTAGAATTTTTATATGTTTTTAGTCATGTCCTTTCAGCTATGTTTAATTATGTTCCCTTTATTTCTTTCAAGAATGTCCTGCCAGTCCAAAAAGCAGCTGCTCGGACTCTGTGCGTTTATTTGCGCTACAATCGCAAGCAAGAACAGCGACACGAGGTTATTCAGAAACTGATTGAACGTAAGGTGGCTTTTCCTCAATTACCCAGAAGTGAAACTTCGTTTTGACTGAAGATCTATTTATAGTTACATTTATTCAGTGTAATTTCCTTCCATCATTGGAGGGATTACTCTTCAAAGACATTCAGTTGCTCATATTATCACCAGCAAAACACACTGTGCATATATATAAAGGGATTGGGGAAGAGGCAATGCAGGAAACTGATAATATACAGAGACCCCTCCAACCCTACTTCTTGTACCCAAAATTACTAAGCAGCAATATACAAAGCAGAGTTCCTCTATAGAAGTAAAATTCTCTAGAGCCTTCAGCATAATTTATTAATCCATCACCTACAGTTGATGCTTTGGTGTATGCTATTTGTTTTAAAGATAGTTGAGAAGTTTCAACAGTTCCCATTAACATTACTTAATGTTTACACAGTGATTTTGATACTCCTGTGACGTGGTTTGAAAGGCATAGAATTTTTTGTTTACATAGTATTTAGTTCACTTGCTATTTTTGCTTTTTCAAGTGCTCACTAACAGAATTAATTGAATTCAGAATGTTAGCTTTTCATTAAAAGAAAACATTGAGATAGGCTGAGAAGTTTTGCTTTTTGATGCCTGTGATTATCATCTTCACATCAAAAGTCAACTTCTGAAATATTTTCTATCTGATATTGAAAACTTGATAGATAGTATCTGCAAATTTTTGTTTTTCAGAACTGGGCCAAGGAAAAAGTTACTGGAACAGACTTCGATTTTTAGATACTTGTGAATTCATTATGGAACTGTTTTCAAAATCATTCTTCTGTAAATACTTCTTTTTACCTGTGCTTGAACTTACACATGACCCAGTGGCAAATGTCAGGTATGAAGAATATGTAGCAGTGTACAGGAAAAAAAGCTTTAGATAATATATTAAATACTGTTAGAAGTTTTATGTTTTGCTTAAATAATGAGATTTGAGTAAAAAGATAAAGACCCTTAAGAATGACCAGTATTAAAGTTGTAGGGGAGTGTGGGAATGATGCTAGAAAATCCCAGAAGCAGGTCAGTTCTGAGTGTTAGAGAGACTAATCAAAAGCATCGGGGTTTGGGAGTAAAGGGAACAGTGAGGCAGAGGAGCAAGCAATAGATGGAAAGAAATGCACCACATCTACATGTCTGTTAATCACCTCCAGGGATGGTGACTGTGCAGCATTAATATTAGAGGTTCAGGTATGTTAGTGATGACAACACAAATGACGCACATCAGAAATGAGATTAAAAGTGTAAAATACAGGTGTGCACTCAGGAAGCTTCACCACATACTGTTTATTACCACATGAAACTTAAAATAGACACTGTGTTTAGTATAACTACCACATCTCAACTCAGCAGGATCCTAAAAATTAAGCCATTTTGTACATACAGACTACTATTCATGTCTCATGCCATTAAATTAAGAGGATTATATTAAAACAATAAACTAAATTTGTGTATAATCTGAAGTAGTTTATTGCTTTTAACAAATATTTTAATTAAAAGCTCTATTGGTACAATATTAAAATTTAATGGAAACTTGAACTAACTTGGAAGCCCTTAGCTGACATTAAAATTAATTTTGTCGTAATTCTTTTCTGGATTGTTCAGAAAAAATGCACTGTCTCCAGTGGAGTGAAGTTTACAGGTTAGATGTTGTTAGGTGATGGTTTTAAAACATCTTTAGAGAGATACTGTTCTGGATTTCTAAAATATGGTGTAACTCTTGGTAATGGGAAATTATGACGGTTAAAGTCTTTTGAAGGTATAAAAATGGTAAGTTGAATTCATATCAGAAATTTTTTTGAATGTTGATAATCACAGAGTTACTATGTCTAACAAAGGATTGTCTCTGATCCAAAGCCAGTTAACTCTGAGTACAACAGAGAATATATCCATGTATTGTTCTTGGTATTTCTTTTAATCTATTTTGGTAGATTAAAACTAGTCATTATTACATGCTATTACAGTCTGATCAAATCAAGGAATTTTTATTTGCTCAGTTGCCTGAAATATTTTTAATTTAATTTGCAGAGTATTTCAGTGTTAATGAAATAAAAAGCAATGAGCACATTTTTATATAAACAGTTTAGAAACAATATCTTGGAATCAAGGGAGTGAACCACAAAATTGTGTAGGTTGGAAAAGACCTTTAAGATCATCAAGTCCAATCATTAGCCTAAGACTGCTAAGTCAACCACTAAACCATGTCCCTAAGCACTCATCTAGATGTCTGTTAAATACCTCCAGGGATGGTGACTCCACCATTGCCCTGGGAAGCCTGTTCCAGAGCTTGACAAACCTTCTGGTGTAGAACTTGTTCCTAATATCCAATCTGAATCCCCCTGGAGCAACTTAAGACCATTTCCTCTTGTCCTATTGCTTATTATTTGGGGGAAGAGACCAACCCCAACAATACAACCTTTCAGGTGGTTGTAGAGAGTGATAAGGTCTCCCCTGAGCCTCCTTTTCTCCAGGCTAATCACCCCCAGCTCCCTCAGCCACTCCTCATGAGAACTGTGCTCCAGACCCTTCCCCAGCTCCTTTGCCCTTCTCTGGACCCACTCCAGCCCCTCAATGTCTTTCCTGTCCTGAGGGGCCCAGAACTGAACACAAGATTCAAGGTGTGGCCTCACCAGTGCCAAGTACAGGGGGACAATCACTGCCATGGTCCTGCTGGCCACGCTGTTGCTGACCCAGGCCAGGATGCCACTGGCCTTCTTGGCCAGCTGGGCACAGCTGGCTCAGGTTCAGCCACTGCTGACCAACAGCCCAGGTCCTTCTCTACCAGGCAGCTTTCCAGCCACTCTGCCCCAGCCTGTCATGGTGTGGGGTTGTTGTGACCCAAGTACAGGACGTGGCACTTGGCCTTGTTGAACAGCACAAGCAGGGGCAGCTTCCAGACATAACCAGGAAGATAAAGAAGGGGAAAGAACGGCTTTCTTAAAGTAGTAATGCTGGGGGGTTCTCCTGGCCCGTGCTGGCTGGGGTCTGAGGCTCAGACCCAAGAAGCCGTAGCGAACCCAGAGAGGTGATCCCGTGAGGAACCGTCTACCAGGGGGTTGTGGCTTCTCTCAGCCCTCGGCCAGTGGTGCCTGCAGAGATGCCTGGCTCAGCAGCCATCAGCTCTCAGTGATTCAGCAGTGATTTCAGCTCTGCTCTGCAAGGCAAACCCCCCTGGCCAGGCCCGGACAGAGAGAGGAGAGGTCCTGCTGGTGGTTCCGCAGAAGTCGCTTTGTTCTTCCATCTTCTGCGAAGGGGTGACCAGAGACGGATCCTCTGCCGACTCGGGGTAGAGGGGTCTCTTTTATGGGGGTACAGAGGTGGGTGTGCAAGGGCGAGAAACCAATAGGTATTAGGGTATTTTACATATAGTTTCCTAGAGGATCGTGGGTCTGTCTTCTCTCGCTGTAACCAAAAAGGCTCTCTCTTTCCCAGAGAGGGGCCTGCAGGGGGATTGTGTGAACTACTCATCTCCAGGCCTCCCTGCCAGGGCAGAGGTTTATCAGACCCCACATCTGGAGATGCTGCAGTTCCCTTTATCTAAACAAGGGCTTCCTGCCAGGACAGGGGCTTGTCAGACCCTACATATCTGATACATTTTCTTCCTTGCAGTTGTATGGAATTGCAGTAACATGATTTTTGGTGAGACTTGGGCTCCTTTGTACTAATGGACAAGACTTCCAGAATATTTAGGTAACTGATAAAGTTCATTGTAGAGATCACTTGGAAAATTCAGAGGTCTCCTTATTTTTCTAGATTAAGAAAACCCCAAAGCAAACCAAAGATGTGTTTATGTACTGTAGTCATGATCTTGAAAACAGTATGTCTGGAAACAGCACATAAGCAACAATCACTTCTGAAAAATAAGACCACCTAACTTACTTATTTTGTGTCAAATGCTAGCATGAATACATTGAGAATTAATAATAACTATTAAACATCTGGATCAAAAGGTGAATATTAAGGTGGTTTGGGATTTTTTTATAGAATGAAGCTATGCTGTTTGTTACCAAAAGTTAAATCTACTCTGAAGATTCCCACGGATAAACATTTACTTCAGCAGTTGGAATTATGTATACGGAAACTTCTATGTCAAGAGAAAGACAAGGATGTCCTGACTATTGTAAAAAGAGTAAGCATTTTCTTTTTCAGCAGCATTTTATTTTGGGATTATCATTGAAAGTTAAGATTAGTAAAGTTATGCTTTCTGTTGATTTTCTCCATGTAAGAACAGGAGTTAAAAAAAATCTATTGTCTGTTATGTAATTTTGAACAATTAAAAGATTATGTACTATAGTATATTCTGTGAAATTTAGCAGTGTTGATGTCTCCTTGGTTATTTTCTTGGTTACTTATATTGCAGTTATTTGTATTGATGGAAATTCAGTACTTTAGTTTAATGACCATTTATGAAAAAAAGAGCAAATGACTAGAGAATGGATTAAATGTTGATTCTAGTAAAACTGATCAGGTCTGTGAGATAGATATATCTTGTTAATCTATATATTTTACAATATACAGATAAAACATTTGCAGGATTTTAAAATGTTACAAATGTGTTTGTAATGTGACTATTCAGAAAAGTACATTTTGAAGGAATGTCTGTGCTTAGTCTCAAACTCAGAAACCATGAAGTGAAACAGCTCAAGTAGGTGGCTTCCTTACAGGGCCAGTCTGCAGGAGAGACTGGGTGAACACCTGTGTGGAACCTTCTGAGTTATAAACAGATTCCTGAGTTGCTTTTTTCAGTCCTGGTTCCTAAGCCTGTGCTGTAGCTATTCTTGCTTTGGTGCTTCCTTGAGTGTATTTTGAGTTCCATCTGGATAGTCCACGAGTCTGTTCATTCAGTGAGTCTCAGCAGGGGTCTGAGAATACTCTCAGACACTTTTTGACTGCATTTGTAGCACAAAAATAAAAGCATAGGCTTCAAATATTTAGGAAGAAAAGACAACTTTTTACTTCAAAGTGTGGCATGCCATTGAGAAATAATAAATGTTTTAATTTTCTTTATAGACAGTGTTAGAATTGGACAGAATGGAGATCTCTGTGGATGCTGTAAGTACTTAGTAACTTTAATACTTTCCAACTAATTTTATTTTCTATTTTCATGTAGTGATTTTTTATTTTTATTGGTTTTATTTTGAAGTTTCAGAAAAGATTTTACGAAAATGATTTATTGGATCAAGAAAAAGAGAGACAAGAACATCTCCTTTTGGAAATGGTATATTTTAACAGTAGACTGTCATTATTTTAAAATAGTTTGTAGCTAAATATTAATGAGGCAATAATTTTAAGGTAGGGGAAATGCATATTTTGGAGAGACCTGATAGGTTCATAATCTGTGTGTGGTTTCATTTTACCCTTTATAATAGGGTTAAGCCCTTCAAAGTAACATGTAACATTTTTTTCTTTGCTACCTAAATTTTGCTGTATCAATTAGAAAGGCAAACTTGAGTTTCTTGAGAAATACCATGTATAACATAATAAACTGATCAATGAAACAGCTCAGAATTCAGATCCATCTTCCCTAGGCAGAGAAATTAATGTCATAACTTCTTTTGTCCCAAGGAAGCCAAAGGATGCTCTGTGTTACACCCTTTCCTGCTAGCCAGGAAAAAGAGAAAAGCAAAAGCTGCAGTGGGCACTTCAACACCCAGCTTACATACATCTTCACCACATACTGCATCTCCACAAAGCCTGCATTAGACCACTGCAGTCCTCAGTTCTGCTGCCTCCCCTCCAGGCTGAGGTGGGAGAAGCTGAGCAGCTGATAGGATTCAGGAGATCCTGATATTGTTAACATGCTTCCTCTGACTTGTAGTAAATGAACTTCTTTGTAGTGAGCTAGAACAGATTCAAGAGTGTCCCAAAAATGTCACTGTTTCCTGTGTTTGTGGTCTGCTTTGATGTCAGGAGCTATTGCAGGTCAGTGTGAGCAAATATACCCGACCCACAGGCCTCCTGCCACTTCCCAGTGTCTCGAGCCAGTGCTTCAGCTTTGTTCTCAGGACCTGCATACACACATTCAAAGTCTTAAACTTAGCTCTGGTATCTCCAGGTAGATACAATTAATGCTTTTGTATTGAAAGCATTTGAGTGGTGCAAAATAGCCTGCAGTGTGCTCTGTTACTGTGTATTGTGCGATGACATCAGTTTTTACCCTGTTTCTTCAGCTATGCTTTTAGAAGAGCACCTGAATTTTTATGACATAGGCCACTGATATGTGCAACCCTTCTGCATCACAAAGGCCTCAATAAGCATTGTTTGTGAGAGACATATGTTTGGGGAACCTGAGAGGGACGCTGAAATTGTGCCATGTTGCAGTCCCAGAGAGATGAAGAGACATGCAACCCACTTAAATGTGTCTGACTGCTAAAGATTTTAATACTGGATATGTTAATAAGTTTCCTTAATTTTAGTAGCTGACTTTGTAGAAACTATTTTCCAGCAACCCTGACCTGAATTAATTGCCTCTTTCTTTTCTTAATTGGGTAGTAATTAGAACTACATGAAAAAAATAGATTAGAACAATTATGGTTCATATAACACTTTTTATTATGAAAATGGTACAGAAAATAAGCTAATATTATATAGTTTTTGAAGTTGGAGTGATATCTGTTCAGCACATGGAAGATACTCTTGGGCTAGGTAGTATTACAGAAGAGCAAATAAATTCCATGAACCCGAACAATTTTACATAGTTGATTTTGTTTTATCTTTATAAAGATTTATCAACTGTAGATGTTAATTTTACAACTTTATAAGGTTTGAGTATATCTGACACACCTTAACATTTGAGAAAAACATTTTCATTGAATTGTATGAAATAAAAATATTTCCCACCATTTTCAGAGTATCTGTGTAAATGAAAATTTTTACATAAACAGCTTCCAATTTCTGTACCTTTTTAAATACAAAAAAAAAAACCAAAAGCCAGGCATAGTTTTAATAATAAGTTATAGATGTGAACTTCAACTCTAAGCTTTCTTCAGACTGCAGCTTTTAAATGAGATACATATCCTGATTTCATTCTGTACTATGTAATTGGTTCTCTGGATTTTCACGAGCGGTTGTACTACTAGCAAGAGATAATAGAAATGAACCGTTATTGGGAAACACAATTTATTTACTTTTACCTGAGTAATATCTACAAAAATTATTCATTATTTTAGGAACAATTAGAAAAGGAGAAGCAGAAAAATGAAGGAAGATCTACAAATATTAATGATAAAATGATTGAAAAGAAGCGTAAGTTTGTTTATTTGTGTACATGTTGTTTATGCATGCTTTACTCTTCTACAAAGGTAGTAGAGAAAGGTGCAGGAAAGAGACACTTCATACAATAGAGTTTTAGAAATTGGAAATAAAATTTGTTTCTATATATTTCTGAAGTTGTTTATGAAAACTGGACTCATATAATATATAATATATATATGTTTTATTTTGACTTTATTAAAATACATTGCAGTTTGAGTTCTCTGGTTTTTTTCATTTTGGTATATAGTAGAAGTAATTGTCTATGGTGTTTCTGAAGTGCCAGTAGCACTGGATTGGATATTAGTCTTTGCTCCAGGACTATGATATGTTATGTCCTCTCTTTATACTTAAATTTTAAGAGGGAAGGGATTATACTGGAGGTTTTTTTTTTTTTTTTTAGGTAGAGACAGTAAAACATCATCAATGTTGGCAAAAAGTATCAATCTCTCTGTTTCTGGAAGTTCTTCTGGTACATCAGCAGGTAAGAACTGTTCAAAAACTCACCTGGAACACTTTGATCTCACATCATCTGCTTAAACCCCAACAAAGCTCCTGTTGGCGTCTGTGGACCCAAGTTTCTCCTACTGCACAGAGGAAAAGATTCCTCTCCTAGAACTGAATGTATTTTCTATGCATTTTAGTTTTGTTTTATTCTGTAGTATATAGACCTGAGGTTAATTTTTTATTGAAGTATTCAAGTAAGTTTCTTTCATCTACCATAGCTTGACAGAAAAATACACTTTAAAGTGTTCTTAATTATTGAGGAAATGAAATACTCATATTAAAAAAATGTTCTTTATAATTTTAGGCAAAGAAGAAAAAAAATCCAAGCTGGTTCGAAGCCAATCTTTCAGTACTCAAGTACTGCATCCGAAATACAGCAACATAGACAAGTGTCCTAAGTATCTTTATAATCTTCATTCCTTACCTCATAGGCAGATAGTTACTCTTAGACAGCTGTTATGAAATTATATGCTCATGGATCTCTGAGAACAGTGATGTACTTACTGAATTGTGACTTATATTTTCAGCTTTGTGTTTAATTGGTTAACTGAGGGAAGAAATACCATCTAAGGCATGCTGAAGCCTACAAATGGTTATGAATTCCTTTTAAGATAATATATGTCACCTTTTATCATATATTAAAAATAATTTTCAATATGAATTGCTAATTTTGTACATTTCTTAAAGAAACTTC
Organism: Lanius collurio; assembly: GCA_020086605.1. NCBI lineage: Eukaryota > Metazoa > Chordata > Aves > Passeriformes > Laniidae > Lanius > Lanius collurio. The sequence goes on along the minus strand of JACBWW010000004.1, from coordinate 10,065,766 downwards.
AGCATAACTTTCTCATTTAATTTTTGCATATAAACTCAGAAATAACCTCTACTATGATTAAACAGCGGGATGATACAATTGAGAGGAACGCTTTCGGAAATAACCAACTTGGTTTTGTTTTGTTGGGTTTTTTTTAAGTAAAAGTTCTGCCACAGCATATACATCTTCACTGTCAGGACTGGGAAAGAGTTGTATGTTATCCTTCCGTGGTAAGTAGGTTATTGTATTGTATTTTATTTCATTTTTTTTGTGGGGATGTTGAATGTATGGGCCCAATTAGGCAGGCATACTCTAAGATGTCATTCTCCTAAAGAAAGCAGAATAATAGATTTCCATCACTTTTGGGCATTTAAGAGCTAGTCTGCTAAGTGTATTTTTAAGATAATTTTTTGTTCTTACACATTTGTTCTAATTTACATTTAAAAATCGTAAAAACAAACTGAGTTTGTCATGTCCTGGAATTTCAGATATTGTAAAAAGGTTGGGTTTGCAGTTTTTCCCCACTTATTTTACATGAGGAGAATGAATATCATGTGTAACTTCTACTGAATTAAGAGAGAGAAACTACTGTTTGCAGTTCTGTCCACTAAATTTTAAGAGTTTGGATGATTAAAGTTAAGATTGAGATGAATGGCTTCCTCAGGAAACAAGTCTTTCCATCACTGCCAATAGGCACTAGACAATTAAGTTACATTAAATAGGTAAATTTTAAGCAGCTAAAGATTGGCCCAAGACATCACACTCTTTTAATACATTAAGTGTATCTATATTTTCTACAAAAATGTGCATTCTAGTTATTTAGCAGGACTTTTTCATAAAAATACTTGAAGAAATGTTAAGTTGAAACCATTCCATTAAAATTTTGGATTAGTGCCATAGGAAATATGCCACTATTGCCACAGGAAAAACAGCTCATTCTGTTTACTCTCTGTATACATTTTTTCAACCAAAATTCTTTGTCTAAGCTGCAGCTCTTTATTTCAGATGATTCATTCCGGACTCATTCTTCTGGTAACAGTGGGAATGCTGCCTTCCCTTCGAGTTCTTCTCGCAACTTATTTAACTCAGCTGACCAGAAGCACAATGGAAATAAGGAGAGTCAGTCCCGAAAGATGAGCATGTGAGTTGTTGACAGGAGGTTAAACTGAGCCTGGGGGTAACGTTTTCAAAGGAAACTCAGAAGAGCCCTGTAAAACTAGGCCTGTATTTATTACACTTCTGCACACAGATTTTGAAATACTAAAATAGCAGGGTAGGAATGTGATGTATGCAATTATAAGTGTTTCTAAGATAGTATTACCTTCTAATTAGTCTTTCACATCTTTCTCCTGCACACATTTGCATTCAGCTGGTACCTAAATGGGAGGGTGGAATGGGACAAAGTGAAGGTTAGTGCCTTTGATATGTAATAACTACAGTCACGGTGATTTAGCTGCTGGTAGTTGGAGAAATAGAATATAAGTATTTTTAGACTACTTAGTTTTTTCATTTTCCTTCTTTTTGTGTGCTTACATAGATGTTTATGTATCATTATGTAACAATTTTGTGATGAATCATGAGACCGATGATGAGCTGCTACTGCTACTTGTTATTAATGCTGCCTTCTTTGCCTTACGTTAGCCATTTAAAAAACCCAAAATTCAATGCTAGGCATCTCCCTCAGGCTGCTTTAAACATCAGTCTGTGCTGTTCAGAATTTTGCAAGAACAAAATCAAAGATGTGTTTTTTGCTCCTGTGATAAAACTGTAAGTCACAGAAAATCACTGTGACATATACTCACCCAAGTCTCTGTAGACTCTAGCAGCAAATTCCCTGCAGATTCCTTTTACACTAAAACTAAATTACTGTCATGGGATTAGCTGTAATATTGTAGGCTCAAACTGAGGCTTTTCTTTGCTAGCAGAGATTTGCATTCTTAGCCAAGTGAGAATGGAGAAAGGAAAGGAGCAGCTATAGCAACAAAGGCAGTCTGGGAAAGCAGGCTTCAGTGTAATAGAAACTAGAACTGGAAGCTAAGATATGAAAAAAGGAAACATCTTATATTTGTTTGCCAGGTATAAAGAAGGAACAATACTGATGGTCTGTGTTGGTAAATTAAATATCTGTATGAACATATTTTTCCACTCCGGTATTTTCAGTTTCCTTTAAAAAACAAAAACATCTCTCCTACTTTACTCAGGATTTTTAGTTAATAAAAATGACTTAATTTTAAAATAAAACACTCAAAGATTTAACAAACAAAAAAAGAAATTCTCTGTACAGTATTCATTTAACTCCTTGTGTACTTGATTTTTTTCTTTGCTGCAATTTTACCATCCTCACTTTAAAAGATAAATTGTTTTGCAGAATGAACTCAAGCTTGCATAGTGACCTATTGTTTTGAAAACTGTGGGTTTTTTTGTAGAAAAGGTTGGAAGGTCAGCTGTGATTGCAGATGGACTGTTGGTGTTAAGTGATTTCACAGAATTAGTACTTTAAGGTGCCAAATCACTTTGCCCTCTATCCCTGTCTTTGCCAGTGTCTAATGCTTTCTCTTAAAAATACCCACAGTACTTTAGACTTTTTATAGGTGATCATTAGGGGGTCACTTATTTCAAAGTGCACCATTTCAAAGTCAGCAGTTAGATCAGTAGACATGCTGACATTTTCAGTTATCTATAAAGTAAATGGGGCGTGTATCCTGAGAACATAAAATGTCATGGAGTGCTACATAGTTTCAAAAATCAGGTGTGCTCAAAACCTCATTTTCTTTCACCCTAATCCCTGTATGCCTCTTTTCCTTGCTTTAAAGCCAGAAAATTAGTTCAAATGTTGTAAATATTTTTAGCAATCTGTAGAAATTCCATTTATTTGCTGTTCCACAAGGATTTGGGGAAAATGAAAGGATAATATTCATGGAGCGGTGAGGTGCAAAGGTTAGTTAGACAATTTTTTTTTTTCACATAAAACTTTTCCAAACTTCAAAGGCTTCTCCATCTTTCATTTAAAGTAAAACTGATATATTTTTTTAAAATACAAAGGGACAGAAAAAGGCTCACACAGAGCAGTTTGCACCTTTGTCTTCAGGCAGGGGGGTGGAATTTGAGAAACGCAGCTTCAAGTTGCCATTCCCAAATGAATACCTAAAGAGCAGAGTATTTGAAAGTAATATTGGATCAAACACAATGATCTAGATGCTTCTTATGGTTCAGAAAGTCCCTGAACTGCATAGGGTCAGAAGCCAAGAGGATATACCAGGGAAAGAAAAACATTTTTGGGGAAAGAGGAGGAAGCTTAGGATGTCCTACATTCAGTTCTGAATAAGAGTTTTAATGTTCTGTGTTTTTATGGGAAAATGCATCTCTCAGGTTAGTCTAATGTCTGCTGTACTGCAAATTCAACTTCTCTTTTGTAAACTGACCCAATACTTTTTCATAAGAAAATGAACTGTTTTCATAAGAAAATGAAGCAACTCTCTAAGGAGATATTAAGAGATACAGGTACAGGAATGTTTGGTGGTAAATGCATTCAGTCACAGGTATGTTTAGCTGTACTGTTTATCTTTCTTTTGCTCAGGAAGTCAGGCCTGGTGCTAAATATATGCACACTAAAATGAAAAGAACCAACCCAAAATAACAAAAGTTTCAGTTTCAAGGAAGCATTATTTTCTAAGTTGAATGATGGAAAAAATTGATATCCAAATATATGAACAGCTGACAGAATTCACTCTGAGAGAAGAATTTGAAAATTGTACAGTGAGAGGTGCAAGCAAATAGATGCTCATCAATGAGCATTACCTTTGGTGGACTCACTAAGGCAGAAAACTTGTGAGAAAATACTAATTGGGTGTTTTTGTAGACTGTCTCATCATGCAGATTTCCATATGTGCTGGTTAAAATTTGCACTGCCCATCTCAGTTCTGGCAAGACCTTACTTTTAATTTGCTAGCTTTGCAACTTGAGTAAGGTAACTTCTAGTATGTTTCTTTTTCTATGTAAATATGTGGGCAGTAACATATTTAATAATTAAAGTATTATCAGATAAAATTAATGATTCTTAGTTCGAAGTGATATATGCTTGGACAAAATATTGATTAATTGCTCAAACCTAATATTTTCAATAAAATTGCTCTACAGAATACTGGCAAATGTTCGCTTTTGACAATATAGTGCAGTTTGCAGGGATGAAGAATTTCTGATTTCATATGTGATAGTGCTCCGGAATTTTTTAAAACTCAGAGTTACTTTGGTGGAGAACTGAAGTCTTTTCTTAGCACACTCATACATTCAAATATTCAGTTCAGACTAAATCATAAGCGTGTGCCAATTAAAATTTCATTTCTTTTTAAAAATAACATAAATGCGGGAAAAAAATTAGTAAATCATGCTGCAGTGCTCACAAGCAGGTGACAGGAAAGTATTGTTTTAGTGTAGGTGTCAGTTGCTAGGTCTTAGGTCATACTCAGGCAATAGAAAATGCAAGAATTATGCTAAAGAAGCCCCCATGTAAGTTAATGGGGGAATCAGAAAAGAGATGACTACCTGCTTTAAGTACCTGGTGGAATAGGAAAGAATCAGAAAGAGCACTGGTTGAGTACTTTGTCCCACAAGAGATCTTACTTAATTTGCAGAGCAGACAAGTTTTTCTGAGTTCCTGTTGAAGAGTTGCCAGTTAGATCATGAATCATCCTAGTGCAGACATTAACATAATTCATGAACACTGTGTTCTATCAAGCAGTCCGAGCTTGTACCATTATGCTATGTAGCTTTATTATTTCTTTTGAATGTTTTCAGCTTTATGAGATTAATTTGGATGTAAGCTGTGTTGCTTGAGTTTATACTGCTGTAATGTGACTGATTTCAACATGCAATTGTTTAAAACTGTTTAGAAGCTTTGTAGATTCATCAATGAATATATCCACTTTATAGACAGCATTTAAGTACTTTGCATCTTGCCTACAGACATACAGATACTGCCTGATGTTAGTTCACTTTGAATTAAAACTTTCTGCAAGGATGTGTGGTGCAGGTTTTCCATCTTGTAAAAAGAGGGGGTAGATTTATTTTTATGTGACAATAAATCTAAATAAACAGCAGCATTTTATAAAATGTCCACAGCTGACCTTTAAGACATCCAGTTTGGTGTGTGACCATGATATACCATTTATATTTTTAAGATAAGTATCTTAAAGTAATGTCTTTCATCCAGTCCTATAATTGCTTAGAAACTTAAGTGCAAGATCAAATAATTCTGCCACTCATCTACTACACATTGAGTTACTTACAGCTTTTAAACATGTTTTCATCATGACGTTTAAGATGCTGAGGGTTCTGAGTTCCAGTGGGACTGGCATGTGTTTCGTGTCCCATTTCTATGATGAAGCTAGTAGGTATCCTGACTCTGATATATTATCATATAAAAATGCAGTTTTAGAATATTCAGCAGTTTTACAGAACAATATATTGTGTTATTTGTAAATGATACTGTAAAATATTGATGCAAGTTAATATTTCCATAGAGTTCTAAAAGATATACCCTATTCTTTGAAATATTTCTATCTGATACAAATAGTTGTTAATTGACACAGCTACAGCTCTTTGAAGCTGAAAAAATGGTATGTTTAAAGATCAAAAAATTAAGGAATGAAAAATCCAGAGATTACCCAAATGACCTTGTGGTCATCATAAGACCTAGAAATCACATTGTCATGTGCCAGACTTCTGGCACTTTTTGTAGCCATGAGTAGACTGCTTTACCACCTTAACCATCTCACTCAGATGGATCTCTTCAGGACCTTCTGTAGACAACTTAATGGAGAGCTTCACTCTTCCTGAGAAGAATGCCCTCAGAATGTGTCCATGGGGTTTTTTCAGTGGGTGCAGTAGAGCAGCCAATGATTTTTAAAGAGGGGCAGCTAAGAGTTATGTTAAATTGTTGTCCTCAATAGCAGTTTATTATGTTATGTAATTTAATAATATAGTAACAAAATACTATGTGTGTTTCTTCTTTTGTATGAAGAAAAAACAGAAAATCAAACTCCTAGATCATCTGACAGAAAAATGAGGGAACCAGAGACTGGAGGAAGCAATGTTCTGCTGAGATAAGGTGGGAGCAGCAGATGGGACTCCCTAATGCCTGGACTGAATAAAATGCATCCTGCAATGTTAAAACTTTAAAATAAATCTTTTAAATAAAATTCCAAGCTGTAAAATGTGTTCTGATAAGCAATGTAATGGTTGCAGAATTCTAACATTGTAGTGAAATGATATGAAATATAACTTCAGCTATGTGCTCTTAACTGCTGCAGCTAAAGAGAAGATTTTGTTTTCTTCAGTTATGCCTTTGTAGTTTGAATTATTTGATTTAGAATGCACATTCTCATTATTTAATTGGCTTATTTACAATCTTAGCAACTCTTAGCTCCCATACTTTAAGCAAGAAATAGAAGGAATTGTTATGAACATGAAAAAGTAATCTCACATTTTAAAGAATCTGCAAACCTAATTTAAGACCAAAGTTCAGAAGCATTGATCAGTCTATAAGAAAATATAGACTTTTGAAGCATTGTACTGTGAATTTGGAATTAATGTTTTTACAAATACAAAGTTCATAAAAATTCTATGTAAGTTTCAAAGCAATCTAAAAGCAAATGTCTTCAGATTATGTAAAAAAAAGTTTTATTTCATAAGTTTTGTTGTATAAATACTTGTTTTAATTTTTAGTATTTCAAATTGTATTTTCACTTCAATAATTTATAATAACAAATCTAGTTTTTAATCAACTGCTATTGCAAGCTGTCATGGTTCAGTGATGTCATCTGAATTTGTTTGTATAATGCTAATGTTTCTATCAAAATTTATGTGGAAAAACATGCAATCATATTTTTAAAAGTTCTGTTTATGCCAATACTTGAGAGAGAGATTATGAAGCTATTGTCAGCTTCTCTATTTCAAAATTGTGGCAGCATAAATATATTGATATCAGAAGTAAGTGATTTTTAAAATTTATTGGTATATGATAAAGATGATCTGGTCTGTGTATGCATATGCGTGTGTGGTTACTTTTTATAATGTAAAAACTTGAATGATGATTTACTCAAAATAAAACCTAGGACAATGCTGTACATGCATGTTCTTGAAAAAAAAAATTCTCAGGGCATCTTTTATAATTAAAATAAATAAAAGCACTTATCTATGGAGGGTATTTATTTAAAATAGTGATAATGCTGGATGTATGCTGTCTTGTGTGAAGTACAGAATATTTCTTTGGATTTAGCACTGTCTGGGTTCTTTAGCTTCCTACACTGCAGTTGGATTTAGCTGCATTCACTGTCCTGAGACACAGGCATTGTTTGGGGTCTATGGAAATACTTAATTTTTCAGTTTGTTTTTCATCCTGGCATAGGATCTTGTAAATCACAAATTCCTTAAGATGTTTAACATTCGGTACTGATAGAGGTGTACAGATAACCAGGGCTGGCTCCTCCTGGGCTCTGCTTGTGGTTCATTAATGCAAACAGATACTCCCAGTTCCTCAGGGACAGCTGACTCAAGTGCCAGCTACAGCTGCCCACCCGTGGGCCACAGGAGACTGCTCAGTCTGTTCTTAGTCTGACCTTTGCAGGGACCAAACTCAGATCATCAGCAGCCAGCTGTAGAGCAGGACTCAAAGCTGTATTTGCCCTTTTGATGCCTTTACTGGAGCAATGCAGAACAACATGTAAGTTCAGAAATTTGAAGCTCTTCCTCCTCTTCCTAAGCATGTAATGAGTTCTGTAAACTGTCTTTTCTTTCTTCTTGGTTGTCCTTATCTGTCATTTTCAACTGATAAAATTATTTAATGCTGATAACACATGCTCTACTCAATAACCCTATTGTGTATTAAATTCCTGCAGTGTAATCTTTAAATGCTCTGTTAGACGTTTTTTGGACTGACCATTTTCCTTGTGCAGTACCTCTGGTGCCTTGTGCATACTTTCATCAGTCCTTTACACTACAGACCTCCATCCAAGCCATCCTTTTAGGGTCCACTTCCTTCTGGGTTAGTTCTGTTAAACAGCATCAATGCTTTTGTACCCTTCAGAGCATTGTTTTTACCTGCTGGTCAGCTGTAGCTCAGGAATAACAGCTGAAGGTCAGTTTTGCAGTGGAATTGGTTGGTTTTAGACCAGTGGCAGGAAGGAGTGATTCTCTTTCTGGGTACATTTGTAATGCAATCTGGAGTTAGGTTAGATGCACCTTCATAGTCTAGTCAGAGAGCAGAGCCTGCCTCCTCAGTCATTTTGTGAGTGGCTTACACCAGTGTCTGGAGTTTTATAGGCAGACAGAAAATGGTAACTAAGATGATTTTTAGAGATTTACCAGGTTTATGCTATAATATATCTTTTTATCTTCTCTAGCAGATGTATCTGCTTATGTGTGCTTACTGATAGACTCCTGTGAAGTTCCTTGCCAAATGATTTTGAAAAGTCTTCTGCTCCCTTTTGGGCAGTTATTTAGTGAAGGTTGTATAAGCAAGCAGAATAATGCTGAGATCTGTTAGTTGCATTAAACCAGAAGTGGCTTTTTATGTTGTTTTGTACTTTACACATAGGACTCTGCTAATTAGAGTATATTAAATGTTAAGACCTTGTCATTTTGTTGAAAGCACTGCTCTACTTGAATGAAGGAAATTGTGTTTATATCATGGAAATGTTTTTCTGAAACAGCTTGGCAACACCTTTTGGATTTTAGGATCAACTCTGTGAATAGATTTATTCTACTTTAATGGACATATGTTTTTTCCTACCAATGTTTGCTTTAGTTCAGTCATAGAGTCCTGTTACATAGTTCACCCTGGTGTCTGGATGATATTACAGGTAGAAATTCTGGGTTTGGGATAGGGCTAGCTTTGTGCTACGAAATAGTCCAGGCCAGATTTTCCAAAATCAGAATACCTAAGTTATTTTTCAGAACTATATTTTTTAAATTCAAAGAATATTTTTAAAGCACATCATGTGCTCTGAGAAAATGAGGTGATTTGACAGTCTGCATAAACATTTTGAAAGAGGTTACACTCACAATGTAGACTCATGATAGACCTTGTGCAATTTCTACAGTAATCAAGATCTCTAGACAGAGGTTATAAAGTCTCTTTTAGGGCTAGATACTGCTTCTGTTTTTATAACTGGCAAAATTCTGCAAACATTGAGGTTACTGGGCTCTTAAGACTCTTTGCAACAGAAGATAACACTGAGGAATCTGCAGTATTTGGGAATGAGCTTCCTGAATATTTTGGCATGTGAATGTCTGGGACTTTTTATTCAGATTTATCACTAAAATACTGATTTTTGAAAGTTCTGTTCTGTGGTTGTTGGGTTTTCTTTTAATTTCAGAGGTAGATTTTATGAGTCACATTCTTGTCCCTTTGAGCCTTGATGAAATTAGCTTGTTATGTGGCATTAATAAAATATTGCTAAGATGACCTAGTGCTAGATGGCGAGACAAAACAGCTTTTCACATTTCATATTTCAATGTCTTTTTATTCTAAAATAAATTAATAAAATAAAAATAAGGCCTCTTATGTACTAAAGAATAGAAACTATTACTTTTATTCACATTTCTGTTGGATCAATCACCCTGCCAATGAACAGTAATGTTCTAAAAGTTTCTTCAAAAATCATGAAAAGGAATGGTCGGTCCACTTTGATAACAGGAGGCGCTGTGAATGCAGTTATTTCTGACCCACTTGCTGCTGCAGCCTCAGTTCCTTCTTCATCCACTTCAATAACTGCTTTTTGGACAACCTGAAGTGCAAGGTAGGAATAAAATATGTGACAGAAATAAGTACTAGCATGTAAAGTATTTTTCCAGGTGAAGGCATTCAGTCTTCTGTTAAGGACTAAAGTGAGCAGGTCAGTGCAGTCTGTTAGACTGGGAGACCCCTGTGCTGTCTGCTTCAGCAGCAGAGGAGTGAGCACAGCCACTGCCCACAGTGCTCTCAGTGTGGATGCTAGCTCAGGAGTCACTTCTGCACATTTCTGAGCACAGACCTCACTGAGAGACTGGGGCTTCTGCATGAAGCAACCATTGCATGTGTATGGGGTGCTCCTCTGTGATACTTAAGTGTGTACAGGAGTTTGTAAAATGTAGGCAATGTGTTTTCACCAGTCACAAACACTGCCTGGCTGGATATGTCATTCACAGTTTTGTGGGAGCTTAGGGAGATGCACCAATCCTGGCTTTTTCCCCTGTATATTTCCAATCTGTACATTTGGTAGCACAGACTAAATATGTACAGCAATGAGGTACAGTCCTGTTTGAGTTTGAGGACCTTCCCTTCCCACTGAAGTTGCAGCCTGGCAGAATCTGATTTTTCGTTTTTTCATCTTTTCCGTTTTGTTCTTTCAGCCTGTGCAAACCTCTGAGTGCTTCTGCTGAGTTTGTGAGTGTATTGGTGAGCTCCCTGGTCAGCTAGTGGATTTCCAGCTCCTGAACTCCTAATTCTAGGAATTACTTATGTGAAAACAGTTGAAGCACTTCGCCAGTGTTGAGCTTTCTGCTACATATTCTTAAATCATAAATTTGTCTTTCACAATTCTCAGGGAGAGGATGCTCCTCTGGCATTTTGTAGCTGGTGCACATATTGCTTCTAGTATCAGTTAGCATCTCCTGTTAAAGTGTGATTTTTTCATTACACAATAGAGTTAACTGCTGAGAATCAGCATGAAAGTTTCATAATCAAGACGAAGGGAGAAAAGTGCTGCAGATTGCTATATTTCCCAATTATTATTTTCCCAATTATATTTCCAAACTATTTCCCAAGCAAAATAGTTTATACCAAAGTGAAAATCACTGCAATTTTATCAATTAAATATTTATTTTTAGGATGATACATCTTCCCAGAAAGGTTGTTTTCTTAAGCCACCACAATTTTGGAAACCTGTTAGAGTTTTTGAAACTTGTATAGAAGAGAGATTCAAAAGCTGTCTGGACATGGTCCTCAGCAACTTGCTTTAGGTGATCCTGCTAGAGCAGAGGGTTTGGACCAGGTGACCTCCAGAGGCCCTTTCCAACCTTCACCATTCTGTGAATCTGGGAAGCCTCTCCTGGAGTTACAGTCCTGGATTGCGAGTTGCATGCAAACCTCCACAACCACAAGCAGTTGCATGCTGCAATTTCCTTACATTAGTTTATAAAGCTGTGTTTTTAAATCCTGTGACAGATTAATTTCATTTGGGTCTTGTTTATAACTTCAACTTGTTTCATAATTTTTTTTTACTTTTACTGTAATGGATAAATTTGTATTTAAAATTAATTGCTTTTAATCAAGTTCCACACACTCCCTTTTGTGGGCACAAGTATCTCTGTGTTTTATGTCTTTCATGTCCTTTCTTTGACTATGCCTTTTAATTTTCTATCATCAGCAAATTGTCTTTTCTATAGACTGGCAATTTCTTTTTCATGAGACATCTCTGGTCACATAGAGCTGTTCCTTCTTGGTATTGATGTGATTGACCTTTGTCTTTCATTCTTTTCTGCTTCTCATTCTGCTTCTGTTTTTGATCAGTTTTCTGAAATTCATCTATGCTCTCCTTTAAACAGTGGTACAAAATAGCCCTTCGTCTTCCTCTTTTTCTGTGGGGCTGTGTTCCTGTCTTCTTGGCAGTTCACTGCCCTTGCCTTTACCTGTTTTAAAGTTCTTTAAAGTGTCAGCATATGAAGTGGAACATCTGTTTGGGTTGGAGTACAACTCTGTTGTGCCAATCCTTTACTGTGAGATTCTGTTTTTTTCTCTTCCATGGTATGCAGAAGGAAAAGCAGGAGTGCTTTGTCTTCTCTTTCTCACTGTTATCTTTTTGAGATTTTATTATTTAAACTTTCTAAAGTTCTTTGTTTTTTGAGAAGTATACCTTTCTCTGGACTGTGTATGAGGAGTTCCCTCCTTGAGTTTCCTTCCTTGCCCTGGCCTTTGCCATTTGACTGTCATTTACAAGGTCTTTCTTGTTCACAGTTTTTGTGAAATTGTGCTCATTCCCTGCCATCCACATCCCTCTTGAGGCAGAGCTTTTCTCCTGAGGTGGGTTAGCTTTGGGAGGCATTGGGCACCTGTGAGATGCCACTGCCCCTTACCTGTGCACACCTCCTACCTGAAGTGGGATCAGTCCTGATTAAGATGGGTAGATTGCACATACCTGGCAGGTACTTTGCTGTTGGTGTCCCTATAAATTTATATGACCATCTTGGCTGGGCCATTTATATACAATTGTAATCTAAACAGTGTCACATTTTAGAAGGCTTACCTGTGAAACTGCTACATATTCGTAATCTGTCAGATGACTAAGATCTGCTGAATATGTAAAGAGCTTTTTAATTCCAAGACGTTGAAGCAGTTTCTTCATTTTGTATTTTTGCTCTAGTTTAAACTTTGGCAATGAAATATCCACTTCTCTGTTAAAAAAAAAAAAAATCAATGCAAACAAATAGGTCACTTGACTGCTGAAATGCACACTACTCAGGAATTAAGCTTTACACTGAAGAAGAAGGGACAAAAACTGAAGAGTCTCTGCTGGCATTGAGGTTGGCAGAAAATAATTTCTAACCTGTTGACTGCCAGTGATGGTAGAATTAATTTCCTTCTCTGTATAAATACTTCCACCAACAGTTACAGTGTCCTGATACCAGGATGACACACTAATTTATTGACTGGTGAAAAGAATTGTCTCTTCAGGAACTACATTTCACAGGGATCATTTGTGTTTGCATTTTTATATTCAAATTTATCAATTCCTCTGGGTTTCCAATGGTAAGAAATGTTTAATAAATCTCTAGATTTACTGTGGCTTTGCTTGGCAGTGCTAAATTTAATGAGAGAGAAGACCTAAGGAAGAATATGGACTCATGAACTCAGAGAGAGAGACATTTTTAACTGAGATAAGTCAAAGATTTTTCCCTCAGAGTTGAAACTTTCACATGTCATTTGGGCTGTGGATAGGCCATTAAAGGACCTCTACACTGTAGATACGTCTTGCCACAGAGATGCTAACATGGTAAAAGGCTTAGGAAGACCAGCTGATCTTTGCTGGGCTTTGTTGCTGTGCTGCAGTAGACATCAAAGACACTAGGGCCCCATGGGAGTCAAAGCAGTACCTGGTTCTCATGTTTCCAAGCCAGGATTCCACAAGCTCTGTAGTCAAATGGTCTTCAATTGAAATGTAGTCTCCCTCTTTTTCTGGGATAACAATCAGCATGTGGGCATTCCCTTTGTAAGGTATCTTTATCACAGTGCATCTTAAGTTCTCATCAAAAGTTGAATTAATTTTGCCTGACTTGAACATCATGGGTACCTGTACACTTCTGTATTTGTTTATGTGGAAAGTCTCCATTTCCGTGAATTTGGAATTAAATGGATAGACCCACTTGCCTGAGGAAAGAAAGAAAGAAAGAAAGAAAGAAAGAAAGAAACAAACAAACAAACAAACAAAGAAATTCAATAATCCTGTGTGTTTAGATTTGTTTAAAGAAGAAATGTTTAAAAAACTATAGGATATTTTCTGTGTCTAGTTGTGAGTGGCTGTCAATTATGTCTAGGATAAGTGAATGGCAATTTCATGTTTATTTTATATTTATTGTATATACTTTTTTTTTCATTAAAAAAAACCAAAGTAATCCACAAAACAAACTTCTTCATTTGCACAGAAAAAGGGAAGTATTTTCCTAAGGTTGGTTAGTTGCCACCCAAGTTCAGAATTTATGTTCTCTCTGTTTATTAAATGCCTAGTGAGCATCTGACCTTCCCTAACATGTAACCTTCTCTTAAATTCTCTACCAGCTGTTCAATATCCTGTATTTAATTTAATGATCCAATATTTTGCATGGGGATTCAGCAGTGACCTCTCCATGGAATGGTTGCCGCCTATAACTGGTATTGCTTTCCCTCCCCCTGTAAGGTAATATAATGGGGTACTTGGGTTCCTCTGGGGCAGATGATTCTTGATGGAAATTGAGAAATTATTTTTGTTTCAATTATTTTTTGTACTATGTTAAATCAGTCCGTGGTTTTATACCCAGGATCCAGCATTCAAGACTACTGTGATTAAGGCTTTTTCATTTTAATGGGTGAATGAAGATAAAACATGGTTTGTAGTCATAAAGAGGAGTAATTTGGAGATGGAGTGAGATAGTTTGTGCAGGGCTTTTTGTTCTCTTTGAGACTCTATTGTATGGAAGTTAGCGTAGAAGAATGGAGGTTCCCTATCATGAAAAATAATTTCCTATTAAATAAGCTTAATATAAGAAAATAAACTTAGAGACGTAGAGAAAACAGGACATCTAAATTCATTTAAACTCCCCCTAATGTAGCTTAAGTTAGAGTTTAAATTCTTCTAATAAATAATTATTTTGCAAAATGAAAACAGCAATTACCTTTAAAGACAATGTAGTCAACAAGCACCAGTTTATTATGGCGGTCCAGCTCTTCAAAAAGCCCTGGGATTTTTCCTTTGGTCCTTTTGTTAATGTTTTGATTTATGATAAGTTTTGCCTGTGTAAAGTTTTCAAAGTCCACTTTCAGGAATTCCATATTGAAGTACTGCTCAGATAAATTCAGGAAAGATTCCTTGAGTTTGAAGTCCTTTTGAATAAAAGAAAGAGTGCCTTGCACAAGGAGAAATTCTTCATTCTTTGTGAGGTTACCTATCAGTTGTTTAAACAAACCTGGTAAGTGTTGCTGATTCACTCTGTCCTTCACAGCATGGAGGTTTAGAGCTTTTACAATTTGTCTGTATGTTTCTCCTTTAGTTGCCAGCATATAGACACCCATGAGAGCTGATACAGAAAGGGGAGAGATGATTACATTGTTATCATGTGTCATTGCAATTCTTCTGTAGAGGTTAAATCCAAAATTTGCATTCTTTTCAGTGAAGTTGTGAAGAGTGAAGTCTTCAAGACTTTGGTCTTCAAAACCTTGGTCTTCAAAAGGCTTAGAGGTATTTTTGTGATGATACCACTCTTTGGAAATACTGACGTTATTTCTTTCCAAGAAATTACTCTCTTTTTCCTCTTTTGGAAATTTAGGTTTGATACCAGCCTTGATGAATTCAAAACATATTTCACTTAAGACAAGTAGGTAGATTCCTGTTTTCATGTTGACATCAAATAATGAGCTCTTTGGTTTGTTTTTTTTTCCTAGAAAAAAAAGACAACAAAAAGACTTTTTAGTTTTGTTCTTCCATTCACAATGCAAAAGGTCATAGTGAAGTGATCTTTCTGCATCTTCTACTCTAAACCCAAGATCTGGTTCCTATCTGAAAATTCAGATTTAGATCAGTGAAAGAGAAGTTTCCAACATAATTAAATTAAATTAATCCAGGAAAGATACCACAATCTTCTATTATTGGTAGTTCACATCAGGAGTAGTTCACTGATTTTCCTTTTCTCACTTGTATTTCCTTTACAAAATGAAACCCAGATTTCAAGCACAATATGCAGCTCAAAGATGGAAATTGGATCTGCTAGACACTGTGCTGCAGCTTCTGCTCCTGTGAAACTGATGTCATCTCTAAGCACGAGAATTCTAGGCAGCATGTGGTAGAAACAACATGATTGCCTTTCATAATTTCCTCTCACTTTTCATCCTTCTGCTACAGACCATTTATTACTACATTCAGATCATTCTCCTGATCACATGCCATTTCATTCCCTGCTCTTTTCCACCTTGCTCTCCAGAAAGTGCTGAAGTAGGTTTATTGGTGCTTTCTCCTCCCTAGCAATAGATGCTTCAATGTCAAATAGCACAAGGATGAAGCAGCTGTTACATGCTTAAAATACAGTATTTTACACAAGTTTTGATTTCTGAGGAAAGTTAATACAGGGTCTCTCATCTAGACAACAAAATGTTTGGAGGAAACTAGGCACATCTTACAGGACACCTCAGGCAAAGCTTAGCATTGGACATTGATTGTATAAATTTGCAAATGAAATGCATTTTCCAAGCATATATGCAAATATAATTATCATCCATCTTTCCACTAAAGCATGAATTCTCTCCCTTACAGAAGTGTTGAATTGCACCTTATGAAAAAATTTTGAATGGCCACAATCTTTGGAGATGCATTTTCCTATTGTAAATTAAACAGGATGTTCAAGACCACCAAACCTGCACAGATTCCTTTCATATAGCAGTGGGAAAAGGGATAAATGAGATTAAAAGATGGATTTAATGGTCCATCATTAAAGTAGTAAGTGATTCAACAGTCTAGAATCACATGGCAACTGCTAACTACTCCTTTCAAGTTGAGGATCTGTAACAGCAAATTATGGCCATTTTATAATTTGTGACTTGGCATATGGGAAAGCTGGTTTTATCCGATTTATTCAGAGTTCAGCTGAATTTCACAGTTGGCTGATTCAGGCTGTGGGAGTTAGTCCTGAAAAGGTATGTTGATGTGAGTACCGAGACTTTTGGGTGCCAAGTCACGAGGTGCTTTTGGCAGTCAGGTGTTGTGCTATTTTCTTTGGAGATAATAGGTCACGTTCTGTACTTGGTGCAACACAGATGGGCTGTCATGACTTAATTGGGAGGAGTGAAATTGCTGAATGTTATGCCTGCTCTTGAGAGCACGGCAGACAGAGAACAGAGTAAAATATGCGGCAAATATGTTGTGAATATTTTTTTCTTTATTTTCCTTTCCCATTAACCCTTGATTTATTTTTAATGAGATTCCCAGTGTCTGGGTTGTGCAGAGTAGGGAAGGGAATGACTTGACTTCAGCTCCTGCCTTGCTGGTCAAGAGGTACATGCGACTTCTGGAGCGCTGGGATACTCACTGTCCCCTGGCAGGCTGAAGCAGTGCAGTTCAAAGCTATGGCAGTAACTGCTGGGCATTCCTTCTGCTTCTGCAGCGACCCACTTTGGTGGGAGGTAGCATAGGCACAGAGGTCCTGTTCCTGCTGCAATGCTGCACCTGCCCTGGCATCAAAGAAGGAGGTTCTTTCCTCTAGGAGTCATCCCTGCTTTGAAGAAGCATCCCTGGACACTGCAGAGTCAGCTTTAGCAAAGAGGCTGGGATTGCAGAATTTTGCTTTTGATCATATTCAATCACAGGGAAGGGATTTTCTGCAGCAGCAGTCCCTCCCTCTGGAAGAGCATCAGGCCTAACTGCTCACTAGGCCCTGCAGAGTGCAAGCTCCTGCTCACCTGCTCCCGGCACAGTGCAATTCCTGCACAACCTCCGGCAGTGCTGCATTTGGCACATGGCACTGTTGCGTCTCTGGGAGGCCTGGGACAGTGCTTGGCTCAAGTGGCCACCAGCTTCCCCAGGACTGATGGGGCCAGGCACTGAGCTGCCTTCCAGAGGGCTCTGCCTTCCCAACACAGATGGAGTTTGGGCTGAAAGGGCAGGACAAACACAGAAGCTCTTCTCTACAGGTACATCCCAAACCTTTCAACACTCAAGAAAAGATTCCTGCATCCTCAGGCAAACACATACACAAATGCTACTGATTTTGATGTAATGAACATCATGGGAATAAGAACCTTGCAGATGCACTAAGTAATCACTGCAAATCTGAGATTGCAAACATTTAAAGTTAACATTACAGCAGCTGTATCATTCACCTTTACTAATAGAAATAGAGCTAGTAAAAATAGAACCGGTAAAAACAATTCTGGGAACAATAAAGTGTGATTTATGTGCATTATAGACTAGTATTTATAGACCTGAGTGAAGCCTATTGCTAATTTTAGACAACTCACTTTATATGTAGAGCAGACAGTTGATTAATAAATGTGCGTTAAGGCAAAGTGAATATTATTTCCACTTTATGAAATATTTATTTCTAGCAATATCAATATCAAAGAAAGAAGTTTCTTGTGCAAATGACTTTTTTCTTCTCAAGGCATAAGAACAAGAGAAAAATACATTAGAAGCTGATTAAGATCTGCAGCCATTTAAAACATCACAAGTAGAGAAACATTGATAAAGATATATAAATTGTATATTTATATAAATACATATATATATATATAAATATAATAATCTTTCCTTTACAATCTAAATGCTTCATATAAATCTTACCTTGCCTATTAGGTAGCTCTTCTGTTACTTTTCTCAATCAGCTATGTTTAAAATTGAAGTGGTGATGTCTGTCCCATTTAGAAGATTTTGATCAAATATTTGCTCTTCCAAAGACTGATAATCTGGTTTTGTCTGTTATAAATTAACTGCTTTATAAACACTGCGTATGTGTTTCCTATAAATGGCATAATAAGGTAGGGTTATATTCCAGTAAATATGTTCTGTCTTTCATGAGAAACAAGAGAAAAATAAATTCTTTGCATTTAATCCTTTAGCACCCTATCAGGATGTGGCCCCACACTTCCAGTAGCCCATGAGAATTATTTTTCAGGCAGACTCTGAGCTACTCAGTGGTAGAAGAAGTATCCAATCCTGCTTAAATTACTCCCTTACATAAAAGAGTATGTCAATGTTCACCAAGGCAGGGGGAGCACAAGGGAGGGAGGGAGAAGGTACAGAACATTTTTAGGGGTGTTACCAGCTCCCTCGCCCTGCAATTTGGCCAGGCTTTGAGAGGAGAGGCCAGGGCTCCACTCCTGATTTGAAGAGTGTGCCAGGAATTTGGTGACGTATTAGTCTGCCAACACCAACTGCCTGATAACCATTGAGGGATGTTTCTCCCATAAAATACAAAGTGGGCCAAGCTGATATTCCCACAAAAGTTATACAGAGCTATGGGAGGCATTAATAAACTTTTTCAATTTTCAGTTGGTCTTGCTTGAACAGATTTGAAGGCTGGCTTTGGGTCTTGGGCCTTACCAGTTGGGCAAGGCACGTTCTTTAGGACAGATAGTTTATTCAACAATTTCTGTAACATGGAATGGTCTAAACTCTTCAGTATTTTGATCATTGGCCTAATTCCAGATAAAGCATGAACATGAAACTCCCTATCCTCCCCTCATGCTCTTAAATTATTTTCAAAAATACTCCCAAAAGAAATAAAAACAGTTAATTTTGATTTGGATTGTAAAGGAAAAATAATTTGGCTTTAAAATGTGAAATAAGTGTCTCTAGTCTCTAATTTTCCACTGAACAGAAAAAAAAAATATTATATGCAGTCTAAGTGGATGCATTAGATGTTTTAGAAAGCCCGTAAGGGATTAGGGCATTCAGGACTCAATTAAAAAAGGCTTTTGTTTGTTGCTGATGAGTATTTCTTCTATAAGAGTGTTTGCTTATAAAATGCAAGATTTGATTAGGAAGGGCTTAAGAACTGAAAGTTCAGATTTGTGTCCATGTTGCAAGGACACCTTACTGGAGGGCAGTTGTGGGGTTTATGCTCTTAAGAAGTTCAACAGAGGAGTCACAGGCTCTAGCTTCTTAAATTCTTGTTGGTTTAAATTAATTAAAAATATTCTTCCTTTTTGAAGCAATCCCAATCATAATAGGTCCTCAGTGTAGGCATTGTATTAAAGAACATGGGAAGATAAGATGGGGTTATGAAATGAAGGCCTAACATCAGGCAGTCTATTGCCTAAACATGAAAAGCTCCACTGTGAATACCCCTGTGACTTCAGAACTTCTGTTCTCTGTCCAGCTGACTGATCTTTTTTTTCCCTACTTCCTCATCTTCCTAGTCTATATCTACTTCTGGTTAATTCAGTTGGATTTTAAATTCAAATGTCTTCTCATCGCATGGAAGAAATTTGCATCTGATATGGCTGAACAAAGCTGCATTACTGCAGTGTGCCTCTGATTATGTGGAGACTGTGCTAATGTGGTTGTGGCCCAAAGGAAAATACAAGGAAAACCTGATGCACACAGAACCCGGCTTTTGTGCTCAGCAAAATCAGCATTTTTTTGCAATGCCAGTAGCAGCCAAGCCTCTCCCTCCTCACACCAGGACGCTGACACATGTGGTCACTGCTGGCAGCTGAGTTAAGACACTTGATAATGGTGTTTAATCAAAAGATTAAGATTGTTTATAGATGGTACTGAAAAGAAGAGTGTGATGAAATCTTAAAGTCTTTGAATATTTAGGCTAAATCTTTGCTGGACAACAAAGCCCATATCAATCATGTTTTACTCAGAGGAAAAAGGAGGCCATTACGAGATGTATTGGCTGTGTAAAGAGATGTGAGAGAACTGTTTTCCTCTCTAGTTACTCACAAAGGCCTTGCTAGTTTTTTTCTGCCAGGTAACACCTTGCTGAGAGTATCCACCATACACTACCAAGAGTAACATATTCCTCCCACCAACTCCTATTTATATTGTCAGTTGCCCTTTGGATTCAACAGAGCTTTCTGAAAAGTAAAACTCCACATAACATATGGGTAACACTGCCAAACCCTGCATGTTCACAGAGTGATTTACTGGGAGAGGATTGCCAGTCTGGCAGAATTGCACTTTTCCACAGTTTAGGACAAAACCACCTCTGAGACCAGAGCAAGCAAGGCCAATACAAGTGCTCTGCTGCCCACTTGCATCTCTGCTGGGAACTTGTGCCAGCACAGTGCTGAGGCTGGGCAACAGGCAACTGATAGGCCAGCAGCTGAGCCAAAGACCGTCTGTTCTCTAATAGACAACTGTTTTTGGATGCATATGCAACTCTGAAAAACCTGGCAGCGATTATGTAGTCCAGGTTCTCTCCAATCTGTTTGAAAAAGCCCTGTGACTCTTGAGTACCTGGGGGTAGAGGCACATTCAGCTGCTTGTTCCAAATAGAGAGTTTCTGTTACAGGACCCTTTCTTCCTTTTGCAGTTCTTCTGGGGCTGGCAACAACTCTATTTCAGTGGCTGCTTTTCCTCTTACTTAATTTCTTCAATCCGTTTTAGGAAACCTTCTGTGACCATGAAACAACCTAATATTCAGGGGTTTTGAAGCTTAGGTTCCCTGTGCTGACTATTATTTCTCCCAGTTATGATCTCATCGGAACAGCAATAGTGCTTGGGTTAAGTAATGCCTCTGTTCCACACGCTGTGACCCATTTTAGCAGTTTGTAACTCAACCACAGCTGAGATTCAAAGTGGGCTATAAGATACGATGGGTGTGATTGCCCTGCTCAGAGCAGGTTCCAGGAAGGAGACGGGTGGTTTAATTAATTGTATCTGCACCAGCTTCCCAGTAAGAGATTTTTGGAACTGATTTTCTTGCCTTGCTCAAACGAGGTAATAACTATCAGATACATTTCACTCAAGGCCCTGCAAATTTCTGTCCCCAGCTAGCAGCTACACATTTGGCTTCTGAAGGGCAGACACAGGGTATTTATACCTGTATTGAGAGATCCAGTTGAAATCAGTCAGAAATACTGTCCAGGGTGGGGTCTGATGAGAAGGATGAAGGTAAAAAGTCTCAATTTAGAAAAATATTTAGGCTGAATGTGATGTAACCTCTTCCATGTTTCTTAGACTAAACAAAATACCAGGAATAGTGCAGGGGATGAATTTCAGGGAGGGATCTGTAGTTCTTCTGAAGTCTCGGTGTGAAATTACTCATAACACATAAGCTAACATGCTCCAACAGTTATAAAATAGCTCTTTACAGAGACTCCTGAACATACCTAGTTTGTCAATGAGCTGATTCATCAAGGTGACTGCTGCTTCTCCCACTCCAAGAATGCACCATATAATTGAAATCATCAGGATGCAACTGTGGCTCCAGACCAACACTGTTATTAAGCTTGACCCCTTTTGTACAACTATGGCATTGTTCATGTGACAGGATTCCTGCAGTGAAAGCCTCTTTGGATGGTACCTATTCCTGCATCTCACCTGGGGTGAGATGGGTGTGTTACTGAAAAGGTAGACAAAGCAGTAAAGCTGTAGCATCTCATAAAGAGGGCTGAAGTAGCTCCACTGTGCTTTCATCTTCACAGTCAATTGCTGTCTAACTGTCCTTGAATACACAAATAGAAGTATAATTTTCTGTTAATAAGACATCTTACTGTGGAATCTTTTATAGGAAATGCAAAAACGATAAAACACTGTGACAGTGTGTCCAGAGAAGTGCTATCAATTTTCAGTAAGAGGTAAAACAACCATCCATGATGTAGATGGAAGTAACACAAACCCTGGTTTTTTTCCAGGGGATTGAATACATGACCTTTTAAACTTCCTAGCCTTGTTTCCTGTGGTTTTCTGACTTGCAGCAATGAAAAATTTTAATTCACAATAATATATTTATCCTCCATTTTTGCCTGCAAGTATTGAAGGGAGCTCTAGCAGAGGCTGTCTGGTGTTATGCTGAGTCCCAATGGAGCCAGCAGGTGTCATCAGAACCTTTAGCTCTCAGATAGAAAGAAGGATAATTTTGTGTGTTTGGACAGCTGCCCTTCTCTGTGCCTTACTAAGTTTGTGTCATGAGGCAGGACTTAAGCAGGCACGAGACACAAACTTAAAAAAATAGCACTGGTAGATAGTTCTGTTATCCAGGAAGGGCATCTCAAAGTTTCTCCAGTAGATGTGAAATTCTATTTTAAATTTCTGGAAAAAATTCAACTTGAAAGGCAGGGATTACAAAGTACGTTGGAAATTGGTATATCTTAGGGGAAAAAACCTTATTATTGCACCTTCAAAATAGCAGAAAATTTTACAATCAATGGCTTCTGATGACCTGAACTTGAAATATGATCTATTTTCCCACTATTTCTTATCCAAATTTCATGTTTACATGCACTGCACGTGCATCTCCTTACTGCTGTGATAATCAGTCTGAGTTCCTGGGGCTTGCAATGTTTGACTGTCTGGCCTGAAGCAATTACTGATGTAATGAAGAAATCTGTGCACTTCGGCCTCTGCAGCAGACATGCAGCAGGTGCCCTCTGGCACTTTTGGAATGTGCCGAGGGTTACTAAGTACCAACTGAGTGCAAGTTAGTGCTTCCTGCATTGTCCAGAGTGGCTGCCAAAGAGCTCTGCACTGTGGGGTTGGGTACTCCAGTTTCTTTGGGGTTTTTCCATTTGAGCAGAAATACCAGTGCAGTAACCTGCTGCAGGCCTGGCACTGAGCGTGCTCTTCCTGTTGGAGGCTGCACGGGGTGGATGTTCAAAAGTAACACTTCTTCCTCAAGAAAGTGTGTACCTACCTGGCTGTGCTCTCACAGAGCATTTTAGCAGGAAATAGTTTTCATACAGGACTTGGTGTCTTTGTTTAAGCTGCTTTAGCACTTTACACTAGCTGTTCTTCCATGAGATGTGTCTGTGCCTCTCTGGTTCTACTCATTTCTATGTGCTGGTCTGTGGCCAGGCCCTTCCTCAGGTTTTTGAAGACAGTATCAGTGTTTTGATCTATGTATCTATGTTTTGAAGACAGTATCAGTGTTTTGATCTATGTATCTATGTTTTGAAGACAGTATCTACCTGAAAAATAAAATTAAAGAGGAGAGGCAAGGGCAGATAAACAAATCTTTAAAATGTTAATTTTTTTTCAAATAACATTATCAAGCTGTTGTATGGCAACAAAATGGTTCTTGTGAATTTGAGTTAAAAGGATAATAAATTACACACTGATACAAACAAGAGGCATCTATAATGACCAGTCTCAAGGGTAAGGCCAGAGACATTGCACATTTGTGGCTATTGCTCAACTGTATATATGATATCCGTTTTCCAGAAAAAGACGTATTAAACTAAAAATCTACTATAACTTGGACATTTGTAACTAATATTTCCATTGTTTCTTTCCCATGATTAAATTGTTTAGATGGCAAAATAATTGAGTGGACAGCAACCTCTGTCTATGAGCTGTACAGGGAATCAAATATGGTTTTCTTTATGTTTCATAAGAATATTGCATTTACTATGTGGGCAGTGCCAGATGTGAGGTGTTAATTTTTCACTTCCTTGATTTAGGCACTAATGTCACTTAGCAACCTTACTCATCTTTGAAATGGAACTTCTTAAGGATGCACATACACTGCTAGCGAGGATATAATTTATATTGGGAAAAAATTTCGTAAATGGAGCAAATGCATGAACCTCTGTCAGTCCTGATGGAAACCAGGTGCTAAGTTTAAAGCTCTATTGAGAGGTTTCTTTTGGGCCACTACAGAACTTCTCTTCCCAGCTCTTGATATTTTCTGATTAAAACGCCATCCAACTCTGAACTTTGAATCGGTAAATTTTCAGCTTGGAGTTTTTGAGATTTAGGTTATATTTTCTCTATCTCATTCTCTCTCTTGCCTTCTCTCAATTGCATTTCATATATTTTGAAAGTATTCTTTTTTTGCATCCTCTGTGACAAAATGATAAAGGTCTGAAACATACCAAATTCATGAAGCTAAGTTACATGATCCAGGGTAGACACTTTTACAGCCTGTACTGTGGGAGGAAGTGATGAGCTCATCTTTGCCAGACATCAGATAATCTGCACCAGAGAAGTTATGGAAACCAAGTTTCACTGAATCTGCAGGCCAGACAACTCTTTATATGTACCAAAAAAGTGCAAATATGTTGTCTTTCAGATACTTATTTTTATGCTGGTAAGTTGATCCCACCAATGTGACAGAGGTAGATGAAACCTTAATATTCACTCTCTGGATAACAAAGAGTAGTGAGATATGTTCATGATGAGCAGTTTTTATGTAAGAATCCACTTCTATAATGTGATAGGGCAGCTGGAAGAAGGAGAGAAGAAAAGGACAATCAAGGTTGTAGAAAGCTGAGACTTTACCGAACAGAGCTCAGAAAAAGTAACCTCAAAACCCAGCCCAAGATTCCATCAATCCATGAAACACAGCTGGCCATTCCAGGTCTGCTCCTTGGCTGGTACCAGCATGTTCCCATGTGGTTGGCATGGACAATGAAATCTCTCAGTGAACTCTTTGGGTCACTTGGAGTAGAAAGTTGTGTTCCCACAGGATGTGAACCATGGGTCAACTCAAAGCACCTTCACTGTCAGGACCCCGGTGGAGATTCAGCTGTAGGTTAGTCTTGCTTTTCTGTGCTACAGCCATAACTACAATATCAGCACTGCTCTCTATGCCTTTTCTTGGAAAGATTCCCAGCCTCCTACAGTCAGGATTTTGTGCCAAACTGAAGCATTTAAAAACCTATAATACACTGTATTATATATTCCTTTAAAGAGAGTGGTGTCTCCAGTGTGGGAGCAGTCTTACTTCAGACACTTCCTGGGGCTGTGGCCAGATCAGAATAAGTGACTGAACACATCCAAGACATCCTTCTTACCTCCCAGAAAGCCTCATCTAGCATTGTCACTTGTTCCTTCTTAGTCATTTTTGATTGAAAGCACCTATTTTGCTCCCTATATAATGAAACAATTTTTGGATCCCACTGAAGTCACTCTATAGTAAATGATAGTAACCTTGGTCAGCATGTGATTATAGAATGAATGCAAGATTTTTGCATCATATAATTTGCTTTTGATGGAGGTATTCATTTTTCTTTTTGGCATTGTAATGAGCATGGAAGCATTTGCATTGACAGGAGGTTTAAATTACAAGCCACCATCCATTCTTCTTCAGTGAGCTGCGATGTCTTCAAGTTCCAGTCACTGTCCTTCTAAAGGACAGTCAGTCCTGTGGTCAGACTTCTTGTCAGCCAACATTTCTGTCCAGTGGAAGATAAGCGTAGGGTGAATATGATATTTCAGCTACGTTTTATTGAGCAAGTGGCTATATTTAACAAGACTTTGCTCTTTCTGACCAACAAGCAAACAAATGCTCTTGTGAACACACAGTGCAGTAATAACACAGAACTGAGGGCTCTATCAAGAGACCGTAAGAGAACAGACTTTACCTTTTAACATCATGGTTCACACACTTTCCACCCAAACCCATATCTTCAACTTGACCATAGTTATCTTACATCTTAGGCACAACATAGCCATAGTAGGCATTGAAGATGTAAGCTTGAACACAAAGATGCTCCCATTCTAAAGGAAGGATATAATCATTGCACCTACTTTGATGCTTGTGGGAGGTCAGATCCAATGATAATCCACCCTGCCTGTACTTCATACAGGTTGGTCTGGCAAACACCTTTGCTTTTAACACGCTCCAGATATCCTGTCTCAGCTCCTTCTTAGACTTGTGTACGAGTAACGTGGATCATGTGTGACAATGTGCTCAGATGCTCAGCCTCTGGCTATTGTGTACCAGACCAAATTGCTCCTCCCAGGTAATGTGTAACATGATGGGCTGCAGCAGATCAGGAGAACTAAACAGAACACCAGCAACAGACATCTGATGTTCTCCATAGGAGAAAAGAAACATATAAGATACAGTTGCAATAATAACGGGAGGAAAAGTACCAATCCTTTTAGTGTGGATATGTTTTATTGTTATATCAGTAAATTTTAACTGACATCAGGCTGTTTACCTGAGGAAATAATGCAGTGGAACTGTGATGGGAAAGCATTACTATCCTAAATCCTTGTGTGGACTTTCATTCCAGCATGAAAGACTTCTTGGGTGAGCTTAAACTCTTAAACTCTTCAGCAGATGACAAATAAAAAAAGATTTCTTACGCCAGAAAAAAGTTTCTGTACAGGAAATTTTCTTTCTAGACCTATTTAATTTTAAACCAATCCTTTAGATCATAGCAGAACTTTGGTTTTGTGTGCATCTAGTGTAATGCAAGACGGAATGATTCAGCACATCATTGAATGTGATTTTTGGAAATTGATTTAATTCTTTCTGCCTTTTTGACCAAAATTCAATGTGAAGCCTTGCAAAACCCATGGCTTCCACTGTTAGCTAGCACCACAGGAAGAGGTCTGCTACTGTGACTGTGTGACTCCCACACCTGACTTACAGAGCAGCTCCTACTCTTGGCATGCCCAGACCTGCCATGGTGTGATGGGTTTTGAGTTCTCACTGAGAGCTGAGCCAGTGAGAGCCTCCCTGTAGGAGCAATTACACCAATACAGCTGTGCCTACAGCAGTACAGCTCATGCTGCTCAGGAGAAGTGGCACAAAGAGTCTCTGTATGAGACAGTGGTGTAATGACATAACTCCGTTACTCCACCCAGCAGGCTGTGGGTTTAACTGCCCTTGCTCAGGCAAGGACCACTTTAGTAATTAATTATGCATATGCTGCAGTTTATGTTGGTAATAGTGTGTCAAGTAGATGTGATACAGGTGTTGAGGCCAGTCCACAGCATGACGCTGAAATCCTGCAAGCAAACAAGCTCTAACAGATGAGTTTGCAAAAGCAAAAGTTGAAGCCAGGCTAGAAATTTTGTCCTAAGTATGCATGAAATGCAAACACCTCATCTTTTTTCAGTTCTGCTGAAAAGAAAAATGAGCTGTGCAATGGAGTCTTTGCCCAATGTTTTATCTCCTAGTTTAAAATCAAGCAATAGGGAGTTGGGGTGGAAGAACAATGCAGAGTCAGCATGCTCACTGCAATGCAAACATGAGCGTTATCTTAAATTTGCCTGAGAGAGCTGAAAACAAAGGTATAAGCCAGCAAAGCATTTTCTTATAGAACCTCCTCTGTGTACTGCAAGTGCCTTAGCCACTGTCTCCTTTAGAGTCATTTGGTTTAATTATACTAACAGTGGTTAACCCTTTGATGTCCCCAAACCACACAGTAAAGATCAGTGTGTGTATCTGTGTGTGGATGCATCTGTAGGAAAGAAATAGGACACTGAGACTGAGTGCCAGGACTTAAGCAAACAGATGCAGAGCTGGAAGGACCTGGACTGTGTAGCTTTGCCCATTAGCCAGGGTTTGCTTAGGAATGGTGGCAAATTGCAGTCATCCTGAGAGTAGATCTTGGGAAGGAATCTGAGAAGACAGCATGCCTTGGTGGAGCACAGCCCACCTAGGGAGCCCTGCTGGCATGTCAAGCAGCACCAGCACTGCTCAGTGGTGTGGGGAAACAACCAGGAGGCAGCAGAGTCCTAAATCCCACTGCTCCTTTTATCATCTTGATAGTGATGCATTTGGGCTGGGGAGAAATCTGTATATTATAAAGTGCTGTCATCACAGTCTCCCAGTAATCTAAAAAATGTCCAGATTTTGTGCTATCTTGATGTGTGGTTTGGTTCACTTCTCCAACTGCATGAGGTGTGAGACTCCTCTCTTCTTGCACTCTGGAGCTGTGGAGATATGGCCTGTGTTGGTAAATGTGACCTGCATTGGTTACAATATGATACACATGTGGCAGGCAGGGCTAAGTTGAAATAAAATGCACTGGCTGTCCTCAAGTGTCTATTCTTGATTATGCAGTGATAAGGTAGACTCAGCCATCCTAAAAAGTGTGGATTTTGCCTGGTTCATGTTAAAGGGGGAATTTGGAAATTAGTATTTTTTCTGCAGGGGAGATCATGCCTACAAATACGGCAGCAAAAACACTTACACTCCTGACCGCAGACTTCCAGCTTCATGGAATTCTCTCCTTTCCCCTTCTGTTCCTGTCTGTGCTACCCAAAAAAGGACAGCACACTCAAGGACACCTGGTGGATGGCACTGGGACTTTTGCATCATGGTCAGTGACTCTGTCTGGCAGTGAGGCTGACACCTGCAACCCCAAGGCTCCTTCCACCTGAGCTCGTTTGTCATCAGCCCTCCCTGTAGTGATATCCCCCTTTTCTCTGCCCAAGTGGCCTCATGTGTCCAGCCCCAGCACTGCCACTTCTGGTGGCCAAGGGCAGAAGCAGAGTGAGATGACCTCCTGTGCTAACCAAAGAGACTGAGCTTTTCTGCAGCCACCAGCTTAAACACACCCTGTTCCTTGAACTTTGCATTTATATTTTACTAAAGGCTGGAATCATTTGAAAGCTTTTCTTCTGTGACCAAAGGACTCCAACTTGACAAAGAAAAATGCATACACAATCTGCCTGGTTGGGAAGATTGCTGAGTTAGACAAGTTTTCCTGGCTGATGCTGCTGGGCTCCATGGGATGGTATCACCCTCACTGCCCAGAATTACAGGCTGAGATCATTTCCACTGCAGAGCCACTCTAGAAGTGTGTCTTTTCCCCATGACTGTATGAGGAACCCAGGATATATTTTGAGAATGTTGAAAAATAAATCCCTCAAGAAATAAAGTGAAACAAAATGAAATAAAATGAAATAAAAAAAAAAATAAAATAAAATAAAATAAAATAAAATTGTAAATTGGTAGTGNCATTACTAGGATGTATAAATAAAAAAAAAAATAAAATAAAATAAAATAAAATAAAATAAAATAAAATAAAATAAAATAAAATAAAATAAAATCCCCAAGCTTTTGTTAAAGTTTTAGATATTACGCAATTATGAAGTCATGCTAGACTTTACCTGTGGCCAAACATTTTAAATTAGTTAAATAGTTATTTCCTGTGCTTTGAAGCCAGCTATTTCAACACTGCAGGTAGCCTGATAATCTCTCAGCAAATAGCTTCTCTGTGTAAATAACATAGCCAACCCAGGGATATAAAATAATGGATAGAACTAGATCAAGCTGTAATATGAGTGCTTCGAATTATACCCAGATTGCCTAGGGAGCAATGACAAACAAAACCAGATTCTCATGCTTGTCTCCTACAACCAATAACCTGCACAACCACATTCACATGGGGCCTGCACCAAGCTGGCCTTAAAAATGCTGGTGGTTTTCAGTGCCCCAACACCAACAACACTGGATGTTTCAGCATCACTTCTGGTCAGAGGCTGGGCACTCTGACACATAGGAATGAGCACACAGGGATTTTGCCACAGCAACTTCTGTGCTGCTGTCACAGTATTGACAGTCATTTACAGCTGTGAAGATTTGTTTTAAAATAATTTTTCCATGTAGCCACAAAGAAAGAAAACTACTAGGGATTTTAGCTGTGATTTCATCTCATCTCAGTGAGCTGCTGTCCTTTGTCAGGGAGTAGAGGCATGCTGATGCCTTCCACTAGTCTGTAGGTGAGTGGCTCAGCTACGGAAGATAAGACTGAATAAATAATGATGAAATCTTATTTCTTATAGCTATCCAGGGGAAAAAAAAAAGGTGTTTTTGGTCAAGTTGCTAAACATCTAGTGATTGAGTAACAGAGTATCAGTATACTAGATAAGATAAGGAGGCACAGGAAAAGGAGTCCTACTGATGCCTTCTGTGCTGCTTTCTTCGGTTTCTGGACTATAAAGCAGTTTGAAATTCTGTCTCTGGATCTCCTCAACAGAGCTCTGGGCCTGTTATCCCCAGAGAGGTCACCCAGAAGGTCCCAGGGCTGTGGATCAGCCTCCTGCCTGGGGGTGTCCCATTGCCCGTCTGTGATGTGGCCCTTTCCCAGCCTTCCTCATGGTCTTGCCACTCAGCTGTGGGAAAGAGCTGAATGTCCTGTGGCCCAACATGCAGCAGCAGCCTTGATGGGAGGGCAGGGAGTCTTTGGGGGAGAATTGGGACTGCCACCTAGGGCTGTCTCCTTGCTTCTAATTCCTCCTCCCTGTTTGCACCAACTTTTGTCTTTTGTCCAGCATTGCCACAAGGTTTGAAGCACTTGGCAGAGATCACTGACTGACTACAAAGGGGTGTTATGGGGGGATGTTTTCTTTCCAAAACCTCAGTTCTTCATCTACTGTCAACCAGGCACTGAGAGAAGGGACCTCTGGTATCACTCAGTGACGCTGATCTTGTGTTAAACATTGCTTTTTTGAGTAAACACATGATGTATTCCTGCTTCAAATACTACTGAAGCTGGCATCCAGGGAAGATTTACCATTTCCTTTCTGGATACAGCACATGAGTCTGTTGCATATTTCATGAGCTTCTTCCCCTCTTCCCTTCTCAGTAACCTCCAGGAACATCCTCCCATGGCTGGCAGGCTGTGTTACCTTGCATTGGATAGGGTGTTATCATATTTCATTAAGGAAGCAAGAAAACCATAGGGTGGTTTGGTCCCTTATCTCTACCCAGGTGTGAAGGGGACTGGCTGATATTATCAATATTTTTTGCATCCAAGTAACAAAGTAGGTGACTTGAATTCCTACCAATTTCTTATATAGAAAATCTTATTATGATGGAAAAACATGCCTTGTATGCAAAGATGATAATTTATTGGTAGTATTTTTAAAATCTTAACAGTTTTATCCAAGAATTAATAGCCTGGTTACATACTAAAACTTACTCTTCAGATTATGTACAGTTAAAATTTATATATGCAAGCTTTTTAGTACCTTCCATATTCTCTTGCTCATCCTTAGCTCATCCTTCCTCTGTTCCACTCATTCCTCAGGTTGATGGCTTCAGCCCTAAGGGAAGGGGTGGCCACATCCTTGCCAGGAGGAGCACAAGAGGCAGAGGTAACCTCTGTGCTCTACCTAGGATTGCTGTTACACATTTGCTCACGTGTTCTTTCCCTTGCTTTCCTTCATTGTTCCAGGTCCACAGTACACTTGGACACAGTACCTGTGCTGTGTTTTACATACACTGTGTACTCAATCTCCTGCTGCTAGTTATGCCCCAAACTGGTTTCACCCAGCTCCTAACTCTGCAAAGCTTTGATGACTAGTGACGGAGCACTGTAAGATGTTTATAGCTCTGAGGTGTCCAGTATCATCCTGTACTTGTACTATCCAGTCCCCTGTTATCATCCCTCCAGTATCATCCTGTGCTTGTACTATCCAGTCCCCTGTTATCATCCTACCATATCTGTACACTTTCATCCTTCATTCTCGAGCCACAGACACTTCATTCTGTGCAGAAGTACTCCTTGTTTTCAGTACCTCTTGATTACAGAAATATCTGTCTACAATTATACAAACCTAAGGGAAAAATTGAACTATTATTATTAGGTAATAGCACCAGTAGCTGGCTAGTTACTGTTACAAGAAAAGAAGCTGAAACAAAACCCCAGGCAGGCCCAGACAGGTCCTTGCAAAGCCTGACAAGTGCAGAGACCCGAGGCCTGTGTTGTTAGTTTAACACAAAGCAGGTCGCTGCATTACAAGCAACAACAGCACTGCTGTATTTGTGAAGTTAGAGGTTGTACTGACCTGTGTGTTTCCTCCTGCTGGGCAAGAGCTATCAGATCACACCTGCCTGAAGAATATATAGGGAGTTTTTCCTGTGACTCGTGTTTGTAGGGAGGCTGAAGGGTGCGGGGCGAGGAGACTTTTTGCTCCCTACCTCCAGGTACAGCCTTAGTGATGGTGCAAAAAGAGCAAAACCCTAAGTGCCTGCTTCAACAATCAGAGTGTGAGCCCAGGAGGCTGTTGCAGTCTTGGGATGTGTCACTCAGAGCACTTGGAGGCTGTTGGGCTGCAGCCGAGGGCGTTCCTGTGGTGCAGTCAGTGAAACAGGACTAGCACTCGGCCAAGAGACAACCATGTTACTCAAACCTGGCATCACCACAAGCACAGCTGTGAGTTCTGCCCTTACACTTTATGCCTGTGTCAGCTGTGGCAATGCCTAATGAACCTGGTCATTAATTGCCCCCGAGATATGTCTCTGGCTCATTTACATCCCCACATTGCCTATCACACCAAATGGCGATAGCCCAGTGACCCCAAGCTCTGCCTTTCTGCTTGGCCTTCCTCACTGTGCTGTGAGTGCCCTCAAAGACGGTTTGTGGAAGGCAGAGAACCCTGTTTGTTCCCGCCCTGCATTTTTTGGGAAGGAGAGAGGAGGACCTGCTGGCGCCACAGCTGAGCTGGCAGCGCTCCCCTCCTGCACGAACAAACGGTGCCGGCGAGTGGGAGGGATGAAATGTTAGTCTGCAGGAGGGAGAGTGGGAGGCTGTGAAAAAGAGCTGGTCCGGAGAGGAAATGAGGAGAGTGAGTGTAGTCAGGAAAACCTGCTTTGTTGCTTGCGGCAACGAGAGCAGGATTAAGAGTAGGATTTGGTGGATGGGGGGGAGAGATGAGAACGGGCCACGTAACAGCACAGCGCAGCATGGATGTAGGCAGGGAGCAAGCTGTCTGCTGCTCTTTTGTGCTGAGTGTGGTGCCTGCCTCTTCTTAGCGCTGTCTCTGGCAAATCCTGCAGTGGAAAATCACAGCATGATGTCAATACAGCAGGAGCTATTGCCGGGTGAAGTAAGTCTAGCACAGGGCTCCTGGACGCCGGTCTTGACTGACGGGAAGTGCCCTGTGGGAACGGCAGACGCCGCTCATCACCATCGCTCCGTCCGCCCATGGCTGGCACCGCTCACTGTCCCTGCAACCTCCCAACACGTTTGGCAAACACGGAGAGATCGTATGAAAGATGCAGTGAGAGGAGAAGCACAAACGGTGAGGTGCTAGTTCTTCGCAGCAGCGTATCTGCTCCTGTGCCTCCCTCCTACCGCCCTGTGGGCTCTTTTCTCTGGAATTTGAGAGGAAAACAGATTTCCAGCATCCTGCTTGTGAAGGGGGCATATGTGTGAGGGCACCAAGATGCTAAGGGTAGGAAAGGAAGGAATCTCCTTCCAAAAATAAGGATTAACAGCCTGCAAAAGCTGATTTACCTTATGTGAGAAATTCTCTTCAAGCCTCTCCCAAAACCACATGGGGACAACTTTCCTCCTACTATGCCATATTTCTACATTTATGTCTTTATCTACTGCAAAGTGGTTTACAAGGGAGCGAGCACTATTTAGTGCATCTGTGGCCTCTGTTTCTTCTACACTTCTTGATGTAAACTCAGAATCACCCTACTAAAATCAATTATGTGCATTTTTCAACTGCAGCTCTAGGGAATTCAATACATAAATAAGGATCTTGTCACATTGAGCTCTCTACCCCCTAAAGGTTTTACTGTTGCTTTGCTGGATGTCCATTGCTTAACAGCACTTAACAGTAGGAGTGATAACAGCTGAGACTGACCCCACTGAGGCTGCACCCTGCAACTGCACCTCAGGGAGATGAGAAACCTGCAGTCAGGCAGGAGGCCTTGTTAATTACTGCTGTGTGAGTGTTGGGCCACAAGGCCACCCAAACAGAGGGAGGAGTGTGCAGGAAGGTGCCAGAAAAGAACATGCATTTCTGCCACTCTGAGTCCTGCCTTCAATGCTATGAGCTGTTGATATATTCATCCATACTGAGACTGTATTTAGTCAAAAAACACCATTATGCATCGCGTTAACAGAGGGTACTTACTAGAAACACAGAGAAGAAAGGGGGCTTTCCTTTAGACTGCAAGATGGGAGACAATGCTTTGCACCAGACTAATAAAATCACATTTGCTCTTAATTTTGCAGAGGGCACACAAGACCTTGCTGAGGCTATGTTGTCTTCCTGAGCCATTTGACTGCTTCCAGTGTCACTGCCAATGACATGACACCATTTAATCTCCTTCCAAACCCCACAACTTTAGGAAAAACATGGCCAATTGTACCCATTCTGGTACCAGCTGCCAAAGCAGGTCCACTGATTTCTGGTTCCCAGTCAGACATCAAGCTGCCCTGTGCTCTATGTTGGTGCCTGGAACCCCCTACCTGGGTCAGCTGATTTGGCTATTGTGTGCTCCTTACTTACATTTTTGGCTGTAAAAGTATAGCATTTGAAAGATCTTTGATTTTCCAGAGCCTCCTTATAGATTTCCCACAAATCTCAGCTGACAATAGGCTTGTGGAATTGCCATCCAAATACCTCACCTTCCCATTCAGCTACATCCTCCTCAGCACTGATGGATACATGCGTGAGAAGTTAGTAACTCCATCTAAATCTGTCAAATTGGCAACACGTGGTAAAAGTCTTCACATTCAAGGCAGATTTGATCTTCCTGCTCTCCTTTAAGCTGCAAGAAAGTCAGGAGGATTTGCTGCTAGATTGTTACTAAGAATGATAAAAGGTTTCTGGTGCAGAAAGCAAGTTTTTTTTTGTTGAAGGCAGATTTTCCACATTCCTGGTGCTGTCTCTATTAGAAGCTTCAGGTTCTCGTGACCCTGCAATGTTGATCCAACTCTTCCCATCTCATATTTACTTAGGGTAAATGACAACCAGTTCTGCTTTGTTTGCAAGAATGTTCATAATTTTACCTGCTATTCTGGCTGACTATGTCGTATTAAGCAGGAGTCTTCCATTGTAATATAAACATTTCTCTCCAAATGCTGGCAAAGTTTAGGTCTTTCCTTGTCTTACAGTCAAGTAAAAAAGGCTTCATTTTCTAGATGAATTTAAAACAATTTCTTCCCTCCTCTTCAGCAAGTGTTGTGGTCAATAGCAATAGTTTTTGATGATGACATAAAATAAAAACTTTTACTAAAAAAGAATCGTATATGAGCTGTTACAAATGGAAATAAATCATATCATGCATTTTCACATCTTTAATTAGTAGTAACAAACAAAATTCATGTCACTTCAGCTAGTGAGGGTAGGGTTAACTATTTTTCCTATGAAGAGTGTGCTATTTGTATCTCTATCAAAAATCATCATGAGGAAGGGATGGCTGAACTCAATGGTTGGAGGAGGAGTCTCTGTGATTATTCCAGCAGCAGTTGCTGCTGCTGCTTCAGTACCTCTCTCATCAACATCCAGAGAAGCCTTGTGGAAAACCTAGGAAAAAAGAAAATAGAGTCACTCTGGGCAGTCAACAGCCACTTGAGAAATGAATCAGACTCCTTTTAAAGAGGCCCTGCTTTGAGGGACCCACTGAGAAGTGAGTAGAGGCAGAAGAGCTGTACTATTGTAGTCACAGCCGCTTAAATGAGGGCTTGGATGGAGCTATGGCAATCTCATTTAAAAGGTCCATGGATGAAGGATAGAGGTTCCACCTGTAATTGTTTGTCTGCACCTCCAAAACTGAGTCTCCTGGGTGAGAAGGACAGGTTGTCATGTGCCTGGGAGCATTAGTGCTTTTCCTTGAGGAGCCAGGGGTTGATGCTCCTCTCATGTTTCAGATACTGCCCAAAAAATCTTGGCCAATACCATTCTTGGAAAAATAGACATGCAACAATCTAATCTGATCTCTAGTGTCACTGAGGGCCAAACTCCTTTTGTAAGCTTGCAGGCTGAGGCCTGGGTGACCCAGCTGCAGGCAAGCCAGGAAGCTGGGAGCTGTGTTTACCTGGTGTTTCTGGATGCTACCACTGATGGGTTTTCCTGTATGGTTGTGAAAAAAAGGAAAGGGCCAACAGCCACAGACTTACTTTTGAAACCTTCAGCCCTGGGGTTCCAGTGATGCCAGAGAGATCTGCTTGGTTGGTGAACACATCCACAATTCCCATATTCCTAAGTGTGTTACTTATTT
Organism: Lanius collurio; assembly: GCA_020086605.1. Lineage (NCBI taxonomy): Eukaryota > Metazoa > Chordata > Aves > Passeriformes > Laniidae > Lanius > Lanius collurio. The sequence continues at coordinate 10,029,691 of JACBWW010000004.1, read as the reverse complement.
CATAGCTCCCAGAAATAGAAAATTTAGGGAAGTAGAGGTCCATAAAGCTGTTAGGTAGAAGAGAAACATAGAGGTTGATGAGAGGATTTTTCACCAACACAAAGGAGGGTGAGATATTTATGTAATTCCCATGAGTGTCAAATCCCAGGAGTTTGGACCCTGAATGTACAATAAGCACTAGTTCAATTGCTGGTGCTTCTCATGGTGATACAAGCACTATCATTCTTAATAATAGTTGTAGTTATAATAGTAATAATAATAGTAGTATAGTAACAATCATAATGATATTTATCTGGTGTTTTAGTTCAGGGAAATATGAGAGCACTCTGCTAAGTAGGACAGTAATAAGAGCCCCTCTTTACAGGCAGGGACAAGGGACAGCCCATGTCACTAAGGAAGGTGGAGAACTGAAGTCCTGACAAAATCTGCTTGGGGAGAAGTGTGGCAAATCCCAACATTTCAAATCAAATAAGTATTTTTGACATAACTGGGGCATATGGCGTGGCCCCAGGAAAGGTCTGTTTCCTGCTGCCTGCACATTTGGGTTCCCTGTCCTCTAATTGTCTTCCTCCTCTGGGCTGGCCATGATCAAGTTTGCCTTTGACTACGAGCTGTTTGTAGGCAGTTCATGCTTAGTATGCTTTCTGTTGGATTTTTTTTTTTCATGCCCATTCCAGGGATCCTTGGAGCATCCAAGTAACCCACAGCAGTGATTAACCTTTAAGTAGCTCAAGTCTTTCACTGCTTTGCCCTGAGACAGCTTGGGTTGAATAGCAAAACAGATGGGCCCCTGACTGCAGTGCTGTAGCCCACATGTGACTTCTCAGTGCACTAGAAGAGCATGGGATCAAGTGTATCAGCACTGGCATCAACAAAACAGTAGAATGGAAATTGCCATTTGGTTCTCTCAGTTTCTCCCATGAAGAACTTATTCCTATATTGGTCCTGACTGACCTTGCACCACAAATTCATTTAGATAAGGATTTTCCTGATATTGCAGCTGAGAATGATACATTTTTTATTTTAGATATTTGAGGTATCATGTTATTATCTCATATTCAGTTTGCTACCCATTATGTTTTTACTAACTGTGCTGGTATTTCTGTGATGATGCACTGAGATACATGGGTGTGAACTGCACAGCCTTATTAGTTGTGAATTAGGGCAGAGCTTGGTAAATTAAGCATGTATTAACTTGATGTTACTCATCTTCTGTTGCTAAGATCTCCTCTCCCAGACAAACAAGGTTGTAAAATGCATTAGCTGATGTTGGTGTCGATGGTTGAAGCTAACAGAAACTCATTAGATTTTTAGAGTTTCAAAACAAAATGCCAGAAAATCAGGATATCCACTATTGGTGTTATTAACCACTTGCCTGATCTAACATCAGCTGTATGCTGCAAGATAATTGTGTAGAACATATCATGTCTGTAATCACTGCTACCAACTCTGTAAGTTATGCTTTATTTAAGGTTTAGACTTATGCCTGAGTCACTCTCTCAGTGACATATGAGAGGTGAAACACACTAGCTGAAATCTCAGTACAGAAGATTTGGCTTAAAATTGTGACCATTCTGTTTGGTCCATGGAGTATTTTAGAAACACCAATCTAGGCCTGTTATTCAGGATGGTCTCTGTTCTGGTTGGAAGAGCAGCAAGTCACTCAGTCATCAACAAAAGAATAGTTAAATACCAACTAGCTGCAAGATTTTTAGAGCTAGGGCACACAAGCCAAAAATAACCCGCTCAGTTCCCAGAATCACCAAGTTCATAGTGTTTGCATTCCCAAAAAAAGAAGAAATGCTATAAATTAGGTGCCATTGCAGCTGAGTGGCAGAAGATTACCTCTGGAAGAGATGGTCTGACCATTTCTGGATGGTTTCCTTGTCCAGAGTTTGCTCTAACTGCTTCATTTCCCCTTTTGCTGGCAGAACCAGAAATGCAGTAGCACTCCCATTATAATGCAGTCGTACCACAGTGCATGACAGCTCCTCATCAAAATAGAAGTCAAATGTGCCCATCTGGTGCATCATAGGGACTTTCACAGTAGTTTCAGCATCCACAAAGAACTCCCTTTCTTCAGTATGCTCTGGTTTAAAAGGCTTTTCCCAGCTGCCTGATACAGAGAAGGAGAATTTGACTGAATAGCCCATGTTCTATCCCATCAAAGACTAATTTTTTTATAGCTAGTAAATAATATTTACCTATTTCTCCATGTGTTAAATACAGAATTTTCAAACATAACATTTTAAAATGTACATCACAGTAATGCAATGATCTTTTACCTATTCAAAAGAGTGTATTGGATTCCACTTTCAATTTATGTGTCAGATGCCAGTAATGAAATTATTAGGCGGGGGTTTTGTACCTACCACTGCTTTTCTGTTCAGGGGATTTAAGTGGCCTTTCTGTAAACATCATCTGTGTACTCATATACTGCATACACTTAATTTCTATTGACTTTAATCATAAGCCTCAATTTGTAGATAAAATAATGTAGGATTTCATATCTGAATGGTGCTATGTCAGATTTAAGGGCACATCTAACCCACATCAGAAATGTATATTTTCTGGTTTTTTTTCCTTAAAATGTTTTCCCCTATTCATCATTATCTTCTCCCATACATAAATGTTAGTGAATATGGATAAATGACTCAGATAGGGGGGAAAAAAGAGTATGTAGTAAATTAGGCTATTGAATCATTTGTAGTTTTAAAAAGAGACATTAGGTCATGTATAAGTCTCAGTGCCTTCACTGAAAATTAGAAGAGCTTGGGACAATTGGAGTTATGGTTAAACCTCAGGCTGCATGGAAGGCTGTGGCTTGGAGCAAGAGCTCCTGGAGCTGTCACAAACAGAAATAAGTCTGTGTGGCCTCCAGCTGCCTCCCCATGCTGAGAGGAGTCCTGTCACATCTCCACCACCTCCACTATGCCATTAGGAGACCTTCTGGCCCAGCAAAGAGCATTTGAAATTTTCCCCAGACCAGTTCTCAGTCAAAGCAGCCAACACTAGATCTGTTGATAAGAATGAATAGTGAGAATGTGAACCCTAGAGGGCTTACTTACCTTTAAAGAAAACAAAGCTAGCCAGAAGCATTACAGTTTGTGAGTCCATGTCCTTGACCAAATTAGTAATTTTCCCATGTGTTTTACTCTCTGTATAATCATTGATCTGCTTTTCAACCTCTGTAGGTTTGTTAAAGTCAGTGGTAAAAGCCTCTAGCTGATACAGAGCTTTGGCATCATCTAAAAACTTTTTTAGGAGTTTCAGCTTCTCTGTTACAAAGATGGCATTCCCCATGTTGAGCTGGACTCCACCCTCAGGATGGTTCAGCATGTGGATTAGGTTGTGGAAGCCTTCATGTATCTCTTGCTCCTGAATCTCTGTAAGGTTGAAGGCGAGTCCTTCCAGGATCTGAGTCTGCGTGGCTGACCTAGCGCCAAGAGCCAGCATCGCAAATGCAGAGGAGATGCTCACAGGAGAGAAGAAAATGTTCCTGTTGGGTTCCTCCTGTGTAACCTCCCTAAAAAACTGGAATGCAAAGTCAGCATTGTTTGGCACAAGTTTGAGACACGCGATCGCTTCACCTCCGTGATGTATGTGGTGTTTAGGGTCATTTGGATCATGTCCATTGTGGTCACTGTGTGGGAGCTGACTGTGGGCAATGGCATGAAACCCAGCCAGTAGCAAACTGAGGTAGAATGTGGTCTTCATGTTCTTGTATTAAAATCCTATAGAAAAAAAAAAAAAGGAGTTGCTATTACTATGGTAAGTAAATTAATGAAGTAGAAATAGTTATTCTGTCATTGTCACTGAATAAAAAGTCTTATCCTTTTTTTTGTCCTCAGTTTCCATGTTCTCCAATTCTTGCCAGAATTCAGATTTTTTTTTTTTTTTTTATTTTCCCAGGCCTCCTGGCAAGTCTCCAACAACTCTCTCTGCCCCCCCTATCCTAAATACCTGCAAAGACAAAATTCAGCATGGATTAGTTGAATACACAGCACCCTCAGCAGGCTGGAGAATGGAGCATATCTCATCAGAAAACACCTTGTGGCTAATTGCTGAAAGGTTGTGGTACCAACTAATGGTCTGAACAATTCCTTGAAAGTTCATCATAGAAGAAGTCTGGCTGTTTTGTGAGTTAGGGGAGAAAGAAGAAATTTATGCAAGTGAGCAGCAGTCAGTAGCTACAGAGAAACAGAACGTGAGCAAATAGGCAAGCAGGAGATCTTTAAATAAACTTTTGGCCAGATTGATAAGGTGCCCTATTTAAAAAAAAAGGACAAATACTGGTAGCTATTCTTCAGCAGCAAACTAGATAAAAACCCCTACCTCTCTAAGGAATAGGTGGGGTTTTTTTCCTGAATAGAAATTTTGCAATGTTTTAAATAAGAATCTGAAAAAACATGTTGTCTCTTCAACCAAACTCTTGGAGTGGGTTCATTTTCAGCATGGCAGAAGCAATCAATGTCATTAACATAGAACAAGGCCATATTTTTATCAGCTGCTCCACTGGTCAAAGGGCGAAGCGTTTATCAATGTTACACTTGGCTGTGGTAGCCTCATTTCATTGCAGAGCAGACGTGCTGCACTGTACAAGCTCTTAAAAACAGACCTTGGAAATGGGGATATGAATGTCCCAGTAGGCCTCATTTCTGAGGAGGAATCTAGGGCAAAGAAATGGTGCAAGAGTTGCACAGGGTTTGAGAAGATAATGAGCCAGATTTGCTAAAACTGTGCACAGAGAGATATATTACACCAATTGCACCTTTCATCTCTGGCATGACTCAACTTGAGAGACTCGTCAGAAAGTGCTACACTAATGGTCTTGCTTTCTCTATAGGATCAGAGGGAGCAACTTGTGTTAGCAGTTGAATATCCACTTACAGTTAGACTCATGAGAACAGCAAAACATTTTCAAGCCATAATCAAATATTCAAACATTTACATGTTTGTTATAAGTAATTTTAAAAAGAAAGACTATTTAACAGCATTACTGACAAGTGTAAGAACTGTAAGGTTTGGGTTCTTGGTAACCACATTTTCCATTACTGTACACAGTAGTTTTAAATTATAGTTTGGTCTCCTCTGATTTTGACTTTGAAATACTTCTCCCTGTATCTAGATACTTGTGACTCAACATAAGAGCTTCAGTTCTGAATTTTTAAAACTGCTATCACCAAGCCAATGTATTAGTCAGACTTTGAAAACTCCCAAACAAAAGCATCAGAGCTAAGCCTAATTTTTTTCCACATATCCAGCAGGCTGATTCAGAAACTACCTATGAATAAATTATTTACTATGAACTGTTTACTCAGCTGCAGTCATAATTTATTAAGAAGAACATGAATACCAAAAAAGAGAAACATTTCATTTAAAACATAAGTTGCCACTTGTTCTCTCTCTCATCACATTTAATATTTATTACAAAATATAACACCTGATAGATAAGCTTTTCTATGTATACCTCAAACTGTCAATTCTATTTATCTGGAATGTGAAGCAGAAAGGGAGTTTAACTGATTGACCTCAAGTTATGGTGAAAGGATATAGAATGGTTTGATGTAAGGGTTCTGTAAAATATTGGTTACAGTTTTCTGAAGGCTTTTTCCCTATCTTGATATTTTTTCTGTATGTAGTTACAACATGTTCACATTTTGTGGTTAATTTATGTACTTTCATGGAATTAATTTCATTTTATTACAGCTCTGAATTCACAGATAATTAAATACAATCTGAATCATCCATCTGTTACTCAGTACTGGCCAATCACAAACTGCCAAGACTCATGAGTCAGACCTCACAAAAATCTTGATAATAGTTTTAAAGGCATGAGATTACAAAAGATTTAGCAATTGTGATTTGTAGAGGGGTTTTTTTGTTGTTTAAGCCTTGAAGATACAAGTGGCCCTCTCCATTAGTCCCTTTTTTGAAACCTAAAGGTACTTTTATAATAAAATTTGTACCCTCTGAACCTTCAGAATATGATTGGTGATTGTTACTTCATATTTGACACTATTTCATTTGATGTTATTGTGGCTTCTGGGTAAGCAAGTGATCAACCACTGACAAATTAAGAAAAGAAACCCTTTCAGCATGAAACAGAAGATGCACATTCTCATGTGGTCTTAAAGATTGATAGATTTTCCTATGGAGCATTGTTGCTAACCATTTATTATAAATGAAAGAGTTGAGAACCTGTGCTATAAAGCCTTTAGGAAATTCTCAATCTGAAGGAGTTCTATTTGCTGAAAGCTCTTTAAGACCTTTACTTACATAATTTCCAAAAAAAACACCCCAGTTTATCCATCAACATGGCAGTAGAAGTGAAAAGCAGTTCAATTCTAGTTCCAAATCCAGCCTTACTTGCTGAATAGCCTGGAAGGAAACACTTCTGCCTCTGCCTCTTTTCTTTGTGTGTGTTACACAATGACAATATATTTGTGGTGTTCAAGAATAGGTTGCTCTAAAGAAGAACTTTCAATCAAATGATACAAGAGCATGCCAGCACTTGGTGGACAGTGTTTTTGGTAATTTATCTCTAGTGAAAACACTTGCTGAATATATTACCTCTACCCTAGCACACAGTCTTCCTTACAATGCAACTCAGAAACAAAATGGACAGCACTGGGATTAGCTGAAGTTACCTTAGAATACTTCTACCAGAAAACCTGGAAGTGAGCTGGACTGAGTTTTCTGACTGACAGAACTTGCTTCTTTGTGGATATAGTTATTTTGTCTATTTTAGGGCTTGTTTCTGTCTCTGTGATTTGAAGAGATGATTCTGAAGACAACTTTCTGCCTTTAGAAAGAACTTTCTGCCATGTATTATTACAGGAGATGAATATCCATCCCATACTACTCCCGTAAGGGGTCCTCACTGATAATCTCATGCCAGACAACATGAAAATTTGCACTACTCAAAAACATATGAAAGCATGAAATAGAAAAGCTGTTTGCTCACCAGAGGGTGCTGCTTCCCTCCTGATTGTTTCTGAAGGAGGAAATCTGAGAAATTTGTTTCCTGAAAGCATCACTGTGGGGGCACCAGGCACATCAAGATACAGCACCACCACCAGTGGTGTCTGCTTAACTAAATATCAGCTACCCAGAGACTTGTAAAAAAACCCACCCAAGCACACAAAAAATCACAAAAGAAAGACTTGACTGGCCATATCTGTGTGTGAGAACATGACCTCAGAAACCTGCTGTCCAGGACCACCTATTTACAGGAGCATCACAAACTCACATGTGCTTTCATGGCTGGCCAGAAATCTCTGCATATTTAATCATATGCACCTCAATAGGTTCAGGGCCTGTTCCAGACTCATCATCTAAACATTCCCTTCTCTTGCCATTCAGAGTTTTGATACCTCTATGCCTGAGACCCTGAGGAGATTGTAAACACAAGCAGAGGACATTGGACCCTTCGTAGAATCCAACCACTGTGAATATTTGATTAAAAGTGATTCCTTTTGCAGCAGAAATGTGGAAGCCTACTTCACACTATCTTTTAGAAATGTATGTGACTGTTCACAGGGCTGTTTTGTGTTTTTTCTGTCTTCTGTGATCCAGCTTAGTATTGGGGAACTCAGCCAGAAAGTGGCATCACCCACCTCTAAGCCTCCCTTTACCTGGAAACAGGTGAACATGAGCTCTCACTCTTCTACCAGGCCACCATGAATATTTGCTGTTGAACCTGAGTTACTGCACACAGTCAGGGATGAAGCATCACTGAGGCCAAGAGAATAAAAAAGTAGACAAAAAAGAATGAGTGCAGTGGTTAGGGCAATCAGGGGGGATTTTCTTCTCTCTGCAAGAACAGATCAGACCATGTTGTCAGTTCCTACATTCCAATGTACACCTGGCCACAGCCCAGTTTCTGACTCATTGAAAGTGTTGACTTCACTGTGATCTTCTGAATATGTGAAAGTCACCAGTTTCTCACCTTCCCTCTCAATGGGCCTGTAATCTGATGATTACCTCAATAATGTCTCATCTAAAAGGGAAGCAGACATTAGATATACCATTCCCTAGTACCAATGGTATTTCTTGTAGACCTTCACTATAAAAATCCTCAGAATGACTTAAAAAGAATTAACAATACATTAAAAAAAATTTAAGCACCCATCCCCAGGCTTTTAATGATTCAGGGCCAATTTCTAGCAGGAGATACACCAGGAAAAGTCCCTCTTTTAGGATTTCCTGTCTCCAGAGACCACTTTGCTTTCTTGGCAAGACACCCTGTTCTGCTTTTAGATTCTTACTCCTTCCAGTGACCTGACAATGTGTAGGGAACTCATTGTCTCAGTTGTGATGCCTATGTCATTTATCTCCAGCTGACACAAGAAGAACCTCTTTATCTAGAACATATTTCAATATAAGATGCAACCCTAGAAAAGATTTAAAATTGATTGCCTGCAACAAGTGGAGACACTTTTGAAGTCTCTACAGGAAGCCAAAAAAATCACTACTTACAGCAGCTTCAAAGGATCCTGCTGTCTTCACCAGGACTACCCTGCAGCTCCCTCTCTTATTTATACAGTTAAATAGCATTATGAAAGCAAAACGTCCTCTAGAAAACATTAACCAGGACAGACAAGCGTTACTACTTTAGGAATGGTACAGAGTAAACAGTGAAGACAGTTCTTCTGGGCAAGCACCTGGTTTTTGCTGTATATGCATGGCCCCACACCCTGTCTTTACTTAGAGCAGTCATAAGAGTCTCCTGCATTTCTACACATCCTCCTGCTAGGACTCCAGCTGTTCACTGTAGGAAATACTTCGTATGCATCATTAACTTCTGTAAACTGCATGAGTTCATATAGTAGAAGTACTGACGTGAGTAAAATGAAACATATACATAATACTAGACATGTGCCGAAGGAAAAGACAGCTGGATGCATGTATAGCCAGATCTCAATTTAATGTTTTTCAGAGAGATATTTTACTTCCTCTACACCAGACTTCTAATAGTTTTTGTTTGGCAAATTTGTTTTAAATGACACACTATTTCTTAATTAACTACATTGCATTAATAAGGGCCAATTTCTGGGGACATCACTTATAAACTTATAATTAAAGCTACAGTACTGGCGTTCCTAGTGGCTGGGGGTTGATATAGGGATTTGCATCCAGGACCCCTGTGGCACCCAGCCCTCAGCCAGAGCGGTGTCATCTGGTGCCTCATGCAGCAATGGACTGAAGGACAAACTCTTGTCTGTGCTCCCAGTGTGGGCTGGCACGAGGTGCAGACACCGCCAAAAGGCAGACAGGGAGGGGAGGCCGGTACATCAGAGCCTGCTTTCACACAGAGCTGTGTGCAGTCAGGCCACCTGCGTATTGCACAACCCCTCGTAAGGGTGTGCTCCTGCAGCACCCACAGAGGGGCAGTCACAGGGACTGTGCTGTGTGGGTATGACTGATATGATTGGAAAACTCACAGGTTCACCCCAGTGAACACCTTCCACCCAGGAGCATCTCCATAGGAGGTAGGGGATTCAAGGAGAAAAGGTGCTATAAGTCATAGAATCATTGAGGTTGGGAAATGCATCTGAGACCATCAAGTCCCACCATTAAACCAGCCCTGAGACCTCCATCACTAAGCCTTGTTGTTAAGTGCCAGATCTACACGTCTGTTAAATGCCTCCAAAGATGGTGATGCCACCACTTCCCTGGGCAGCCTGTTCCAGTGCTTCATAATCCTTTTGATGGTGAAATTTTTCCTGATATCCAATCTAAACATCTCCTGGCACAACTTGAGGCCATTGCCTCTTGTCCTATCACTTGTTACCTCGGAGAAGAGACCAATACCTGTCTTGAAGCACCTTCCTTTCAGGCAGTTGTACAGAGTGATGAGGTCTTCCCTGAGCTTCCTTCTCCCTAAATAAACAACCCCAACTCCTCCAGCTGCTCCTCATTATAAGACTTGTGCTCCAGACCCTTCACCAGCTCCCTTTTCCTTTGCTGGATATGCTCAAGAACCTCAATTTTTTTCTTGAGGTGGAAATGCCTTTTCTTGTAGTGCACATTAAAGAAGGAATCTTTCAGAACATAAAGCTTTACAATAATAGGATAAGTGTTTTGGGGCCATTCCTCAGGGGTTAGCAATAAATGGAAGCATTTCTTCTCCTCTCTTTTCCAGCCTGTATACCTGCACATTTGAAACTACCAGTAGATACAACATGGAAGGTTCTATGCATTTAAGGCTGTTGGAACTTCTACAGCTCCTTTCCTTCCTGGATTCTACCTCTTTCTCTTCAGTGGGTGCCTTTCACCTGAGCAAAGGTAAGCAGAGTGGTTCAGTAGGAGTTTTGATCCAGACAGTTAGCAAATGTGTTTGAATTGTTTTCAGACTGAGGAAAGCAGCTGGGCACATGCAGCCTGTTTTTCTGTAAATGAACAAATGAAAATAACCTCTGAGGTAACAGTGAGTTACCTAAAACATATTTGGACTGAAGATGAGTAACATGTGCACTGAGAGAAAAATGAGAGCACAATCAGTGGAAAAGTTCCGCCATGAGTAAAGTTACTGAAAAAAAGGGAAAGAAAAAACAATTGACTTAATATGGCTTCATTTAAGAGCAATTTACTTTTGCAATTGGAAGTGCCAGTCACCTGCTGACGTTGTATGGGAGTGCAAGAGGGAAAACGAAGTAAATAAAATCTAATCTGTATCAATCTCCAGTGTTATATCAAATGTGATACCTGTTTTCTTTTTCTTCATCTGTATAACAGTTTCATCCAATCATGTAAACCATCCTGAAATTTTCTGAGACTCTTTTTCAATATTTGATGTCAGAATATGTTGCATATGAACCTGAAGCTCTCTTTTTATGCAGGCAGTAGGCTTCTGTAGGCACTGTTCTGGTATTCTGAAAGACAGGAATCCTTCCATTTGGTTCTCTTGGTCTGGAATATTGGTCTTATTACTTTGAACCCCAAGTTACTCTGGAGTTTTTACAGTATTAATATTATTATTAAAAGACCTTTATAACACTGTTTTATTTTTTAGTAAATTGACAACATTAAAGAGTCATACAGGATGAATTCCCTTGAAAACAGGCTGGCCATAGCCCAAAAATAATTAATTATTTAATTTAGGAGAATTGTGTGCTTGTTTCTCTAGTAGAGAAACACTTCAATCTTTTTAAAATACTTAACTAATTTCCCTAAAAGCCATTTTAAAGCACATTGGGTTTTTGCTGTACTGGTGATGCCCTCTGAACTGCAGAGAGCACAGAGTCCCTCCTACAATAGCATTGAGTGTGGAGCTGGTGAAAGCTGTATCCCACTCTCCCCTGCCAGGCTACATTTACTTTGTGGAGCTCTGTGTTTCAAGAGGAGAGGCACTCATGGTTAGAGGGAACAGTTCAGCAGTGACCTGCTGGAACAAGTGCCAGGACAGATCAAGAACAATTGTGTCAAGTGCCTGCTGCAGCGCTTCCAAGTGACAATACAGCAGACCTTCACCTTTAAGTTCCTTCTTTGCTTTCATGCTGTGCACTGGTCTTGCCCCCTGTCAGCCCCACACAGGGGTCTGGGCTCACTCCAAGGGGGATTGTCTTGCTCAGACAAAAATTCCAGCTCCAATGAGGGAATGCACAAGCAGTATCCCCTGAGCCCCTGCAGTGAGTTCCTCCCTGTGTTTCCAGTCCATCATCAGTTTTTTTCTGCAATGCAGTCAAGACCTTCTGGGTCTCAAGGGGAGTTATGTTCTATCACCTCCAAAATCTGACTTGGAGCCTGCTTCCTTCTCCTAGGCTGCGGTTGCACAATTGCTTTAACCTGACCAAAGTACAGGACGCTGATGCCAGACAGGTCTCCTCTACCTGCATCCCTGCCATCTCTCCAGGATGGCTCATGGTCTGTGGGAGCTGCAGCCCAGGACAAGTGTGGAGGGGCTGGGGGAACTGGTCTTTTTCAGCCTGGAGAAGACCAAGGGCGAGGCTGCACTTGCTATCCTCCCCCACCTAATGGGCTGTGTCAGAGAGCAGTTGGAGCCGGAGGTGCCTGGTGGTTGTGAGCAAGGTGTGGGATGCAGGCTGCAGCAAGGGAAATGCACATGAGATCTATGGAAAGGAGTGGTCCCAGGGAGGTGAAGTACAAGGGCACGTCACTGTGTGAGCCTGTGAAAATGCTGTCCTTGAAGACATCCAAAACCTGGCGGCTGGACATGGCCCTGAGCAACCTGAGCTACATTCCAGGCTGGTGCTGCTGTGAGCAGGTGGTGGGATTGGATGACCTCCAGAGGAGCCTTCCAACATGAATTTTTCTACTTTTCTAACAGAAAAATGACTGTGAAACCATGCTCTGAGGAGTCCCCTGACTCCACTTGCACTGCATGTTTGCATTTCCTCCTGCAGGGAAACTTCTCCCTGCTTCTCACATGAGTCCAGAGGCTTTTCCCTAAAACAGCCACTGGGAAGGTGTCATCTCCCTTGTCCTCTGGCATGCCCCAGCAGAGCCAGCACAAGGCAAGCAAGCAGTCTCCCTCTTGGCTGCCCAGACACAGGCTCTGCCAGAGCACAGTACACAAAATGCACACTGAGAACAAACAAATCTGGTGGGCCATCTGCCATGCTCCCAGCACGCCACAGCCATGGCTCACACCCCTCTGTGGTGCTGCCTGTGCTCAGACTTGCAGCCCTGCATAGGACTGTGCCCTCCTCCTCAGAGACTTCAACAGTTCACAGCACTGGCTAAATCTGAGTAGGAATCCATGTAGCTGCTTTGATTTCTCTAGACCTGCCTGTAATTGAGACCTGCTAATGATAGCTTTCTAATAGCCTGTGTGGTGGAGAGAAGGAAACTGGTGAACCTTGGATCAGGCAAAGCTGAATGAGCTGTTTAAAAAGTTGCTGTGAAAGAAATATTTGATACAGCCATTTTTTTTCACATATGTCCATTAGGGTGGTGAGTTTTCAGCTATGTCCTTAGTGGGGAGCTCAAATGTTGGGATTTAACTCCATTTTTTGCTAAGTGTGCAAGAAGCATGACTGCGGGTGTCTCAACAGGTCTGACTCTTTGCTGACTGCCCTCAGGACGAGATAAAGCATCTCCAAAGATGAAGTTGTGTGATTGCAGTGGGGAGAGCTATCACTGATTAGTGATAAATTCCTTCAGCACAGAAGAACAGAGCTTGGAAAATGTTCAAGTGCACACTAATTCTTCTTGCACATATACATTTATTATTGAGTAGATTTATGTTCTTCTTTCTTGAGCCATAAATTCATAATATATGTGGGTGGGTCTGAGAACAAGTGTTGACAGTTCCCTACCATTTATGTGGACAAATCTCATTCCTCTCTGTGTCTGTTTGCAATTGCTCCCTGTGGAGAACCATAGAAAAGAGGATGATTCAGTGAACCTGTTGCTTCTATGCTCTAAAACTATGTGGTCTGAACATACTCAGTGTTAGATCTTTATTTTGATAGTAGTTCCTTCTTTCACCAAGGGAAGGTCCTAAGTTTCCACAGGTCTAAAATGTCTGCACACCTCTTGTGAGACAGAAGAGATTTAAGCTCTGGAAGCTGCTCAGGGAGTGTCAACTTCTGCCCTGTGGAAACGATTTCTTCTTTCAAATCTCTCCTTAAAAAGCACATCACCTCTGCTCAGATACCTTTATATCTCTCTAAAATGGCTAGGAAATTGGAGATTTACAGAAATTGGAGACACTTACAGAAATACCCAGTAGACTGAAAACTTAGCTTATTATTTAGCTTGATTTTACACCCCATGAGTCTACCCTCTCCTCTGTGTTAGGCTGATTGCTCCAGCATTTGTGCTGTCTTCTCTTCCCCCAGAATCTCGTTGTTTGGTCTCATCCACCATATGTAGTGATCATTATGCACTTGGACACTTCAGAAGTGGGATATGGCAGGTGATAAAACCTGGAACTCTTGGAAGGGCTGTCACATGCTGGCACCTCAGTGGGACACATTAACTGCAACCCCCTGAAGTTAGGAAATGCCAGGCTGTGTTTTTTGGTGAAAGATGGGACTAGTAGAATCCTGCTCCACTGAAAGTGATTTGGAATTACATTTCTCCAGAGGTAGAAGTCTGAGGCCTCAGTCTCACTTCTAAACACAGATATTCATGTATTTGAGATAAGAAATAGGCATATTTTTTTTCAACAAGGTGCCTTTCCCAAAGGAAAATATAAAGATATCTGTGCAGAGGGTCTTGAGATGTATTTGTCAGTGCCACATGAATTTCTGTATTTCCTGATACTTAAACAGACAGTTGTGCAAATTCAGCTTTGATTTAGCTCAGTTTTCAGCTGACATTGAGTATACCTTGCAATTACTTACATGGTGGTGAACATGGACATGTAGTAAATAGACCCAGCTGGTCTTGGCCATCATTACAAGTAACCTGTGCTTGCACGGATCCATCCAACACCATCTGGCCAAATAGTGCACTGGTATTAACAGACAGGAGTTACTCTGTGTCTTTTAGTGATGAAAAATGGCTTGAAATATCTCTTACTCAGTAAAAATGCATTTTCATGCCAAGTTTCATTGCTAGTCTTCTTTTGCTTATAATGACAAGACTTGTATGGTTTTATTTTTACTTTCTACCTTCTTATTGCTTCTCAGAAACCCACCCATCTTTTGGGAGATGGTGGCCATGGAGGTGACTGGAGATGTCATGCTAAAAGGAAAAGCCAGGTTTTTGGGGCTGTGAAGGTTTCAGTTTGTGAAAGATCTGATGCTCAGTAGCTGTTCCTAAACATGGCCATTTTTTAGGAGATATTTATTCCTGCTCTAGTCAGTTATCTCCAATGCACAGGGTCTGCCCTTTTCTTCATATCCTTTCAGCTGTTGAAAAATGTTATAAACCCAGACTCTGTCATAAACATTAACCAGACTAGGGACAGGTAATCATTCCTGAGGAACAGCAAATAATGCAGATATTACCTGTGTTTCTTTTTTCACAAAAGCTGAAGGACTTTCTAGTTAGGGGAAGGTCAGCTGCGTGGTAAAGAGGCAAGAGTCTCTGACAGGGTGAAATACTCCTGTCAAAACTCATCTTCATCCAGACGTGTTGTGTCAGGTTGTCCAGAGCAACTTCTGAAGCTTTTGCTGAATCTGCTGAATAGTTTCTTCCCAAATACTTTTTAGATGAAAAACTAAATAATTTAATTTTGACAGTTTCTGAACTGGAATGGTATTTTAGGAGCTTCCTTGCAGTGTTGTCTGACTCTTACAATACCTCCTTCAGCTTGGTAATTTGCTGCTTTTCAGTTGGGATCAGAAAAACCTGCTGATCTCTTGGAGAAACTTTCAGCTTGTTTACTGAGAAAATGAAAAGTGGTTTTCTGAAAATGTTTTTTGTCCAAAGGGTGAATCTGAAACTGGTTGTTTGAACTGCTCTGGCATGATGTTTCATTCAGGAGAAGATCTGGGGATGAGACCAGTGGGAACTAGGGAAGGGTGTGGAGGACTATGTACAGGCACCAACCTGCCTCCAAAGGGAAAGGCTCCTATCCCACACACACTCCCTTCATCAGAGCTGAGTTCTGCTTCTGGTGAATGAAAGTCCTGAATGCCATGGAAGTACAAGGAACAGTTGACACAATTGGTGCATATGATATTCTAGTAATTAATTGCTATGAAATATTTTTAATAGTGTTCTCACAAAACCTGTTTATATTTTGGTTTTTTTTTTTTTTTCTGTTGTCTTCAAGTGTGTTTAAGGAGAAAAATATTGATGGATGTGAGAGAGCAGCTGGTCCCAGGTCTGAGATGGAAATCAATCACCTCAGAGGAGGCCCCTTGTCTTTTGGACTCAGGCAGTATCAGCAGAGATGATCTAGTATTGTCAAATGTGCAGTTGTTTGCTCAATAAATTAAATTCACATTTGGAAAAAAACAGTGCAGGAAGAAGGATGTGTTTCTTGTTAGGATCAAGAAGGGATATTTCCAGCAAAACAGAAGTGGAAGAAAACCAACAAGAAACAAGAGATAGCCCATAAGATGATGAAATGCATCATGGAATCTGTACTTCTAAAGCATGTAAGTTAGATCTTTTGTTGCCCTTAGACATGAAACATAACATGTTTTTACAGTTCCCATCTCATCCCTGGTAACAACTAGCTGATAGTGCTCCTGCAGCTGGTGAGTTGTGAGAAAAGTGAAAGGGAAAGACCAGTGGAACTGTAATTCATGCAGTGCTGCCTTGCCCTTGTAGTAAAAGCCTGTTGGACCCCTTGTGCCTTCGTACCTGGCAACCTTCTAACCTGCCAGCTACAACCCCCTCTTTCTCATGTAGCTGCTGCTTGCTCACCCTCACTCTATTCCCCACCAGAAGGTCAAGATGTAAGGAATAATTGCAAAGGGCAACATCCTAGTACTATTTACAAGTATTGAGGATACCACAAAGCCAACCTTTTCACCTTCAACTCCATCAGGAATTTCCATGTGTTTGTTCCACCATGTTGTGATGCCAGTGACAGCTCCCTCTGTTCTTTCTTATTTTCTCTCCTTTCTTTAATATTTGCAGATCAGCTCTTCAGACACTCCACTCTTTGACCAGATAGCACATTATTGCACAGGTATTGAGAATAGTGGTTTCTTTAGGCAAAGGTGACAGTGGAGTGAAGGACTCTGGGTCCAAATGCAGATAAATTATTCCTGCAGTAGAAGGATTACGTGGAATCACACGAAATGGGAAGCTATTTACAGGTGACCAGAGAGCAACAGCAGCTGCCAGTAGTGTCCCCACACAACAATCATAGACTCTCTCAAGACTTTTGTCTTGGCAGTGCCCTGTGTGTATCACAAGTTTATATACAGCCAGGAACGCCATACGTTCTCAATTCTTCTCAGCTAGTGATCCCACGTTCAGGTGACACATGATGAAAGAAATCGAGAGTGGAAAGTGGATATTTATGTGCATCATTCTTCCAGAAATTGCAGTTGTTGCTAAGCAGCTTTTCTTTTTCATCATGAAGAGGATGGAGCTTTAGGATGGATACTTCTGAGCTAGGCATAAGAAGGGAGCTGAGAGATGTGGTCAGAAGGAAGATTGATTTAGCTGTGAGTCTGAACCCATAAGAAAGTATTAAGAAGAGCAGTGTGTGCATCTCTGTGTGTGACTTTAGGCAGATAAGCAGTGGGTGAAAGCTGCACTGTGGCAGGACTCTTTAGCTGCAGCAGAAACCTTAGAGATGTGTCCCAGGGGAAGAAACTCTCTTCTCCCTTACCTGAGCTACCCCTGCAGTGTCAGATGGTCTTCCTGGGAAGGGTTAAATGGTCTCAGAGGTGGCAAAGCATCTTTATCTCCTAAACATTTCCATCTTTCCCCTGCCCCTCCTGTCCCCCCCTACCTCTCGGTTACCTTCACAGAAAAGGCTATGGTCATAATTTTCCACATTGGCATCAATTCTTTCATGCCCCCAGATCCCCACATTCTGACCCCAAAACTGCCAGAGGTAGTATGTCCATAAATTGGAAGCTGCAGGTTTGCTTTTGACTTTCCTAATTCTGTCTTCAGGTTTTCTGCTGTGAGACTTCCTGGATCTGTTTCATGCTACATGAATGCCTCTGTTCTGACAGGCTGAAGTCTGTGAAAGCCATCTATGTACCAAAGAAATAGATGCCTTAGTTATCTACTAATGATGGGAATTAGTCCTTCCCAGAAATCCTGCATCTTTCTACAATTTGTGCTCAGTAACCCATGCTTGCCCTATTACTCTTACTTTAAAAGTTTAAAGTTTTAAAAGTTTAATTAAAAAATCATCTTCATGGTAGTGAAAATGTCATCTGCCTTCTTAGCTGGCTAAAGAAGACCTTCTTTGTGTAGACTGTCATTGGCCTAGTGAGCTGCATCAGCTGGGCATGAATTAATTAATTGAATGACACCGATAAAAAATGTGAGTTTAATGTCCCTGACTACTAAAATCTAATGGTATCCATGGCACTTTCAAAAGGACTCTATCACATTCATCTGACCTTTACTGCTTTTTGCACTGTCTTTATATTGTTTGAACAGCCTCACACAGTGAGCACACTGTTATACATTAAACAGAGCAAATACAGTTAGTACAGTAGCTGTAGAGCAAGCAGTGACAACGTTGCTCTTCTGGGCACAGCTGCATGCCAGCACAAGAGAGCAAAAGCAACACTGAGCACTCCTGGGTCCCAATGGCTCTGCTGTTTCTTGCTGTCTCCTAAGGTTCATACCAGACATGAAGGGCGATGGGATTTTCACAGAGCTTCTCTTGACAAAGGCTGTTAGGATATAGCAAATACTTTCCTTCCCCTGCTTTTCTGATTCAAAGTCCTTCAGAGGAAAGCCAACAGCAGCAGGGCTCCAAATTCAGACATATCAAATAAAGTTGTTTTCTTCATAAATCCTGACGAGTGTAGTGCTAGTTGCATGTGACGGATTTCTTCTTGAGAGATCTTTTCTAAATTGCATTTCATGCTTCAAAAATCAACCTCTCCTTTGAAGCTGTGTCACTTTTATTCTCTTCCCCATGTCTGATTACTAGAAAAAGAGTATTTCAGTCAGTTACAGTTCCAAATATGGAGAAATACTAAGATTAATTAAAATAATAATTACAAAGTTGAAACCAGCTATACTTTATGTGGTACTTTGAATTAACTTAATGACAGATACTGAGCTGATAACAAAGAGCAGCTCATGCCTATTTTATTTCCTATCTGAGTGTTGAACAAATTCCTAGCTTGTGGTTTTAAAATTAATTAAGCCTTTAGACCAAAGGTGTCATGATGAGATGCTCTTCAGTTAAGGCTAAATAGGAAGCCCCTAAGCGGTATATTGATAAATGAAGATTATTCCTTCATTTATCTAATTATTCTTTCAAAATCTCTCTTGAACATAACCCCCACTAAAAACTACTATTTCACAATTAAAATAATCCTTAGAGTATTTTAGAGTGTTGAAGGAGTTAAATAGGGGCAGCTATAGTTTTCCACAGTGGAGTAGGAATTATCAGGCTCTGTTCTGGTAAGAAGAGAGGGAAATTGTCTAATTTCAGCCTGAGTATGATGGCTCCTTCAACATGACGACTCTGGGGAAGATGCTGAAAGAATGATTCACCATGCTCCTTCCCACCAACTCTGCAAGATGCTGAAGTTACTGCTTTTGAGGGAATTGTGAACCTTGAGGTCACAGCACAAGAGGAGAAATATGCTAGGAAGAAAAACTTCCATTCTATAGATGCCATTCAGCTTCAAGTAAAACTAGGGAAGAAGAACTTCTCCCTTTTGGAGTAGACCTTTAGAGGCAAAAGGGCTTTTTCCAAGAAGAGTGAGTAATGTGTTGTATGAAAAACAAGAGACCAGAATACATTTGTATTGTCAATACACTTGTCCTCTCCTGGCCTCCAGAGTACGTAAACATAACAACCAATAAAAATTCGGGTTCCAATGATTTTTTTCTGGGTTTTTATAGCATGTAATTCCAAAGAGCCTTCTATTACTCCTACATTTTAATTTCTTGTGAGATAAACAAGAGATTTACTATGTCTATGGGATTTCACCACCCAGGCAGGCAGCCACTCAGTGCTTATGAGGCTCACTATAATATTTACTTAGTTTGGTCTTCATTTGGGCTTTAACTGATATTTTGCCATGATCCTGGGTAATTTTATAATGAAATTCTTTGTTCATGAGACCTTTGAGAAACACTGGAAAATGAAGCTAAAAGAAGCAAAATAGGAATCATTAGGAAATATTCAATGAACCTCTGTTTAGCAAGGTTTGTTTTAGTTTTTTTTTTGACCACAGAAATCTTATTACTGCAATGGCATATTTACCCTGTAACCATATGGCTGGATTCACCAAGCAGTACTCATAATTATTTCTGCTCTGAAAGTTTTACTAGCTAATAATATTTCTGGTGAAAGGAATGGAAAATTATTTTCTTTAAGTCTGCAGCTTTAGGAATGCAAGTTTTCTAAATTGTTTTTCTAAGTTGTTTCTGTAATTTTTCTGAGGCCCTTGCATGAGTTGCAGATCAGTTCCAGATCAAACTGTCTCACTTTTGGAAACCTGTAGAAACTAATAAACCCTCTCTTTTCTTGGTACAACTGAGAATTCTTCCCCTGAACCCTTACAACATGTGGTTCAATGGCTGAGTCAGAGAGCTGGCTCATGTTTAGCTTTTATTTAATTCATTTTCCTTCTGTAATAGCACAGGGAGTGCAAGATATAGGGACATAGATGGGAAAGTGACAGGCATTCAGAATTTTATTTAAGATAGTTGGTTGGGTTTTTTTTTAGTTTTTTTTAGATTGTTGATATAATCCAACTAATTTAAAAGTTATGAGAGGACTTTCACACAACCTACTCCCCACCTACAACCCTTACAGGCTACCAAAAATTCTCAGACCAAACAGGCTGCAATATGGGAAATTAAATTGTTCAAAATTGATGCTGTCAGAGAGAAGGAATCCTGATACTGCTTTCTCACTTTCACATCCATATGCACATGTGGGCCTCAGCGGGTAAATCTGCATCTCAAGCTTGACCTAAAATCATCTGCTCTTTTGGAGAGGGACCTGGTTCTTCCATCTGAACTGCTCCACCAGGGTCAGCTTGACCACTTTCTGGACTTCTGCAACACTTTTACAGCACTTCAGGTACTGATATTTTTAGGTCTTAAGGTGAAAGTCCAGGGTTGCAGAGTGTCCCTCAGAGAACAGAATAGATAGTGCTCAGTTTGGGGCACTTCATTTTTGAATAAGTGTTGAACAATGGGTGGTGTAAATGCACTGTACATGAGGGAGTGCCACAGACCCTGCAGAGATTTGGAAGGAATGGCTGTATTCCTAAATTAGACAGAAGTTGTAGTTTTCTGTTTCCTTTTTCAGTGCCATATTTGAATGCTAAAATCAATCCTACCTGCAGTACAGACAATCAATACAGCTGGCTACAGCTCCCACTGACATCCACACAGCATCCAGGCATGCAAAATTTGGATGTAATTGTGATGTACTCGCCTAAAGTCTCACAGATTTACAAATGAGGACTAACAAGTTTCATGGAAAACATTAACAGAGCTAGCAAGAGTTACAGTCTTAAAAGACTAAAAACCTGATATACCCCTTTAATACTGCCTGTACTGGCACATCTTCAAAGAAATATAGCTGGCAAGAATATCCTCATGATTGTGCATACAATAGATATTGGCTAAGCCAGCCGTTTTCCCAAGGGCTCATGAGAAATTCTTTCCTTGAATTCTCAGTCATCAAAGAGCTCCAGATTTTCTGGAAATAATGCATTCCAAGTGGGGTAGCGGTACCCAGTTCTCCCACCAAGGAAAACTAGTGTATTGGCCTTCTCCACAATCTTGTGGACCTCCTTTAGTGCACATGGCCCTGAGATCCCCAGATGAATTTCCTTCCTTGCAAGACAGTTGCAAAAGTGATACCTTAGTAAACTGGAAGGTAGGCACTTCAACCCTACAAAAAAAGAGGGGCTTGAAGAGACCTAGAGCAGAAAAAGAATCCAACATA
This sequence comes from Lanius collurio, assembly GCA_020086605.1. Classification (NCBI taxonomy): domain Eukaryota; kingdom Metazoa; phylum Chordata; class Aves; order Passeriformes; family Laniidae; genus Lanius; species Lanius collurio. Next base: position 10,008,198 of record JACBWW010000004.1, on the reverse strand, counting down.
ACAAGCTGTTGTTTTTGTACATTTTTAATATATGATTTTATGTTAGCCAAGGGCAAATCATGGGTGACTGTCTTTCAGACTTTTTCTGATTTGGTGGCTATTTATTGTTTTTATTTCAATAGGTGCTTTCAGACAAAAAAAAGAGAGTTCACAGAAACTTTGAAGTGCATTATGTTACTTTTCAAATACGACAGCTTGCTGCTTACAACATTCCCTGTTGCTTCCCAAAAGCCTTAATTTTGCTGGATGTCAGGTCATACTGTTTGGAAATACAAAACAAAAGCACTTCTCAGATAATCTCCATCCCCACTTAGGGCTGACTGTGGGGCAGTGCCAGGTCAGGCTCCCTGACTTCAACAGCACCATTGCTGTCTCTCAGCACTTCTGAAGTGCATTTTCTCTGAGGTAGGGCCTAGGCACCAAAAGCAGCAGAGACAGATGACTAATGAAGGCACAGTCTCTTGAAATCTGTGCAAAATGGAGGTTAAACATTGCAATGTTAATGCAGTCTAGTTTTACCCCTCATCTTGCATCTTGTATGCCCAATATTCCAGTATGGTAAGGATAGATGTTACTTCTTTTGTTAACAAGGGAAGTCATCAAGGATCAAAATGCATATCCTTGAGATTTTAACTAGTTACCTGTAGCTGCTGTGCCAGTGGAGGATGTGGTGAGGCTGGTTATCCCTAATAACACCAGGCCACAACATTTGTGGCAGTCCACTCCATGTGCTGGCTCCAAGTTTTCTCTCCCTTGAATCAGTTTGTCTTGAGTGTGAGGGGCATTGGTATGTTAAGTGTGGCCAAGGGTTCCTTGTCCTCTTCAGAGAGATTTTACTCTCCCACCTTTCTTCTTTCCTTGTTGCTCCTGAAAATGTGAGGGCTCGGCAGTCTGCTGGAGTTATCTTGGCTCAGGGTGATATGTTTTCCTCTTGGTAGAATTTCACTTTCAGCAGAGCTGATTCAGGGTATCTACAGCTGGGCCAATGTGTTGCCTTTGGTTTTATGGCAGACTTTCTGAACATCTGTAAAGCTTTCACTTTTTCTCTTAAATCATCATGTTCCTGCTATACTCCCCCTAGCTACACCGTGGAGCTGAAATAACTGAGCAAATCAGCTCAACACTCCTGTTCTCTTCCAGCTCTTTTAAGCTCCTTTCCAAAATCCATCTAAGTTTCCAACAAAGTCTTTGAACTTAACTGCTTATTTGAGAAATCACTGGTCTGCCTTTTAAAACTTTTTTTTTAATTGTTCTTATTTGAAGTTGCAGGGAAGTTACAAAAGCCTAGCTGGGAACTATCCTCCCAACTGAAATAAGTTTTCCACCCTCAAATAACTGCATTTAACCCATTAGGCACCAAGTGAACTTGCACTGTTTTCCATAAGAAAATCTCACAATTTTGATAAGAAGATAATTAAGAATTTTTACAAATGTTTCTATTTCAGTTATCTAGTATTTACTACTAAACAATAAAACTGGGGTCATTCCTGGGTTTCATTTTCCAGAATTGGGCAGAAGGGAAGGGAAGAAATAAGGGTATATGAACAGTTTCCTATTTACTTTCATTCTTGCCTCCCCTTTAATGTGTCTCAAGTAGAGCACAGTTAACTGCTCTCCTAAACCTCACCACTCCCAAAGCAGGGGAGCAATGACTGAGCAAGCTGTATTAGTAGCTGTGGATGAAGAGACTTGTAGCTTGGCAGCCCTGTGTAAAGCTAAAATCCTTGGCTTGTCTCCAACAATAGACGTTTGCCCCTTCAAGCAATGCTGAAACAATTGATTTAATTTCCTGAGAGAGAAAATGAGTTGGAGAGGTACAGCTGACTCAGATTTTCCGTGGAGCGTTGATAGTTTTCTTTCTTTAAAATCTGGAGATGGGGGATATAAGGGGACGATTCTAGAGAAAATATTTTACATTAAGTGAGTCTTCAGGTCTGTGTGAATAGGTTGGCCAGAGGTTGGGTTTTTTTTCCTGTAGGACTGTGGAAAAGTCTGTGCTTGCTCACATGAAAAGCTTCATTATCTCTCACTGTAAAAATGCACACTGCGGTTTTCTTTCCACCACATGACCTGCCAGGGCTCTCCCAAACCAAACCACATTGCAGAAGCATTTGGCAGCTCTGACCCAGCCTAGCCAGAAGCTAAAGCCCTCTAGCACTGTCAGGAAGCCCCAGACCCCCTCAGTGGACTCTTTGATTCCAGCTCCTCTTAAGGAGAACAGCAGAGCTAGAAACCCAGGCAGGAAGCAGGGTCCTGAGCTGTCCTGAGGCTCAGCTCAGGCTGTGTTGGAGAAGTGCCCTCCAGCTGTTGATGCTGACAGGACACTGTGAAGGAAGCCCCACCACAGCTCCTGACAGCTCATTAGAACCATCAAAGTGTTCTACCCATCCATTATTTCGTGTTACCCATGGTGAACCCCAGCTGAGGACTGGGTTTTGTGTATCTGGTATTTGTGCAGAGGTGCTGGCAGAGGGGGCTGCAGGGCTGCCTCTGTGAGGAGAGGTCGGGGCTGTCCTGTGCTGGACATGGCCAGTTCCAACCTGCTCCAGAGGGCTCCAACTGACCCACCATATAACACAGCTGAGCCCCTCGGCCAAGACGGCGGCACCTCTGGGGAATGCATTTGAGAAAAGGGAAAACACATCTTGTAGCAGCTGTGAGAGGTAGGACTAAAAAAACAAGCGAGAGAAGCAGCCTGGCAGACATTCAGATCATTGCAGAAGAAAGGGCAGGAGGTGCTCCAGACCCTGGAGCAGAGATTCCCCTGCAGCCCCTGGAGACACAGCCCCGGTGAGGCAGCTGTGCCCCTGCAGCCCCTGGAGGACTGCGGTGTAGCAGAGAACCACACTGCTTGACGACCCCATGCCAGAGCAAGCTGTGGCCTGGAAAGAAGTTGCAGCTTGTGGAGAGCTTGTCCTGGAACAGGGTCCTGGCAGGACCTGCAATCCCATGGAGAGAAGCCCACTCTGGAGAAGTCTGTTTCTGGTAATTTGGATCCTGCCAGAACAACCCATGCCAGAGCAATCCCTGGAGGACTGTCAGCTGTCATTGTGCTGGAGCAGAAGAAGATTGGGAATAGGGAGGAGTGGCAGAGATGAAGCATAAACTGACCTCAACTCCCATGCACCTGTGTCCCCTTTCCTGCACCACTCAGAGAGAGCAAGTAGAGGAGTTAGAAGTGAAACTGAGCCTGGGAAGAAGGAAGGGGTTGAGGGGGAAGGTGTTTTCAGCTATGTCTTTATTTGTTACTATCCTACTCGATTTTTAATTGCCAATTAATTAAATTAACCTGCTGCAGCATGGCTTTCCCTTCACATGGTGCTGTTGGTAATGCTGGCTTTTGCCTACTCAGCACTCAGGAAGGTGCCCAAATCACCTTTCTGCACACTGAACATCAGCTTAATGGAGAGAATCCTCTTGGAGGCACTCAGCAGCCTGAGCATGCTGAAGTGAGTGGAGGTCGATATGATCGGCTGGCATGAGGACAACAGAGACATGACCTCCAGCTGCTGTGACCACTTTCTGGAACCAGAGGATGGGTTTCACCACATCCAGTTCTCCTAGGGGTCCCATGCTTTACTGTGCACGCACAAGACCATTAAAGATGATAATTTGTGCAATGATGTGCAGCTTTCACTGAGACAAAAGCTAAATTCTTGCCTTGCCAGAAATGTTGAGCCCCTTATTCTGGAGCAAAGAGTGAGAAATACAGAAGGGAGCAAGGTTTGAAGCTGGCAGTTGTCATGCTGGAAGGTAAAGGATTATTCTTTACCGAGGAGCATCCACCATCTAGGAGAGGAAAACTTTAATAGCTCTGTATCTCTGTTTCCCTTCCCCTGGAGGGACTTCAATGATGAAGGAGACTTCTGACATTCACAGTAGAATGAAAGGGAGGGAAAGAAGGGTTCCCCAGCTGAAAGTGATAGACTTGTGGTTTGTGAGGTGAGGACAGGAAATGGGAGACACAGGAAGTTTCTCAGCCAACAGTAGGAAGTTGTATCTGCATACAAAAGCCCTGACACTGTGATAACTACACAGAAAATGTGTATCTGTTGAGGATCCCATGATTGCCTACTTGGACTGAGTAATTTTGTAAAAATGGCCTTTAATGTTTGCACCCAACTGTCTGTTTTGAAGAAGAACTTGACACAAGATTTATTTATTTGTTTATTATGCATCAGATCAATTCTAGTCCTACTTTGCACAGAAATTCCTGGGATGTACACAGGCTCTCCTCTCTGCATTGTAGAGTGTAAGTGCTCTGGTCTAGTTTTCCTTGGCAGTTGGGTTCACAATCTTTCCCAGGAAGAGCAGGCCATCGGTGGTTTTGTCAATGACCATCATCAGGAAGGCCCTGCTGAAGGTGATGTGAGGAGGAAGAGGAAATGGTAGAGACATCGGTGATATTTCCATCATGGTCACTGCAGCAGCCTCTGTGCCATTCTCTCTAACATCCACTGTGGCCTTGTGAATTGCCTGCAAGGAAAACAGAGATTATAATCCAGGCACAGAAGAGAGAGAAGTGTCTGGGGGAAAGTTTGCTTGCTTTAGCACTACGATAAGGAAATTATTAAAAGAAAACACAGAATTAATGTAGAACTGGTGTGAAAAAAATAATAGTGGCCAGCCTTTTCAAGACAAGCAAAGTTTGCTCTGAGTTCAGGGAGTTTTCTTCAGCAGTCAAACACGACTGCTTGCGGACTGAGCAACATCGAGGCTATTTATTGTTCTGTTGTTTCTCAGAGTAAGATTTTGTCCCTAATACTGAACACAAAAGAAGAAAATTGTCATTTTGCATCAATTTCTGTGTAGGTAAATTAATTATCTCTGCAAATACAATAGTGAAAAGCTTTATAGAGTATCTCTGTGTAACACAGCCCACTGATAAGATTTTGCAGGAGTTTCTGTGATAGGTATAGCAAATTCATATTTAGGAATTCACATGAGCTATTCCAGTGGTTTTCCTCTGTTTTCTCCCTTCATTGTCTGCAGAACATCTGAAATTTCCTCTCATGAGTGTCTGCTTAGCTTTCATGGATTTACTTGGCTTTCCAGGCATCAGTCCTCTATCTACAATCCAGGTGTTTCCACATGTCATAAGGAGGAATGTGAGGAATCACAATATATGAAGGACCTCTAGAGGCCATTGAATGCCACTAATGCCCCCACACTGTGTCACCTCCAACACCAAATGAGGTTACTCAGGATCTAATCCAGTCATGGCTTGAGTGTTTCCAAGGATGGAAATTTCATAAGTAACCCATACCAGTTTTTGATCACCCTCATGGTGAATTTTTTTACATAATACCCAATCAGAATATGCCATTTTATATCTTATGAGTGTTGCCCCTTGATGCATCACAGTTCATCTGCAAGAAGAGTCTGTGTCCAATTGGTCTGCACCCTTCTAATAAATATCTGTAGCTAGTGTTGAGACCCCCCCTTCACCTGCCCTTCTCCTGACTGGCAGGTCTGGTTCTCCCAGCCTCTCCTCACACACCCAGCACTCCAGCCATGCAGCCATCCTGCTCACCCTCCTCTGGACTCACTCTGCTCCAAGGTGTCCACGTGGCCCTTGTATTAGGGAGCCCTAAACTGGATGTGTTGAACTCCAGAGGTAGTCTCACAAGTGCAGGATAGTGGGAAGGATCACCTCCCTCATGACACAAGGCATATACTCCTTGGCATTCTAGAGAAATCATTTTGTTTATCTGTGTACTCATTTTTTGTTTGAGAAATAGGGCTCTCCCTGCCCCATGAGTCTGTTGCCCATATAAATTCTGAAGTGCTCAGACAATGTAGTAATGAAAGGTGTATACACAGTATGACAATGACTATTCCCAAACTTATGTCATAACAATGATTTTTGTTGTGCATTACTTCTTTAACACCAGCCTTTTGTGAAATTATTCCTGCTATTCTTTCCAGTTTTTTTCCTCTTCAGAGACTTTCAGCTAAGTTTTTAGGCTCACTGTACAGTAAACAATTTAATATTAAACTGTAGGAACAACAACTATTTAATGCCTAGCTTTTTCCTTCCTTTATTACCATCCATAAGCAATGACTACACTCCAGAGGTGGGATCAGTCTATTTGTAGAATCAAACCTGCATACAAAAAATGCAGAAAAATCTCTTGATTACCATCCCTGTTTGCATACTTACTTTGGAAACCTTCAGAAGAACATTTTTTGCCACTCCAGAGAGATCAGCCTGATCACTGAACACCTCTGTCACACCCATTTTCTTAAACAGGTTCTTAACATCATAGTAGCCGGAGATAGAGAATTTTGGAAGATCCAAGTAGATTTCTCTTTTCAAAGATAAATAAAAATATGAGTTTGTTATTGCAAGATCCCTTGAAGCAATATCTGTTGCAGGTATATATCCATCCCAAATACCCATGGAGCTAAGGCTTGCATTTCTAAGACAGTGATAAATCCCATGTTAGAGAGGCAGAAACTGAGGTACCTGTCCCACCAACCACAGTCTGATCCAGGGTGCAGGGGTAGAGTGATGCTTTATGAAAGCAACTGACTGGAAACTATCATCCTGACTGGAGAAAAAGAAATTATATTTTCTTCTGAACTGAATTCCTCCTACTGGAGGCAGGTTCCTGAGGGCAATCTACCTGTGTGCAGGATTCTCACAACTGGGAGCTGTGACTGGTAAGAAATCACAGTAGCTTGTCTGTGTCAAAGAAACTGAGTAATGCTTTTTCCTCAGAGCTGTACTTAGCAACTCATCATGGTATCCTAAGCTTTACCTTTCCTGGATGAGTAGTTTTGGCTTGTTCAATATTTAAACAAAGCCACAATTAAAATATTACCTTTTTTTAAGTGATCGCAACCAGTTAGCCACTGTTTCTTTCAGCAGAGCTTCTTCTGCCTGTTTCATTGTCCCTTTATCAGGCAGAACAAACAATGAAGTAACGTTTCCTTTGTATGGGATTTCTACTACCCAGCAAGACAACTCCTCATCCCTGTGGACATTAAAGTAATTTTTTTGATGCATCATTTTGACCTTAACAGAATTCTTGGCATCCAAAAAGAAGTCATCATCTCTTGTGTTGAAATTGTTGAAAGGTTTTTCCCAGGAGCCTTTGAAAAAAAGAATGAGTATAGAACTGAAATAAAGGGACTAAAAAAGGCATGCCACATTAATTGATATTTAAAATAATGTATTTGAACTGTAGAGACAGCAACAAGCCTATCTCAGTTTAAGGATGCTTGTTCCCTGGCCATGGAAAGAATCTTTACTTCTTTTCAATGGTTTTAATAAAAAAAGAAAAGTATAGGCTGAGGCTTGCACTGGAAAAGAGATGAGCCTTTGCCTGTTCAGATAACAGTAAATCTTTCATAGACTCCAAGATTCAGGCTTAATCCTTTCATGCAAATGTCACTATGTCCTGCACAGCCAAACACCTGTTCCTTTCAACAAATGATCATAAGTTCTGAATATCTTCAGCTCTGAACCTGGTTTAAAATTTATATTACATTGATCAGTACTTCTGCTGGTTCTTTTATTTTTTCATTCTTTTAAAAATTTTTTATCTAGAAAATGATTCTTCATTTATTCTTTTATTTTATCTATTCATTTATTCTTCAAATACTTTCCTGTGTAATTTAAAAATAGAAAGATGTTTTTTAAATTAGTTGATAGGATGTGTTCACAATGTGAAAAAAAATTTGTTTCTCAGAACTTCTGGAGCTTATTTATAGCTGCTATAGCTGCTATAAATAAGCTGCTACCCATGTCTGTCACTCACCTTTAAAGAAGATGTAGTTAATGATAACCATCACAGTGTCTGGATCAAGACTCTTGACTAAATCAACAATTTTGCCATGTGTTTTTGTTTCCACGTACTTATTGATTTCACTTGTAGCCTCTGGAGGATTCTGAAAGTTGCTAGAAACAGCTTCAACATGATAAAATTTCGTGACATGATCCAAAAAGTTTTGAAGCAATTCCACTTGGTTATCTACGAACAGGGCATTGCCCATGTTCAACTGGACTTCTCGGTGAGGGTCATTCAGCAGCTGGAGGACTTGCTGAAATCCCTCATGAATCTCCTGCTCCTCCATCTCTGTCAGGTTGAAGGCAAGGCCTTTGTACAGCTCTCTGAGTGTGTTTGATCTGGCCCCCAGGGAGAGCATTGTAAAGGCAGTGGAGATGCTCAAAGGAGAGAAGAAAATGTTCCCATCACCTGACTCATCTCTGATCTGCTTGTAGAACTTAAAAGCAAAGTCAGCATTTCTGGGGGCTAGCTTGACATAAGACAGGTTTTCACCATCAGCCTGGGACTGGTCTTGTGGGGAATGGTGTATTTCTGGTTCCTGCTGTTCGCCCTGGACTTGAAGTCCAAGAAGTAACAAACACAAATACAGTGCAGACTTCATTGTCCTTCTGAATAGTTCTGTTAAGAAAGAACAGAGCAACTTTTAGATCTAGAGAAGATTTTTTTAAATGGATAAAAAGATTTTTATATTCTAGATACTGATTTTCTGATGCCAGTCATTAGAACTACTATTCTTTTAGGAAATATTCTTCTACTTGGCCTCTGGACAGGCTGTTTCTAGTCAGTTCTCTTAGTTTGTGACCAATAAGCAAAGGGAATAAAACAACAATGTGGCGTTGCTAGGGAAGAATCAGCTTTCCTGAGGTGTGAAAGAGTCCTTGCTTCTGATCAGCATGGCCTCGGTGCATTCTTGAATGCCTTGGGGGACATGGCTGTGTTCATGCATTGGCACCCATGTATCTGGTAAGTACTCTGGCAGAGGGACCAACTTTGGCTGATAAGTTTCTGTGGTACCCATGGTCTTGTTACAACTTTGGTATTCAAGCACTGCACAGATACAGTCAGTTATAGCAGTGTATAAAGTCCAACTAAATGCTCAGCCCTTAAACTATTTATATAATTCTGCCTCTTACTTAACAGCTCTGACTAAAGACCTGTATTATTTCAAGATTTTACCTTAAGTGTTTCAGCAAATTGAGGATGTATCAAGAAAGTTTATTGACACTCTCTATTGCACATAAGCTATCCAGAAATTTGCAAAGCTCAAAACTCAAGAGCTTAGGAAAAGCTACAGTGGAATCTGCCTCGCTGTGTATATTTAATTTGATTACCTTTCCTTTTCCTTTAACTGACATTTGCAAATTCTACATAAACCCACAGTTTCTCTTCTGTCTGTTTAGGGGAAGAATCATGCAACAAATTGGAGAAGAATGCTCACCTAAATTATCTCAAATGACAGAAACTCAAACCCATGAAGCAAGCAGTGACCCTCAGGGAAATAGAGATGGTTTGAATACTGTTAATAGCAGCTTAAGTATACTTATTCTTGAGAATGAGATTCTGTTCAGAATCTGATTCAGGCTGTGTGTCTAATGCTAAGTTCAGGTCTTGTGCTAGATTTTTTATGGGGAGTTGTTATTTCCAGGCTCCCCCTCTTTTAGATGTCCATTATGAAAAACTGGAGATATAAGCTGTTGAAGTGCTCAGTATGAAAGCTATGCTCAGCGCATCAAAAATGCTGGGTATAAACACCGATTCAGAAAAGAAAAGGCACTCTAGCTTTTGATATTTAATTTTGTTCTGGTAACAACTCATTTCCTATTTCTCCAAATCTGCTTTTGAGAGACTGATTTCTTTTCCAGGCCCCCTGACTGCAAGTAGCCCGGTCTTTAAGCACAAAGGACAGAAATGGAGCTACTATCATTAGCCCTGCATCAACCTGGAATAGTTGGAACATTGAGATTTCAACTAAATTTACTCTTCTGGGAGCAGAGACAAGGTTTTGTTCTTCATCTTGGCATTGATTGTTGAATATTCATTTTGGACCTCATATGCCAGTCATCCTGTCGCTATAACTAGGAGCTGGATCATCTAATGAATTCTGCTTCAAACATTCAGAACATGCTTCCAGAAGCTAAAATAATTTCCAATTACTGTACAAAATAAGTTAATGTCAGCAGTAAATAGCAGGAATCACACACAACATAAATTCAAAGACTTCTTAGAAAGTATAGTATGGTACTTACCGTGCTGGACTTTTCTTTCACAGTGTTACTTCCCTCTTATTCGTTTGGTTCCCAGTATTAATTTAGTGTCCACTGGTAAATATTAAACAGAGCAAATAAGAGTTATTTGTAAAGCAAAGATTGAGTAAGCTATTTTTTCCTGGATATCAAGCATTTAAAATCTCTTTCCCATCACACAACCAGAATGATGCCAGCACCTAGGTCTCTAAAGGCAGAGAAAGACCAGGGACTTTAGTACTCTTGGCTCGAACTAAACTGTGAGTAAAAGAGTTTTACAAATAACTGTGGTAAATGAATTCCTGAAAACAGAACATGAGAAGAACTGGAAAGCTAAGAAAAGGCCAAAACCATGGATGTCCTGTCCCGCTGAACTTTCTGCACAGGATACCCTGATGCAACAACGCCATCTAATTGAGTACCCAAGGCAGCAGCAAGTTTGTTTGGGTACAGCCCCACCCTGCCCTAAATGGCATTATTTGATGGGCTCAGAACACCGGTTAGCTTTTTGAGGGACCTTTGATGAGTATTTTAGAAACTACTGAAGTGAAAAGCAAAGCACAGCATGGCTTGACAAATAACCAAAACAAGAAAACAAATGGAAGAATGAAATAGGCAAATTTTTCCTCAGCAAAATGTTAACTGGGGAGAGAAGATCTTAACCCCTTGTGCTGTGGATGAATAGGATAAGCAGGAATTACGTACATACCATTCACATCTTACACTGAGATCCCTCTCAGAGGAAGCTGAAACAGGCACAATTTAGCTATTTAGAAGGTTATTTAAGGATGAGGTGCATGTCACTTATCCTAATTAGCAATGACTAATTATTTCCATTGAATATACGTGATTTCGCCCCAGGTAAACCTACAATTTATCTACACATAGGAATCAACCATTGTTATTGCTATGTAACTACTCTCTCTTACATGACAGAGGCAGGGTTGGTCAGAATATATTCCTGCAGAGAGGGGTTATCTCCATGATATTTGCAAGTACCCAGAAAGTTTATTGCAGTATTATGTAAAATTACCAAGTCTCAGTAGTAGCAAGTATGCTGTTGCTTAACTCTAGCAAAGACAAGATATTTTTCTCAAGCCTAGGCCTGCCTACATAGATAGCATTAATCTTTCAGCCCAGTCCTAATGCTTGGCTAACCAGCTGCAGGATACTACTGTTTCTTGAGAGGAATTTCTGGGAACAGCAAAGCTGCTGCAGTGATTCCTCTCCTTTCTCCCAGGAGATGCAGAAGCACTCAGCAGTCAGAGAGAGAGTGGGAAGTTGCTTCTGTCCCTGCTCATGACTCCGAGGCACCAGATCCTCTGACCCTGGCCCAAGTCTCTTCCTAGACAAGGTTAAGACCAGCAGTTACAGCAGTCCCACAAACCATAATTTCAAAGAATCAGCTTCCCAGCAATTCCAGGCAGATCAGTATGGGTAATGAATCCATCAGTCACGCCCAGGCTTTTGAAAATCTCCCTTAGGTCATAGGTGCCTGAAATAGAGATCCTTGGATAATATATGTCACTTCTGTTGAAGGCAGTGGAAAATGAGGGTGAATCACCCCACGTGTATCACCTGCGTGCCAGCCAGGTGGCAAGTCTGCGAGAACATAGGGAGAGGAAAGCAGTCTGTTACTTCACTGCACATTCCTTTGTTGAAAATGGCTGTGTCCCCAGGACACAGGGAAATGCAAGGCCAAACTGGAAATTTTGTATAGTTTTGTGAAAGCAGAGACATCCAGGGGAATTGCACAGAAGAGTGTGTGGAGCTCCCGGATGCTTTCAGATAAGCAGTGTCTGGGACAGGCAGACTCCTGCTCCAGGAACCAGGGCAGCCATGTAAAGGACTGATAAACATTCTTTTCCCATTGGCCTGATAATGGTCTATATGGAAGGAATTAAGGAATAATTTCATTATCTCTCTCCTTACTCTCTGCCAGTGATTCTGCTCAGTTATGCAACGTGTCCTGGTTCCTCCTTACAGGAGCAGTTTCATTCCATGTCATTACCTTATTTCTGTTGCTGCTTGGTCATCAGATTATTATATTTCTGTTGCTTCTTGGTCATCTGATTGTTATATGCTAGCTTTGCAAGTTACATTTGAGGTCTTTCCAGGGCAAAGGATTTCTGACTGGGAAAACAAAACATCAGCAAGATAAGGATTGAGAAAGATCAATGTGTACATTGCATGATAAATCCTCAGGCATCCATTTCTTGCTTTCCTGTAAGATCTATCATTCAATGTATGTCTGGAAAAGTTCATCTAAATAAACTTATTGACATATGTGATTGCATTAAAATCAGAAGGTTGGTATCATTGCAAAACTGGTGTAAGTGGAATAAAAATCAAGTCCTTTCAGATATTTTATCTTTTTCTATAAAGGGCATCCCAAATATACTGTCCATATCTTACAAATATTTCATCCTTTTCTCCTCAAATAAAGAAAGGGATTTGGCCTCCCATTTCAAAAATCTGTATGACTAACAGAAAGAAAAAAAGCTGAAGGCTAAGCAAAAGTCTGTGACAGAACTGGGAATAGAAACTACACCTTTCCTACTTTTTTTTCAGCTTCTTTCACCAATGAAATGGGAATCTTTGAACTGAATTTTCATATAAACTCATAGTCTGTTAGAAGAAAGCTGTATAAGCAGAACCAAATACTCTATTTTTTTTTAATTCTGTGTTATATCCCAGAAGAAAATAAGGTCCTTTTATTATCAGGTGTATTTCCTTTCCTTATAAGAAACATTTCACCTCAGATGATTATTTCATCAGTGTTCAGAAAATAATATTTTATATTTTGTACTTTGTCTGTACCTAATCTCCTAGCATTGAATGAAAAAGTGTTTTCAAGAGCATGCAACCATTTAAGACCTGATGTGAATTCCATTGGAGTCAATCAGCCCACTCAAGATGGATAATCTGTCACTGACAGCTCATCTCAGATTTTCCTGATATATTTTCCAATAAATTCTCAGCTGAAGATAGTGGAGTTGTGGACATACTTGGCACCACCAAAGTGTTTTAAAACTAGTTGTTAGAAGTTTTATAAAAGACACTCAAATAAAACAGGGGTGAAAATAACTAATAGTAGGTAGACCCCAAGACCAAAATTTTGCTCTCAAAATGAATCTTAGCTTGAATTTCTTTTTTTCAAAAGACACATCAAACTCAAGTAATTAAGACTACAGACCAAACCCCTCAATTGATTATAATGGTACAAGAACTTAGAGATGGAATGTGTAACTCCCAGAATTAAGATAAATGACTGAAGATTAAAATCAGTGTGCCCTCCTGAATGTTGGTGAGGTTAGAGGCCAGCCCTTCCAGCACCTGAGCCTGGCTGGTGTCTCTGGAGACCACGGAGAGCAAAGCAAAAGCAGTAGAGAAGCTGACCAGGTGGAAGAAAACACTCTTGCCCGGCTCTCGGGCAGTCATTGCCTGTAAAACTGTAAGGAAGAATGCCTGTTTCTGAGGACTATCCATTGGCAGGATCCCAAAGGATCTCCATCATGGGCTTGCCATTCCTGTGGAGCCCAGTTATCTTACTCTGCTTGTGGCCACTGAGCTGTTGACAGTCAAGGAGAACAGGCTCACATGCAGCAAAGGACCATTGCATACAGTCACAGATAAAGAAAATGTAAAACTGAAAATAGATTTCATATCTGGGTACCATGCCAAAAACAACTCCTAAATTTATCCATCTGGCCCTTTGAGAACTTCTATAGTTATTAGTTTATTGGGTTATAGCCACATTCATCATTCTGATTTGTCAGTAAAATAACTTCTCAAAATTTTTAGCAATCAAAAAATAAGTGTTTTGCTTTGGTCTGGCACTGTCTTTGAGAATGAATTGATCACCTGGGATTTGGTTATATCTCTCTGACTCAGCACTATTTTGGCAGTAGTATTATTGCAGTTATGGTCTGCTTTATCTAACATCAATGTCAGATTTGAGGAGTGGGGAGATATGCCCTTTATCACCTCCATATCTGCCTGCTTCTGCAGAGTTGTTGGAAGGAGAGCTGCATGATGTTGGCCTTGGGTGCTGAGCCTTTCTCAACAAGGGGTCCACCTGCCAAAGGAGACTCTCCCGTGGCCTTTTTCTGCCAGCTCATTCCAGTTTTCAGTGTCAGGCCACAACTAGCAAGCAGATGGGTCCTTGAACTAGTGAAAGATTTTCTGGATCATAGCAAAAGTCTTGGTTTCATTATTTTTAAGGAGGAAATGGAATATAGATGATTGATAATCCCGATGCTTCCACAGTAAGTTGTATCACATTTTAAATTGCATTCCAGTTCATTTATTTTACAACATAATAGAAATAAACTTTCATTCTTTATGCTTCATTATAGTTTCTATGTGCTCAACTGTAAAGTGCTTCTGCAATCTGCATCATCAAAGCATTCCTGTATCATCTAAGAACCAGCACATATCCTTAATGAGGAGCAGTCTTCTGAAAATAAGCACGACCAATTATTGTGAAAAAAAGCACGCACAATTACAGCAAATGCACAGGACTAACCAGGAGAGACCACCCAAACACATCTCTGCTAAGTACATGGCAGTCTGTGAAACTGTTTTGAAGGGTGTTTCTTGAATTCCTAGTCTTATTCCATATCAGGGCCTCCAGTTCCCTCATCTCTGAGTAGTAGTTCTGGAGGCCTATCAGAATCACCCAAAACTTGGTGTCATTCAAAAAATGCAGATAGTCAGCAGAGGGGGAGCTTATAGGGACAAGTGACAGAGGAATACTTTCCCACTCCTCTGTTCTTCACTCTGACTCCATTTGTCCCAGTACACTGAGCAGTTTTGGGGAACGTGGCCATCAGCCTGCAGTCGCTCACATTCTTATGCTTTTAGTACAGTTTCAGAGACGTGCCACCATATGATTCTTTCAAACAAGTGCTAAGCATGTTTATGGAGTTAACACTGGCCAGGGACAGTTCCAATAAGTAGATTGGGTGACTTGCAAGGTCAGAGTTAAGCAATGTGGATATGACCTGTGATGAGCCAGTTGACCTCATGGTTAGAGAGCAGATCTCAAAGCACTTTATTTATCAGCATAGATGTAGACTCTGAAGATAAGATTAATCTCAGTGTTTGTTTTTTCCCTTCTAGGTGTTCATATCCTTTCCCTTTTGAACATCCACTTACAAGTACCTTCTTATTAAATCTATAATGCAATGCCAGTAGAACCATTTGGATATATAGCAAAATAAAGCATCCTCTGCACTACTTCCACATAGGATATTTGTGTAGAGTTTGTTACACTAACAGCCAACTCAAAGAAGCCAAGACAATGTGGGTGCATGCCATCACCTGTGGATGTCATAAAGAATGGAACAAGACTTGACCTTTAAAGGAAATGTCTAGGCTTGGTCTGAAAGTGACTGACTCTCCCAGTGTGTAATTTGCAGCTATGCCTTCCTTCTACTGGAAACTCTACCAATGTTAAAAGCCAACCTGCAGTTTGCAGAGAATTCATTTGGATTTATCCACTCAAATTTTGTTTACTCACAATGTTTTAACTGAGTCTCTCAGCTGGATGTTACCTTGCTTTTCAAAGATGGCACTGATCACTAAAAGGCTGATTTATAAAATTCTTCACAATTCACTAATAGGTATATCTCCGTGGTTATTTTCTATAGAAGGATGAAGCAAAGACTGTGTTTCTGAGAATGACTGCACTCTTTCCTGACTTCTTGGAAAAAGAAAATTGGTAGCAACTGTTTTATATAATTTTAATCACAATGGACAATAATTCCATAAAATACAATTCAAACCAGTAAGACCAGCCAATGACCAATCATTTTTCAGTTGGGTTTACAATTTTTCCCATGAAGAGGATGCTCTGAGTATATTGATCAACAATCAACAGCAAAAATGGATGATTGAATTTAACAATGGGAGGAGCAGAATGAGGAAGAAAATCTATGCTGCTGGCTGCTGCAGCCTCTGTGCCATTCTCATGAATCTTCAGCAGGGCCTTGTGAGTAGCCTACAATAAAATACAGCAAGAATTAATTATATGGAAGATGTGGTGTGAAATTATTCAAATTAACACAAAGTTAATTCCACTACTGCCTTTCACAAAAATTGCTGGTAAGCCAGGAACCAGGAAGAAGGGTACTACAGTCCATTGTGGTTTTTTAGCAATGTTGTCTTGATAAGCAGATATTTACACATTCAGCGTTCCTCACCACAAGTGTATCAATGCAGACCTTAGCAACTGCACACCTTGTGGAATTAATTGAAAGTAAATAGTCAAGCAAATTCATAGGGAATATCAGTTTCAAAGGGAAAGGAAATGGGTCTCCAGAACTGCTCTGTGTGTACTCCTAACAGCATATGCATTGCAGTTTAGCCAGGTAGAAATTCAAACTTAATACCAATTTTTTTGTTAAATTCTTGTTGGGTATTTTTAATTGTTTTCTTCTACTATCCCCAAAATGTTAGAGAATTGTAAATGCTGTTTTCAAAATGGTTGTAAAAATGCTAATCTTTATCTTCACATTATTTTCAGTAAATGGATGTTTTCCTCAAGTCTGGTCCATTTTACATTGTTAGCATCAACAGAGCCTTCAATGGTAACAGCAGTTTTTAAATCTTTTAAAATTATAGAATGCATGTTAGAAAAAGGCCACTTTTTTGATGGATATGCTGATGCAAGACATCCATGACACAGTTACCTATAGGCTCTTCTTTTACATGTAGAAAATATGCAGTGTTTATTTTCCTGATTAAATGCTAAACCCACCCTTCCATCCACCCTCCACCTTTGCCTGTCAGACAAAAGAAAATATCCTTATCTCCAGATCTTGGACAAGTCTGAGGGGGTTTAAAGATGCTTTATCAGCTAAACATTCAATTTCAGATTATCAGCCAGTCCTAGAAATAAGTAAATTTCACAGGTGACTTTACAGTAAGGTAATTGGCTGTCCAGGAATTCCCAGGTGGTTGTTTCTGCTGACAAACTTACTTTTGAAACCTTCACATCAGGATTTCCTGTGATTCCAGACAAATCAGCCTGATTAGAAAACACATCAGTTACACCTAAATTCATAAAGATCTTCTTTAAGTCATAGGTGCCTGAAATCGATAGTTTTGGAATATGCAATTCCATCCTCCTGTCAATTCAAAAGAAAATATAGTAGTTATTGCAGTCAGAGCATGCCTTGGACTGAAGATTCACAGCTTGCTGGTGGTTCTTCTCTACTAAAATGCTAGTCCTTTCATCTAAAAAAAACATGGCAAGAAAAAAGAAGATAGGAAGAATCTGGTCTGGAGGATAGGAATGTATGGAAGGAGAAAGACATCAGTTCATGTTTCTTGTATGATTCTGTAACACAGTCCCTTGATGAGACAGTGAGCAGTAGCGTGGCCAGCATTTCTGGGACAAAGTTTGCATTCTTTTTCTAATCTTGAAGGTTCTGCTTTTGGAATTCACACCTCATTCCCTCTGAGGGATCTGACTGTTATGTCAAAGTATTACCACTCTTAAAATATTTTACCTGAGACTAGGGAAATGGAGACACTTAGTAACAACTAGAAAATGTATGGGGGGAAAAAGAATTAAATTTCCCACCAGAGAGATCTCTTCTCTCATCACAAGGCAATGTTGATTCTAATTTTTGCTGAAAGTATCAAATCATTTGATCTGACCCTTCATATTTATTCCATCGTTTAAACCTCTCATCAAAAGTACAAGATAATAACTGTAAGACCTGACCATATCATTCAGACTTTGGATTCTGACTACCTCAAATCATCAAATCAAAATTCTGTATTTACCATCTTTGAAGAGATCTTTCCCATTTAGAAACAGTGGCTTTTGTCAGGGCACCTTCCAACTGTTTCATTTTTCCTTTATTGGGCAGGATAAACAAAGCTGCAACATCTCCCTTGTAAGGAATCTGCACCACCTTGCAAGACAGCTTCCTGTCAGGGTATGCTTTATAAAATCCATCTCGAATCATCATCTCCACTTCAACTGAGGTCTTTGCATTCACATGGAAATAGTCCTTGTGGGTCCCCTTAATATTGAAAGGATTTTCCCAGTAGGCTTAAAACCAAAAGAGAAAGAACAGAATTGAATACTTATTTCAATGAGGATATATTAATATAGTCTAGACTAATGTGCAAGAAATAAACTCATATCTGAAGATTTACAGTTATACTTGAAGATAGAAATTATTCCAAGTTTATTAAAGATCTTATTCTCTGTCATCTTTGCTGTGCTGTGATCCATAACAATTAAATATCCCACATTAAATTTTGAATGGACTTGTACAACATCTTTCTAAGTCAGATAAATTAAATGAAGTAACTTTTTAAATCATATGTTTTATTTAAAGCAAATCAAAACTGACCAGAATCCAGTGATTTGCTATCTGTTTTCAGAATATTGCTTGTAAAGCAAATTTCACAGCAGATGTCTGACTTTTAAAAGGTGGTATGTTAAGCTGCTCCCATGCTTTTCTATGTTTTTCATCTTGTAGTACTAAGGAAAAGCTTACATGCTAGAGAAACACAAACTTTTGGACCTGAACATAACTGCACTATGGTAAATGGAATAGGGCCTCAAGGTCTTTAGTCTTCAAAATGGTTTTCTCTGGATGTTTATTCAATTGGATTTTCTATGCTATTTTATTCTGTATTAAAATGGGTCATTCACTAAACAAATAGACAGGGATTACAGCTTGCCATTCTGTAAGTATGATTTTTGGGTTTTTTTTAATATTGGACAGAAATTGCCTAGGTTAAAAAAATAAATAATGTTTTGTAAACGCCACAGTATTCTGGTTACTTTATAAGTTTAAGCCTTTCTTCTTGCCCTCCAGAAAAGAAATATACTCTGGTATGGTACTCACACTAGGGTACCTGAGACTAGGGCGCCCAAATTTAATAAAATATTTGAAATAAAATCTGTTTTGTTGAAAGTTCATCGTTTCCAAATGTTTTCCAAATATTCCTTTCTGGGTGGGAAATTCTATGTATGTCCTGCATGCTGCTGGAAATGAACACCTAAGAAGAAGTTAATCATTGCCAAACCAAGACATTCAAATACCTCTTGGGAGATGTGTAATATGATGACAAGGGGCAGAACATTTGAATTCCAACTCCAGAGGTAGCCCATAGTCATGGGCTGTAAGTAAATTAAAGTTTTTAGCAATTTTTGTTAATCATAAACTTCAGAATTAAGTTTTCTACCTTGTGCATGCAATATGAAAACATTTTAATTTTTAAAGTAATAACTAGATTAAATGAGTAGATAGGACAATTTAACAATGCATGAATCTGTTGTGCTCTGGCAATTCCCTGAATCTGAATATTGCAAGTAGATGAACTTCTATTTTTAGAAGTCTAAATATATGCTAGAAAAAATTTAGGTGTGGAAGAGGTTTCAAAGTTGAAAACTTCCAATTCATTTTCATAATAGTCTCATCTATACACATTAATTTAAAAATTATTCAGAAATAACTTGATGTTCTTGTTTTAGTGCAGGTGAAATAACACTAAACAGATGCATTAAGTAGCATCTATGCATCTTACCTTTGAAATAAATGTAGTTAACAATTACCATCAGAGTGTTAGGATCAAGGTCCTCAAGTATTTGGTTTATATTCCCATGGGTTTTATTCTTTACATAATTGTTGATCTCTTTTTTAGCTTCTGTAGAATTCTGGAAGCTACTCGAAACCACTTTTCCTCTGTACAGGTTTTTGATGTCCTTCAGAAATGTTTTCACTGGCTTCAGGTGCCTGTCCATGAACAGGGTGTTCCCCATGCTCAGCTGCACCTGGCTACCCGGGCGGTTCAGCAAGAGGAGGAGATGATGAAAGCCCTCATGTATCTCCTTCTTCTGCATGGTGGTGAGGTTAAAGGCCAGCCCTTCCAGCACCTGAGCCTGGCTGGTGCCTCGGGAGCCCAGGGCCAGAAGGGCAAAGGCAGCAGAGATGCTGACTGGGGAAAAGAAAATGTTCTTGCCAGCTTCTTGGGTGTTTGCTTGCTTGTAAAACTGAAAGGCAAAGTCTGTATTGCTGGGGACTATCCTTTGGCAGGACTCAAGAGGGTCTCTCTCATGAGAATGCTGCTCCTGGGGGTCAGTTGCCTCGGGCTGGTCAGCATGGTGGTCAGTCTGTGTCAGGCTGTGGGCATTGAGGTGAAGCATGGCCACCAGCAAGCACAGCGGGAGGGTGGCCTTCATCATCCTTCACAGCTGCTGCGTGGACAAAGAACAAAAGTTCTTGGATGCTGGAGGTCAGCTGGATCAACATCTCATCTTTTATTTCTGTCTGCTACTGCCTTCAAGTGGTAATCACTGTTAACTCCTGACCTCCTCCTTTGCTATAGAAGTGTTTTTTTAAATCCCTGTGCTTCTGAGTTTACCTATAATTCCTATCTATTGCTGCCTACTTCAGTTCTGTTTTACTCCACCTGCAAAAGTTCCTTGTTAGTGGGGAAAGAAACGTGAATATTAAAGAAAAATGAGAGTCCAAGGGAGAGAAGAAATGAAAAGGCACTTTTTTTTTTAAAAGCAACACATCAGAAACATTCTGATTAATTCTTTTATGTTTGTCTTTCAAGAACTCCTAGGATTATTATGCTATTAGGGTTTGAATGGGATTTATGTTAGGTGACAGTGCTATATCTAAGGAAAACAATACAAGATTGCAGCATTCAAAAATGCTATTTCTCTTACTCCTGACTCATTTTAACATACAAAGTGACTAATCATAAGGGCTGGTAAAATTCTTCTGCTTCAATACCTTATTAGATTAAAATATATTTATTTTAAATGACCACTTAAATGTGTCTCTTGTCTTCCAGATGGGTTCCTTCTTCCGTGTATACCACATCTTGCCATGGAGAAGTGAGACCATTGCTGTGGACTTGGCCTCTCCTGTCTTTCCAAATTTTATATCAGCATAAAAGTATCCTTTAGTAAGGTAAGGCCCTTTCTAAGGCCAGAGTAGTGCTCAGCAGCATGACTGGATCAGGGCATCTCGGACATTTGTAGTGACTGTGAACATTTCTTTTTTCTTTCTTTGTTTGCTGCTTTTTCTTTTACCAGTTAGACCAAGAACGTGCTGGGGTGATTTGTGATGTCTAAGATGCTTAACTTGTCAAAAAACAGTTAAGAGTTATTCCCATTAAAAAGATGTTACAAGAGACTAGAAAAAGCTCCAAATAGCCTTCATCCAATGTCCTGTTAGAAACAGAACAGCTTCAGGCAGAAGATCAGGAGTTAGCTGCTCACCCCCACTCAATGGTAAGGACACCCAAAGATATGGGTTCAGCAGAGCAGATGAGATGTTTACTGGGATTTTCTCTGCCCTGTGACAGCACTCAATTCACCAAGGTTTGGGTGAAAAGGAGCCAGCTTGTCCTTCTGCTGCTTTGCTCCGTGAGATCTGGTAAATTGTAATTTACAGAGGACTTTGGCATAGCAAAATCAGTTTGTGAATTCTGTCAGGGCCATCTTAATGTAAGCAAGACATTTACTCATTCACTTCAGTTTTGGTTTCCTAGTTGTAAGCTCTAGGGAAAATTTGTAATGGTAAATAAAATTGACAGTTGAGAAGTCAGAATACTTCTGTTATTGAAGCAGATTTCTTCTAGATGTTTTTGAGCTATTTGGTATAAATATTCAGAGCACGGTTATACTCTGTGGAGCTGATGTAATAAATCCCCAGAATTTGCTATTCAATATTTATTGAAATTAAGTTCAGCTGTCATTTGAGCACTTAGAAACCAAGTTTTACCCTGGAAAGCAGATGTGCTTTATGACTCACTTAGCTAAATAGCTTACAGCAGGGTCAAAATCATTAGGGTAAAGATAACTGGGTACTTACATTACATTTAGAAGGCTCTTGCTCTCAATGGATTCTGCTGTTTGTTGCTGCTTTACTCATACTGCTGTTTTCCTCTGTTAAACATTACATGGCTTCAGATACATATCACCTAGAGGCACAAAGTTGAATGCTGATGAAGCCAGTGTTCTTGGACCTTGTATGCATATGTCCACATCTCTTCCCTCCAAACAGAGAGCAAAGACCACAGGGCCCAGCTGGTCAGTAGAGCAGAGAGTTACATCCCAAAGGGTATGCAACTCCTAAGCAAATATTTATTGGAAATGATATTTTTGTGTCAAGAACAGCTACTCCGCCCTATGTGCTACCTGAGATGGATATAACTGTTCATCTGGAGACACAATTTTGCCCAGCACTAAGCTCTGAAGGCCAGGGTGAGTGAGCTACAAGGAGCACCACTTGTCCTCAGTCACACTACCCAGCTTACTGGACTCCACTCATGTGTCAACATCTCATCTTTTATTTCCACACAGTAGAAACCCCACTGGTCACTGCTCAGAAGCCAACGAGTTCTCTTGGCCTCATAAATAAAGAGGGTACCTCATTCAGTCATGTAGGAATGGTGATTTTTAGCTCTGTGACAATTTATTGAATAGTCTCCTCACAATCAAATGACTCTTTCTGTATCTCTGTTAAGGACCACCCAACCTATCAAGATCTGAAAAGTACTTAATATAGACTTTAGCACTTGAAAAAGCTGCATAAAATATGTCCCACGACTGCAAGTACCCAAAGACAATACTGAACAAATGCCACTGCTGTAATGTGTATGAGTAGCAACCTAGTCTCAAATACATCAAACAATAGCAAATGATGGAAGAGAGTAGCCCAGAAATATTAACCAGTAATAAATCAAGGCAGTCCCAAACAGTCTCATCCATCTTATAAAGATGTACTTCCCAGCAATCTTCCAAAGGAAGATCAGTGCTGTGAAGCAGGTTCACCACCATTCACAAATGGATGAACTGTTCAGATGCATGGTTTGATCAGCCAGCCAGGAGAATGCCTCCTTAACCCCTCTACACCTCTGCTGCGCTCTGCAGGACTTGTTACTGTCTGTTCAGCCAGGGACAGCACAGTCCCCTCGAACCTGGAGAACCAAGTAGATATGTAAGTAAAACAGTGTAAGCACAGCTGTTCCCAGTCCCCAGCTGTGCTGCTTTCAGAGGTAGTTCTTTACCTACTGGGATCTATGGCCTTGGTCATGCAGATAAGTTCCCCACACAGTATTTACAGAGTCAACACTTTTTTTCTTTTTGTTTTTTCCTTTTTTTTTTTTTTAATTTCAGCATACAACTTAACTCTGCATGCTTCCTTTAGACATGGAAAAAGTTTGCTGTTAAGTATTTTTGTTTTGAATTCATATTTTTTCTTACTAGAGTACCAATTGCTGCTGTCCCTTGGAGTACTTGTGAAGGTCAGGTGAGGCTTGATGAAGTAGCCTGTTTTCTTTTTTTACCAGCCACAAAAACGCTGCATTTAAATTGAATGAATGTATAGGCCAGAATGCCCAATGGCACAAATGCAGTCTTTCAGGGAAAAAGAGACTGATGCTCATGGTGCTCCAAGACAGTTGATGTTTCTGGGCACTTCTTTAGTCATAGAGGTGAGCAGCATTAAACATTTACACTTGTGTTAAACATTACATGGGTAAAGAAAACTCCTGTCTGAGGACACAGATAAATGCTGATGTAGCCATGCAGAGACAGTAGAAATCAGTGCTTGCAGGGCCAGCTAGCTTTAATGTTTGTTGTTCCCCAACATGCCTAATAGCCATCTGCAAACACACTTTGAAAAGGAAAGGTCCATGGCCATGAGCAGCTGTACTACCAGATACACTTCCCTTGCTTATTGCCAGCTAGTGACACAAGTGCTGAGGCATCTCCTGGAGTGTGTTATGGCCTGCACTAGGGCTTTAGATTTTTGATCATGGAGCTTGGGCATCTGTTTCAACATGGTACTAAGTGAAGCAGAGCAGAAGAGGTGATTTGGTTTTTTTCCCACAAACAAACTTGGCAGCAGTTCAGAAATGGTACTTCCCTCAGAGGCTTTCTTTGAGCCTTGGTTTTCTCACAACAGAAGATGAACTGGGCAGTGGACTCCACTCTGCAGCTGCAGGGCCACCTGAAGGAGAAGGTAGTAGGAGAGAGACAGTGTTATAAAGAATTACATGCAAGCATTGGGACTAATTCTGGATTCCCTGCATGACTCTGAGGTGAACCAAGACATGCTTCAGTACAGAGACACAAACACAAATGTTCTTGCTGTTCAGACATTTATCTGTGTTAGTGTCTTGTTGAAAGTCAATGTGGATTGATTTTTGAAACTCTTTCAAAATCAGACTCTCTTTGCTTCAATTATCCTTGTTCTTATGAGGTGGTGGCTTGAAGAAGAGGTTCATCATCCCACTAGGGAGGGCAACAGAGGGTGTCCAACCCAGCACCTGGTCCACCCAGGGCCTGCTTCTCTGGACAGTAATGTGTATGCTTACTTTTCTACTTTGTTTTGCACCTTAGTTCTTTCCTAAAAATGTGGCTGTATTCCTATTCTTTTATTCCAAGTGCTTCTTTTAAAAGCTACCTAGCTCCTTTCATCAGCAAATACTCAGCATGCCTTGCCTGCAGCCCCAGCCATACTGGCCCAAGGCTGTCTTCATGTCCTGTGCACAAAGACAGTGCTTACATTACCAAAATTCACCATTGCTTACCCGGGCACCCGACTCCAGTTGAGAGGTTGCAGTGACTGTGGAGCAGCGAGGAGGTGATGGCTCTGGGGCAGCAGCCAGAGTTAGGTTGAAAAACTTATTTAAAGTATGTCTTGAAGGCATATATGGTTAATTTCTATTCTTGCAACAGGTGTGAAAGGTCTGCCCACCCCTGGCCTTCCAGTCAGCAAGGAAGGAAGATGGATGCATGGAATCAAGGTACACTGTTTTGTCATGGTTCACATAAGAACCTTTCCTGCATATATTTTCCCATGAATATTTTTGTTAGCTCTGTTATCTCATTTGACAGAACCCACATGCTCATTTATACTGTAGATGGTGACTAAAGTCAGGAACTTGTTACTTTAGTGAGTCTTTAATAATTTGAGAAGTAAACATATCAATTTCAAACAATGATAATAGAAGATACACGTGATGAATGGTATTGTCAATTTACCCTGGAGGAACAGAACATAGATCTATGATTCACATGTCAGTTGAACATAATATAGCAGGAGTTCCGTTTCTGACTGCCATTAAAATCATTGCTTCAAGATAACAGATTTTGTATTTTATAATTATAAAATGTGTTCAAGATTTTCTCTAATTTTCTTTTAACATTTATATATGTAAAAAGCTGTTTCAGTTAGAGAAGTGCAGTGAGAAACCCAACTCGGGCATAAAGAGATTTGCAAAATGGTTGTGTTACCATCTTCATATTTCAAAGCCCTGAAAATAATATTTCATCATCAAAGCCTCAGGAAAGAAAGGAGGTGATCCCGTTTTGTTTCATTCATTAAACTTTCAAAAGTTTCCTTTCTATGTATTGTATTTATTGATTCTGAGAAAAAGTAGAATTTATGTATTAAATACACAGTTTTCTGTGTTGTGTGGAAAGTGAACTTAAAGCAGAATGGCTGGAGACCAATTTCTTAAATCCATGTTTATGGACCAAACCAAAAATATCTTTGTAATCAATCTGTACTTCATGAGTACATTTGGAAGATGTTTGAAAGAAATGTTAAGATATGTGATATTTGCTGGCCAAGTCATGTTTTTATTCAGGAGCCCTGCTGTTACTAAAAGAGTGTGAGTTTAAAACTCCAGCTTTGAAAACTCTAGTTATACTAGTGGAAAGTTTATCCATGAAAAACTGTTACTGGTCCTAAGCAGTTATTTAATTTTAAATTTTTTTTAGTAGTAATGATTGGCTTACAAGAAACTTTAAAAACAGCAATGTAAAATCTTATATTAAGACGTGCAAACACAGGTTCTGGATGCACTGAAATGTCTCTCACTGATTTGCTTCATTTTTCTCAGCATACTTACTAAAAAACCATAATTTTGCTCTTAGCTCTAATACAAACACAGTTTGTGTGCAAAGTTGTTCTGGTCTGATGTATTGTGTTTACACTTTCAAGAGACACAGTCATGTTGATTTTTGTCACTGGTATCAAAGAAAACTTTTCCCTCCCTCTCCCCTCATGTTTTCACTTGGCTGGAACAGTTAGCATTGCTGAATTTTTGTGAGCAGTTACACAGTGGCTGTTAAATGAGCTGTGCCTAACAAAGGAATAAGGTTTAATCAGCCCAGCTTAATCTGACAATGTGCTGTTGGCACATTATCTGTTTGTACAGCTGACTAGTGATGCATGTATGCATATGAAATAAAGATCACTCCTTGAAATTTTTCTTTGCTTCTGGTATTGTGTAATTGAATTTCAAGTTGTCTTCTCCAACAGACTCTGCTTCCCTCTGTATAATTTGAAAACAAGTCTCAGTTAAGAAGATTAACATATTCTTCAGTTTGAGTTTGATAACAGGCTGTTTGCAAGCTAAAAATTCCATATTCTTGTTTAATCACAGTGAAAGTTTGGATCACACAAGAACCCAAAATCTGTGCAGCCATGCCTGTAACCCTTCATCTCTCCAACATGAAAAATTGCTTCAGGGTGCAAAAGTTCTGAGCACAGCACACAGGCTGCTTAAGGCAGCATAAGGTCTGCACAGAGATAATAAGGGATTAAAGTTTACGGCATCTTCCTTTATACTTAAAAAATATGATTTTTGATTTTGTTTTCAATGTTGATGTTTATCATGCCTTACATGGATTTACAAACGCAAAAATCTGAGTCAAGATTTCATCAGTTGGGGTTTTTTTTTTGCTACAGACAGTTTAACCTACAGCTGTAATTAATGATAACCACTGAGTAGTGAGAAGACAAGAGCTGAATCTACAATCAGCAGCCCTGGCTAGTGCAGCCTCTGTGTGCTTCCCAGCAAAACTCAGCAGGTCTTTGTGGATGTCCTATAAAGAAAGTGGGCAGATTTTGTAGGAACAGAGGTTGGACAGTACAAGTGTAAAGGGAGGTTGCTGATGCAGTGGCTCCCTGGAGCGGTTTCAGGTGAGGAAACCCAGCCCAGGGACTGGAAACAGACCCACCTGGTGGAGAGTAGGGAACTGGAAATGCCATAAAGAGGCTGAAGTGAAAAAGCAAGAGAGAGATATTCTTTGCTTCTCTAACAAAATGCATGCATGCACTTAGTAATAAAATCTTGTTCAACTTCTGTCCAGTTATGTTGTTGAATGGTTTCTTGCAGGAAACTTATAATCAGTATGGCAGAGAAATATTAAAACTTGGGGATTATAATCAGACATAAAACATATTTCTAAAACTGTACCTCTATATGAAGTATTTTATTTTTCAGGAAAACAGAGTTAATAAGGTTCCCAATGTGTTTTCCCTACAGGTTTTTTACCTGTGCAATAGAATCTTAGAATCAAAATCTGTGTTGGAAGAAACCTCCAGAGACCATCTAATCCAGCCCTTGGCTCGAAACATCAGGTTTCTTGGGTACATGTCTCCAAGAACAGGTATTTGCAACCTCTCTGGACCACATTTTCCAATATTTAAACACTGCATGGTAAAAGCATGTTCCTTCTTAGAATTTTCTATTTTTAAACTGTTCTCTGATCTTCTCTTCGGTTTCTGCTGGCTCCAGCATCATGCATCTCTTTGTCATGATCCAGGAACTTCTAGGCTGTCATTTACAGAGAAGCCATTGCATTTGCTCAGCTGGGCCTTGCTTAGCAATAATTGAAAGAAAACTTCTATGGATTTTCTGCTCTTCTGTTTCTCTCAGGGGAGGTCTTTGTGAAGCCAAATCCACATGGATGCTCTCCCCCACCCTCTCACCCAGCCCAGGAGGGCCTCACAAAGGCAGTAGAAAGACTCATAGGAGAAAATGAAGTGTTCTTTTCACCTGCCATTACCTAGACCTGCTTGTAAAGTGGAAATGTAACTATTGCTGGTGCCTACCTTGAGTAGAGTCAGGTTTTGACTACATTGGTGCTTTCCAGGAGCTGTGTAGATAATTTACAGCTCTTGAGAGGTACTATTCAGTGGAGTGAATGACCAGTGTATGTAGGATTGAAATCCAGCCACACAGTGGACTTTTTATTTGCTGGCTGTCATTTATGAGATAGCGAGGAAGGGGACTGACATCTGAGTGAGAATGCATGATGAAAATTTTCCATCTCTGCACAGAAAGCCAGCAATATTTGTTACAGAGGTTAATTTTGTGCTAGTTCAGCTCTGTGAGCTCAAAGATCAGAATGAAAATAATGAGGAAAAATAGGGGGTTTAGTTGATGTCTTTGAAATAGTTTCTAAAGACTGGAACACCCAAAAAATCCACAGAGTGCCAAAAAAATGTCCTCGTTTTTGCCCACAGAAATGAGATACAAGACTTAGGTCTCAGTGGTCAGTTCAGTGTTGCCAGACTCAGACTCCATGAATACTGAAGTGTTTAGAGAGGCTGTTTTCCCCTTAAACTTCTCTTGACCTTTCATCATCTTCCCCCACCCAAATTCCACCTCCATCCAAAGCACAGATGTCACATCCAACTGGAGTGCCTTGGAAAGAAAATGGAACCGAGTTCCTTGGGGCATCAAGGGAAGAATATTTTGAGAATCAGTATCAGTAAGAAGGAAATTAGGTTAACACAGATTTTGCTTTTAAATATAGAAATAGAAGATATATCTGACTGTTTTTACTACCTCTGAACTAGCTGACTCTTTTAATTTTGCTGTGTTGAATTAAATTAAGATTTATATCTGTGGTGCCTTCATCTGTACAGCAGTACAGGTACAGAAAAATATTTCTTTTCAAGAAACAAGAATTAAAACTGTGTATTTATACCAGCAGTGTTTTTTGACTCCTCTTTTTCTTTTTAGTAAAGAAATGGAATTATTTCTTTAAAGATCCCCCATGTTATACTATCCAAAAATTGACAAAATAGTGGGTCATCTCAGGTTGGAATAGGTCTGAGTTTCATTTATGATTCATAGAACTATATTGAATGAATTGGAGCCTGAACTAAAGAGTGGGTTTACCCCTACCATACCAGATGTACAAAAATAAAAAAGAGAGAGGGACCCATCACCTGAAAAAGCTTGGCAGGGAGCAGTCCTGCAGCCAATAAAGGTGTGGAAATTGCTCGGTTAGAACAGATATAAATGTCTCAGGAAAGAAACTATTGCAATGCTCTGCAAATGCTACCTGGCTTGGTGTAGGGAGAGCCCCTTGTACTCCCAGAATAAGGAAGAAGGAGCAAAAAGTGTTCATATCACCTCAGCTGCCAGCTCCTGCATATGACCTTGCCTTGAGGAAGAAATTCAGGAAGCCAGTGCCAAAGACTCAAGGACATGTGAGAGTCAAAAGCCTAAAGGCTCAGATATGCTCTGAAGTACATAAAAGACTGCACAAATGAAAGTGTCACAGAATGACATGGGAGTGGAAAGTTAACACAAGGGCAGAATCTTTACTCTGAGTGTTTCCAAGTTTTAAAGTCTTACAGTCCCTGTGTGGCCAGCATGTGACATCCAGCCAAACTCTGAACTCCAAGCAAGGGAGAAGCAGCAGTGCAGTTGCACTTGCATACATCTGAGCCTGTGCACTGTGACTAAACATCTGACAGAGGTGAAAAGTTCAGTGTTAAATCTTCTCTCCTACAGTCATTTCCTTTTTTCTCTCTCCATTGGCATAACTTTCTGATTTATTTATGCCAAAAGCTGCTAATTAAGTTTCAGCCAAGCCTTAGAAGGACTCAAAGTCTACATTGCATGGTGGTTTTGTCCAGGCAGAGGAGCTAATTAGCCCCAGTGTACTGTCAGGCTGCCCTTGCTTTCCTCCTTCCCTATGGCATGGCATCTGCAAGAGGCACCTCAGCTTAAGCCACTGCCTCTCACAGCAAAATGTGGCTATCTTGGTAAATCCCCTCTTCCTCATACCTACTCCCCATGGACGTCTGCCTTTTATTTGGGAAAGAACCAGTGCTCTTCGAGACATAACAGGTTTCGTCACAGAACCTGTAAGGATATTTCTGTTTTCTCACCATATCACAAGAGCAGCTATTTCCCCAGTCCTTCCTTTGCAGAGAGGTGATGCCTTTCAGCACTACCATCAAACCCACCCTTAAGAAACTCTACCATGAGTAACAGGCAACATGAGCTCTAATACGAGTCTTAACTCGCGTCCACACCACTTGCAAGATTCTCCCTTAGCAAGGTGTCTTCTCTACCCTTTCTTTTATTGCTTGCATTTCACACTACATAAGGCATCTGAATGAGAATGTAAAAATAATCCTGGAGGCTGTAAATAATCTTCTGAGGAAGATTACTTCCTTTTAATCTTTTTTTCAATGCAGGCAGCTAGTGGTTCAGATTCTCTTAAAGGTATTGTGATAAAAGTCCAAGATGTACTTTTCAATTAACACATAACAAACATTTGTCCATTTATACTGGACAAATCTCATAAGCAATGTCAAAGTCAGCTACTCAGAGGGAGTGAGAAATCTGAAGAATGGGTTGGAAAGCCAACAGCCTCAGCTAGAGCATGCTTTGCTTATAGAACCATCTACTTCTGATGGATTTGTAAACCTATTTCTTTCCCTTTTTCAGCCCTTTTTCTCAGATGCAGTAACAAAAATGACCAAACCATGTTGTATTTGAAGAGGAGAAATGCTACTCTTTTCCAAGTCTTTGCAGGAGCAAAATAACCACAGATATTTTTTGTCTCCCGGCCAAATGACACAACACAAGCCAGGAATCTAATATATAGAAGAATTACTGAGTTAATATTATGGCTTTCCATTAAGAAGGTTTGGAAACATTTGAGTGCAATGCATTCATTTGTTTTGTTCTGATTTTCAGTTTTTGCAGTCTCTTAGAAGCCAGTGCTACAATTAAATATGTCCCATTCCAGAAGCCTGCTTATGGAAGAGAAGAGCATAGCTAGCTCTGTTTCAGCCCCTCTAATACTTCAAACCTTTTAACTATCTCTTGGAATTCACCTACTTGCCCCAACAGGTCATCAACCTGTGCACACTTTGTGCAGGTACCAGCCTTTTCTCCAGTGGAAGTGTCTGAGCATCCATTGCAAGCTACCACCTGTACTGACATCTCCTTCCTTACCTGTCCCATCTGGGTGGAAGCACCCAGCCTCTCAGGGGCTATCTCAGTAGATACCCTGGTTTTGGCTCTGAGGCAAGAGCCCACCTTTACAGCAGAGACCTAGAGCTCTTAGCACTTACCTGAGCTGTGGACCTCCTTGCAGATTACAGTGCCCGCCCTGCCCACACCAAATGCTGCACTGCATCTGATGTGACAGGCCCAGGTCACGCACTCACAGAGCCATTTAAATCTCCTGCAGATGCCCTAGTGATGTCCCCTCCTCAGCAGATTTCCTTACAGGTCCTGACAGGCCCTTGGCTGCTGCTCAGGTGCCATTGAGTATGGGTGATTCTGCTGCTGGTAACTCATTCTGGTATGCCAGGAGTATGCATGGGGCATTTGGGGTTACCGATGCTCTTTGAAGGTTGCAGGAGAGCACTGCCTTGGGGAATACACCTCTCACATGGATTTCCTGAGCCTAGAGATTATTGTGATTACCAGGTGACAGATGCTGGCTATGAGGATGTTGGCCATGGCACCTGCATAGATGCCAAGTTCCTGGTGGTAATAGGAGTCATATTTTCAGCCCTGATTAATCATAGAGTTTGTTAAAATCTGAGAAATTCACATAGAATTGCCCAGGAATATCTGTTAATTACTAATTTTGTGGCAATTGCTGGACTATTAGAAAACAAAACTAAAGATGTAACATCATAGAATAGTAGAATGGTTTGGGTTAGAAAGGACCTTGAAGATCATCTGGTTCCAAATCCATGCTGTAGACAGGGACACCTTCCACTAAACCAGGTTTTCTCAGGGCCCCATCCAGCCTGGTCTTCAACACTACCAGGGATGGGGCATCTACAACTTCTCTGGGCAACCTGTTTCAGTGCCTCATCACCCTCACAGTAAAAAATTCTGTCTTAATACTAATCTAACCTACTCTCTTTCCATTTGAAGTCACTCCCCCTTGTCCTGTCACTTCAGGCTTTGGTAAAAAGTCCCTCTCCATCTTTCCTCTAGGGTCTCTTTAGGTACTGCAAGGCTGCAATTAGGTCACCCCAAAGCCTTCTTTTCTCCAGGCTGAACAATTCCAGTTCTCTCACCATTTCTTCATAGGAGAGGTGTTCCATCCTTATTTTGTGCATTTAAGAGAGTATTAGTAGGTCTTTCCAGCAGAATCTCTAATTTGTTTTCAGCCCCTGACATTTAAGGCTGTCACTTCTGTCATGTGCTTTTAACTTCTTCCTAGCAGGTGCTGTACAACACTGGGAACAATGACAGACCTGTGCATTGGCACTAACAACTGTCTGTTGGAAATATGTTATTTTCTTTTATACCTCAAGCATACTATTTCTCTCTCTGCCCCCACAACAATATAAACTTTCCTGCTTTTGTTTGTTCCTTCTTTAATGGTCGTTTAACACTGTTCAAAATTGCCTCTGGTTTTCTTCCAGTGTCTGTTGAACTTCACATAATTTGTAGAAAACAGGTAAATCTATCTCCACCTTGGGTTAGCCTGGGTTTCTGAGCTCCTCATTTATGTTTTTAGTCTTTGTTTCACTTCTAGTTCCTAAATATGACAACAAACACAGTTTACTGCTATTTCAGCACTGCTTGTTTTCTCCTTATTTCAAGTTTCTGCCATGCTGGCAATTCTTCTGTGGCTGGAAACCTGCAGCAGAAGACTGCTTTCAGCCTTTACAGGGACTGCTTTCAGCCATACCATCCTAGATCCGCCTCAGGGTCCGCAGAGGCAGTGCCGAGGCTGCAGCTCCTGCGTGTGCAGGGATGCATGCACTCCCACATCACATCTGTGGGTAGACACCAGTGCAGGCTGCATTAGAAGACGTCCTTTGCACTTTGTCCCTCATGTGGCTCATCTCACCAGCTCCCTCCTCCAGCAGTGTCCCTGCACTGATGTGGCCCATCACAGTACTTGCATGCAGCAGCAGCAGCCACTCTTTACTAGCTAGGATGAAAGTCATTCCTTGGTTACACTGAAGTTTCTTGGTGACAAAACTCACAGTCAGAGAGCCAACCAAGAAAAAAAACTCCATGGAAGGAGAAGCAAAAAAGCAGACTGAAACAAGAAACACTGTCTTGAGCAAACCACGACTGCAATGGATTTATGACAACCTTAATGCTGACAGTTTTGGGGAGGGGGGAGAGGAGTGGTGAGTGCAATACTTCTGTGCTTGTTATTTTCCTCAAGTTTGCTGCAAATTTGCAGTGAGAGGCATGCTCTGTTTTTTTGCCAAAACAGAAAGAAAACCAAGGCAAGACATGTATGGTTCCTACACTGGAGGAATACTGTTCCTTACCATGATATTTTCTGGTTATCCTGTTCTTAAATCAGCTTTGTTTTGGTCTATCCAGTTTCAAATGAGTTAAGCAGCAAGGTTACTTCTCAAAGTGAGATGTGGTTGGCAGAATAGAATTTAGATATTTTTTTCCTACTAACAAATAGACACTATTGATCTAAGGTCCATGAGGAACAACAAACAGTCTCCTGATATTTGCCGACAGAGTTATTTGTCATTGCAAAGCTGGACTTTGGCAATGCATCCTGAGTTAGCCCTGAGATTTGGCAAGAGCTTTAAAATGTTCTTCTGTAGAATGAGTTTACCTGTATAACACCAAGACCAAGTTCTTATATGTTTAGAGGCATGAAGCCAACTACTTGTTATTAAACATGACACATACTAAATACAATTATGAGTAAGGAACTTTTTTCATTGGTTTATGTGATTTTGAGAAGGACTTTGAAAGTGAATGTCAACGGTTACCTGTCTGCAGATAGACATGGAATGTTCTTTCTATTCCTTATTGGTATAATTTACTCATATTGATAACACTGATTTAATGTGAAAGAAAATAAAGGTCTCCAAACCAAAAAAAGAATTGTGTTTTAGAAATATTCACCACAGTTTTTAAGTTATATTTTTCACATACATCTTAAGAAACTATGGTCTGAAACATTGCCATTTATATTTTTTTCCTACCAGTTTAAGATATTCTGTAAGAAAATATTTAATCAGTCTATAATTTACATGCTTTCACTGGCTTTCTATATTTTAATAAGATGTGGTAGGGATGTTGATTTAAAAACTAAAGAAAAAACATTAAAATAATTTAAACATTTACTGCTTTGTGTTTCTTTCCTTTCATAACCATATAACTATCTAGTGTAGTAGCATTCCAGAAACCTTAAGAAGTAGTACAAATATCAATTCCCAGTCTGTTTTTACTCTAAAACTATAGAGTAAAATCTATAGCAGTAATCCACTGCTAACATTTAGAACAGTGACTTCTGAAATATTTTCCGCATATTTTAATGTGTGTTTATGATATTTTAAATCAAGTTAACAGTGCCTAGGAAAGCTCTGCTGTTCCTACTGAGGAAATACAAACTTTCTGGAGTCACAATTTTCATTCCTCCTTTTTTGTTCCACAATCTGTCAAGTCTAGCTGGAAAGTGTATACTGAAGGCAGCACCAGAAGAAATGAGAAATGGCAGTGACAACAAATTCATGAAAAGGAAACTGGTGCTATGTCCTGGAATACTCCATCAGGCTTCTGCCTGAAGGCATTAGCAACAGTAGTTACATAAGTAGGATAAAACAGAAGACTTTTTTCTGTCGTGGATTCCTTCCTTAGTAGAATTAACTTTATCTGTATAGTAAAAGCAACCTTCTTGTCTCCAAGAGGGCTTCCACTGAGGAGGAGACAGAGGAAGGCAAAGTAAAACAGCTGCACTCACCAGCCCTTTACACTGGTGTCTCCTGCAGCATCCCAGTCACTGATCCTGCAGTGTCATGCTATTCTTGGTTACAAAACCTAAAGAAATTAATGAAAATTCATTCCAATATTAAAGGAAAACTGAATCTAAGAGCAATCATCAAGGGTTAGTGTATTAAAAAAACAGGGCTTACAACTTGCACCTCCTTTTTCATGTTTCTCCTTTCACATGCACATCTTGTGACTGTATGACAATACCTAAATCAATTGGAGATTTTGAACCAACTGAGTTCCCCACAGGAGCACATCAGAAAGGGCTTCTTACAAAACTGGTGAAAAGTGACTTGTATTTCATTAACACTACATACTATATTCAGGTGTAGGTTGTGGGAAATCCTAGTGACTTTTGCACAAGGAAAAATAGTTTTTGTGTTTTAAGGGATTAATAACATTTCTAAGGATAATGGTTTAAGGATGAGCACTAGCAGAGTGGTATGCATACATGAGTGTTTCACTGGATCACAGGAATTTAGCCAGTGGTGTGTGTAAGTCTCGTCAATCAGTCATTTTTCCGAGGGTTTACAATTTTCCCAATGAAGAGGACAGTGCGGGTGAATTTATCCAGAATCACCAGGAGAAAGGGTCTGTTGAATCTGACTCGAGGGGGGCGAGGGAAATCCCCAGATCTCCAGGTAACCTCCTTCACTGTGGCCCCGGCCGCCTCAGTGCCATTCTCATGAACGTTCAACACGGCTCTGTGGACCACCTGCAAAGAACAAAGCAAAACAGCCTCCAGCTGACAATTCACCAAGAAGAGAGCAGCCTGCCACCCTCTTCACTTTGTCCAGCCAAAGGGAGCCCTGCCTGAAGCAAGACTGAGCAGAAGCAACTTCTGGGAAGGTCATCACCAGTTGCTCCCATTCCCACCGCAGCACCAACAGCCATCACACCACTCAAGCCATCTTCCTTCACTTCTTGTGCAGAGAGTAACCCTCAGACTGTGGGCAGCCAAAGAGCACTCAAGATGACTGATGACAAGAAACTCTGGAAGCAAAGAAACCTGGTAATTTAGCCTAGACTCAATTTTGTCTTTGGCAGCTTCACGTATTATTGTGAATTTACCCTGTCATCTAGCTGAAAAAATAACTTTTTGAGAACACTAGAAGGGTAAGAATAACAGCCTTTTGCCCTCTGTAGGAGGAATTAGAAGAAATTTTACCAAAGCTAATGCACTACATTCAGATAATTTTGTTTAGTAGCCAAAAGAACATTTAATTATATGTATGTCTTCTTCCTCATCCTCCAACCATGCCTTTCTAACCCTTTGTAAGCATGTTTGGCTTCAGGTTTATGAAAGACAGAGCTTCCTTTGCCTTCAGACTGGCAGCTATTGATGATTGAGTGGTACTTCAGAGAGACTAGAATAAGCTTTTCATGGGATATTAATGCCAGGTTCCTGGGAACAGGCAAATCCTGTGATTGCTTTCACATGCTGACTTACTTTTGAAACCGTCAGTCCAGGCTCCTCAGTAATCCCTGACAGATCAGCTTGTTCAGTAAACAGGTCGATCATACCCATTTCTTTGATTATCTTTTTCACATCATAGGTACCAGAAATAGAAAATTTTGGAATGTGCAGATGTATTTTTCTGTAACAAAACACAAATCATCATCTAGGCAACACTCCTCAATGGCTTCAGTATAATGACACGTCACAACTGTTTTTCTAAATGCTTGTAGTCTTCTCTTAGGGTTCAGATGACATTTCTGATCAGGTTAGCTACTTAATGTGTAGGGTTGGAACAGAAAAAGTCTGTGTTATCCCCTGCCTCTGCAGTGGGTTTCAAGGAGTGGGGTGGAAACACAGCTATACCAACTCAGTGGCAAACAAAGCTATTAGTGCTAGGTAGGAGGGCTTTTTCAAAAGATTGTAGCTAGCTGACGTAAGGCTGTTCAAATACAGACCAGGGTCTAGGCCACCACAGAAATAGCTGCAGTAATGGTGAATTAATCCACTTTTACAAAGAATGCCTTCAACACCCTGACACCCAACAGCTACTCCATTGTAGTTTCCCAATGCTTGTATGAAATAATGATCTGTTGACTTCATCATGGTGCTAAGTAATTTTTGGTTGAACTAGGGACTTAAACTAAGATAAATCCCAAGTTCAATTACCTATTTGTTGACTAGCCATAGCTCATTTTCATTTTCCAACTAAGGAAAGGGAATTCCAGCACAGAGGAACTATTAAGTGTATAGAGTTTGGTCAAATAACCTGTTTTTCAGTATTTTTTCTTGGTGACATAAACACTATTAATCTGTAACATAGTCACCTCTCACCTTAGCAAAAAAAAAACTTACCTGTCTTGGAGGGACTTTTCCCATTTACTTACAGTCCTTTTCAAGAGGGCATCTTCTACCTGCTTCATCTTCCCTTCATCAGGCAAAACAAATAATGCCACAACATCTCCATTGTAAGGTATCTGAACCAGCCAACAGGACAGCTCTTCATCAAAGTAATTTCTGTAGTAACCCTTTCGATACATCATGTCAACTTTTAAAGATGTTTTCTGATCCACAAAAAAATCCTCCTGTTTTGTCTGTAATGTACTGAAGGGTTTCTCCCAATGGGCTTATGACAAAAAGAAAATTTATTCAGTGGAATATAAAGAGGAATGGTCACAGTGAATATAACAGGACCTAGTCGCACAGCCTTCCTTTCATTAAGGCAATTGTTTTTTCATGTTACTGCATCCTCAGGTGTTACAGCATTGTAGCTCTTTTTTTTCTGGGTGCTTAAAGACAATTACAGACAGACAATACTGAAGATGCTATCTGTAACTAGACATGAATCTATGATCACATGAAAAAACTTACAAAACTCAACAAAGATATTTGTTTTAATAATTCTTCAAACCAGATGAGGACATATTTTTACTGGCAACAAATATACATGGGTTTATAGCAATACCTTTCAGATCCTGAACATGATTTCCTCTCTTTAAAATATTTAAACTACATTTTTTTTCTCTTTTCATTCTCTGTAATAAGCATTAGCTTTGCACCCTTTGATATATCTTACCTTTAAAGAAGACATAGTTAACGAGGACCATTGCAGTCAGAGGATCAAGATTTTCCACCAGCTTAACAATTTTCCCATTTGTCTTTTCCTCAATATAACTGTTGATCTGATTCTCAGCACCAACAGAGTTGTTAAAGTCAGTAGAAAAGACTTCAGATTCATAAAAGCTTTTTACATCATCCAAGAATTTCTGTAGTGGTTTTAGTGTCTCTTCTATAAAAAGGGCATTGCCCAGGCTCAGCTGGAATTCACTGTCTGTACGGTTCAGCATGTGGAGGAGCTGGCAAAAACCTTCATGTATTTCCTGCTCCTTAGTCTTTTTCAGGTTAAAGGCAAGCCCTTCCAGAATCTGTGTCAGTGTCACAGCCTTGGCACCAAGAGCCAGCATTGCAAAGGAAGCAGAGATGCTTATGGGTGAAAAGAAAATATTTTTGTCCGTTTCTTCAGATGCGACCAGTTTGTAAAAGGAAAATGCAAAGTCAGCATTGCTGAAAACTAGTTTGACAAAGGTTTTGTTCTTGAGTGGAGAAGCTCCTTCCCACTGAGAACTATGTCCTGAATAATATGTCCCTTTAGCATCATCCTGCTTATTACGATAGTGAGGATGCTGGTGACAAAAGGCAACGGTATACAAACCAACCAGCAATAAACACAAGGAGATAATAGGCTTCATTTTCCTTTCAACTGCTTCTGGAAAAGAAAGAGACATACAAAACATGTAATGGAAACCAATTTGTTCATACTGTGTCCTCCAGTAAAGCAAAATGTTGGTCTCAGAACACACCTATTCTCCAAAATCCCACACAATTATAGTTCATACTTCTGATGCATGTCAGTGTTTCCTGGAAACATATGCCTCCTGAGTCACTATTTATACATATATAGCCTAGCTCCCTTTCAAAATAGGTAATTTTTAACTTTTAAAAGTTAATTAAATTTAACATTAGTATATTCTTTTAAAATTAGTAAATAGCTGGAAGCTTATGACCTTTTCCCCAGAGTAACTGACATGAGTTGGTTTTGTACTCAGTACTGCAGGATGGTTACTGCAGCTCTGTCAGCCTTCCACGATTCATCAAATATTTAGAGAATTTAATCTATATTAAACAAAAACGTGATATAAACATAGGTTGTACCATCTAGAACCAAAATTACAAAATACTCTTACAGTTTCTTCAAAGATGAAAGATTATATAACTAGTCTTTGTGGTAAAAATGTCTGTAGGCATTTCTTTTGTTTCCAAACCAAATTTTTACTTGATTATGCGAAGTATCTTCTTTACTATCAGTTCTTTCTGGCTTTTGAAATTTATTGAATTTTTTCATAACAGGTATATTTCCTTTTTCACATGTACAAAGGCGCTGCTCCCAGGCAACAACATAACCCCCCAAAATGAAGCATCCAAATGATCCAAGGGAAAATTAAAAGGGTACTTACAGTGATACAGTCTGGTCTTGTCTGCTCCTTCTTCTCTTCAGTACCATTAAACAGAGTTAAGCAGATGACCTTGTTAATCATTAATTAGTTCAAACAAAAATTGCCAGTGAGGATGCACAGCAAGCAGTTACAACTTTGGATATTTTGGACAATTTGTTGAACCCAGACAAACACTAACAGTGCTGGGTCATGGGGACAAGAAGGAATGGAGCAGAGACTGTATCTCCTGTTACTTCCATGCTTGTGGATTGACAGGAGGAACCTGCTGCTGTGTATGTCTAGCAACAGAGCCACAGCCATACCCTTCATGTCCAGAGCTGAGAGCTGCGACGGGGTGTGAGGGCCACCCCTTGCCTGGGTCTGTCTGAGCCAGCAACACTCATGGTGGACCACAGCATCCCTGCCAGAATGTCCTCTTTGCTTCCTTCTGGGGGCACTGCTGGAGCCATAACTTCTCTTACAGGATTTCAAAACAGGGTTTGGATTTAGAAAGTCCTTCTGTCTTACTGTATATTTCAGTCACAACCTTCGACACCGTGTTCAATGGTTTGAGGAATTTTCTTATGCAGAGCAGACTGTGTGTGGTTGTTGAACAGTCTCTAAGTTTCTTAGAAGAACACCATGTGGCATTACCACTCTAGTGAGACATTTACAATCAATACAGTTATTCCCTCATTGCTGTTGGCCATCATCTGTGACTGAGTATTTGGGGAACTGGGGAAGAGTTTTCACTTGGCTTTGTGGAAAATATACAACAAAACCAACACTGCTAAGAAGCAACACTGATTGCAAAGAGAAACATGTTGTCAGCAAATATATTGTTTCCTCAGGTGAATCTTCTGTAACATATGCAACTGAAATGGACACCAGAAGGACACAGAACTGGCTGCCAATTCACCTTTCATCCAGTACTAAAGAAGACATGCTGGCACCACGGGATGATATTCAGGGTTGAATATGAACAAATCACTAAAAGAGAAACTAAGGCAGAAAATGAACTTTTTAAAACAGATCTGGTTGCCAACCTGTCCCTCTCTGCAAGCTCCCAAGCATTTGGTTTCTGAGCAGGAGCCCCAGACTATGTCAGATATTTAAATGCCCCATATGAGGTGTTCAACATCTCTGAATGAGAGCACTGGTGGGGAGATGAGCTCTGGAAGTTGAAAGCTGTGCTGGAAAGGGAACTGTACTTTCTTCCCCTCAATCTCAAATCAAGGCACTTGTCCTGTAGTTGTTTTATATGACTGTAGAGTCAAGCAGCAAAACAGGACAGGGCATACCTTTTTCATTTTGAATTCATCAATGCTAATCTTTTTGCACACTAACCTAGGGGCTGGAATACTTAATTACTTGATCTGGATACAAGACCCTCAAACCATTCTACTTGAGACAATCAGACCCAAGTCATCCACTTGGCTCATATTCAGGCTGCAAGAGGGTGACAAGAAAGGGCAATTCACAGCTTTCCTTCTGAGGATCTTCTGCTTAAAGATCAAATAAAAATATAAAACTGCTTCTGTGACATGTGTAGATAATTGTGTGTGTAACTATATGTGTTTTCACCTATCTGTGAAAGACACGTGTGTAAATACACACACCTCTAAGTATTCATAGTAGTGGAAAAACATCATCCAGCAAGTGTGATGTGTTAATGTAATAATACATGCACAACTCTGGCAGACAGGAAACTTGGGTTGCCCTCTGAGAACAATTCAAATAGAAGAAGAAACAAAGACCCTAGGAATTGTTTTTGAATATGATAACCGATTGAAGAAGATGTGGAATTGCCATTAATTCTAGTCATATGAGCAGTGTGTGAGTAGTTCCGCTAAAGAGAATCATTACCTTTGTTAAATCAGAACCTGTGGCAATAATAATTAATACATTATGATTTGAACTAAAAAAAAAAAAAAAAAAAAACAAACAAAACAAGAAATGCTATCTCAAATGACTTGTGATATTTTGATGACACAACAATAACCTCAAAACATTTTTAAGAGCTTTGAAGGATAGCATATTTGGTAGATTTTATATGCAATTGTTAAAAACTTTTTTTTCCTAAAACCTAGTAAAAATGAGTGTTCTTTTCCATCCTGATATGAAGTAATATAAGGGGGCATATTCTTTTCTGATGACAGATTCTCTGAGAGAGTTAATGTCTCTCAGCCTGAGTATTTACAGCCTAATCAACTTATTTCATTGTCTTACTTTTAATATACTATTTTATCATTTCATTTACATCTGAAAATGATTCTCAAGCTTAAAATATTTTTACATCACTTAATATTAGAATGGAAAAAAATTCAAACTGCACTTGTTCCTCATGCATGGAGAGTACTTTCTGGGGAGAATTCCAGTGTAGTGGAAGTACACAATACATTGCCTCCTGAAGCCCATAATTGGGAGTCTGCCCATCTCATCTGGGTAAACACAGGTCTTTTCCAACATTTCCTATTATATTACCTCAATTTTCCCTCAATAGGAAAAGCTTGAGGGTGGCAGTGCAAGAGATGGTTGAGAGGTCAAGGACTTTTCTTTATTCTGTCTTGTCTTTATCCCACTAGAGTTGGGCCTAAGCAGTCTCCACAGAAAGTGCTCTCAGCCTGAGTTTATCATTTGAGGGAGCACCAGGATGAGATACGTGAGGAATAAATACAAGTTGCTTCACCCTTTGTCATCCGCAGAGCGTTTCAAATGCAAAACTTAAACCCTTCTTCTTTGTGTCAAAAAAAGCATTTACAATGAAAGATGAACACACTGTGGAGGAACCCCCTTACTGTTCCCTGTAAGTTCCCATTCCAAACTCTTCCCCATTCCCCATCTGCCTCCCAACAAGTGCCCTACATTTGCACCTTGGTCCTGCCTTTTCTCGGTCCATCAGTGACCTGGGTTCCCTGAAAGAGGGACCACTCAGCAGGGGTTACACTTGAGGAATTTATAACAGATACAGCATGAAATAGAAAAGCAGTGTATGCAATATCTACACAAGATATTTATGGTTTATAGGCTGCATTATGGATAAAGATGCATCTTTAAAAAAAAAGTCAAACTGATCATCTGGAATTTGTGTCAGGAACACATGAGGAACAAGCAGTGTGCTGGTACACCCTTGGAATTGCAGCATCACCCTGCAATGTGCCACTCCACATACACTGTCTGTGTGTGCAAAACCATCTCTTTTTACTGGTGTAGAACTTGGCTCCTACATGCTTTGTGCAATGCTCTGTAGTCCTGGCACCAGAGGTGGTAATAGAACAGTCTCCCTTTGCCCAGTCTCTGACACAAATCAGTTTTGCCTTCTTTATGCTCTCTAAGTTGTCTCTTTTCAAGGCTGAAAATCTTTTACCTCCAACAGGAGCTGTTCCAGACCTTTGATTAACCTTACCATTTTTCTGAAGATTTAATAGTTCTCATTTATCCTTCTGTTATTATAAGGCCATGTGTGGATGGCCCAGAGATTTAGATGATTTGCTATACAATTTCCGCTTTTTTCTTTCCCAGTAATTCCTAATTTTTAATTT
Organism: Lanius collurio; assembly: GCA_020086605.1. Lineage (NCBI taxonomy): Eukaryota > Metazoa > Chordata > Aves > Passeriformes > Laniidae > Lanius > Lanius collurio. Next base: position 9,965,340 of record JACBWW010000004.1, on the reverse strand, counting down.
CTAATATTTAATTTGTCTCCTCACCCACCACTACTGAGCTGATCTGTTCATGCAATACCCACCAGAACACCAAAACATCAATCCTATGTGACAGCAGTCAGTTCAAGTGCAGCATTTCACCAAACTTACAGCTAAAACTTAGTGAGAAAATCAAAGTCCCTATCAACACAATAACAAGCCAGAAAGCTGCTGTTCTTTTGGGTTTGAAAATGAGAGAGATTTTGTCATGTCCATTCCATTATTTTACCAGGAGATGGTGGCACAGGGCTCCTTTTCTTATAATCTCCAGAACTCGGGGCTCCACACATAACAGTTCTATTTGCAGAAAGCAGTGTAGAAGAAAGGTTGGCTTCTTGCAAGGATCTCAGTCATAGCTGGTATACTGAAATAGTAACATTTTACTAGTAGAATTTGCCCTGTGGACCTTTTTATCTCGGTGTAAAAGAGCCCTTCTTATGCAAACAACTTTTAGAGTGACAAGTTCACCAGAAAATAAAAGTTCTTATTTTGAAATGAAGTTGTCTACCCAGAGAAACCTCTTGGTATTAAATTAAATTAAAATTGATACCTTAGGTTCTTTATTTTTGTCTTGCAAATGTAGCTTTAATCAAGCATTAAGAAAATCCCTTGTGTGGATATTTTGGAATTACGCATGAATTTTTTTGCTTCCAAAGCCAGATAGAAAGCATTATAACACTTTGCAAAGTGTTATCATTTGCTATTGTACACCAAATTAATATTGTTGGCCTCAGTGAAGAACCAGAAAGAAGATCAACTAGCTGAAGGAATATGTTCAATAAAATGAAATTTAATATATTATTCTATTGCTCACATTCCTTTTCTTAAACAAGACTTTGAGACTCCAAGACTTTAGAATTTTGAGGATTCTGACAGATCACTGAGGTGGTCTATTGCAGCAACTCCCTTACATTTTCAAGGGAGGCAAAAGAAGAGACTATGTGGTTGCCCTTGGCCTCTGCAGATCACAGCATGGCAGGTCAGCACCGTTCCATTTCCATCAATGACTTACATTAACATGCCTTCACAGGACACTTTGGGATCCAGGATGAACATACACAGGCTTTCTGTCATGGCTGCTGCACCATCGTTCCCAGTGTGCCAATCTAGCAGTGCACAGAAGTGCTGGAGTGTATTTGCTTCTATGTGATGCCTCTTCTCAGTCATTTTTGGTACCACTGTGAATGTGTCAGGGCTGTGACATGCAGCACAATCACAGGCATGGGCACGAGGTGGTAGCCTTTGGCTGGGCCACTGAGACACAAAATGTCTTCAAATTTCACCTCTAAGATTTACCCAAGAGTCACAGCTCGCACTTGAAAGATAGAGGAACAGAAAATAAATTATAGTAACTGTCCCTTAAATACCTAAGTTATGGTATGACTTTTTTGATGGCTAGACAATCTGCATCTGTGAGAGCAGCAAACCTAACAGCATTCGTACACATTTTAGGACCTATTGCATCTTTAATATGCTCTGTGCACAGATGTTTTCTCCTGCTCTGAGGTTCTTTCCTGGCTGCAACCGTCTTATGATGACTATAAAACTTAGGTTGGACTCGATAATCTTGGAAGTCTTTTCCATCCTTAATGATTCTATGATTCTGTGATCTTGTTTTATGTTGGTTTTTTTCCTTCTAAACATTTTTCTTCATCAGAGCATCTTCCATGTGGTCTGTTTTTCCAATGTGAAACATAGTAAACAATATAGTCACTTTTCCTTATATTTGTCCAATTCAGACAAAATCTTCTTCCCACCTTCCATATGAGATTCATATTGCTCTTAACAGTTTTCCAACAATAAAGAATATATTCTTTTTTAGTAAAATAATAAATCATAAGAACTTTTTATCCATATGGCTTAAGGAATAGAAACTGAATGTAATAAAAAATAAGAGAAATAAAGACTAGTTTGTATAAATAAGGTTCATTCACTTGTAGTGAATTTGTCTCCAGCAGCAAGACTGAAGTGAAAAAGGTACTTTCATTACTGAAATTCTTTTTTGAAGGAAACCAGCAAAGTAATTTGCAGCAACATCAACATTGAGCTGAGTTTCTGTAACCAGGATGTTAATCATAATCAAGGACATCTAAGTGAAATGGATGAATCATAGTTTTCTTTAAAAATGTTAGTCCCTGGAAAGTTCAAACAGTTACTGTTAGTAGAGAAAAGTACAATTACCAAATTATTTTAAAATAGATTCACTTTTATACGTGGGACTGGGAACTTAATGAATGATATTTCCAGATCAGTCTTTTGTGGCTAAGAGTTTGAAGGGAATTAATGGCATCATAGATATGCTGTGTTTACATCTAATGAAAGCAGCCCCGTGTGGGTAAGGGCAGATGTGCAGAGGAATGTAGTATGGATGGGCAAGATTTGAAGGGTGTGCTACAGGACTCAGATCCACAGTCCATAGGTGTTCTTCATGCTTTTTTTCCCCTTGATAATTTGCACTTGTTCTAACTCCCACTGCAGCGAATATTTAGAGTTTTCAAGTGAAATGTGCACTTAAGAATGTTCGTGTTTCTCTTGAACTTTTTCTGTGGTTGGAAATCCTAGTGCCTCTGTGCTTTGGAGACATGACTTGAATGCTCAATAGGGGATTAACACTGTTTTGGGTTTTTTCATACCTCCAAAAGGTAAAAATACTCATGTCAAAGATGAGCAGCTGTGATCTCAAAATCCCTGCTCAAAACCAACCCTGACAGGGATCTATCACAATCATCTGGTTTTTAAGAGCTTTGTGATTCTCTGCTTGAATTTAGTGTGAGTAGAAGGAAAATGCCTGCAGTTTTTTTTGCACTGAATCTACTGAAAGGTTTACAATAGGGTTGGTTTACAATCTGTGTGAAATTCCCATTTCCTTGCAATAATAGCAGTGATCAAGGACTGTGCAGATGACAGCTGTGGGGGGAGGGTAGACGTGCCCATTTAAGGCATTCCAGAAACCAGCGCTGAGGCTCAAATTGCATAGCTGGGAAAAAGACAGTCTAGAGTACTGGTAACATCTGAATGGAAGAGCTTATATGAGCAACTGGTGCTTCTGTAACTATCCAAATGCTCTGTGCCTTTTGACATTGCCAGCACCTCTCCTTACTGCATTAGCCCTGCCATCCCACTGCTTTGTATTTTGTAACAACATTCTACATGGACTCTGCCACGCAGCAAAGCAAACAGAGGATTACTGACAGAAGATATCCTGTCATCAAACAGAGTCCCACTGGACCATAAACAAGGTCAGACAGAACAAACTTACAGTCTCCCACATGGCTCATAGGCTGCCAGGAGAAGTTTGGCACTTGGGTCTACTAGGGCACAGGTTACCTTTCAGGGACCCAGCCCTGTGAGTCTGCCTTCCCTCACAGGGGCTCTCAGCTTAGTTACACCCTCTCCAGGCAAGTCCTTTTCCTCATAACTTCCTGTAAGTGTGTCAGATCATGGCTCACAGACCTGCAGAAGGCCATTTATGTTGGATTTTTATGATAGATGGTGATCTACTTCACTGTAAGCTGTATTATCCCCTTCTGCTGATGGTCGCTGCAGAAGCCAGGTGGATTAGGTTATAAAGGTTATAAAGAAGGTGTAGTTTTCTTTCAGGGCATAGTTTGGATCCAGCTGCCCATAGGCTGAGAGAATTCATGAATGATTATTTTAGAGGAATACTGAAGGATGTTAATAAAAACATCTACAGATGTATGAGAGACACTGTGAAATACACTTGTTTGCCACAGATTGAATACATAGTCCATAAATGAAAATTTTAGTTATTTATGTCTATCAGAATCTTTCCTTTTTGCTCTACCTTTAATAACCCTAATAGAATGAAGAAGGTTCCCTATCATATATTAAGACAAAAAAAGCTCCAAGGACAAATGATGCAAAGTAGACCAAGATAGATTTTCTTGGAATCAGGAAAAAATACTCCATCTCCCTACAAAAGCTTTGCAGAATTGTCCAGTTCTTCAGCAATATATCAGAACTGTGCTGAGAGTAATATCAGTGAGGTCTATTCAGTGCCCAGGCTCTATAGATCTTCATATGGTGAACTACAGGCATTTTTCTGATTTTGGTGTATGTTTGGCATAAGATTTATTAGTTTCCTGTTCCCTACACATCCTCCCCTTTTTGAGAGATTTATGATGATCCCTATTCCTACCCCTGGTCCCTGACACAACTCAGATCAACCTGCTGGTCTGGAGCAGGAAGTTGCTCAGCTGGAGGAAAATTGTGGAGATGCCTCACATGCCCCACTGTGGAGATGCTTGGTAGATAATTCCCAAACCAGCTTTCATTTTATACTTTTGCTAGTACCAGTCATTCTTCACAGTCCAGTATGGAAACTACCAATTCAGCTGTCATCCTGCCATCTCAAAACCAAAGGCCTGGGAGGTAGATGGGGCAGGAAGTTGCTCCATGTGTGATTCCCCAAAGCTTTAGCTCTGTCCTGACAACCATGGGATTTTTCCTAACTTTTTTCCCTTCAGCAACAGGCCAAGGACCTGTTTTTTTTCCACCATGCTCTGATAAAAATCTTGTGGCTCTGATAAAAATCCCACCATCCTACCTTCTAATCAGTCCTGGTGCACAGATTTATCAGGATGGGATCTCATGGGAACTTCTCCCAGGTCCTGTTGGGTTTGTAAAGGCACCGCAGGGCAGGCTGCTTCCCATCGCAGCAAGTTATCACTGATCTCAACTCTGCAAAAGCTGCTGCTTTGCACAGAGGTGTGGTCTCTCCCCATCCCCAGGGTGATGCCATCTTGCCTCATGAGGAGCAATAGCTCAGGGCTTCCATCGAGTTCTCACCACCTGGAGCAAAGGGGCTCATACAAGGCAGCAATCTCCAAGTCCCCTGAGTCAGAGGCACAGGTCCCCATTCCAATCCATCCTACAAACACAAGTGGGCCCCTGTAAAGCACCTCTGTGCAAGGTGGGCCAAGTTTGGGAGAACAGGTCAGAAGGCTAGAGAGATGTCAGGGGTGGGGAGCTTGTTTGTTGATTTGGGGCTTGCATTACCTTTGCAGTGCTCAAAACACACTGCCAGGATCACTGTACAAATGAGAAGTGTACATTCAGAAGCCTCATCTTCCTAGGGATGGGGACACAACTCCACTTGCAGAAAATGTTTCCAGGATCAATAAGCAATGGCATGAAAGCAGTGCAGTGAGAGACCAGCTGCCAAAGTAAGCCTCTCCTTGAGGCAGCAGCTGTGCAATAAATGGTTTGCTATAGAGTTTAGCCCCAGTGCTCCACTGCAGTAAGAGTGGGTGATCTACAGACCCACAACAGCAAGAAAGTATTTAGGCATTTCTTGAAAACAGGTTTTACCCAAATAGAGACATAAAGAGAGAATGTGAAGAATCCCAATTTCCATATGATAATAGTTACACTCATTTAACAGCATTTAAGACATATTTTACAGATATCTATGTTAGTAAAAGAGACTGAAGGTGTTTGGTTTTTTAAGAGATTTATAGAATGATACAAGACACTGGAGTAATTCTTTAAGTGATGCACTTAAATTGCATTCTATATTTTATGGATCAGCCACAGCAATTATTCATGAATGACATTTGTCACAGACAATTCTTTGACATTTTATGCTATACCTAATTTCACCGTCTCTTAAACTTTTTTGCTGACCTTGCAGAGTGCAAGGAGGCACTTGCAGTAAGAGCTGCATCTGAATAAGTCTATCATTTCAGGGATAATTCTCTTTTTTTTTTGTCAATCATTTCTGAAGAGGTCCTAGGCAAAGAGTTGGAACATGTGAGAAAGAACAGGCTGGCTGAGGATAAACAACAGCCTAGGCAGCAAAGAGTGATATAAGGAGGAAAGGACTCTGTAGGGACCAGCTCAGGTGAATACTGGAGAAGACATAGTAGAATTACAAGACTTTATGCCTATTGGGATAAAGCTTTTGCTGAATAACCCGGAACTGAAAGCAGGACAAAACTCTTTAACAGAGAGAATTCACTTTTAAATATAACAGCATACTTCAAGAAAAAGTCATCTTCTGTGGGAAATTTGGAAAATGTATTAATAAGATGAATTGTTGTGGCAATTTGACCCTGGTTGGATGACAAATGCCCACTAAAGTCACTGCATCACTCCTTTCCTCAACTGAACAACGTAGAGAAAATAAAATGAAAAGTTCATGAATTGAGATAAGGATAGGGAGACATCACAAACTGATTGCTGTCATAGGCAAAATAGACTTGACTTGGAGAAATTATTTGAATTTATTAGCAATCAAAATCAGAGCAGGATAATGAGAAGTAAAAAAAAAATTAAAAGCATCTTTGCTTCAGCTCAGAGAGATGGGCAATAGAGGTTATGGTCAGTTCATCACATGTTGTTTCTGCTGCTGCTTCCTCCTCAGGGAGAGGAGTCTTCCCCCTGCTCCAGTGTGGGGTCCCTCGCACAGGAGACAGTCCTCCACAAACTTCTCCAATGTGAGTCCTTCCCATGGACTACAGTTCTCCATGAACTGCTCCCGTGTGGGTCCCTTCCACAGGCTGCAGTCCTTCAGGCACAGGCTGCAGTCCTTCAGGCACAGGCTGCTTCACCATGGGTCCCCAATGGGGTCCCAAGTCCAGCCAGCAAACCTGCTCTAGAGTGGGCTCCTCTCTTCATGGGTCTGCAGGTCCTGCCAGGAGCCTGCTCCAGTGAGGGCTTCCCATGGGCTCACAACCTTCTTTAGGACATCCACCTACTCCCATGTGGGCCTCCTCCATGGGCTGTGGGTGGACCTCAGCTCTTGCCTGGACCTCCATTGGCTTCATGGTGACAGCCTGCTCCCCATGCTCTGCCCCATGGGCTGCAGGTGGGTCTTTGCTTCAGCACCTGAAGCACCTCTTTCCCCTGCTTCTTTGCTGACCTGAGTGGCTCCATCTCACAGATTCTCACTCTGCATTCCTCTAGCCTCAATTACTTCTGTGAAATGACTTTGTTGCCTCCTTAAATATGTTACCACAGAGGCGTTACTATAATTTCTGATTGCCTCATGCTTCAGCAGCAGCAGATCCATCTTGGAGCTCGCTGGCAGAGGCTCTGTTAGGTACAGGGGAAGCTTCCGGCAACTTCTTAGTGAAGCCACCCCTCTAGGCCTCCGCTACCAAAACCTTGCCATGCAAACCCAATACAATTATTTAGCTGGGGGTGTTACATTTTAAAAGTGTCAGTTGATGCTGATATTTTACAATGTTTTTTGCTTATTAATTTGATAAGGAAATTTCTAATTTTCTTCTGAATATCCCTCAATCAGAGACTGGTTACTAGCACTAACTAGCCCAAAGCTGCAAACACTGTTACCATTATAACTCATACCCAACATGACTATGCCAAATAACTGAGCAATTACTCTTTAGTAGGATCAACAATTTTACCCATGAAAAGCGTGATGCCAGTTTGTTTGTCAGAGATCAAAATAATGAAGGGCCTGTTGACTTTGATGGTACGAGAAGTATAGGAAACTCTGGTAAATATTATGGCAGTGGCTCCTGCAGCTTCAGTTCCAGACTCATCAACTTCCAGCAAGGCCTTGTGAATTGCCTGCACGGAATAGGAGAAAACACTGTGGTTTATATATGAAAGAGGAAGCAGGAGTAAAATAAATTCTGTTCTTAGGGAATATTTAAGAGAAGAAAGGAGTAACAAATTTGGTTGATGAAAGCTGATTTTAAGATAAATCTGCAACAGTTTGAAACAGAAGTGTTTTCTAGGCTAGGACTGAGCAAGTAGGGGCAAAAATTAACATGGACACACAGTAAATGTATTCTCACCAGTGCTGAGTAAAGTGGGATAAAAATACCCCATGTACAAGCAATTATATTTTCTTAAATGGTTTGGACTTCTACTAGCAACTCTTTCTCTTATTTCAAGATTAATTAAAGACTGCTATTTAAATGCTAATAAGGGGCAGTATTTGGCATCTTTAGCATTAAATCATAGCTTAAACTGACATGGTCAAATTCTGCTTCTGCAAACTGGAGATTTCCTGAAAACTTTGAGAAGAATAAAAAATGAAGTATTAATCAACACAAATATCATAATGAACACCTCATTTGTAGTTTACTTGACACCATTTCATTAAACTGTTATATTCCAGCGCCAAGAAGTCATTTAAAATGTTGCCCAAGTTTTCTATGTATTTAATATCCAGTTTTTAAATAACAACGTTAAAATATTAAAAAAGTGAGCGAGCAGATTCTTCCTTCAAAAAAAGCGCAGTTACTGACCAAGCCCCTACACATTAATGTGAGATTTACTTATAACTTCAGTAATATAAAGAGGGAAATAAAGTCTTTAAAAATCCCGGACACAAATGATCAAACCAACCAACCACCACCCCATCACCAGCTGTCTACTTACTTGTGAAACCTGGAGATCCTGATTGCCACTAATTCCAGACAGGTCAGCATTACCTGAGAACACTTCAGTAATGCCCATTTGCTCAAACAGAGTTTTGACATCGTAAGACCCACTGATAGAAAACTTCGGTAACTGCAGATTTAATCTCCTGTTGGTCAAAGGAAACGGAAAAGCAGTGAGCCCTTGCAGCCTCATTTCAGCCAGCAGGGTGGAAAGCATGCAACTCAGCAATGCTTGAAAGCATTCTTTTGGTTGCAAATTTGTTTGATAGTAGCCTTTGTATTCCTTGAGCAATTTTGGCATCCTGAGATATTCACCATCTTCTTGTATCTACATTCTCTATTTGATTTTGGGAAAAGAAACAAATTTCTTCATTGTTGCTCTTTCATCCCAGTGCCAAATACACACCTAGTAGAGTTTTTTGGCTAGAGGGTTACAGAGAGTAAGGAGACTGCTAGTGGAAAGCTGAAAGAAAGGGAAAAGGAGGATAAAATCTAAGACATGGTGAAGGAAATGAATCATGTTCACACCATGAAAGAAGAGTCAAAAAGTAGCCAAGCAAGTCTTGAGTCAGCTGTTACAGTGCTGTGACCCCTTCTGTCACATCACAGAGCCTGCAGTTTCTCAATGATTATGTTCTGCCCTGACTCATTTGGGGAATTGCTTACAACTTCCCTTTATGAAATCAGGACATTATGTCCATTTGGAGGTGATCTGAAATTGGCATTTTCTCTTAAAAGTAGTGACATTTCCTCAACTATAGCAATCCATATACCTAGAGTTACCTGGTCACAAGTTTGCTATCCCATTTACAAACTGTTTCCTTGGAGAGTGCATCTTCCACTTGCTTCATCTTTCCATCATCAGGCAGAATAAGCAGTGCTCGTGCAGTGCCCTGGTAAGGCAGCTCTACCACCAGACAGGAGAGATCCTGGTCATAGTAGCTGTTTGAAATACCATCACGCTGCATCATGTTGACTCTAACAGATGCATTTGTGCTCACAAAAAAATCATCCTCATATGTACGCAGAGGATCAAAAGACTTTTCCCAGGCAGCTAATGGGGAGAAAGAGATGTTGTTGCACTCAAATATGAAGATCATAAAGAATGGCTCATCTAAATTAGACCATCTTTAATGTAGGACACTGGAGGTATATTGATGGGAGAAGAGGCTCACTAAATCACTTTAACCTCCTCCGTAACACACAGTAAAGCATTTCAGATGTGCAGTAAGCTCATAGTTAGTGTGAGCATGTCATGTCTTGCTGAAGAACAACCAAAGGCTGATGACCATTTGAGAGTCTTCTTCTACTGTAAGCCTATGTAATGCCTTTTATGCTATTTAAATGCAATCACTTAAGCAATCAGTTGCAGGACTGTCTTATGCCTTTTCTGTTAGGCTGTACCGCACACAAGCTGACCTCACTCAGCCTGAGGGGGAATTCATCAGCAATTAAAGAGTCCTAACATTTGAGCAAGGCTCCAGAAGCACAGGCTCTCAAGATGATATGTCCCAGGTTTTCATACAGAGCACTTAATAGATCTGCCATCACACTAAGGTCCTTGTGCAAGGACGTCAATCCACCAAGTCTGACTGGCATGTACAGTCAGTATAGAGATCTTGGACACATCTTTAGTCATTATGGCCTCAGACCAGTGAGACTATGTGGATCCTTGTCTATGAGGCATCCACTAGAGAGGAACTTCTCTGTGCACCACTTTCAAGCAAATTGGATCAAACCCAAGAAATCAATATTTCTCAACAATCAGATACTCTGCTCTTGGCCAGATCTAATCTTTACTTCAAAGATCCTGCACAGTTTAGCTCTTTCTTAAATAGTCATTCTAGTAATAAATCATCAGCAGTTCCCTACAATTTTTATTTTGTATCAAAACGATCTATCAAAATAGTATGTTAAATATCTTACCTTTAAAATAAATATAGTTAACAAGAACCAGTACAGTACTTGGATCAAGATGATCAACTAATTCAGGAATTTTCCCCTTGGTTTTCTCCTCTATATATTTATTGATTTGCTTCGTAGCTTCTTCTGGTTTATGAAAATCACTAGAAAAAAAGTCTGCATCATAAAATTGTTTGGTATTTTGTAAAAATGACTCCTGTGGTTCATACCCAGTAGCTGTAAAAAGGGCATTCCCTATATTTAATGTGATATTAACATCAGCACAGTTCAGTACTGACAAAACTTTGTGAAAACTTTCATGTACATCATGTATGCGATTCTCAGTCAGGTCATCAAAGCCCAGTCCTTCAAAAATCTGAGACAGAGTGGTTGACTTAGCACCAACAGCCAGCATGGCAAAGGCAGTGGAGATGCTCACAGGAGAAAAGAAGACATTTTTATCGGCTTCTTTTGATGTAGCCTGCCTGTAAAATCTAAATACAAAATCTGCATAGTTAGAGCTTTTCTTGTCACAGCTATATGCTAATAAATTTTCTCTTCCATCACTCAGATTCGTGTTGTTGACTTCATGGCAAATGTCTTCAGGGCAGCAATGAGTTACAGCACAAAGAACAGCAAGGAGTAAACACAGGCACAGGAAACACTTCATCTTCTTTTAAAAGTATTCTGTCACAAAATAAACAGTCATTAAATGAGCAGATGGTAATGATATGCTTGGTAGTAAGAAATAATGAATAGTTTGTTAGCATAAATGTTACATATTTCAACTGTAGATATCTAATGTATTTAGGATGCTTAAAGTTCTCATGGGCACTATGTCAAATTTATTTAACAAATTCAACCAAGTTATAGATAAAAATGTCAGGCATGATAAGACCATAATATTCCATGGTAACTTCTCTGAAAAAGCAATACTTTTTTTCCATTGGCAATGAAAATATAAATCTACAGTCCATAATAATCTTTATTAACAATGACATCTTCCCAAAACACTGTCTCTTGTAGGGTACATCTAAACAAACAAATTATCACAAGACAAGACAGTAAGTGGGTTTCAAAGACATCAAATACTCCACAGCATCTACCCAAAAGCAATTTGATAAATGTGAGGAAATATGAGGCAGCTCCCTTCCCAGTGGAACTGGGGTAAATTCCCTCACTTTCCTCAGAACAGTAGCTCATGGACAGAGAGCTATCATGGATTACCCAGTGGTTGTTAAATTCATATCCCTGTCTGCTTTGTGGTTACTTCCTCTCATGGTCAGTTACTGGCCAGAGCTGGTAAGTGATGGAAGGGGGTAATCTACGTGAACTTCAAGGCAAAGTTAAAGGCAAAAGTCAGGAGTATCCTGTGCCATGACAGCAGTGCACACAAAGGTGGGCACAACGACATGTGGCAAGCAGCAGGTTTGCATCAGATAGTGAGGTGCATGTTTGGAATGAAGGAATCCCTCTTTTGGGGGAGCTGCAACAAGTGCTCATAACTTCTTAAATGGTAGTTTGCCCTTACCATGGGTTAACCTGCATGGAATGCGGGAAGGACCTGGCTCAAAGAGGAAGAGGAACACTGATCCCATTTGGAAATCAAAGGACAGAGGTTAATTCTCTTGGAGATGACAAGTTTCTTCATTGTGCTTGTTCTCTTAAAATTGATGTGACATATTTCACACGAGCCCCCTGTTCTCCACAGGAGCTGGAACAAGTCTCTGGTTTACTGAATTCAGTTCCCTGCAACTCTCAAGAGACATCTCATATAAACTGTCTTCAGAACTGTAAAAAGCTATCGATGAAAATAAGCTTTTTGCTATGGCAGCTTCTGTGTGAAAACGTTTCTGGAACTTTTCTACTGTCATGGCTCCTGTTCTGGTTTCCAGCCAATACAATTTATTTGTATTCTTTTCTTTCAGGAATCTATTTTCCCATGTCCTGCCACAGTAAAATTCTCTTGGTCCTACATTCATTCCTAGATATGAAAGATGACTGTACATACTATCCAAAGATTTAGAGTTTCTGAGGGCAGCCCAAGTTCAAGGACTCTTGGTGATTAACCAGTGGTTTTGTTTTCATATTGGTGGTCTTGTTTTCCTGACAAACCTACAGATAGCTGTGTGTTCTCATATTTGCTAGGATCTGAGTATGCTGAGTCTGAGATCAGCCAGGGCTCACTGCAGTAACAAGTGGTAACACTAAATTTGAATTTCCTTAAACCAAAAGATGGAGTATAGCCCTAGATAGGAATATGATTCAACTACTTGCATCTCTCTTGAGCAGAACTCTTCCGCTTCTTCAGAGCCCAAAAAGAAAAAAAAAAAGAAAACCCAAACAACCCTTATGTAATTTGGAAAAAAGAAGAAATAATATAGTACAAAAGGTGTCACAAAAGTATTTGATGTTTAATATTCGTTTGTTGTTTGAGATATTACAAACTTCAGTGAGAAATAAAAAAGTCATTTTTTTCTATCCACGACTGCTTCCTATGTCCATACATAGCTTAGCATAAATTTTAAAGAATTTCTGAAGCAAAGAGTATGGTTTGGAGTTTTGTTTTTTTTTGCAGTAAGCTTATATTAGGCATGGCTCGATTTTTAAATTCTGCTGTAAGAGATCAGTTAAAAAACTTCTCCTGGCATCATAGCTCTCTACAGAAATATAAAATAAGTACTTCCATGAAAAGCTGGAAAACACTGAATATTGTCGTCAGGTTTTCCTCATATATTATTCCCTTTAGAGATGAAAATCACAATAATTTCAACATTTTGAGATTAGAAAATTTCTGACACCAATATTTTTATTAATATTTCAAAGCTGAAGAAATTGGAAGGGCTTTCTTAAATATGGAAGTATTTTTTATGCAAATTGGAAGTTCAGAAAATAATTCTCTTCCAGACCACATATTAGTTTGTCTGTGGGAATAAAAGGAGCAATTAAATTTAAATTGTGGCCTTTCACCTACCCCTCTACTCACCCCAGTCCTAATTAGAGAACCTGGCCTTAGCAATTCAATTGTTGCTTTATAAATTAAGTCACCAGAAGAGTTTTTAAATTGGACCTGGTTGTTCAGTAACTAGTGTGATTATTCTAATTTTGAGTCACTGTGAAGGCTGCTTCCCACCTGAAAGGTGATTACATCAGTACTCTGTTTTAACAAGTACTTAATAATTCCTCAAGTCTTCAAAGGGTTTTTTTAGTTTGATTTCAGTCTAAGCATATTCCCCCAGAACAGCAGGTCCCACTGGTCCCTTGCACATCTGCTTGGTTAATATTTCATTGCAACATCCACACAGAACCAAATCACAAGCAGAGAAATAAAATTAACCTAATATTAAGATTCCACTGACTGCAGAAAGCATCATTTGCAAGTCTGTAAGAAAAATGCATGTGTAGTACTTACAAAATCAGAAGCCCTGTTGCATGCAGCTGACCATGCTGTTCCCCAACCTGTTACTTATACTGCTACATCATCTTCTGCTTAAGTAGAGATGTTAAACATTACACAGACCTGATAAAAATTACAGCCAACCAGAAAAAAGGAGGAAACAGAGCAAATAATAATGAAACAGGGTTTGCAAGGATCATCTCTGTTATTCAGCCAAAGAAGTGGACAATCTCCAGCCATTTTGATAGCAGCTGAGACATCCTCTCTGTTGCCTCTGACCATGCGGAGCGCATAAGTGCAAACATTGTGTGATTAGGACCCTACTGGCAACCAGGAGGTTGTGCCTGGAATCACTGGAAACAGGTGCTAACCCTCAGTGCCAGAAGTCAGGCTTTCTGTGCCGTGAAGCACACATGGAGCTGACAGCCTCGCATCGCATCATCTTGGTGCTCTTCCAAAATCTATCCAGAGACAAATCTTCTGCGTGATCCTCAGCCTGTATATGGATGACAAAGTAATTGCCTGTACCTTCTCACTCTGTGGCTTAATACCACTGAGAGGGTATGTGATAGACCCGTTTCCATGATGGATTTTCCACCCTGGCTGATGTGGTCCCTTCTCAGTTCTATCTCAGTTCTGTGTGCATCTCAGTTACTGCCTCGGGCAGGTGGTGGGAATACAAGTAGCAGGCTGTTTACTCCCACACGTTTGCATACTGCATGTGTGCACCCGCTTCTCATTCTCCTTGCCCTCTCACACACTCTTAAATTGTTGAAATGAAAACAAGAGCTGCTTCTGTCTATTAACTTTTCCCAATAGGAATGAAATGCTGATGGATCAAGATGACTTAATTTTTCCAGTTAACAACAAAGACTGTGATTGAGTGGTGACATGAAATACATTTCCTCATTAGTGATGACTCTTTTCTTTGTACTTGTTTACTCACATGTGTAATTTTGTTGTTACAAACACAGATAAACATGGAGACAGAACATAGATAAATGTTGTCTGGACACTCCCCTTCTTTGTTTTCCTCTATATTTCTTCTCCTCTCCCCCTTCCCCCCTTCCCTTTTCTCTTGTTCCAATTGACTCTGGCTGTAAACATCACAAACACAGAGATTATTTTACTCATCAAAGCCCAGGTGAATAACAGGTCATGGTGGTCAAGGACAAACTGTGTTACAAAATGGTTATAAGCCTCTTGTTTTCTCTTTCATTTGTGTGCCTTGTAATTACTGTTTTGTTTTAATACTGTTAAGCTAAACTTTAACAAGGCATTTCCTTATTATTTCATTATAGCAGCAGAAATAAGGTGCTACAGCAGCTTGAAACGAAAACAATGAGCAGACAGATGCACGCATGCCAGGTGTACCACACACTGCCACGAGTCATTACAGTCCCTCCTCCCTGCTGACCACAGTTTCAACTCTAAATCATGAAACCATGCCTACCAGCTTCATACTGAGCATTTATCTACAGAACTAGATCTTTTGTGCTCCTACTTATTTTTTATAGGAATAGAAGTACAGAATATGGAAATAACCAAACAGATGTGTTTTTTCCTTCTGATAATAAAACCACGACAAAGTCTACATTGCCCAAGTCCGTGTTCCTGATGTATAGTTCATGTAGGTCAGTTTCTATACCACATCCCAGCTCACATTTTGACAACTTTAGAAGAAATAGAGCCATATATACATTTCATGCATTTGCTAAGATCTTGCAAACATCTTACTGACGGTTTGTTTTGTTTTGAGTAGAACATTCCAACGCAGGTTTAAAGAGTTCTTAATTAGCCAATAGCTGGTAAATTCAATGACAAAAGAACCACTCATCCTATCCAGTGTTCTTGTTGCCCTTCTAGACCTTAGGTAAGGAAATTAGAGTTTTTGTGTCAATTTAGCAACAAGAAAAGCTGTTCTGGGATTATGGCTCACAGACACACAAGTTACTTCAAATATCAAAAAAATTTATACCTTTATAGGTACCTATTATGTCATCATTTACACAAAGACTTTTTAGTGTAAAGAATATAGACCACAAGTATATTGACAGAGCAGCAATATGAAGGAGATGGAGTATGGAATTAGGAAGGAAATGGACATTGCCTTCCTCTCCATTTCCTTGCTGATAGTCTTGAGTTATGTAATAGCCTTTTGGAAAGATCTGGCAGACAGAGTGCAGAGAAAATGTCTAAGATTGGGGATGTATGCATGTCTGGTGAACTATGTTTTTTCTAGTCTGGATGAGGTATACAATGAAGAATGAAGGCACAATCTGCTCACAGGGTCATGCCATTCTTTCAATACTGCTTGGAGAATCTCCTCTACTGTCTTGTCAGAAAGACAAAATTCAGTAGTTTGGAAAGGGACTGTGAAATTAGGATGAAATATAGTCTTTATATAGTGCAGAAAACATGCACAAGGAGGGGTAAGTTCCACTCACAAAATGGTTTTTTGTTTGAATTAGCATCATTCATATGAACTAAGTAGAGAACAGGGATGAGAATTTTAAAAAAAAGTACCAATGTCAATGACCAATAGTGAACACTCATCATAATTTTTCAGTTGGAAAACTAATTCCAATTGCAAATTATACACTAAATGTAACAGGTGTGTTACATGTATGGTGCACTGTTGCGGTGGACCCCTCTGGGCCCCCCCGGCCGGGTCCCTGCCATGTGACTCTGAAATAGCTGGTTTTCTAATGTTCAAGCAGCCCAGGCTCTGATCTGGTTGGTTGTTTATCCCAGCTCTGCCCCTGGCATCCCATTTCTCCCTCTCTGTGACAAAACCAAGGGGACACAAAGCCTCACCCTCTTACCCCAGCCGATTCTTGCTCAGGTCAGTGCTCTGTCTCTTGGGACAGAGAGAATAAATGACTTAACACCATAAAGGGAGTTTGAGCAATATTTCTCTTCTCTGCTTCTGCTTCTGCTCCTGGTGAGTAGTTAACAACTGACACTGTCTTAAGTGGGGCTGCACTGTCGAGGAATATTTAGGCTGTTTGTAAATCGTTTAAGATATTCCAAGGCATAAAGAGGCAAGCTTACCACAGAAATTAAGCAGTATACAAGCCATTCAATTACCAGAGTGCACCGATAACAACTGAATAACTGAACCCCCTATTGCTGCTTTAGTGTGTGCAGGTTGGTGGGTATGACACAGCAAACCACAGCCTCCTATAAAAAGGACAGGAGAGTAGGCAGGTTGCTCATTAGTAACATTAGAAACCTTTATTAAGGCCCCAGAATTTTTCAAAAGAAAGTTGATTTTTCATTATTTCTACATGTAACAGTTTTACCATGGATTTTCTTTTCAGAATATTTCTGTAACACTAATATTAGTAATGAAAGAGTTAGCAAGACTTTAATATCTGGATGATTTCTATCTGGGATGTTGTGAAAAAATAGTATGCATTCTACTTTCTTTTTTCTTCTACCCACCAAAAAAGATGACAAAACAATCTTATTGACAATAAAGATCTCCAATAATATCTTTCACTGGCCAAGTACTGCTCAGGATATGGGACTGATTTCAGGTTGCGATGGACCACGTGATGAGGGACTGAAAATTCAGGATTGATGGCTATCTCTGTTGAGCAGCTCAGTTTTAACCTTGGGAACATCACTAACCCTAATAGACTTCAGTTTTCTCATCTGTAAAATAAAAATGTCACATCTAACTTCCTCACTGAGATTAGATAGTGTGAAAATAAAAAATTACTTTCAACAGTCTTGAGCATTGCTTTAGTTCTTTATTGAGTTTAATGAACACAGGATAATTTTTATCAGTTTTATTCCATGGTACCTCCCTTCGTAACAGTGATACACAATTTGAAAATCTGTGGTCTGTAGGATGCAGCTTTATACAATTTCAAAGTGAAATTTGAAAATTTCCTCAATTGCAAACTTCCATAAAAAGTCCTCTGGACTTTACAGAAAGTGCCTTCTTTCCTGGTATGCTTAGCACTTTTATTCAAGGGGTGGTAGTTACTGAGGTGCATTAAAACCTGGGGACAGGTGATCAAGCACACCCAAGTATTGCAAGTATTAATAACCTGTATGCACCACATGACACTGCATATACCAATCCTTATACCAGACATTTTTCTTTCATGTCTAGAAAATGCAAGTATCTGTTGCCAGCACCTACAACATAAGAACCTTATACAGGAAAATAGAGAAGGATAAGACCATTGTGCTCCCTGAAATTTTTTTTCATCTTTCAGTTTGACCCAAGCATCATGCCAGCAGGGATTGTTTCACCTGAACCTCTTGATGCATTACCCATCCAGTATTGTGCTTTTAAAATCATATTGCTTACCTATGGTAAGGCATCTAACTCCTGATCAGAGCTAAGGGAGGAAGGATGGTCAATCTTAGTGGGTAGCTATAACCAGCCCAGAAACTAGGTTTCTGCAATGTGAACCTGTGACTGAGTTGGGAAGGGAAGCAGAAACTCCCAAGTCCCAACCCAATGCTTTGTAACTACTGGTCTGTCCTTCTTTCCTAATAATGTTCTTGCGTTAAAGAAAGAAAGGAATTAATCAATTAATTATGGGTTTCCAACAGCAATATAGTACTTAAAATTTTAATAAATGTGTGTCTATACAACATGAAAATATAGTTAACAAGAACCATCCCAATGAGTAATTCAAGACTTAAGCAACTAACATTATTCTGAAAGCCTTCATTAAAAATTCTTCTTCACCTTCCCATTTGGTCCATTGACCCTGCTATCTGGGACCATCTCATTTGAATTCTTTACCTCCTATGTACTCCTGAGTGATACTGAATCAAATGTCTACCTTTGATCATGCAGCTGATCAAGTAAAGTTGATCAAAGTGGATTGAAGTAAACACTAATGACATTATTCTGTGACTCAGAAGCTCAGCTGTCCAAACACACCATACAAATTTTGGCTAACGCTCAAATAAAGGATGCAGAAAGTGGTCTTGCAAGCCACAGAGTCAATTTGCCTTGTTTAACACACCGTGTCAGTCTCCCTACTCATACAGAACAGCTCTGTTGAAAATGAGGGTACAAACACAGGAATCCACCAGGGAACAAGTGCAGAAGGGAGGCAGGTTTCAATTTTATTTTGAATGGATATTAAGTAGATTACATTTTTCTGTGGCCACTGCTTTTAACCATGTTGGGAGAAGATTTAGACCAACTCCAAGTACCTTTTAAAAATCATACTCTAGATCAATATGCAGACAAATTAAACAAAGCCATTTTTCTATGTAATCAACCACAAGCATCTCAAATCTGTTACTTTTAACAGCAAAACTGTTGAAACTGTGACAAAAATTCCCTAATCCAAACCTGACAATACCCTGTCTAGTGTTGTCTCCTACATACTAATATTTCCTCCAACATTTTTTCCTGCCTTTCCTTATATCACACACAGTCACACTTGCAGACACTCTCATCTTGGCACACCATTCCTCCACCCCTGCTTCCTCCATTAGCTTGGAGAGAAATGGCAAATAGACCCCGTTGAAGAATTATGGAGAAAGGCATTCCCAAAGGAGTCACAGAAAGACTCTTCATTGAAACTCAGCCTTTTGGGAACTAGAGAAAGCCCAGACTGATTTTTACAGAATACTCAGGTGGCTTCTTGCATAGAGCAGCAGAGCATTATGACACTCCTAGGGCTGGGGTCAGCAAGAATGGGGCTCAGCTGTAGAGAGCAAAAAGGTTAATCAGGTCACAAGAGCTTCCAGGTGATGATGTCCTGCTCTTAGGTTCATTGATCATCCAGTGAGAGTATTTTTTTTTTCTTGATGATGCAATGTTTTTAAATTAATGCCTTTGGTAGAACTTAGGTGGGTGGGGATTATGAAAACCAGTTTGAACCGGTCTCTGGCCTTTGTGAATGCTCCGACTCTCATACTAATGATGATTGAATTAATCTCTTAACAAACACGTTTGTTTTTCTAATTCGCCTCCACACACATAATTAATATAGCTCCAAACCCAACACCCAAATATTACAGCAGAGATGGCAATTACTCTTCCCTGATCTCCAGAAATCTCTGAACTATTGGGATCCTTCCTGAAGTAACTTCTGAAGCACAGTGAATAGGGCCTCCTCACCAGGAACAGAACCCTGCAAGCCAAGACTATGTCTGAGAGGATTCACTGTCTACAAGGGAGGAAATTTTTTACCAGCCTGTTCTAAACATTTCCGTTCACAGTTTAGTGTAAAAGTAATTATTTTTTACTACTGCTCTGTAGGTATTCAGTGGCCAGCCAAAGCTAAGAAGTCCCTAAATCCTTTGGGCTGGAGGTCCTGATTTATCTTTGATGGTAGTAGGGTTATACCCAAGTTATAATTTCAGTGTTCTACTACTTACAACCTACTTCAAAAATGCTCAACATTTTTCCACACCTGAGAAACTTTCCTAGATTGCACAAGTACTCAGATTCTTCCTGGAACCCTTAATGTTCCACTTAAAAATCCTTTCTCAGAAATACTTCTTGGAAATTTTCTGAGAGACAAATTTCCATGTAAGAAAGCAAATTCAGAGAAAACTTACATTTCATGGCTATTTGACTTCATCAATGTTTTGAAAGAGAAATGATGAGAATTTTCCATGCTAATTTTTATTTCATAAGATAATACAAAGTGATTATTTTTTCTGTTGTTTAAAAATAAAATGGAAAACAAAATTCAAAACAATTTTTAGGCAATTGGCTGAGAATTTAAACTTTTGTCACAACTTGTAGAAAATTCAACAAATTGAAATTTCTTTTGAGACAGAAAGGTAGTTTTTTTAATGTGAAGATAATACAAATAAAGGACTATGGACATTATTTGTGGAGGTCCCTTCCCCTGAAATCCTGGGGGGAGTGACCCTGCAGGGTACGGGTCTGTCCCTGTCCCCATGTCCTGTGTGCCCCATACCTGTTCCTGATTGGGGGGTTTGGGTGTGCCTGGGAGCCCAGGAAGAGAGCAGGGTCCCATGACTGGAGGCTGCCTGGGAACTCCAGCTATGCGGCTGGAGGAATAAATTAATCTCTGAACATCTAAAGAAATATTGCTTCATTTTTCCTTCCAAGTTCATCGCTGTCTTATATATGTTGTGAGGATTCCCCTCATTACAACAATTATTTAAAGGCAATTGTAGAAAAGTCTGACTGGAAAGAAAACAATTGTTTACAAGAACGTTTTAATAGTGCACTCAGTTCTTCAAGTCAGGATGGAAAATCCTCTGCATCAATTGTAGAGGACCTGAGGAATGAGGATATCATTATTTTGCCACTCATAGTTTTATTCTTATTTGCCTTTTATTGTGAATTAAACCAGATTTATCATATACTCTAAGGTAATAGATGTAAAGGAAAAACAGTTTAGAACTGGTATACTGAGAGCTAATTCACATTAAAAAGTAAATTTTTTTCAAGTTTGCTATCAATCTGATGGGAAAAACTGACAACAAATGAGGTATTCCCGTTTAAAAAAAATATACATACATTTGATGGAGAAATAAAAGAATAAGACACAGAAACATTAAATAAGAGATATAACATATCTGGTTAGAATCTTTGTGAAGGTTCACTGGTAAAAAGTAAGACATTCATATGGTTGTAAGAACTATAACTAATGGTTGTAAAAAGACCAAAACTGCAAATATGAAAGCAAATGTAAATTCACCTACTTCAACCAATCAAAGTGATAAAAAGACCCCTTAAAACTCCCAAAAAACCCACACTTCATTTTTTTTATAATGAATGCTCCTAAACTACTGAACATATAAGTTGGCTTAGATTTTTAGTAATTTCCTACTGAACCATTGAGCTGAGAGAAGTGTTGCTGTTAACTGAGGAAATAAAATGCCCGAAAAGTTCTTGGACACCCTTGAGCACAGCAAAAGGAAAAAAAAAACTCACTTAGGCTTTGGCTGTAAGTAGAGCCTATATATACACAGTAGAATACATATCATGTATATATATACACATAACTCATCCTATAAGCCACATAAAAGGGGCACCTTCAGCTTAGACTGAAGATTCTTGTAGTTCAATATCCAGCATTCTCTGTGGGCATATCATGGAACAGGGACACGCGGAGGTTTCCGTTCTCTCTCTCCCTTTCTTTGCATCTCCCGCTGTTTGGTTTCCTTTTTCCTCATCACTGAGCACAGGAAAGACATATTCTGTGGCCTATCCAGCATCATTGCAAAATCTCTGTCCTGAGTGGCAATGACTAACCTGAGGCCATCACACAAAGTATAAACCAAGGGCTTTTTTCATTGTTTTCTTTGTCTCATGTTTAGTGACAGTGATTCTCCTCTGATCAGCCAGTGACTGCATACTGCGGGATCCTTCCCAATGAACAAGGTGAAATCATCAGCCAAATGTGACATGTCACAATTTATTGAAGTCCCACACAATCCCTGACTTCTCTGAATAACACCCACCTGAACTCCTTGCTTATAAAGGGTTGTAGTGGGTTGAATCTGAGTTGATAGACAGATTTTTAGACCAATAGCGCTTCTTACAATTTACACATTTAAACCACACGGAAAGGCAGTAGTTCCTCTTGTTCCAGCCCACCTGAGGGAGGTGGGGGTGGCATTGGAGCCTCCAGGCCCTGCCAGGCTGGGCTGGGCCGGGCCGGGTCGGGTCGGGCTGAAGCCCCGGCCCCTTCTCCTCTTCCTGATGCTGCAGCACGGACCCTGGGTCGCTGGGGAAGGAGCCATCCCAGAGCCCAGGCAGCTAAACCCAGACATGGACTGGCACAGCTAAACCCAGCCATGGACTG
The DNA here is from genome assembly GCA_020086605.1 of Lanius collurio. Lineage (NCBI taxonomy): Eukaryota > Metazoa > Chordata > Aves > Passeriformes > Laniidae > Lanius > Lanius collurio. The sequence continues at coordinate 9,942,868 of JACBWW010000004.1, read as the reverse complement.
CTACACACCTGGAATCTTTCCAGAGCGGCTTCTTGGGACCGGCGGGCCCCCCTGCACCATTCTCCACATGGAGTCAGTGGGAGCCGGTGGGAGCCTCCTTTCTGCAGCCAACAGCACAAAAAGAGTCAGGCTTTCTTCACCATAAAGCCTGAACAAGAACATTCTTCAACATAGAGGCTTCGGAGTCAGAGAGAGTGTGAGCCATGTGAGACTGAGCTGGAAATGGCGATGGAGAAAAGGGGCGGTGCCGCGTTCCTTGTGCAGAGCTTAAAAATACTTCTGGCATGTGGTGGTAAGAAACTGTAATATCTCAACCTGTTTGTGTCTTTAATCCATTTGGAGTGCATGGGGGGATGGAAGACTTACATCTAGCCCGTGAAGATTGTGAAGAATTGCCTATGCCAGGATATATAGAAGCAGTGAGAGGCTTTTAAGGATTTGTAGCAGAAAAAGCTTTTGTGTTCAGGCCAAAATGATCCATCCTTAAAAAGGATAACCCTATGTGATGGCCCATGTATGTGGCAGTGTGAAAAAACTGATATTTTTTCATAGAAGAGACGTATTACACCACAGCAGATTGTTTCTTTCTGGGTGGGTTTGTTGTTGGGAGCAGCTTGAGAAACCATGTGAAGCAAGAAGAAGAAACCCTTTTTTCCTTAAGCATGAGAAAGAGACTTTTCAAGAACTGTAACACTGACTAGAATCCTATGTTGTGTTATCTTTTGTGCTAGTTAAAAAGGAAGAGTAAAGTGCTGAGAAGAAAGGAGGAGGGGGGAGGGTGTGTGTGTTTTAATTTCTTGTTATATCTTTTAACTTATCATTCTGTTAGTAATAAAACTTTCTCCTTGTACTGCAACCGTTTAAGTTTGAACCTGTTTTTTGCCTCGCAGCTATCTAGTTTTCCTCAATATTTTCTTATTTTGTTTTCCTTATAAAATAACTGATATTTTATATGCTTGACACTTAGTTGTGTCAAACCACAACAAGGGTATTACCTCCCTACTAGTGTATGATTGTTTTTAGCTCCTGTCCTGAGGAACCTTACAAGTTTTTAGAAATATGGGATATATACTGACCAAACCATTATAATATGTGGACATATCTTTCAAAGAATTCTATGGCAAAATATTCTGGCTACTGCTGTAAAAGACAATTAAACGTTTCTATAAATACATCAGCGATAAGTAGCTAAAGAGAATCTCCATCCTTTATTGGATGCAAGAGGGAAGATTGTGACAATGGATGAAGAAAAGGCTGAGATTCTGAGTGCCTTCTTTTCCTCAGTTGTTAATAGTCATACCAGTTGTTTGCAGGGTACCCAGACCCCTGAGCTGCAAGGCAGGCACAGGGGGAAGAATGAAGCCCCCATAATCCAAGGGAAAATGGTCAGCAACCTCTTGTACCTCTTAGACACACACGAGGGTAATGAAGGAGCTGGTGGAAGAGATCACCAAACCAGTTTCAATCATTTATCAGCAGTTCTGGCTCTCAAGGGAGGTCCCAGACAAAAGGAGGTTGGCAAATGTGCTGCCCATCTACAAAAAGGGCCAGAAGGAGGATCTGAGGCATTACAGGACAGTCAGCCTGACCTCATTACCAGGGAAGGTTATGGAGCAGATCCTCCTGAGTACCATGACATGGCATGGAGAGGACAACTGGGTGATCAGGCCTACCCAGCACAGGTTTATGAAAGGCAGGTCCTGCTTGACTGACCTGACCTCCTTCTCAGCTTAGAGAATGAGGAATGGCTGTAGATGTTGTGTACCTGGAATTTAGTAAAGCCTTTGAAACTGTGTCCCAAAGCATCAACTCAAAACAACCACCTGCAAAGCTACAGGCTGGGGGCAGAGTGGCTGGAAAGCTGCCTGGTAGAAAAGGACCTTGGGATGCCAATTGACAGCTGAACCTGAGCCAGCTGTGCCCAGGTGGCCAAGAAGGCCAGTGGCATCCTTGTATTCTGTGTCAACAATAGTGTGGCCAGCAGGACCAGGGCAGTGATTGTCCTCCTGTACTTGGCACTGGTGAGGCCACGCCTCAAATCTTGTGTTCAATTCTGGGCCCCTCATGACAGGAAAGACATTGAGGGGCTGGAGTGTGTCCAGAGAAGGGCAACAGAGCTGGGGAAGGGTCTAGAGAGTCATATGGGGAGTGGCTGAGGGGGTAGGGGTACTTAGCTTGGAGAAAAGAAGGCTGAGGGGGACCTTATCACTCTCTACAACTCTCTAAAAGGAGGAAGGAAGGTGTAGCCAGGTGGAGGTCAGTTTCTTATCCCAAGTTACAAGTGATAGGACAAGAGAAATGGCCTCAAGTTGCTCTGGTGGGGGAGTTTAAATTGAATATTAGGAAAAAATTCTTCATGGACAGGGTTGTCAAACATGGGAACAGGCTATCCAGGGACGTGATTGAGTTACAACTCCTGGTAGGATTTTGAAGATGTATGGATGTGTCACTTAGCGACAGGGTTGGACTTGACAGTCCTGGATTAAGGGCTAGAGTTGATCTTAAGGGTCTTTTCCAAATGAGAAGATTCTATGTTTCTATGACAGTCAAGTTTATAATTCAATATTTTGTCATTCATAGAACTACAAATTCAGCAGTTTCAAAGAAACCTGAAGTTGAACTAACTGTTCTGCACTTCAGATGTTTACTTCCAAACTTTTGAAAAAATTGAACATCAGACTTGTCACTTCCTATTTCTGTGGTAGGGAGACAATTTTACTGTTGCATCAGTGTGGAAAGCTTAACATTTTCCTTGAGACAGATGAGTGCCCTTGCATGCATATTAACAGTCAGGGTAATATGTTGTTACTTGTTCTTTGACTACATTTTTTCCCTCTGAATACTCTTCTATTGTTAGTTCAACTTGGAATAGTGGTTTAAGCTCAAACACTGCAAAGGAAGAACATGTGCAATGGATTGAATTTTGTGTTTTGCCAGTGCCCCCCTTGAACACTTCTTTTACACTTTGAACATCTACTGGCCCCTCAGGCTCTTTGAAATTATCTTTTTGAAAAAGAATATATTATTTTGTGGCATGACTTCTGCAAGTTTCTTTCCTTTAAAGTTGTCCTCGTTCTTTCTAATTACAGATTTAAATTTAATCCTCTGGGATTGTTCTTTTTGGCAGGGGGGCATTCCCTGAACTGATAATGACTTCTATTTCTGAAATTTTTCTTTTTAATTCTAGTTTAGTTTTTGGTGTGAATGTGCTTTTTTTTCCCCCCCCTTTTCAAGTTAAGGTTTCTTGGATTTATTTCCAAATGCATTTTTACAGGAAAGCAAGCTGCAAGATCTGGTTATGACAGAAAACTGTGACCTAGGAAAATCTGCAGTTCCTTTAGCTTGACACGAATTACAAGTGTCTGTAAGAAACTGTAGAAAAGTACCTTGTCTAGATTTGCTATGAATCCAGTACTGTAGGTAAATTTAGTACGCCTAATTTTCAGATTGGGAAACACAAAATTTATTATTGCCTTATTTGAATGCCATAGAGATGAGTTTTCCTTCACTGTGATTTTAATTTGGAAGTAGGCTCCTCTACAGAAAGCTGACAGCTTCTAAGAACTTTTCTTGTTTCCCTGCCATAATCTATTAAAACCCAAAAAGGTAAGATATAGATGTCCTGTATTTTTTTTATGGAATAACAGAAACTACAATGCAAAACACATGCCAAGACTGGTAATGTAGCTCTTAGAGGGAGTCAAGAGACAGCTTTTTAGAAGAGAGATGAGAAGGAGCTACACATCTGATAGAGTAGAAGCAGCACACTTTCTAAAGACTTTGAAATAAACATCTTTGCATGAAATGAATGCCCAGACTTCCCAAAAAGTTCTCTGCCTAGCAGAGATAACTTACTGTGTATTTCTCAGGCTAAAGGCAGAGGGCTTTCTGAAACTCCTTACTGGCATTGCTGTGCCGATCTAATGTATATGAGCAGTAAAGTAATAATTATTTGTTCGTAAAAAAAAAAATTGTTTGAACCATACTTAAGCCTTAACTCTGAATTATGGAAGTAAAATAGCAAAATTAGAAACTTTTTTATGTCATGTTTATTCATTGTTGTTGTTCTACCATAGTACATTTGTCTGCATATTTCAAGGCTGTACAAAGATTGGTGTAAGTGCTTAATACCTATTAACAGACTAACCCACTTTAGTCAATAATTTACCCCTCCTGCAACCAGAGATCAGACATATACCAGGAACATGAGCAAAGAAATAAAATAATGATATTGTAAAAACCTGAAGAAAAAAAATAGATAGGAAAGTGAATAAGAAAATAAAATATGCGTATTCATTATGAGTGTGACTGATTATTGTGTCTCTTAATAGTGAAAACAGCTCTTTATAATATTGTGGCTATACTAACCATGAAGCAGATGAGAAAAGGAGTACCAATGTTGTATTACTGGACAGTCTGGGCACAGAAGGGGCTATATCAAGAGACATGGCAAGTGCCACTGATGGGATATGGGTGTTATTGGTAGGGTGCTTGATCCTACATACAATACTGGAATGGCGCTTACTGACATGGGTAACCTCCCAGGTACAGAGAGTAATGGTACAGATGCTGGCATGAGGGGGAGATGGCTTGTGCTTCCTGCTGCCTGGGAGCTTCTAGAAGCTACCTTAGGTGCAGGCATTAGCTAGAAGCAGTCTTCTGGCTGCTCTGAGCTATATTGATTCACAATGGTTGGCTCCAGGGTACCAAACTGCAGAGATCAGATCTACCTCTTCTTTTCTTAGATCAGATTCTTAGAACCTCTAAGGTTTGCCCTGGAATGAGTCTAGGAATGATTCCACAGAAACAGTAGGCAGGGCAGTATATATCTGCAGGGGAAAAACACAGGTTCTTTGAGACCCTTTTGCAGCAGCCAAGCTGGGACAACAGCTGACAGGCAAGGGTGTAATAGACTCACTGGACAACAATGGTACTATGCAAGGTAATAAGCATTATACATGTTAAGGTCTATGCTAGTTATGAACTTCATGTTGGTAGGAGGATGGACACAAATAGTAAAGTGTCATAACTTGTACCTATTTGTCTGTCAACATGTAAAAAATAGGAGAGAAGGCAGCTGTGAGGGAAGAAGCAGACATACACAACTCTCTCCACCCACATGCTCCTCATCTTCCCTGCTAGAGGATGTATCTATGCTGTCAGTATCACATAGGCCTGTTTTGTCCCAGAGCTAATGACAGTTCTGCATGAATGCAACCTTCTTTAAAAAAAAAAAAAAAAAAAAAAGAAGCAAGGCCCAAACAAACATGCAACTATGACAACTTAAATTGATGAAGAATCTCATCTACAAAAAACAGTGAATAACAGCAGTTAAGAGGTGGAGAGCCCCTCTGTAGCCATGCCATACTCATCAGGTCTAATATTTGATTTAAGAGTGGTCATCACCACATACCTAACTTGTACATTAACTTAATCTTTTTTCAGAGGGTTCACGATTTTTCCCATGAAGAGCATAGTGTTCTCCATAGTTATGACCATTAGGAAGGGCCTGTCGAATCTAGCCGTAACTGGAACTGACATAGGCACTATTTCCATGCCTGTTGCAGCTGCTGCTTCGGTGCCAGTCTCATCCACCTTTACCACAGCCTTATGAATAGCCTGTGAAGAAACAGACATTTTATAAGTCAAGGGACTACAAAACTAGTCACCTAAATAAGAATGAGAGTTAAAAGTGCCTGAAGAAGTTACTGGTAATGATGCCATGACAATTTTTTACCTTTTTTTTATACCCCTTTTATATGCCTTTTTAGAGCTTTTGTATTCTTTGTGTTTTTTAGCCTACATTTTTAGACTTATTTTGTTAAGCTAAGAAACTAAACACTTCAGAAGCCTCGTAGTTAGGAATCAGAATGCCCCAGATCCCAAGGTCCTCTCCAGAACACATTTTGTGAACTAAGCTAGAACCATCCAGGGGAAGGTTATTTGGGGTGGGGGGCCCATTCAAGCCTCTCATTGGGGAATTTTTGATAGATATGCTAATTAGTAAGACCTATAATGTTATACCAGATCTTTTGGGGGTGTGCATTGTGGTTTGCATTTCGGTGCATTTGACCTGGACCTAGTGCACCTAAGGATCCTTAAAACAAATACCAAGGTAAAATCCCTTTTTCCCTTCTAACTGTGTTTGATTTTTGATTTTAAGACCAGGAAAAGATATCAGTAAGAAACAAGTATCAGATGGACAGGTGTGAGTCCACTGCTTAAAGACAGCAAAGTTAGGGAAAAAAAAATAGCAAGCTACATGCTGCACAACTCTCTAGCCCCAGAGAGGAAACGTTACTCTCCAGGGGAGGGACATGTCCCTGCCAGTGAAAACGTTTGCTTTGTTTTTTTTCTTATTCCTTGCATCCACTCATGGAGATCTGTACAACTAGACCAAATGTTAAGAGAGTAAGATCATATTTAACTTGTTTTGGAAGTTCATATAGTTGAAGAAATAACATGCAGATTAGCCCAGTGAATAGAAATTTGAAATTATGTTTCCTATGTTTTTTCATGTTTTGGGAAAAATGAAGGGCCAGAAATGGAGGGTTAAAGCAGAGAAACACAAAATTTTTACCTTTCAGTATCAAGACACTGACAGATCCTGAGTCACTGATGTCTACTTGAGGTCATGAGGGTGGTTGTTTTCTTCATTAGACAATTAAGTTTGCACTGATTGTCAGCTTTAAACTCTAGGTTTATTGAAGCATGACTATCTGTAGCTTTTGCCTGGGCCTAGCAGTCATTGTTCATATGCTTGAAGCCAAAAGTTTGCAATAACTGCCTTTTCCTTTCCCCCAAAGAGTCGAAAAGCAAGCAGTGTTTTTCCTGTCCCCTTACCTCCATAAAATACAAGCAGCGATACACCCTACAGCTCCCTAATTGCCCACAAGCAGGCTAAAGAAGGCAGACTCAAACAGAAGCAGCCATGCAGTGACTGTAACACCCTGCAGGAGGGTACCAACGTATGGATAGATGATGATTTGGTCATATCTGTTTTATAAGGTTGTCCCATGCAGGTCAAAATAACCCAGATTAAAAATTACAGACTTGTAACTTGCTCCAACCCAATTGCACATACAGTGCGAGTAACGTGAACAAAACACTCCGTATGCCAACAGCTGCCTTTTCATGTGAAGAAAAGCCTCTTTACATGAGTTTTGCACCATGAATAGTAGACAAAGTGATACAAGTATCTGTAACCATGACCCCACAAAACTAAAAGCAGTATGACTTACCTGGGAAATTCTGTGCTGGGGCTGTCCAGTGATCCCAGAGAGGTCAGCTTTATCAGTAAATAGATCCATAATGCCCATTTTATATAAGGTATCTTTTAGGTCATATGTCCCATAAAGTGTGAATTTTGGAAGATACAAATTTACTGAGCTGCCAGAAAAGAAGTGCAAGAAGATGGTGAAACACTTGTTCAGTTATCACAGAATAACATAAAGACAAACTGATTTTGCTTTCTTCCTGAAGACTTTTTGCCTGCAGGTCCTCTCTTGCCTACATAGGAGATGTACATTTTCAGAAGTTAGTGATCTTTTGTGCAATCTGCTGGAAGCACTTTCATCATGAGCCATTACTGAGGATGCAGAGGATTCACTTTGTGAAAAAGAGATTCCTTCAGGTGTCTCAAGTTGAGCACAAAAAAATTGAACACATTCAAGTTCACTGGTTACTTTTGGGGGAAAATATTGGCCTTGTGTATTTATCATATAAAACAGGACAGAGAATACAAAACTATATCCACTGAACAAGTAGGGCAATAGTAAGCACTGATAGAAGGCATGGCAAAATAAAAGACAAAAGAACATTTACAGAATGTAGTTGTCAATAGATAATTATTTTTCTGTGTCAAGCCCAGAGTCTGACTTACTCAATTTTAAGTGACTAGATTGCTGCTTTCCATAAATTAACCAAAGCTCTATGCTTCTGATTCATTTCTTCCTTGTTTTTCCCATAATTGTCTAGCAATTAATTTTCAAAGGTAAAGCCCAACATTTACAGCTAGAAGCAGCGTAATGAGACACAGGTTAGTGATAGTGCTGACACTAGGTACTATTTTCTGGTGAGAAACCAGGGCAGCTCTCCAGGGCTCTAGGTCAGGGAGATATGGAACACTTAATGAAGCCAGCCAAAGAGAAAATCATCCAGTGGGCAGGTGGGAAGGAAAAGGCCCATATGTCCAGCATTGCTCCAGCATTTAATGGCAACTCTGGCTGTATCCAGAAACAAGAGTGCTGGTGGATTGATATCTTACTTCTCTCTGATTTCTGTCTGTGCTGGTTGCTGTCCCAAATGAGGATGCAGCTATCACTGAATCATCTGCCTGCCTATTACCTAAAGACACTCCTTCATAAGCCCCACTTGCTTCCAGTGTAGAGGAAAGGGAAAGCCACAGACAGACAGTAGCAGTGCAACCAGCTAAGGGAAGCAATCAGCAGGATACACTTTCCAGAAGTGAAAGTGATGTTTTCTCTACAGTTCAGTCATTTAAAATATCTCAGCTGTCTGTACTGGTGACACTTCAGCACTATCCTCTTTGTCAGCCAACAGTAATGAAAGATGTCCTTCATAATACTTCTGCCACTAATACCAACGTCAGTTTGCAGGCAGAGAAGGGACGAGCATAGGTAGCCCACAGCCCTTAAATTATTCCATATGATACTTTCCTTTATTAAGACCTCCCAGAGACTCCAAATAATAGCAGAGGCAAGTAATTGCTTTAAAATCTAGAGGGAAAAGGAGGAGTTTGTGTCCTTATTTAGTAGGAGAGAATGATTATGATGAAAAATGGGGAGCAGCATGAAACAAACTTGTCTCTGACAGTGATTCTTTTTCATAAGATGGAGAGAGGGAATACAAATCCCTCCAATTATATTTCCTATCCATCTTGATGATTGTAAAGGCAATTGTTTCTTTGGCAAAAATTATTCATAAGTATCTTGATTCACCATCTTATTTGTCCTGTAGTCACAAACCACATAGCTACTTCCAGAAGTTTCAAAACTGCAAAGGTGCACAGAGAATGACACATTTTTTTCTGGGGTTTTGGGGGTTTTTTTTGGTTGATTTTTTTTTCCCCATATGAAAAAGAAGTTAGATTCCTTTAAAAAAAGTTAACAGTGAATCAGAAGTAAGAGCATGAGAACAGTTTTGGTTTCCTGCATTCAGATGTAATTTTTGTTTTGAGAAGGGACCATCTAAAACACGATTTTCAAATGTCTATGTGTAAAGGTCATTAACGTGACACATCAAATTAATGAATGAATACAAGGGCTTGATACTGTAAAGGTGTTGTACCTATGCTTGTACATATATTTTGAGAAAGGCTATTGCCATACATGACACTGAATGCAAGGACTCTAAAATTTTTGAAAGCATATAAACTTTCTACCTTCTAGTCTCAAAGCTACCTTGAATTGAGTGTAACTTACTGGAATTTTGCCTTCCTAAGTCCTCAGATAGCCTGAATAAATGGCTCTGCTCTATACCCTCATCATTGATCTTTGCCTTCACCGTTGCAGAATGGAAGTTGTTATTTCAGAACAAACTGTACAGTTAGTGTTAATTTTAATAGGCAAAAATTAAGAAAGAGACAAGAAAAAAGGCTGAAGGGGTAGGAATTTACTCGTAAATAGGAGAAAGGAGAAGACCTTCCCTCCAAAAATTAAGAACAGATCTAAGTCCAAATACTTGGGCCTATTGAGAGTTGAAGATGGAAAAAAAAAGCAGAAATAGCAAAATTCTTAATCTGTGAAGGTTTTCACTGCGTGCAGTACTGAATGTGAAAACACACTAAAGAGCCAGATTCAGCTTTGGTCAGGAGATTTCTTCTGTAGATTTAAACAGAAGTAAAAATGACATACTGACACTGTGCCATACCCCAGCTCCTTTGTTTCCTTGCCCACCATCTGAACCAAGAACTGCAGAATTTTACCTTTTTGTGACTAATGTCCTCCACCTTGACATACGTTCACAAGACAATCTTTTCTCCAGCTTCCTCATCCTTCCTCTATCAGGTAGAATAAAAAATGCTGAAGCACCTCCTTTGTAATCCATTTGAACCACAGTGGAAGACAGCTGCTCATCATAGCCGTGCTTGAACAGGCCCATTCCAAACATCATCGGGACTTCAACAGCCTTGTTCCCATCCACAAAAAATTTGCTCATTTTAGTGTATTTTGGATCAAAAGGTTTTTCCCATTCAGCTTGAAATATAAGAGACAAAGTTACAGGATATTTTGAGGACATGAAACCATAGGACATATTAACACAGGACACATTCTTAGGTGACAGAAACTGGTACAGTTGGATCAGCTTCAAAGACAAACCGATTTGCAATGATCAAAATCTTACTGAGTACTCAGAATAATTCAATAGCAACCCGCAGTAGGTAGAATGTGAAGTAAAAACACTCCCTCAGATCTTAGAGCAGGCTGAAAAATCCTTCATTTAGATGAGTTATCAAGGGTTCTACCTTGTACTTTTCCTCCATGATAACAGGGTTTTTTTATAATAAAGCCCTTATAAAATCCAGCCTTTATCTAAACTCAAAGAAAGATTCTCTCTCTTTCTTAGGAACCAAAGACCAAAATAGGCTTGTAAAGGGTGACACAAGGGATGAATTCTCCAGAGAAATTAAGGGATTTGGGTTACTTGGAGAGAAGTGTTGATAACTCACATTAGCTGATGATGTATAGAGTCATAAAGAACTTAATTTTACCAGGCTGCTGAGTTAAGAAACAAAACAGAAACTTTTTCCACTGTCATCTTCACCATATTAAACTTTCAAAGGTTTCTCACTTAGTCATGGTCAGACAAACTGTCTGCATTGAAACTCTGAAAGATTCTTATCCTTAGCAGACAGGAACTTCTGAGCCAAATTCAGGCGTCCACATCATACGTTTAAGAGGCTGAGCAAATTTTTAAAAGAGGGAAAATTGTGGAGTTTTGGAAGGCTTTCTTTGTTTTTATTTTAATTTTTAAGAAATCTTGTTCTTCTGTAGTAAATTTTGCCTTCTAGAGCAAAACCAATTTATTATCAAACGTAGTGGGCAAAAGTAGAGCAGCGATGCTAAGTAAGGTAAGTGGCATCAGGAAAACCATGAACAAGATGCAACTCCTTTTGACTTCTGATTTCTATTTGAACACTGATTACTAGGCAGCTTGTTACAAATGAAATTTATCATCTGCTGTTTCTGCCATCTGACCTAGCCTGCACTACTAAATAACTTCTGAAAAAGTGAAATGAGACTTTAGTGCATGTCTTGGTCTCTGAAAGCACACATTGACAACTGCAATACTCTAAACAGGGAAAAGTTGCTACTTTTATATACTTCATGTACTTTTATATGCTTCATTAATAGTGACTTCTATCATCACATATATAACTCACAGGACTTTTACGTTCTTATGCTTAAGAGGAAAAAAAAGCAGAATGAATCACAATAACGTGAATGACACCAGTCCTGAAAAATTTAAACATTAATCTAGTGCTCAGCTCAGGGAAAACGAATTGATTTCATAAAGAACTTTGATCAAAAACTGAGTAGGATGCTCTGGGCTTTGGGATAGCAAACTTTGGCCTTTTCAGAGATCTGCTTGGGATAAAGCCATGGAGGGAAGAGGGCTCTAAGAAAGCTTGTTTGTCACAACCATCCCATGCAGCACCACAGGCTAGGGGCAGAGTGGCTGGAAAGTTGCCCTATGGAAAAGCACCTGGTGTTACTGGTTGACAGCAGCTGAACCTGAGCCAGCTGTGCTCAGGTGGCCAAGAAGGCCAGTAGCAGCCTGGCATTCTGTGTCAGCTATAGCATGGCCAGCAGGACCAGGATTGTTCCCCCTTTACTTGGTACTGGTGAGGCCACACCTCAAATCCTGTGCTCAATTCTGGGCCCCTCATAGCAAGAAAGACATTGAGGTGCTGGAGCGTGTCCAGAGAAGTGCAACAGAGGTGGTGAAGGATCTAGAGAGTCAGTCATATGAGGGCCAGCTGAGGGAGATGGAGTTTTTTAGGCTGGAGAAAAGGAGGCTGAGGGGGGAACCTCATTGCTCTCTACAGCTGCCTGAAAGGAGGCTGTAGCCAGGTCAGGGTCAGTCTCTTCTCCCAGGCAACAAGTGACAGGAGAAGAGGAAATGGCCTCAGACTGTTCCAGGGGAGGTTCAGGTTGGACACCAGGAAGAATTTCTGCACTGAAAGAGTTGCCAAACATTTTAACAGGCTGACCAGGGATATGGTAGATTAACGATCACTGGAAATATTCAAGAAATTACTGGACTTGTCACTTAGTCCTACAGTTTATTTGACATGGTGATGTTCAGTCAAAGGTTGGACTCAAAGATATTAGAGATCTTTTCCAGCCTTCTGTGATTCTATTAATATTCAAGGATGACTTCCACCAAGCACAGGAGTGATCCATCCTAACAAAGAAGAAGTCAGGTAAAAATGACAGGAGGTCTGTGTGGATGAGCAAGGAGCTCCTTGGTGAATTCAAACACAGACAGGTAGCCTACAGAAGGTGGAAGCAAGGATAGATAACCTGGGAGGTATAAAAAGAGATTTTCTGAGCCTCTAGAGATTAGGTTAGAAAAATTAAAAGTGTCATAGAATTAAATCTGGCCAGGGACATCAAGGACAAAAAGAAAAGCTTCTGTAGGTATGACAATGATAAAAGGAAGACTAAGGAAATGTGAATCTCCTCCAGAAGGAAATGGGAAACGTGGTTGCCCAGGACATGGAGAAGGATGAGGTACCTGACAACATTTTTTGCCTCAGTCTTAATTGGCAAGTGCAGGGACTGGGAGAATAAAAAGCTGTCCACTGTAGAAGAAGATCAGGTTCAAGACCATACAGAGAACCTGAAGATGAATGTGTTCATGGACCTGATGAAATGCATCTGCAGATCCTGAGGGAAATAGATGAAACAGCTAAACCACTGTCCATCATATTTGAGAAGTTATGGCAGTCTAGTGAAATTCCCACTGACTGAAAAAGAGAAATGAGAATTCTTATTTTTAAAAAGTGAAGAAAAAGAAGACCTAGGAAACTATCAGGCTTTCTCACCTCTTTGAGTGGCAAGCTCATGGAACAGATCCTCCTGGGAACTATGCTAAGACATATGGAAAATTAGGAAGTGATTGGTGACAAACAACATGACTTCCCTAAAGTTAAACGGTGCTAAAAGAAGAGTAATTGATGTCAGCCCCCTGGAGCTGTGCGAAGCATTTCACACTGTCCCACATAGCATCCTTGACTCTAAACTGGAGAAATGGGTGTGACAGATGGTCCACTCAGTGGATGAGGAATTGTCTGGATGGTTGCATTTGAAGGGTTGCATTCAGTGGCTTGTTGTCCAAGAGGAGGTCAGAGACGACTGGTGCTCCTTGGGGGTTGATGTTAGGAGCAGTGCTATTCAATATCTTTGTTAGTGAGAATTGAGAACAGCAGAATTGAGTGCACCCTCATCAAGTTTGCCCTTGACACCAAGATGGCATCATTTTGTTGACATGCTTTAAGAAAAGAGTGCCCTCCAAAGGGAAGTGATGCCATGCAGGGAGAGTGAGACAGTCTTGAGAGGTGGCCCCATTAGAACATTGAGAAGTTCAACAAGGCCAAGTTCAAGGTCCTGCCTGTGGGTTGAGGCAATCCCATGCACAAACTGGACAAATAGTAGATTGAGTTGAAAGCAGACCTGAGGAGAAGGCCTTGGTGCTGTTTGTTGATGAGAATCTCAGCATGGCCCAGCAATGTGTGCTTGCAGCCCAGAAAGCCAAACACATCCTGATCTGCATCAAAAAAAGTGAGGCCAGCTGGTCAAGGGAGAGGATTCTCCACCTTTGCTTCACTCTGGCAAGATCCCACCTGGAGTACTGCATTCAGCTCTGGGGTGTCCAATAAAAAGGGTGGGGACTGTTGGAGTAACTCCAGATGAGGGCCATCAAAATGATCAGAGGGCTGGAGCACCTCTCCTGTGACAGCAGGCTGAGAGAGTTGGAGCTGTTCAGCCTGGGAAGAGAAGGTTCCAGGGAGATCTTAGAGCCCCTTCCAGTACCTAAGGGGGGCCTATAGATGGGGAAAGACTTTTTATGCAGGCAGAGAGCAATAGGACAAAGAGGAATGACTGTAAACTGAAAGGGGAAAAATTCAAATTTAGATCAAATTTAAGGAATAAATCCTTCAGTATGAGGGTGGTGAGGCTGGAACAGAGAAATTGTAGATGCCTCATCCCTAGCAGTGATCAAGGCCAGGTAGGACAGTTCTTTGAGCACTCTGGTGTAGAAGGTGACCCTGCCTGTCTCAGGGGGGGTGGAACTAGATGATGATTAAAGTCCCAAACCATAACTATGAGTTAACACACAGATTAGACAGAGATGATATTCACTAATATTTTCCTCCTATTTCAAAAGGGCTCTTATTCCTGTTTTCACCTCTATCTTAGGCAGCTGCCTTCTAGGCACCTTCCTTCAAGTGTTTCACAGTGCTCAAGTGGCAAAATGAAATTTGAAGTATTCTTTATTGTTACCAGCTTGACTAAGGCATGAAAAGGGACTGGTGTATAATAGTGGAATAACATGTCCAGTAGCTCAGAGTCAGGAAAATATTGCCAGACTTTTGTCCTTGGAGAAGGACCTCTGTACTATGCTACACCACAAAAAAAGTCATTAGTACTGTGCAAGAAATTTTGTAATGCACAAAAAGTGAACAAGCACCTAAAAGTATAGACTGGTTATACAGCTAACTGAGGTTTAGAGATCCTCTCCAGATTAATACCAGCTCTAGAGACTTTTACCTACTCTTGATTTAAAGATTAAAATTGTTATTATATTATTGCTCTCAATGCTATTCTTTAATCCATTTGCTTTAAAATTGGAGAGCTAAAACTGAAACTCCACCACCTTTGGAGGAGCTAGGAAATCTTTGCAGTAGTAAAATGAACGTCTAATAAAAAAAAAAAAAACCAACAACCCTTACTGTTAGAGAATGTAAAAGTAACCTGTAATACAAAGTTATCTTTAATAAAAAGTTTCTCAAGTGTGTGTCCCCATTGTGCTACTAAATCTATTGCTCATTCTTCAAATACCTTTCAGTAAAAGAAAAATCAACAGGTTTATTTCCTGTTTTGAAAAACAAACCTGATGCATTATAAAAGCCTAAATGAAAACATTATTTGAAACAAACAAGTGTGTTTTCAAGTGAACTAAGAAACATCAGTCATCTGTATTTCAATTAGCTCCATTTAGTTGTGGCCAAATCGTCATGCATTAATACAAGGAGCAGAGACAGTGATGGAAAGCAAAACAAAACAGAAATATAGTTCTTAATTATTTTCAGGGGAAGCCTCATATTAGAAAGTGAAAACATCTAGGTTAACAGTTCTAAAAGGATAATTTTTCTTTTAAAAATTATCTAATATGCCATCTCCGTTTCAATGAAATGCTTGATGGTATTTTTATCAGTTAAGTTACAGAATATTATTTTTCTGACTACAAATACTTTGCTTTCAACATGTAATCATTAAGAAAGAGAAAGTTTGAAATAAGATGCAGTATCTATTAATAGACCACTGATTGAGCCTTACAGCCTTGATCCTCTTCTTCTCATTAGATCAGAAGTCTGAAAAGCTCTGGGAAGATCTGTAGACTGTATCTAAGCAGATTGCACAAGTTAAATAAGAAAAACAAGCTTATTGTCAATAGGCTTGTATTTGATACTGGTTGGTCAGTCTCTTCACTGGAAAATATTAGAATCTGCAAATCAAAAAAAAAAAGGTTGAAACCTATGCCTCTAGGCACACCAGGACTACAGACATGCTATCTGCAAAGGCGTACTTAGCAAAAAAATAAGGAGAACATGAGTGTGAAACTAAAGCTGTTGTTGCATGTTTAGTTTTGAATGCATAAACATACACAGTAACAGCAAAGCTGTTTACTAAACATATTTTCTATTTGATAAGATGTTAAGTTTTCCTTTAATAAAATTCTTTACATTTAACTCTGAACTTGCTGAACAAAAAAAACCAGCTGGATTGAAATTCACAGAAATGGATTTCAGCCAAGCATTTAAGGAAGTGTTTGAATCCCACTAGATTGCATAGGATTAGATGCTTTACTGCCTAGAGATGCCTTCCTCAACATATATTTCACTTAATCTTCTGAAGGAAAGAAGGTTATATATTAAAAGATATGGGGAAAATTGCCATATAGTTTGCTAGAAGTTATCAGTGTCACGTAGAACATAATTTCCAACAGCTTTGTTTCTAATTAAATATAAGTGAGGACCAAAAGAAAAACAAGATATCTGCAAAGCTATGTTGCAAAAACAGGTGAATTCCAAGACTGACCTAAGGAAATAATTTATGGAGTAGAAGAACATGGTATGCATATCTTACCGTTAAAATAAATGTAGCTAATAAGGAGAATTTCAGTAAGTGGATCAAGGTTATTTACGAGGTCCTTGATTTTCCCATTGGTTCTTCTCGCTACATATTCATTGATCTTTTGCTGGGCTTGATCAGACTGCTTGAAGTTCATTGGATAAACTTCTCCTTCATAGAAGTTTCTGAGATTGTTTAAAAATTTTTCTTGTGGCTTCAGTCGATCAAGCACAAACAGAACATTTCCCATATTCAACTGTAACCCCCCATTCCTTCTGTTTACCATTTGCATGAGTTGATGATAACCTTCATGTATGTCATTTTCAGAAATCTCACGAGGGTTAAAGCTAAGGACCCTAAGAATCTGTGTCAGGGTGTCTGATCTGGCACCCAGAGTCAGCATTGCAAAGGCAGTTGAGATGCTCAGAGGAGAGAAGAAAACATTCCCATTGTTTTCACGAGAAGAAATCTCTTTGTAGAAACAACATGCAAATCGACAAACACTGTTCTTTACACTCTGCAATGGCATGTTTTGGTTTCCTTGTCCTCTTTGATTCTGGTTTCTTACCCCTTGTTGATAGGGCTCATAGCAATAACTGTTGGAATGGATTCCAACAAGTAAAAGAAACAGGAATAGAAACTTCTTCATATTTCTGTGATTCTGGAAGAGAAGAAAAATTACATTTTGTTACAAATCTTTTCACCTTGTGTTTAGCAATACATCAATCCCTTCACTATACAGAGTTAGCACTAGTGACTCTGAGATGTTTGAATTGAGGGAAATTAGCTTTCTATTTCAAGGAAGCAGACTCTGGAAAATTACTCAACCTGCTGAAGAGGTTATGAAATATTAAAAATTAAAGTCAAAGAGGGATGAGGTAATTCCAAAGACGCCCTCATTAAAGTTAAGCTACAATTCATTTTAAACTGTTTTTTTTTTAATATTCTGTTTTCAATGTGGCTTTAAGTGATAAAAGAGTAAAAAATACAGGTCTATAGAGCAGAAAGTAAGGGAGCCAGTCAAGAGTAATCAGTCAAATTTGGAAATTTAACAGATGAAAAATCAAAGCAGAAAAAAGGCACACACTCTTTTGTGAAAGTTAAAACATAACATTTTTGAACGGACTGCTTGTAAACACATATGCAGGCACCTAAGAGAAAGCAAATGCACTTGTTAATGAGGAAGTGATGAACATTTATGGTGATTTCATAAAGCTTGAACAATTGAGCACAACTAAAGGAAAAAAGCAACTTCCACAAAAATAACAAAAGAAAGAAAAAGCAATTAGGATGTTATCAAGACCGTAGAAATACAGTGTTGTCTATTAAGAAGGAGAAAATTAGTATATACATAGAGAAATAAAAGGAAATAAGTGTGCCTGCTGCATGCAAAGGCATGTCCAGCCCAGTCACCAAATCAAATCACCTAAAATAAAATTTAAAAAGAAATAACAAAAAAAAATATTTTAAAAAAGTAGAGAAACTCTAGAGCAATCACAGTTTTTATCATCAGAAATATAGAAAAGGGTGATTTGGCAGAGAAGCCTGCAACGGTTGCAAGTGAAGATGAGTTAGTAAATTCTGGAGGACCAAAGATACTAAAAAATACAGATAGAACAGGAAAGCCTTTTCCAGAGCAACATGGAAGCCATTCATTCCACATCTATGGCAATACTTTTACCTCTAGAAATTAATACTGTATCACAATTGGTTCAATAACTTCTGCCAATAGAGAGAAGTTAAAATGTGGAATACCTGGAAATCCAAAGCATCCTCTTGTAGTATGTGATTATTTTATCTGTATAACCTTTTATAAAGCAAAGTTCTCTCTGGGGGAAAAAAAAATCTAATATTTTTGACTTGCACTGAGAAATGCAGACTTGGCCTTGTAAAAGCTTTGAATCCTTATCAGCTCCCACCATGATCTCACATTTATGTTCTCCATTTTCCATCATCTTGCTTCTCCCAAACTCAGTGAACTCAGAATACTGATCTCTGCTTTAATAACAGATGCTCTAAATATTCCTTAATTCACACTCTGAATATATGGTCATAGAAATACTGCTATGGCTAGGAAGGGCCTGAGCCACATGATAAACCACTTTCAGACTCCACTTTCATATCTAGAACACATTTATGTTTAAGCTCTGATTTTTTTGTGACTTGTTCCACCATCACTCTAATTCTTTTTGCCACAGTTCCTTTTTTTTCAAATTCTCTAGATACTTTAGAGAGCAATCCATAAGTCCTCACTTCCATTTCATTTCACACCCTACAATTTTTATTATCATCAATTTACTTAATTTAAAACACTTAGAAATGCAGTTTTCTTAAGGAGAGTTATGCCTTATGAATATGGCAATCTCACAGAGGAGTTCCCTTTTATGTTTTAAAAAACCCAACATCATAATTAAACAATACAAGATGCTTTAAACCAAAACCTGAATATGAACAAGATAATGTCTCAATTGATTATTCAAAAATTTTTGTCCTGGATATATTTTTTTGACAATTTTTCCACATTAAAAAAACCCCAAAACATTACTTACAGTGAATTCAAAAGGGTCCTGTTGTATTCACCCGGTCTGCACGGGTCCTTGCTCAGTTGTTTATGCTGCTGAACACAAAGCAGGGTATCCTCTAGTAAAGGTTAAGATCATCTAAGGGCTGTGACTCACACATTATAATTTTAGAGATTAGTATGATGTCGAAACTAGTTTTACTGGACACTTTACCGAATATGTTTCACACAGGACTTCTTATTATTCATGACTTCTTATTATTCATGACATCTGATCACTCTGGTCTGATTCAAACCCATTTTCCTCAGACTGAATCTACTGTTTCTTAATATCAGACATTCATATACATCTCAAGTGCCTCAATCTACTATTTTATGAGCAAGTCACCAGCAGTAGTAACTACAGAGAAATATTTTGAACATAATTTGCATAATTTCCAGGATTTCAAACAGCATTGCTGCCACTAAGGCAGGAGGACAAGGCTTGATGGACCAGGAAAATCAGAATTTTTGTGATCTAACCTGGTTTGTCTCCTGCATATCCATGGCTGGGATTGACTGTCTCCAGGTGAAGCCAGTCAGGATTCTAATAGGTGCAAGGCTTAAAACACTGTTGTGCCACAGTAGCAAATGCTGTCATATGTGTACCTGGCTATCCACTCCCAGACAGGGAATCCACTGGCAGCAAGAGCTGTGGTATTGACTCCTGGGCCACTTGTATGGCCCTGTGCCCAGAGAAGAAGAATGCAGCTGGGATGCCATTGAATGCAGGTGATCCCAGTTACAAGCATGGCCTGGGGACAGGGGGTGGAAACCTAGGAACATGGGTGTTAAATAGAGCAAGGCTTTAGATCAGCTTACTATCTTATGATCTGGGATGTGGGGAGCAATCCCCTCTGATCGTGTGCCAAGTTCAGCTGGGTCACATCAGACAGCCTGCTATCCTGTGCTCAGCTTTACTCCTGGCTGCAGAATGACTGAAGCATCATAGGAGGGAGCTCTGGGGACCACACAGCCCAAACCCTTGCTCAGACCAGGTCATATACACTGAGTTGCTCAGGATGGTGTCCTGCTGGGTTTTGACTACCTCAACAACAGAGACTCCATAACCTCCCTGAGCAATCTCTCTATTGCAGTGTTTGGCAGCACTGACACTGAAACAAGTTTTCTCTACATTTAAATGGAACTTCTTGTATTTTAATTTGTGCTCATTGCTTCTTGTCTTGTCACTAGATGCCACTGAACAGGGGCTATCTCTCTATTTACTCATCTCATCAAAAACTGGGTGATTATACACACTATTGAGACCTACAAAGGTCTTTTTTTTTTTCTCTAGGCTAAACATTTCTAGCTCTCTTAGCCTCTCCTCATATGTAAGATGCTGCAATTTTTCAATGACAATTCTGACACTTTAATAGAATCATTCTGGTATGTCCACATCCTCCCTGCACTGTGGAGCCCAACAGTGGTTGCAGCTCTCCAGATGTGTATAGCAGGGATGAGTAGAGAGAAAGGATTAATTGCAGTGACCTGCTTATAGAATAATGGAATGGTTTGAGTTGGAAGGGACCTCAAATATCATCTAGTTTGAACCCCCTGCTGTGGGCAAGGACACCTTCCAGTAGACCAGGTGGGTCAAAGCCCAAACCAATCCCAGCCTGAACACTTCCAAGGATGGGGCACCCACAGCTTCTGTGGGCAACCTGTTTCTCTCCACTCTCGTAGTGAAGAATTTTTTCCTTATATCTGACCTAAATCTACTCTCCTTTGTTTAAAGCCTTGTCCTATCCCGACAAGTCCTTGTAAAAAGCCCCTCTGCAGCTCTCTTGTACGATCCTTTTAGATATTAGAAGGCCACAATAAGGTCATATGGAGCCATCTCCAGTCTGAAGAACCCTAAGTTTTCCAGCCTGTCTTTGCAGGAGAGTTGCCCCAGTCCTCTAATGATCTTTGTGGGCAGGTTCTCTTCTGGACATGTCCACATCCTTCTTATGCTGGGGACCCCAGAGCTGGATGCAGCACTCCAAGTGGGATCTCAGCAGAGTAGAGCAAAGGGGCAGAATCCCCTCCCTCACCCTGCTGGGAGGGGACTCTTTGCAAACTTGATGCATTGCATGCAGCCCAGGGCACAGCTGGCTTTCTGGACTCCTGGTGCACATTGCCAGATCATGTCCAGGCTCTCATCCACCAGCACCCCAAAGTCTTTCTCAGGAGGGCTGCTCTTGATCTATTCATCCCCCAGCCTGTGTTGATACCAGGGGCTGCCCTGACCTAGGTGCAGCACCTTGAACTTGGTCTTGTTAAATCTCATGAAGTTCCTACGGGTTCACTGCTCGAGCTTGTCCAGCTGCCTTTGGATGGCATCCATCCTTCAGGCGTGGCAACCGCACCACTCAGCTTGGTGGTGTTGCCTGCATTTCCTGCAAGTGCTTACTGATGGCTCCTGGTCAACTTGGAGCCTCTGGTCTCTGTGCACAGCATCTCACTTTCTAAAACTAGGGTAGTATTCTCTCCCATTTTCCCTTCAAAATGCAACCATTTTCAGGGAGGGATCAACCCTTACTACACACAAACAGGGTACTGATCTCACTGCTGTTTCTAAGGACAATTGAAATACTAACCAAATAAATAATTCAGCAATATTTTCTGTGAGGCAAAGATACAACCAGTGAAAGTCGTTGGTGATTGTGATCTATCAAGCAGCTCAACAGATTGCAAAAACCCCTCTTAAACAAGTTGCTTATGAGGTAAAACTTGAGAAATAGGTGTTTTTTGGGCAGGATACCAAACTCACACATAGTGTGTTCTTCACACACAGCACTTACCTGAAGGAGTACTTGAGATACTATTTTCACTGCTTCTTGTATAAATAAGAGCCAAGAATCTTGCTTAGAGCTGGCTTTTAATAATGGGCTGCAGTTTTCATGGTATATAAAAACTGAATTCTGATGAAGGAAGGAAGCCCAATTAAATACAGACGCCATGCTAATGACAAGGTGACGGATGAATGACTAAGATAGATTTGAACACACCTAGGCCACACCTCAGGACACTTGCAGGAGAAAGCCTGCTGCTGAACATGGGAAAGCTGCCCTATGATTGAAAAGAAAGCAGAGAAAATCAATACAGTTTCAATTTCCATGAATAATATGAATCTCTGGACACTAATACTAAAGAAAGTGCAAATTTTTCTTTCACATGTTTCCAATGTCAAGCCAGGACAGGAAGGAAGGTAAATGAAAGGGTAACAAGTTTAGACCCAGCTGTATAGTATCTGTATCTGATGAAAAATCTTCAACAACCATAAACAAGGAATTCTATTGTAATTATAAGCAGAATATTGATTTACAGAGTTTAGCTGTTTTGTTGAGTTTTGAAGATTGGATTATTTCTATGTTGCATGTGTTGAAGATATGATATTGCTAGTGAACAGGTAATTTTTTCACTTACAGTGGGGACTTTTCTAAAGGTTCCACAGCTCTTACACTACTATCACTGACCTGTTTGTAGGTACTTAAGCCCCAGCTGGCAAAATTTAATGTAAATACATCTGCTTTGGGCCAAGAAATTGAAAGAGGTTTGTTTATGCAAAGTTCCTCTCTGCTATATTTAGTAACCACTGATGGTATAAGCAGGACATTTTACTACATAAACAAGGCCTCAGAGACTCTCCTCAGCCTGTACTAAACCACAGATACCAGGTGTGTATATACCTTCAAAGAGATGGAGGAATTTCCTAATTTGTTGTCTCATTGAAACTAAAGTACATCCTCATAACCATAATTAAGAAGGGAGGCAACAGGGACTGGAAAACAAATTTATATTAAGTTGTTCTTTTCTGAACCTAGCAATACTTTCTCCTGAAAACATAATAGGGGAGAGTGTACAGCCTGTGTAAACTGTAGGGTGTGATCAATCAATAAGGGTGTTTCCTTATAATACTGTAAATATGCTCTTTTATAAACAGTTCAGGTCTTGAAGAATCTCAAAAATTATTGCCTATTAAGTAGAGCACTACAGAGATGACCTACAGAGATAGTAAGCACTGCAAGGCATCTCCATTTAGTTATGGGACTTTTCACCATTCTTTTAGTCCCAGGATTTCCTACCTGCTATTACACTACACAACAAGCAGGTTGAAGAATTCACCAAACTATTAAAGTTTGGGATAGCTTGGAGCTGGCTGGTATGTCCACAATTTCTGTTCCCACAACTATTTGAAGCATTTGTCCACCTGAAAGCCTCACTCTTACAGCATTTGTTTGAGCAAGATTCCCACAGGCCCACAGTGTTTGAGTTAAATAGAATAGATTTATTTATTTTAATATCCCTTAAAAAGAAATTATAGGGAAACATAAATCCAAATAATTGACAAACACCACTCCTAACCCTCCAAGGACTGAAGTGCTCTCTTTCTTCAATGTCTTTTTTCCCCCCCAAGATCTTTCTCAATCTCTCAATGCTCTCCTTCATCACTCAACAAAAGAGAGAATATGTTGTCCCCAGAATTCTGATCAACGATTTCCTTAACAGTATTTTCCTTCTCCTTAGGCAGCAGATTAAAAGTCACATTTTGCCTACATTCACTCTTCAAGGACCTGTGCTATATAAATGAATAAATTCTTCAGCATTTCCTGGATACATTCAGTGATACCTCACCTGCTACTGGAAATGCATGGCTGTATGTGAATACACGCAACACTCTTGTAACACCACAACAAGCTTTTCTTGAATTAGGTCACTATTTGCAAACCCAGCAGTCGTTTGTCAGAAAACAAAATACTTTTTTCAGGAACTGGGCCAAAGTCACTCTGCCTTGGCAGCTCTTATCCCTCCTGCCCAGATCCCCACCTTTCTCACCATGAAGAGGACACAGGGAAGGACCCCACCCAACTTCTGTTGTCTCTTCTTCTGCAGAGGATTCAACAGAGCCACACTGTATAGAATCATAGAGTCATAGAATTGTTTGAGTTGGGAGAAATCTCAAAGATCATCTAGTTGCAACCCTCCTGCCATGGACAGGGACACCTTTCACTATACTGGATTGCTCAGAGCCCCATTCAACCTGGCCTTGAATGCTTTCAGGGATGGGGCATCCACAACTTCTCTGAGCAACATGTGCCTCACCACCCTCACAGTAAAAAATTTCTTCAGAATACCTAATCCAAATCCACTCTCTTTTAGTTTGAATTGGTTTACTTATTGCTTCTCCTCAAAGCCCAAGGATTTATTTCTCCCATGAAATTAACTGCTTTTTTCCTCAGCACATTCTTCAGTTAAATACAACGGTCCTGCTACAAAAAAAAAAAACCAACAACAACAAAAAAAAAACCCAAAAACAAACAAACAAAAAAACAACAAAACAAAAACAAAAAAAACCAACCAAAATTCCCTTCATTTTCCTCTTCCCAAGAGGTCTGTGAAACACTGTACCACAACTCATATCCTTGGAAATTTTAATGGCATGCTCTTGCAAATTTTCTTTGATTTGCCTTTGGTGACATTTTACAACTTTTATATTTTATATTTGCTGAGAAAAATCGCATGTTATTTTTTCTTCCCGGTTTCAACAGTCTCATTGTCCCATAGAGAGACACTAAGGCTGTTGGCTTTCTAGTGCCAGTCCTTACTCCAGCACTTGACATTTTAAGTAAATGTGGAGGCAAAAATACTACAGAGAAAATCCCCTATGTTCAAAGTGAGATGGCCACCAAGAGAAAAGTCCCTATATTAAATTAATAAACCATAGATAGACAATCATGCCAAGAATATCTTAGTTCCTTTTTCTTACTTCCTCTCTCCAGTTTTGACTTCCCTTTTGAATGGCTTTCTCAAAATAAACGAAACTAAAGAGTTTTTTGTCCTGCACAGATGGTCAGACTGGTGGCAATTCCAAAATTTTCAATTACATTAGAAACATGCATCCTGAAAAAAGTGTTAACTCAGACACCAGACACTAGCAATAAATCTCAAGGTATTTCATGTCAAAGAAGCATCAACAGCTGTTTTTTAAAGAGCATGAAGACAACATGCTCTTCACAGCATTACTTTGCCAGCACAAAAAACCAGAAACCAAGGAAGACAGTCATCAAAAAAGTTCCCTGTTTTTTGTGAGGGACATGATCAAGTGCTGAAGAGTTTGGTTAAATGTTGAGTTATCTGAATACCATTAAGTATCAATTATGTAATTACTTTGGAATTGGGTGTAAGAATTCAGTTACTAACTCTTGCTCATGCAGTGTACTTGAAGATCCATTAGCAGTTGCCATGGGGGCAGGTGGGAAACATAGGAGATTAATCTGGACTTCAGCATCATACTTTCTGGAACTACTTCTACTAGACATGCAGTGACACCTCAGAGATTACCAGCTGATGAGGGCAATTAAGAAGCTGTGTCACACAAAGCAAGTACTGCTTTCCATGTGAGACTGAAACATGAAATGAAGACTTTTTACTGTGGGATCAAAGAGAAAATAAAACTAAGAAAACAGCTGTGAGAAAGTAGGGTTGAAATGCAAATTTTCCCACTTGGGAATTAACCCTAGATTGCTATGTTGTGCAACAGATCTCTTCCTGATGCCAGAACTGAAGGCGAGACAATTGAGGGAGTGAAATGCTGAGAGGTGCAGGCCTCTAGACTCCAGGCTACTTATGATGATGTGGCTGTGCTACTGCTCAAATGTGACAACTGTGCTCCACACAGCATGCTACTTGCTCTCTCAGAAGTCTCTGCAAACAGCTATTTTTCACAGAGTAAGCATACTCTGGGAAGTAAGTAAATCTAACTCATGATGCCTTGTGCTACAACCAGCCTGGAGCAATGCAGACCTTACAAAATGAAGAAAACAGTAGAAATGTAATTGATTATACAACTTTGGAAGAATTTACAAACCATAGCAGTTGTATTAACATAGTAAGGTCCTTGCCCTTTCTGACTTCTAATGCAAAAGTTTTTTCATAGAAGCTCTAGACAATGTTGCACCAGGAAATGAATTACTGATACTTAGAAAACAGAGAGGTCATTGCTTGTTGCAAATTGGATCCTGGTGCATAGAGCCATTTGATGATTAAAACTTTAAAATTGCAACTAAAAATATTTGGGGAGTAGAAATTATGCAAGTGAAATTCAACAAACTGATGCACAGGGAGGAAATATGTGAATTACTTGTATGGATGAATAAACTGAGGAAAAAAAGTGTATTCCTTCCTGAAAGCAAGGTCTGTAAAAATATGTTATATCCTTGATCTCCAGTCTCAGGGCAATGAACTCACTGGAAAGGGAAATGAAACAAAACAATTGAGCAAAAACTTGAGCATGTGTCCGTCAGCAAAACACTCCATGGAATGCAGATTATATCTGAGAGTTGATCTCTCGATAGGACATACTTTGGACTTAAATGAACACATGCCTTAACAAGGCACACTTTACACTTCACAAGAAGCAACTTCTTCCCTTTGAAAAGTTGCAGTTGAACATTTAGTCACATTGGTTGAAAAAATAATGTGGGTTTTTTTCCAAAGTATTACTGTCACTCCTGTGAAATAGCCTTAGGGTGAAATATTACAGCTACACATGTGGTTGTGCTACTAGTCCATTACACCAAGAGTTTCAGGAGTTATGCTGTTTCCAGCTATGCTTTTTCAGCTATTGACCATTGTAATCAGAAGACTGAACTCCACTATATCAGCTCTGAGAGACCAAAAAATTTAATTCTCATCTGGACTTTGCACTGTTTAGCAAATAGCAAGCAAACAAACAAAATAGGATTTGTCAGGTGCAGATATTTAATTTAGCAGAAAACAAATAATCTGAATGCCTTTAATGTCTTTAAGCTATAGCCAAGGAAACATTAGTCCTCTAAAAAAATTAACTTTTTTATTTGGGATGTTGAGTGCGTTCCTCACTTCATGATCATGATGAAAATCACGCTTAGAAATTAGTGATCATAATGAGCACATGTTCAGTGGTACACGGAGAATATCATCCAAGGACATATATGTGCTGAGGTTTAAACAACATCTCCAAATTCTGAAAGAAAAAAAAAAAAAACAAACAGTGTGGGATTTGCTGCTCTGCCTGAAAATGTTTCTGTTAGGCAATGTTGACAGTAGCAAAGAAAATGAGCTCTAGGACAATAAACAATGGGAATAAATAATAATGATATTGGAAGAGGGAGCTACATGTCCAGAAGACAAAGGACCTCAGAGGTGCACTGAACTTGGTTAGTCAGGTAACTAGTAAACCTTTCTGAGTGACTGCATCTGTTTGCAGTATGGTTAATATATCTGAGGGGAGAAGAATAGTCTGGGGATGAAATTTGTACTTATAATAGTCCAACTCAGTGGACACAGAAAATGTGGGGTGTAACACCAAACAAGTAACGTGAGTTATAACTGTGGTACTAAATGACAAGGGAATTGCCTTAATCATAATTGCCATGTAAAAAGCACTAGATGATGTTTGTTCAAATGATTCACCTCAATTATTTCACAAATGCTTCTTTTTTTTTTACAGTTATCTATGAATATCTTCGTAGATTAAATATGCTTTTAAACCTGTTTGGAAGCAGAGAGACTATAACTGCATTGAAACTGGGCATGGGAAGCTGGGTGACTTAGGATGCTTGGTAGAGACATGATCATCAGCACAGCGTGACTGCTGTGCTTCCCACCACACTTCTGGGAGGAGGACTCAGTGTTGTAATGGGGAACCCTTACAAAAAGTATAAGACAGTGATGAACTTAAAAGGAAAGATGAAGCGATATTTTTGTAGATGTTCTGGGATGATTTTATTCCTCCAGCTGCATGGCTGGAGTTCCCAGGCAGATCCCAGTCCTGGGAACCTCTCTCTTTTCCCGGGCCCCGGGCACCCAAACCCCCCAGTCAGGAGCAGGCATGGGGCACATGTGACATGGGAGCGGGGACAGGGACAGACCCGTACACTCCAGGGTCCCTCCCCCCGGGACCCCAGGGAGAGGCACCTCCACAATTCACCCTTTCTTTTTAAATAACGAACATTAGAAACAGTTGGATAAACAACAAAACAATCTCAAAGGAAAGGAAACCACTCTCTTGAGTCCCCAAATGCCCAAATAGATTTTTTTTGGAGCATCAGAAGGGAGAGAGGACTTGAGCATGATTCAGATAGAAACTGAGTCAGGAGAGGGTTTTTTCCTTTCTGTACCTTAGAAAGGAAATCTTAGAAAATGACAGTTAATTTCTTCCCTCTCTCCGTTTCATTCCCCCCATCAGCATTGCAAAAGAATTCATGGCAAATTGAAAAGCTTGGTTTTGTGAGGGGAACCAGAAAGAGAAATTTGGGCTAGGCATATATGGGGGATAAAGGGGCATGGGATAAATGGGGAAGGTGGGATAGGGGAAAAGATAGGGATTATGGGGATATTGTCTAGCATATCTACCGCCTTTGACAGGGACACCCCCAGGGCCTGTAACACACGCTGCCTGCAGACCCTTTCTTCCCTGCACAATTTTAAATTCTACCTTTTCTCCTTCTTCTTAGCTTGGAACATCACTTTTGGGGTTATTTTTCACAATAGCAGATTTGTGGATAAAAATACTTTCTCCAGTATCGCTTTTCAATAAGAAATCATGATTTTTATTTACATTATACCATTTTACAGTTTCAAAAACTAGCTGCAGTAACCTTTTCATTTTTCCGAGTTCCTCTGTTCTTGCTTTCACTTTCAGTTTTGCCTGCTGTAGTGCCGGAGCTGCCGCAGCCGGGACCACCGGGGCCGGGGCCACCAACGCTGCCAGCGCATTCTGCTGTGGGGTTTCAACTCCTCAGGATCTGTGTGGGGCCGTGCGGGTCCGGTCTGGCCGTGCTGCTGCACACTGACCCTGCCGGCTGCTTGGCCTTCCGCCACCTCTGCACCGCTGTTTGGTGCCAGGCTCGCTTCCCCTCTGGAGCTCCGTGTGACTGCTCCGCGCTTTCTGGGCGTTCACACAGCTGCACGGCCGCGCCCTGTGAGGCGTTCGCGTGTGTGCAGCTTCGTACCGCTGGTGCTGCCACTGCTGCTGCTGTCGGCTGTGTGGCCATGGGCTAGCACGGTTCCCTTCTCACCGCCATGCCGCTCTGGCTCTGCTCGGTGTGGCTCACCGCGGTCGCCATAGCAACTGCCACAATCCCCGCTGCCTTTCTCGGTGTGAGGCGCGGGCTCAGACCGTCGCACACCACGTGGCACAGGGCGGCCATCATCAGGTCGCGCCTCTGCCGCTGCTGCCCTCGCCACTTGCTCTGCTGCTCGAGCCTCTGCTCTCTCGCCTCTCTTTTTGCGTTTCTCAGCAGCTATTTCTACTAGCTCTCCTTCTTTATTCACTGTAATAATACCTCAGACACCTCTAGGAATGCACTCTTGCATCCAGCGTCTTCATCGTTGCTCTCTCGCCCGCTGTTGCTCGGGAGTGCACTCTGATACAGGGATGGGGTCTGCTCTATGGCTTGTGCTTTTAGGGGGGCTGGGCGCCTCCACCACAGGCACCTCAGCTGCAGGCACCTCTGTGTTACTGGGACCGAGTATGTGCTTTATGAGAGCATCTTCAATTGCAAAAGATGTTAGGATCAATTCTACTACCATTCCACTTCTTGACTGGCTCATTATCAACTCATCGATTTCTTTCCAAAAATTGTCCCCTCTAGTCACAGGAAAACCAACATCAAAAGTTAAGTCTCGAGTGACATAAAAGAAATTTTTGAAAAGCCAGTTAAAGAAATGTTCTAAATGTCCTGGGTCCAGTTTTGCATTTTGTTTTGCTAGAATTTCTTTCACTTCCAAGTACATTTTTTTCTGTGGCTCAGATAGCCACAACTCCTCTGATTTCTCCATCTGGTCAGAAAGTACAGCCAAAAACAAGACAAAAAGAAAGTTCAATTATTCACAATTCGCATCGGTGTACTCCGAACATTTAGAAATCGCTTTCAGGGATCGAATGTCCGCATATCTCCACCATTTGTTGTAGTGAGGGAATCCTTACAAAAAGTATAAGACAGTGATGAACTTGGAAGGAAAGATGAAGCAATATTTTTGTAGATGTTCTGGGATGATTTTATTCCTCCAGCCGCATGGCTGGAGTTCCCAGGCTGGAGTTCCCAGGCATACCCAGTCCTGGGAACCTCTCTCTTTTCCCGGGCCCCAGGCACCCAAACCGGGGTCAGGAACAGGTATGGGGCACACATGACATGGGACAGGGACAGACCTGTACCCTGCAGGGTCCCTCCCCTCAGGACTTCAGGGGAGAAGGCACCTCCACAACTCAGTATCCTTACTCTGGACATATCCATTGCTCCACTAACAGTATGTCAGATCTATGCATAGGCACCACCTTTTCTTGCTGGGCACCTTCCTCTGTCACCTCACCAAAGTGCCAAGTGTGTTCCTGAGCACATGGGAATATGTGGGAATACCAGGAAGGTGAATGGGCTAGGAAAAATTCTGAAATATCAGAAGGGGAGAGATATACCTTCTAGAGGAAGAAAATAATAAAAAATCTAGTAGATTTGTTTTCCTCAGGCCATAATGAGTCCGAAACCTCCCACAGACACATGCCCCTTCTTCCCCTTCAATCAATGTATAAGCCAGTCTTTGAAGAATGTATATATTATAGATCTATGTATGCAGGTATTTTAAAAGTTGCTTAATAATGGGCTGTGGCCCATTGAAAGGAAAGGAAAGGAAAAATACAAGAGTTGCTCAAGAGCTGTTAAGTGAAGAGGCACTTCAACAGCTACTAAAGCAGAAGGAGCTTTGGCAAATGCAGAACAGAAAATAAATAAAGAAAACTGCATTCTGGACTCATCTGGTGGTGGCTGCTTCTTCCTAGAGATGTTCTCATTCAAGCAACCTGATGACAGTAAGTGCCCTCTCTCATCCCTGATTTCAGCAGGCTCTGGACTGGGTCCCTGCTGCAGCTCCTCCTGCACTCCCCCTGGCTGCCTGGCTGTCTGTAGGGCAAACTGCAGGATCACAAATGGTTTGTGGGATGCCAAAAGGATGTTGAGATTTTACAATTTGCCTCAGCTGTTCACAGCCTGAAATCCTGTGAGGCTGCCTCACCTACTTTTGCTGCTGAAGGACAAAATCAAAACCAAGTTGAAATCAGCAGTGAAAACACCAGTTGTTACAGTTCTGAGGCTTTTCAAGGGAATCAATTTGCAATCTCAGGAGTTTCCATCATGTAACACAAGTTTTATTTACAGTTTTTCCCATTGCAATAGTTTCCTGAGCCTGTGGGAATTAGAACAGGTATCTTGCAAGATAAGCAAGGCAGGAAGTTTGTAGGCATCAGATACTCTCTGATAAGCTCTGATAAGTATATATGCTCAAGTCCTGCAGTAAAAATGTACTAATCTCCTTTTCTTTCATTTTGGTGCAAGTTACCTTTTATTTATTGCAGGATAACTATGGTCACTCATACAAATATAAATATGACGGATTCCAATGAAGCAGATCCCATATTCCAGTGAAAACAGTGCAACACAGAAAAAAAAAAGCAGATAGCAGATCCATTTTTTGTGGTGAGATCAGTTCCAAGATTACTGGATTAGTTTTCACAGGCTCCTTGAGAAAATGGGTTGTATATTACATATAAAAGGGTATGGTATGGCGGTGCTATTCTTCATGCCATGTCATTATTAATACGTATTTCTAAATAACTCCAAATACTAAAAGACACATTTTGTTCTTGTCCTCTGCCAGTTTTAAGGTACTTATCCAATGGTTTTGGAAGCTTAAATGGATTCCCTTCATACTTCCTCTAAAAATACTCTTCCAATTTTTGCACTTTTTTAAAAGAAAACCTGAGCTTGCCAAAAAACACACTCTCCGGATAGAGCAACCATTGCCAGCAGTCTCTGCAGTTTGGCTCAACAGGACAAATGTTGATGGGAATGTATAATGCAAGAAAGTAATAATGTTTTCAGAGCCTATGTCCCATTTTCAAATGTGAATGAAGTTTTAAATGTCAGATTTTCAAAGGTATTTATCATACAAAAAAATTTAAGTTTTCATCAGCATATATGTAGGCTTGTAACCAATTTGACCCATTAGAAGCAAAGAACTGTTATTTTTTATATGCATAAACATTTTCAAAACCCCATTCCCTGAAAACTACAGTTCTAATGCTTTAAAAAATTGATTTACAAATATAAAAATATTTTAATTCAGATTTTTCCTTCTATTTTTCAGAAGTAAAGGAGAAAAAAAAAAAGAGAAAGGAAATTTGAAGTTACAAATACAGTTCAGTAATTAGATCTCCACAGATGACAGGGTTTAAGGACTAAGCCATAGTTACAGATATTTCAGCACTAACAATGGATTTGATTGGATTTCTTTTACTATATTATATAATTTCTGCTGTCTTGTTTCACAAATGAAATAATATCAGACAAGCATAATAAATATGTGCTAAGGGGAAACAAAGTGAAACCATTGAAAAGGTGAGTAGCAACAAGTTAGAGTGAACAACAGAAAAATAAGGTAAATGAAGGAGGGGAGAAACAGAGAAAACAAGGGTCTTTTGAAAAATGGAATTAGATATGTTAGCTAATTCACACAGTCAGTTTTATATCTACACAAAAGAACTTAAAATTCTTCATAGTCCTGTTTCTTAAAATCTAATGCAGAACTTTGTAGAAGGAGATAAAAAAATCAAACTCCCTTTTAGATGGAGAATTTTCTCCAAATCTCTCACTAATTAATGAAGTATAATAATAACTGCATCCCTTGTCTTCTTGCAATAACTGAATAACTCAGTGTCTCTAACACATGTAGAAAAATATTTCAGTAAAATGTAAATATAAAATACTATTTGTCTAAAATCTCTTCTTAAAATTCTCCTTGTGGGCTTTTTAACCCACAAGGGAGTTTCACAATAACCAATATGCTACACTACATGAAATGCAAACATGCTTTGCCTGTTACTAAGACGATACTGAGTACTGGGTTGCCAGTAATACCCTTCTAAGCTCCCTTTCTCTTTGTGTGCAACCGATGGCAAGAGTGTACCACACAAACAAGTTGCTAAGAGATAACACAGATTGTGAAATTACAGTACATAGCAGCAACTACTCTTGGGTGCCCATGTAATCCCAGGCCCACTGAGGATAATGCAGTTTGCACCTCAACAGATGGGTGGCAAAGACCTTACATATACCATAAAGGGAAGCCATTGGGTGGAGCAGGTAACATGCTGTAAATCCACACCCTCACTTGCTTCATGGTAATTTGTCCGTGAAGGTATCCTTTGGGTTGCCTGGAGATGGATGTTCTTTTCCTCTTCAGAGAAAACAAAGAAACGGTAGCTGATGAATGACAAAATGAAACATTTATAGAAAGTGCAAGACACTTCACTTGCTAATAAGTGAAAAGTTAGAAACCATAATTGAAAATTTAGCTCTAGGCAGACAGCTACTTAAAACTAACTTATAACCATATATTCTCTTCCATTCTTATAAAATTGAAAACCTATTTTAATATCTTCTACTATAAATCCACATTCTGATTTTAAAAAATAGATGTTAGATTTCGAAACAGTTGTGGACTCAGAAGTCCCTAGCATGAAAGAGAACTGACATATATGAGGCCCATGATGCTCTCCCCCCCCCAAAAATTAAACAAATTTATACCCTGAATGACCAAGCACTTCCCTCTGTAGTAAACCAAGTTTATGATACTAGAACTTTGTTAACTAGGGTAGCTATATTTTCTTTTTCTTATGATTATACATATATTTATCATACAAATGAGTCACCACAAAAAAAAAAAAAAAAAAAAAAGAGAGAGTACTTATTTGCTTGGGATTTTAGGACTATAATTTTATACTAAATCTCATGGTTCTAAAAAAGGCTCTGTTTTCCAAACATAGTTGTAAGTGAAAGATTACCAAATTAATACTGTCATGCACAAAATTAGCATGTTTATCAGCACAGATGTTCATGCATCTGTGGACTAAACTCACTTAGCACTGAATTTACCTGCAGCCATAATTTGCTGATACACACAGTTCAAGTTATATTTAGTTGATATTTAGTTATAAAAAGAGATCAGATTTAAATAT
Source organism: Lanius collurio (assembly GCA_020086605.1). Taxonomy (NCBI): domain Eukaryota; kingdom Metazoa; phylum Chordata; class Aves; order Passeriformes; family Laniidae; genus Lanius; species Lanius collurio. The sequence goes on along the minus strand of JACBWW010000004.1, from coordinate 9,908,889 downwards.
CTAAATCCAGTGGCCAGGCTTTTGACAGCATGATTCTTTAGATAGCTTTTACCCCTGGAAGAGCAATTACCTCATCTCAGTAAGTGTTGCAGGAATCATCTTAAATTTTAATGGGTATTTTTAGGTAGAAAGTAGAGTAGAATAATAGAAAGAAACCTCTCCACGTGGTTTTGGAGGGATGTCTTACTTTGCTTTAGCTACTCTTCTTACTTAAGATATATATCTCAGATCAAAGACATACCCTGTAGAGTATTACACCAATTAGTAGTTCAAAGGAAGAGGAAGTCAGGGGAAAAAAATGTAAGAGGGAGAAGAGAGGGATTAACAGAAAAGTAAAAGAGTATTTATTTGAGTGCCTGAATCTTTTAAACTGGCTGACTAACTGTATCACTACCTTCACCTGCTTCCTTGAATTTTTTCATGCAGATTAGTTTTTTATGCTCCAAGAACTCTCTCATTTTGTGACTTGAAAAGCAAACAGATATCTGGTCATTCAGGAAAGTTCATTATGCAACAATGCAGTGCAAAACAACCACTTAGAACTAGGTAGAGATCCTTTGTATGGAAGGCCAAAGAGCACAACACCTTCCATGACCTCAACAAAGCTACAGTCATCTGCTCTGTGTCAATACAAGGCCATAAAGCAAGCAGCACAGAGCCAAGTTAGTCTACAGTTGGACAGGCAATCCCTACATATAAGGCTTGGCTCTACCTGCCTCCCAGTGCCAGAGTGACAGACACACCCACATCAGTGACTGGAGAGAGATTTACTTAAGTGAGGAATGCAGGGCCAGTAAGGCAGGGTAGGACACAAGAGCACAGTGTACATCCCGCCATACAAAACTCTGTAACTATTTGAAGAAGTTCCTATTAACCTCTTGCTTCATCCTCAGTACCACCCTGAAGGAATGTGTTTATGGCAGAAGCTAACAGGCCTGCCCACACCCTTGTCATGGGGGAAGGCACAGCCCAAGGAGCATGAAAAGAGGTCAAGCCACAAGATAAAGCCCACAACAGAAACAAATGGCTAAAATATGTGCCAATGCTGACTTCAAAGGTAAAGCAATGTAAGGCACAAACAACATGAGGCCCAAAGATACCATCTGAGGTAGCAAATGTCCCTAACTTGCCTGTTGGCATGATGGTAACAGCAGAAGTATGTCATATGCCTCTTAACACAAAGGAACACAGGACTGCATGATTCTCACTGATAACTTCAGTGATAACTCCAGACCTATAGGACTCAGGTGGAGATCGATGTGTACCTGGACAGCTTGGAAAGCAGTGCTTCCTCTTTCTGCGTACTCCAATCTCCATCTGCTTTTATCGCCCAGTCTGTCCTGATCTCCATCATATGCTTCCTCATCACTTGCCTTCTACCATGTGTAACTTCTCACTCTCCCTCAGATCATCCCCTCACTTGAGCTTGCTTTGACCACCCTCGTTATGAAAACATCCCACTTGAGCCAGCTTGTTCCATCAGTATCACTCCATCTTCTTTCCATTCTTAAGCTCTCTGAACACAACGTTTATAGTTTGTACCTGGGGCTTCTCTGCTTGTGTGGTTCCTTCTCTTTGCAGCTGAAGATGTTTTTACCAGAATATTTAATAATTCTTCTATAGCCAAGAGGTACATCAGTAACCTGTGATTTATGGGAAAAGAGAGAGGGAATCTGTGTACAACATATAGATTCTAGTTGATGTTACACAGGTGTTAAAAACTCTTGAATCATGGAAGACCTCATCATACGGAGAACTCATTTGTTTACAAAGGCTGCATCAAATCTCTCCCAGACAAAGCACAATAATGAGTTGTTATAACTTTAATCATAACCTATTCAAAGACCTCTGACACAATTAGTTGGATGAAGTCTAAAGAAAACAGCTGGATAACTACTCTGCATGAAATGCAGAGCAGAACAAAGGAAGCCAGGCCTTCAAGGAAGGGAATTGTATTCAGAAGCTGGATGGAGTGACATTAGTAATGAACAGGAAGATTGGGCAGGAGTGGTGTTCTGCATGGCTGCAGGAACTTAGCCTTAGATAATTACAAATAAGCAAAATATAAGGGACACAGCATCTCAGGACTTGAGGAAAAGTTCTCCTTGGATTTCTAGGACTTGTTCTGTTTCTTTTCTGACCTCCTTAAATTTTCCTTCAATATATGCCTCAAAGACAACATCTTGTAACTAAGCCCAGCTGAATAACTCCTTTTGGGGTACTCACCAAACTGATAGCTGAGGTCACAACCACTTGGTCTTCCACTAAATCAATCCTTGAGGGATCTAGTGAATGCATCACCCTTCACTTTTGTGTCTTCAGTCAAACATGTGCAATGCAGGACAACTCTATAGCTCATTAGCCTGCTGAACTGCAGCTCTTTACCTATTCTTCAGAACCTGTCTAGTCTTTCTACTCCCTAAGTCTCTCATTTGGTGTCAAAGGACAACTCTTGCCCCATTATTCCCATATTAAGCTTTCAAACAAGCACTTTCATGTATTCTCCCATCTTAGATCAATGTTTTGAGGGAGTTACTTCTAATTATTGACAAAGCCGTTTAGCCATAAAGAAAATAAAAAAAAATATTCGATAAGTACCTTAGCAACAAAAGGCTAAAGAGAATCTCTGTCCTTTATTTGATGTAGGGGAAAACATAGGATTGAGAAAGCACAGGAATGAGGAAAAAGCTCAGGTACGCAGTGCCTTCTTTGCCTCAGTTGTTAATATTCACACCAGCTGGTCTCAAGGTACCCTTTATCCCTCCCTACAACCACCTGAAAGGAGGCTGTAGCAGGGTGAAGGTCGGCCTCTTCTCCCAAATATGAAGTGACAAGTCAGGAGAAAATGGTCTCAAGTTACTCCACAGGATGTTTGTATTGGATATTAGGAAAGATTTCTTCACTGAGAGGGTTGTCAAGCATAGGAGCAGGCTGCCCTGAAAGTGGTTGAGTCACCATCCCTGGAGGTATTTAAAAGATGTGTGGATGTGGCACTTGGGGACATGGCTTAGTGGTAGACTTGACAATGTCAGTGTAGTGGCTGGACTTAAGAATCTTTTTCAACCTAACTAATTCTATTATTGAATTATTCTTTGTTAAATTTTCCTTTTATTTTCCTTTGTTATGATGCTCCCATGGTGGAGAAGAGAGATTACTCTGTTCATTAGGTTGTGATGTTCACTCTGTGAGAGCAGTGCCACTCACAGCAGTGAGTCAGTAGAGTCTTACTGCTGCCTACGTTCATCTTTTTTCTTTTCTCTAATGAACTAAAAGCTCCTAGGCACAGGGTATTTTTGTATTGGTGAGTAGAGATGTCAAAACCATTTAGTGATGAGATACCACTACACAGTAAAAGATGCAAGGCCCAAGGAGCAGCTATTTTGAGCTAGTATGTTAAATACATACTGCACAAGAACCATGCCTGATTTCAATGAAGATAAAAGGGGAAATTGCTGATACCAATATTGCAAGATGGCATCCTTAAGCACTCGAAAGCAGTAACAACACCCAGATGAGCAAGTGTCTTTGTGATTCATTCCTACCTGCTTGTTGATAAAGAATATTACAGGCCACTATTGTGATTATCACCTTCTCTGCCAAACATCAGTAAGAATTCCATCCTCACTAAGGCTTGATAGTGAGTGAAGGACAGTCAAAGAAAACACGAATGTGAGTTCTTGCACTGAGTTCTTCCACTGGACCTCCAAAAGGACCCTGACTTCTGTGCACTTTCTCCTCTGTGGTTTGCAAAATGTTTTTTTATTTCATATATTAAATTTCTACTGTTTTCCATGTGCATGTAGATGGGATGTCATAATATCCTTGTCTGACACAGCACTATTTTCACAGATCTTTCCTACATTTTCCATCTATTTAAGACAAAGCTTGTTTAATAAGTGGTTTTATTATGAGATTCACGTTTGCATTCCTTTCACTTCTTGTTTTTCTAATTCGAGAACCTGCCTAAAATAAGATTACAAATTCACTGGGTCAGATATTTTACACCTCTTTCAACAAGTGCTTTGTGCAAATTCTAGGCAAATGGTAAGCAGCGATCACCACTGTAATACTAATAAATGCAAATTAAATTCTGCTCCAGGAGCTCTTCCCTCAGAATAGTAACTGTTAAATTTATGTAGTAGTACCCCTGCACCCCCATACTGCAAATACATTTGTTAATTAATTGAGGCCAAATGACAATGCCGTAATCAGCCAAGCCCAGGTTGCTCTTTATGGCAATGGGGCTACCAACAAAATGAAAGCATCTATAATTCTGAGAAAGCATCCCTTTCTGTTTCACTGGATGGAATGAAAATATTATTAATGCATAAAATTATTATGACAGCACCAAGTCCATCCAGAGCTGGAAGGAACACAGGAAATGAACAGAAAGAGTTGTCATCTTCACTCAGCAACTGGCAACCACTACATGTGATCTATAGAAACAATGTCTAAGCAACCAGGCAAGGTTCAGTTATTTTAGCCTTTCATAAACAGAGGCACAACACACAGGGATCTACAGCCTGACTATTGTGTGTTGTACACATTGTGTAGATACTGAGTTACAGCTGTTGAGGAACCATACATCGTTCAGGATACACACTAATCCTATCATGTGCCTGGAAACTTGCAGAGAACGGATTTATCATTCCTGTTTTGTTAACCATAGCCTATCAGTGACCATCTATGCCAGGGAAGTCCTTTATTTTTCATGTACATTTTCTCTTAGGCAGTTAAGAGACCAAATAATCAACAAGCTAATGAGTCTTATCACTTTTATGAAAGCAGGCTCTTTACTTACGAAGCAGATTGCGTCAAATCAGCTATATATAGCTAATTGCTCTATAGCAAATACAAATCAAATTAATCATCTGCTTAGGGCACCACAGTCTCTGTAAGCACTATACTCCATGGCAACAGTGTTGTACTGTCACTGCACTGCCTCCTGAAGTGAGTCTATGCCAATCTTACAGAGGATGTAACAACTACTACAAATAGGAATACTGCAAAAGTTTGGAGAGAACAGGAGTGATTTAGTTCTGAATTTCTCACCAATACAAAGGATACAGTCTGCATTAGGGAGTAACACTGCCAATTGTGCTGTGATCACTTTATACACGATCCTCGTGTTTGGTGTACGCATGATTACCCAGGTGACAAGGAAGGACATATTACTGTGCCACTGCAAAAAAATGTTTCCTCTGCAGGGATCTTTGCTCAGTGTCACAAACAAACCAACCCAGGACTGCCCATTCACTGTCAGCTATGTGCAGGCCTCCCATTTAGAATGACTTTGCTCAAAAACCTTGATGTGGCACACACAGGAGCTGTGCATCTGCCCAGGGAAGGCACAGGTGCACACAAGTGGCTGACATATCCTGTTTCCTAACTCATCCATCGTGGACATACCCATGCAAACCTGTCAAATCCCAGGAGTAACGTTATGGCTATAACAAAAGGATAAAATTTGACTTATGCCTTAGACTGTTGAAGTTCAAGGAAAAAAATTACCTAAGGCCATTAAACAACTTCTGATTGTCTCTTGTGGTTAGAGTGATCCTCTAGGATGATTAGGAGGATCTTCTCATCTGCCACAATGTCAGAAAATATGTCCACCACATGTCTCACCTGCCTCTGCTCTACCAGACAACAGCAAACTGGAAGCTGCAAGCAAGCAATGAGTGCAAGCAAGCAATGTGTGCTCCTAATAATAAGAGTTATCCCCCGGGGTGCCATTTTTCACAATCCTTACATATTACCTGTAGCTCTGTAATTTGGTCTTTCTTTCTGGTCTTTCAAATAGCAAAAGCATTCAGACATTTAAGAAAAAAAATCAAAGTCTGTCACTGACTTCCAAAAGTTTAGCCTTTTCTGTTCAGTGCTGTAAAAATTGACTGCAGAATATGTCATGATATTGGGGGGAAAAGCCAATAAATGTTGTTAAAGAGTCTTATTTTCATGTAGGTTGAAATCGTGCATCAAATGCATCAGGCATTTTAAAAGCTTGCAATTCTCAGCATCTCCACTACTGATATTATCATCAAAAGCCATGAAACAAGTCAAGTCTGGTGATAAGAACTATGCCTGTAACTAGTGAAGCACAATGCAGTTATCAAAGCACCAAATCATTGCCATCACCAACTGAAGTTTATCTTGGACACACTAAAATTATTTAAGCAAACAGACCTTCTGAGCTAACCACCATGCCCAAAATTAACCTATATATTTTGCATGCACCTACTGAAAAATAATCTACTGAATATCCTCTGTCTACCAAGGAAAATGAACTGACTGATTATAAACTATGCACCAGAGGTTCATTTGTGCATGACAATAATTAAAGATTAATCTATATGCAGTTTGTAAAGTATTCTTTGTATGCTACTTTGCCCTATTTATCATAATGTTACACATCTTCTCTAGCTGTAAGGATAGCAGAAACAGTATATCTTGCTGCCTATGTGGAGACCTGCACTGGGAAACAGCAGGAAGAAAGATGATCTGTAAGGCAGTTTCAATGGAAGCATTTCCCTTATGCCTTGTTCTCAGTTCTTTCCTTCAGTAGAAGAAGGTATTTGGCCACTTTCCCAACATCTTAGAATGTTCTAAATGCCCCTTTTGCTGCTCTGATGAAAGGAGATGCAGCTACATCCTGCCACTCTCTGGTGAAAAGATGATACTTGGATCCAGCACGGAGCTACAACAACAGTCTTCGTTAGTGAAAGAGAGGTTTTCTATAGTGATTTGATGCACGAACATGAAACTACAGATGATAAAGAAGTACAGCAGAGGCTTAGTGAATGAGCTGGCCTGAACAAACAGAAAATCAGCAAACATTCCCAGGACAAAGTAGACTTTTAAAGATATACTGGAGGATAAGACATTCACTCATCTCTCACCACTCATTTTATGTGTGATACACAGCCTTTTGTGAAGCCAGTATCTGATCTGGCAAGACAGACTAGACCACAACACAAATGCAGAGACAATAGTGAAGATACTGATCACATACATGTGGTTTGACTGCCATTTGGATAACTACACCGTCCCAGTATGAATTAACTGATAGAAGCTGGACTGTATATGAGGAATCCTGTTGTCACCAACAGGATATTTGCTCCCAACAGCCTACTGGTAAGTAGTGTAACGATTATGTGGTACCATTGTCAGCTTGCTGCACTTCTACTGTTTTTTAAGTCTGGGAGAGAGGGGATAAACAGAGGATCTATGCAGCTCCTATCAAATGCAGTATCTGCCTTATGGTGCTCACAGTTAAAATTATGTTCTGGATACTCTGCTCTCCTGCATCTTGAAACAAATACTTGTACATAGACACACCCATATTGCCCACTGTTGTTCACTTTTGCTTAAGATCTCTTGGTATTTGCTGTACAGAATATAGGTACGTCTGCATTCCTGTATACACACATACACACACACACACATACATATATACTTCCTACTGCACTTCCTATGAGTTCTGCTGAGTATTTTTGCAACATTCCCCTTCCTACTCCCTTTTGCAAACTCTTTTGTTGCATACAGCCCAGATGGTACTTGGGGATTTCCTGTTCAACAGGAACCTTTGGGTGGAGCAACACTGTCGGCAGCGGTACGTCCTGTTTTCTCTCCTCCTTTAGGCGTAGTCCCATCTCTGATTATCTACAAGACTTTATCACTGTGATGCCTAAACTCTAGCATTGCTCATCTGCAGGTGACTTACATACCTGCAGCTGCTGGCTCTTTGGTGTCCCGCTGCACAACCGTTCTAACCAGAAAGTCAAGCACTGTTTGACCTTACTTCACCACTTTAGGAGCACTTGGAATCAATGCATTGCTCCCTTTCTCCCTGGATATCTTCACTGAGGGAAGGACATTCCTAGGGACAGTCCAGCTCCTGAGATAGAGAAACTGTCCACCTGATAGGCACTATCACAGGCATGGAGGTTGGTGGTACGAAGGGGCTGAGACGATAAAAAAATTGTGGGAGTGCTTTCTGACTTGGCATGTCCTTTCCCTCCAGGACTACCTGTTGGTTTGCTCCATATATAATGTTCTCCATGTTTCAGACTTGCTCAAAAAGCCCCTCTTCCAACCTCATGCACTTTTCCTCCATGCTGAATCACAGAATGGTAGAGGTTGGAAAGGACCTTTGGAAATAACGACATCCAACCTCCCTGTTCAAGAAGGATCACTTAGAGAAGCTCAATAGGGACTATGTCCAAAAGACTTTTGAGTATCTCCAAATTATCTCCAATATCTTCTTTACAACTACCCTTCAGCCATTTATATACATTGATGAGATCCCTCTGTGAGCCATGTCTTCTGCAGGTTGAACAACCCCATCTCTCTCGGCCTTTCCTTACAGGAGAGATGGTCTACTCCCTCAGTCATCTTCCTGGCCCTTTGTTGGACACTGTTCAACAGCTCTAGGTCACCCTTGTACAGGGAACATGTTAAAAAACAGAATAGAAAACTGTTCTCTGGTATGACCTCACCAGAGATGAGTATAGGGGAAGGATAACCTCCCTTGACCTGCTCTTTCTGTCCTTCCTTGTTCCATACACTCCCTCTTATGTGATCCAGCTTTTTCTCATTATCTTTGTGTCTATCTAAATCCTTCTTAAAGACATTTGTAGAACTAGTATGCTGTCAAACTTTCACCTTGCTTTTTGAAGAACAGTGAACTCTTCACAAACCATGAGAATTTCATATACAAACAGTGATCGGATCTCAAATAACCAACTTTTCTTGATGCTAGGCAGTAAAAAGGTAACACAGTGTTTACTATTATCCTCCATCAAAACCATTAATAAAACCAACCAGAAAAAATATCAGATTTATTTCTCATGAACAACTTTTTTACCCTTTCCCTTCAATGCTGGAAGTTCTTGACTGATTTTACCAAACAAAAAAAATAGATAACAATAATGATGCAATCTACCCCCTTTAGCAAACACAAGTGATTCTTTTTTCTCAAAGATACAGACTTCAGCACGAGAACATCTGTGTCTTTACTAATGTCCTCTCCAGAGCATTGACTTACATGGATGCATTACAGGCACCTACTTCCACAAAAGATAACTAGAATTAACAGCATCTGACTAATTTCTAATTAGTATTGGGAGGTAATAGAGATATTAGCTGCAAATAATTGTACACTTTAGTTACTACTGTACTAGCACTGCAATAGCACCTAGGAGGGTCCTTGTGACAAATACAGGCAATGAAAAAGCAGTAACCTGTACCAAAAATTGGTATGGGGGTACCATGGCATGGGGGTTTCACTAGATGGTCTCCAGAGGTCCTTTCCAATCCTAAAATACCCTGTGATGCTATGAAAAAGCTTAGAAACAAGACTATGGGAGACAAGATGGCAGGAAGACAAATAAACAAGCAGTAAGACAACACATCAGCAGTGCAGCTGTTAGTGCCAGGCAGAGAATATTGATTAGTCTTAGCATGTATTTCTGGACTAGAAGATTACATTAAAAAGCATCATGAACGACTTTTGTTATGTGTAAAATACCTGTACTAATGCTTAAAGTACCTGTATTAACTAAAATGTATTGCACATTGAAAGAATTATATTATTAATCTCAGTTGGTTAAGTATAGTGACATTTAAGCATAAGCACATAGTATTTATAGCTACAGTCACTACAATATGCAGGGTGGTTTTCTACCCTAATTAATCCACAAGAAAGCCTGTGATATGAGAAACAGAGCTTTAAAATAATATATAGAAAAAGAGGTTTAAAGGAAATCAAATATAATTTAAGATTAGATAGGTTAAGATTAGATCATAATTAGGCAAAATTGTTTATGGAGATTAGACATCAATAACAGACCAGGCGTGTACCTAAGAGCTAAGCTATGCAGAAACATTTTGTGTGCTCACACCATGGGAACATTCAGAGCATGTCTAACACAAGATTTATTTCACAATATAAATTTGTGTAGTTTTAGACACACCAGTAGAGCTTTAGATCAGGCACAGTTGTGTAAGAGGCCATCAGATGAAGTACATTTTTGTGCTGCTGTAAGCAACTTCTGACTTGGAATCTACCATTACAAATTTTAACATTTCATATTAATTTTAAATTAGACCTGTAACTAGAATAGCCAAAAAAATATTATATATAGATTAAACGTTAGAGTAATAGATATATAAATTAAAAATATAAATGTTTAAAACAAAACATTCAAGAAAATACTGCACAAATGCAACCATTTCATTTTCACCAAAGTAATCAAATTTCTTTCAGAAAGGCTGTTGACTTTTAATTTTTTCTCTATCCCCCTTATTTCTTTTTGCTGACTGAATGCAGCAAATGAGTTTTGGAGATTCATCCTTCCTTTTTCTCTTTTTAGGCCAATTAAAGATTTTGAATATTTTCTCAGCATTAAAATTCCCACCAAATATAAGATAATAGGGAAAATAAAGAAAATAAAACCTAATTTTAAAAGGTATAAGAATTGAGTGTTATAAAATTACTACTGCCCCTTACTACCCTACACCTTTTCCCAAAAGAGAAAAGCTTTAAAATAATTCTCAAATATTTTAGAAAGTTCCAGAAGAAGAAAACTAAAATAAAAAGAAGAACTAAGAAAAAAAAAAAAACACAAAAGGGAAAAAGGGAAAGAATGGAAAATAAGCTCACATACTTTTGATAATACTTCCCTTTTATATTAAGTGACAAAAATATTATGAAGGAAACAAGATATAAAAATGTAGAAAATTCAAAATAATTACAAAAATATTTAGTGAAATAAGCTTACAAACTCTCTATCATCTACCATTTTGAATGTGAGGCATCTTCTAAATATATATTTTCTTTTCCCCTTCAACATTTTGATCACATTTAAAAAAATAACTCCTATCAGCACCTCAGAGCTTCGTTTGCAGTGTTCCCCCTCTCTCCTTAGCAAGTAAATGACTTTTTGATGACTTTTTGCTAACTACCAGTCCCATATAAACATCTCATTTTGTTGGCAGATGAAGGAGAGAAAACATTCAAAATAGGATTTGCATTAAACAGGCCTTGGTAGAGCTTGGGTTTGAAACAAGTCAGAGAATCATCAAGGTGGGAAGAGACCCTCAGAGTCCTCCAGTCCAACTGTTAGTCCAGTCATCCCAAACCATATCCCCAAGTGCCACATCCAGATCTCCTGAACACTTCCAGAGATGGTGGCTCCATCACCTCCTTGTGTAACTTACCCCAACGCCTAACCACTCTTTCAGGGGATTATACTTTTCTAATCTCTAACCTGAATCTCTGTTGGTGAAACTTAAGACCATTTCCTCTCATGCTTTCACTTGAGACATCATGATGATGAGCAAACAGGTGTAGATTGCTACCAGGAGGTTCTGGAAAGTCATTTAGCAAGCTTCATCTCTTTATACCTAGGAAGACAATTTTATTGGTATTAACTGGCTGGCTACTCAGATATAGAGGATTTCAGACCAGATATTCCATCTTGGATGTTTACTCTTCAATGTGTATTCCTACAATAGCAGCAACAAAATCAAAAATCCCAGACCAGTCCTCTGTTAAAAGCAACCAGAAATCCATGGCAGAAATCCACTCTATCATGATCAGATAACTGGCACCTTGATGCCTAAAGTATCTTTACTAAGGTTGTCATTTACAGCTACCGTAAACCTGACCCAAAACCATGCAGATAGCCTCAAGTTACAAATCTAGCAGTGCTATAAGATATCCTGTTTCCCCAGATTTGCCCTGTGGCAGAAGACTGGACAGGAAGTACACAGAGGCATGAAAGAACACCTGAGACAGCATTACCTGAAGGGGCAAACTCCTTGGTTACTCCTAAGAGTTTTCTAAATGGTGTTTGGACTCTCATGAAGTTCCCTTTTTCAGTCCTTTCTTTTGAGTGTAGGGTCAAAGGCAAAATCTTCCCAAAGGATATCTTTGTATCAATCTCACACCACCCTCTGAAACTTACTGCCATACCAGTTTCTGGGAAAGACCAGAGCTCAGTTTATGGTCACTGCAACTCCACACACTCAGTTAAATATATGCCCTTATAATAATTCAGCTGCTTGTATCAAGATTAATTCCATAAATATACTGCACAAATGGTACTGTGAGCATAACTCTCAAGCCAAGGGTGCCATGAGCACCAGCAGTTCCCCTTTCATGTGTAAGGTGTGTGGATATACATGACTAATGTACAAAAACAATGCAAATCCCTTCCAGAAGATTTAAAATGACATTAATGTCTAGTCTGGATAGCCCAGTTTGCATTTTTGGCCACATGGAAAGAGAAGGAAGGTGGTGCTTTCAGATACAGTCAGAAATTTTAAGAGCAATATTCACACTCCTTAGCAAAGGTTGAATGAGTATGCTTTTGTCTGGAAATCCGCAGAAGCAAGGAGGGAATCTTCCAGACCCTGCACAAATCCCTCCCTGCCCTACACCCCCATTCTTAATTACTCTTATTCTTCATTTCCATTATAATGCCAGTGCCTCTGGCACCGCTGCTTCCTCGGGAACTCCCTCTGCCTCCACTTCCCGCCAGCTCCTTGTATATGAAACTCCTTCCACCTCACGGACAGGGAAAGGCAGACACCCTCTTTTCATCTTAATCCCCTGTAAAGCACACGCTGCCTTTTACTGAGCTTGCCAATGCAATCAGAAATGGTGCAGCACAACTAATAAAAATAATTATCAAGCTTTGATGATCATCCAGGACAGTTTTTATGTGTTTTCTCTCTCCATTTGCACAGTGAGTCTTGTAAGACTGAATTTAATTTTCCCTGCTTGCTGCAAACATTTAAAAAATAGTCTCATCCATAAAAATATCCAAAGCCTTGCACTGAAAGGCTGTTCTCATGTTTAAGCCCAGTTTTGCCCATGCAGGATTTTGTGCTGTGCAGACTCTCTGCAGTGTCACAATAGTAATTAAATTTGCACAAAATCCTTCATCCTCAAAGAATCACAAAGCACCTTTAGACTTTAACAGCACCAAAATACACTGGAATGGAAAATTGTTTTCCCATCCTTAAAACCCTATCACAAAAGTGGAGATGAGGTCAGAAGTCAGTCTCAGGAGATGTGTAGACACTGTCCATCACACTGTGCTGTCAGAACTCTGGCGGGAATCTCAGGATGAACCTGCCTGCCCAGACACACGTCACCTCTGCAATATAAATGTGTCCTAGTGCCATCTACCAGCCACCCAAAACATCCACAACACCAAAGAGAAGTGGTTTTTTTGCCTTCTTGCTTTTGCAGCTCCTGAAAGAAATCTATTTTTTAATTCAAATTCTAATCTTCCACACCTGAGCCCAGTCAGCGTCCCCTTCCAAGAGCTGTGAAGCAATGACACATCAGTTGAAGGATGTTTGCATTAGCAGCATCCTCACCTCTGTGTTGTCTTTTTTGGGGATTTTTGAGTTTCTCTGGAATGAACATCACTCCTAAGCACCTCACTATTAAAACCTAATCTCCTCCAGGAGAGTGTACCCAGTGACACACACTGGAAGAGGTCCTAATACAGCCTAATACTTGAGAATAAAAGATCATTCAAGCTAAAATATGACTCAAACCCAACTTTCACATGCTTTTGGCTAAATCCTGCTTTCTCCACTGACTTCCTTGGCTAGAGTGTAATATATTCATTACATCGAAAGAAATTAAAGGAATGGAAGAAAGGTAATTTTTTTTTTATTATATTACATGATGTTCTGTTTTCCCTGGTAAGAAAATGTCCTCATTTAGCAGCTCATAACTGGATAAATGTCTTTCCAAGTAATATTGACTCACTACAGTTCAAAGGAGACTTTAAAAATTTTTGTTTATAAGAGAAGAATTTGGCTGAGACAGTTTTTTTAACCCAAAAATAAGCAACAATTGATCAGCTCTTCAGTTAATAAAACATAAAATTGTTTCAAGATCTTGTGTTATTGTTCCAAGTCCTCCTAACAAAACAACTTTTTTATCCAATTACTGATGGCCTTTAACAGAATAACTAGGTTGAACTGTAGCTCCCTTTGTGTTGAATACCAGAACCAAACTAATCTTGTGACACTGACAAAATCAAATATCAAACAAGGCCACTTATCATATCCAACTTTTGTCTTAGAACCTGCTCCTGTTGCAGGACATGTCTTCAACCAGGTCATACAAAGGTCAGTCTTGTATTCTAAACCAAAAGTGCTGTGATGTTGTCTGGAAGGAACCAACAGTGACAAGATCTGGAAGAAGCAAAGAGAGGGACAGAGGGAAGATGGGCCATGATGGGTTGTCAGCAGGGTGGAGGCAACCCCTGAGAGGACAGGGAGTTGGCTGGCTGATCTGGGGCTGTCTCCTTGCTCTGTAATATGGCCCCTGTTTTGCAAAGTAAGGAGACAATCTGTCCAGTCACCAGGGCTGGGATTCCCCATGAAAAACTTGGCCACATGGTTGGCAAGGGAGGGGTAGAGGATGAGGCAAGAGTTCTGTCAGAATCACTCCTCCACATCTCAGTGTGGGATGAGCCTTCCAAGATACAGAGCCATTCTCCAAAGTACCAAATGCCCTGAGCTAAAATCAGCCCAATTAAAGGAGCTGGCAATTTAATGGATGAAACTCTTCGCCAACTGGTATTTAAACAGCTGAAATGAAAGATTTAGTGCGAGAGTGTTCTCTCTCCCAAGACAAAACAAACCACCCTACCAACGAAATAAACAAACACAAATCTGTTCTCTATGCAAGGCTAAGTATCTAGAGAGAACAAGATTTGTGCTTATGAAACCAGGACAAGATCCAAACCCACTGATTGCCTTGGCATTTCTGCTTAGGTCTGAATAGGCCAAAATCTGGTCAAAATCCCTTAAGACACATTGGCAGATAAATTATTTTAACTGAAAATCCCACTAGCAAAATATAACACAATATATAAATGCTACTCACCTGTTTATAATTTTTGCTCTTCTCTAGGTATCATAAATAGAAGAATTTTATTATTATTTCAATTTATCATTTATTCAATGTACTCTTTATGCATGATCTGAAACCAAACCAAGCTGATTTGTGCCATCTACTGGTAAAGCTAGGATTTCCAACTCCTAAGCAATTGGAATCTGCCAAACTTATTTTAAATCTGTTTCAGTTTTTATTAACTGTATACAAATATGTTACTTCTTTGCAAGCAATCTCACATATACCTATCTGATAAAGAAGACTGCTCACATTATGTGAAGGTAATTGTTAAAACCATATAGGGCAAATTAATTCGTGGGCAGCTTTGATTAGAGTGACATTATTATAATTTTGTTGAAAAGTCTCAAAGGCACATTTTTAAACTAAAATTTTCACCCAGTAAGCCTGAATGCTGGGTAAGACCTGTTTCTTAGCTTGATGTGTCTTTCTGCTAATGAATTGCGGCATTCATGTTGTGACACCTGCCAGTATGCTCTTACACATCTCAGTTACAAGTGTGAACCACTGCTCTGAGCTGAGGTGTTCACAGCAGAGTTGAGGCTGAGCTGCCCTGCCTGCACAAGGCACTGGCAAGATCTCACACTGGCACAATGTGGTTAAAGCTCACTATTCATAGCCAAAAATGCTGAACATAAACTGTGACCAGCTTGCTCAGAGAAGTGCATCCCTGGAGAATGGAAATGCCCTTATAGGAGAAAAATCAAAATGACCTAACTTTAATAGTGCAGCAGAATGAATAAATGAGACACACTGTGTTAGCATCAAGGGATGGAAGTGAAGGAGAGAGGTTTTTTTCTGCTTCAGGACAGTGTTGGCGAAAGAAGAAATGGGCGTCAGCTCACCATGAATATATTTAGGTTGGAAATTAGAAGGCTCCTAACCATCAGAAGAAGGAGGCTTTGTGACAGCCAGCCAAGGGGAGCGGTGGGGGCACACAGTCTAACTAGTTTTAAGATAGATCTTGGTAACTTAATGAAAGGGATTATGAAACATGGATGTCTACAACAGTAGAAAACTGGACTTGATGACCTGGACAAACCCTGCTCCCACGTTTCCCAGAATGTTCCTCTGCTTTGACTTCAACATGGTGTCCAACTTCTGACAGCAGTAGATTTAGTTGCCTGTCAGAAGGCTCCAAATTACGGAATAGTTCTGTTGATCCCAAACCCTCTCATTAGTTGGGATATGATTTGGTAGGAGTGGCCAATTGCCTTTTGTCTCTAAATCCTATGATGTATTTTTCAGATCTGCCTTCTAAAGCTTTTAAACATAGTTTGTATTCATTTTTATAGTAGGCTGCAGGCAACTGGTGAATCAAAAGTGAATTAAGCAAAACCAGCCATTTTAAAGTACAACAGCTAAGGGATGGAGGTGTAATTATCCATCATGTTTAGCAGAAACCACCATGACAGAAAGAAAAGGAGGTGGGAAAGTCACTGTAAGTATGATTCAAAATGTAAGTAACTTGATAGATGATTTGCAATTTAAGTAACTTGGTAAAAGATGAGTATTTATTTCTAAGTGACCTCATGTTGCTTTTAATTTTTACTATGCTTCCACATAAATAAGACACTAAAAACTCTAGTGGGTCAGAGACAAGGCTCAGTTTCTGCACACATTGGATAGTTGCTTTAAACATAAACAATGCTCTGCTTAAAAAGGAGAGAACTTGGCTGAGCCCCCAAACTTCCATTTGTCACGCACAGAAACAGGGAACATTGGTTGAACTCTGAATAAAACAAAAATACCTGAGATCTCTCAAACTGAGCACACAAAATTTTGAAAATTAAGTTCTAAAGTAGACATATAATTAAATCTATCAGCTGATACCATTAAGAAGAGCACTCTGCCTTTCTCTCTTGGTTTCAATTTCATCCTCCCCAGCTGCTACAGAGACAATTTGAGTATAACAAAGTAGCAGTGCTATGCTCAGGAAGTGATGTGGAAGCGTGAGTGCCTGTGAGCCTGTGTACAAAGAGCAGGGGAAACGCAACACATGCAGTTCCCCTGGTACCTGATGGAATTCTGCACCTCCTGCTGTCTGTGACTAAGCACACAGCAAAAAGGTTTTATGAGGGTCCTCTAAGAAATTTTTCATTTTCATTTCCTGATGTAGGAAAATGTCAGCATTCTTGAACTACTTCATTCAGATGTCCAAGTGAATCATATGTCTAATACAGTTTTTACTTATTTATATATTTATTTATTTTATTTATTATCTATTTAGCTGATCTTCCCCTTTTTGGATGGATTTTCTGTTAGGAAACACTTAAACCTTCCTGGACTCTGTTCAACAGCCAGAACATCTAGAAAGAGCAATCTATCAGGCATCTCATGAAAATACTCCTCTCATGTGTCCAGCTTACACATGCAGGGTGGAATAAGTTGGGATAGAAGAAAACTGGCACTAGGTGAGGTCCTCTGGTCCTTTCTATCACATGGGTATGTAAACTTACTCTTTACCTGAGTAAAGTGACTGGCATCAGGAAAGTCTCACTGAACTTAGTGGGAAGGCTAGGACAAGCAGAACTTGGATTGACCTTTTTGCCCAAAGATCAACGCCCTCACCACATCTGCCCCAGGCAATAAAAGAAATAAAGACATTAATGCCAGCCTGGTCTTAAACTCTGGGGAACAATGCAGAAATCTTTCTCTTTTTGATGAACTAATTCTTCCCTTGATGACACAAATTGCAAAACCTTCAAACATGCAGCATTTCTTTCTGCTGAGTTTCTACTTCCATCCCTTCAGACTCAACAAAAGAAGTGCTGCTGGGAAATATGGTGCATAAAGCAGGCTATAGGAGTGCTCCCAAGCGGGTTTTCAAGAAGGTTCTGTAACTCTGCTTTCCTCCATCAATGAAGATGCACAGTTTGCTATTGCTATACAGCCATCAATTATCTATGGTATGTCCTGAAGCAGTTTTCATTTTAATGTCCTTTTCATTTTCTAAATGACAAGTAAACATTTCTACCAGTGCTTTGTTTCTTCAGATGGCCTCCCCAGAAAAATCAGAGCATACTACTGCTAGTTTGGATTGCTCACTGATATTTTAGATGACATAATCTGAACTGCTGCTGAGTTGGTGTTTACATGCTGTTGGCGATCAGCTTCTCTAAAGGGGCAGTAAAATCTTTAAAAATGCCTAAATGCTTTTATGCAGGAATTAATAAAATCTTCACTCCATATTGCTCCTACTTCTCACCCTTAAAAAATAAACAAAAAGCAACCAACTAGGGAAATGAGACCACACTGCAGCATGTTCAAACATAAATATGAACGTGCATGAAGCTATTTCAAGACTGAGACAAGCAAGCTACATCATTAACGTTCTTGTCTTCCTGATGGCAGCAGGAGTTATATCACTTCCTTTATTTTAAGCATAAGATTTCATCATTTCAAGCATAAGATGTCTGATTCCCATCAGTGTGCCCTGAACCTTTTCTCACTTGAGTGATCACTTATTCTCCTCTTTTTTCTATTTCAGGAATTGTTTCTTTCAGGAGTAGTTTCTCTAATAAACATTCTGTAGCATGATTTTTTTAATTGAAAATAGCTTTACCAATGAGATTCTGCAAAATACTACTCCTATTTAATGGAACTTTTCATACTGGATTTTTTGGCATCAGCACCCAAAAACTTTATTGTATCATTCTCAGCTACATTTGATGCTTCTTCCACAGCTTAGATGTTGCTGATACTATGGTTGTCTTGGTCTTTAGTACCACAATAATCTAGATTGCTTATGCCTCTTTCAAAATGGGTTGTGTCAAAGATGCTTGCATGTGTGTAGATCTTATGATTTGCAAAAACAATAAAAGAAACATACAGCTGTGATCTCTCTATATATTGAATGTAGTAATTTTAACTTAAGCCAAGGTAATTGCTACTTAATACAGATTTAAACCATTCGTTAGTTTCACTCCCATGCTATGACCACAGTAACAGTGGTTACTTCATAGCTTGCTTGCTTTTTTTTTGCTTCCATGCAATTGCAAAAACTGGCAAATATATGTGTTGGGATTTTTTTCTTTATTGCTTCTGAAGGAAACTCAAGATTTGCATTTTACAGATAGTTTTCTGAGGTCTCAGGTGTTAACTTTGCATTTCTTTATTCCACTACTAAATAAGGTTTTATCACTAATTCAATAATGTTACTTTTCAGTTCACCCTGTAATCTTGGAGTGCGGGCAAAAGATCAAAAGCAATTGGATTATTCCAGTTGAACAATTTACCACTCACTGCCTTACCTGATCTTTTTCTTCTAGCCCTTTGCCTATGAGAGGGAAGAACATGGTTTAATTCTCACCAACAGTAATTTGGTGCTTGCTTTTGCAGCTCTACATCTTAAAAGCAAAAACAGAGATTCTGGAAAAATACAAATGAGAAGATAGACTAGAAAGAGAATGCGGCAATGATAAAAAGAAGGTAAACTCTTAAGCAGCTCAAATGCAGTGGATATGCCTAAAGACAGCAGTCACCTCTTTCCAGGAGACACAAAGTCCCTAATGCAAAGGAAGCACCCTTCCACATGATACATATTCTGCCTCTTTGCCATCATAGTTGTTGAGTGCATTCATAGTATTGTTTCAGAAAAAAACCACACATTTTGGTGTCCCAACTCTGAGCACAATGTAGATACTAATGTACATACAAACATTATGAAATATTCACTGCATAATGTCAGTATTCCTGATGGGACCAAGGTGTAGCTCCATGGGTAAGCCTCTCTTTTAGCACTTAATTTACAACATTTACAAAATTTCTGCATGCAGAGAGGAAAAGCACTCTAAATAACAGCTCCACAGATATCATTTAAAAATTTCCTTGAATATATTCCATCTAACAGTGACTGTACATTTAACTAAATGAAGCAGCTGGTTTATTCTACATGAAGCAACACTAATGTGAGTGAGTGGCAGTCAGTGGATTCTTGTCAATGGAGGTTTACTTGATGGCACCTTCTCTCCCTTTAACATGGACATGAAAGTTAATGAAATTCATTAGTCTTACATGTTCTTAAGCCATGATTTAAGCCATGAACAGACACCCAAATGGAGTGTGAGGGTGTGTTGTGGCTGTTCACCACACAAGGCAAGGGAGCTTGACAAAGCAAAAAGCCCAACTTCCAAACCCAGGTTTATTCAAAAAATTGCATTAGATTGAATGGACCTACTGAACTGAGTCAAAACTTCCAGATCAGGCTCCAGATAATTAATTTTCAGTAATTTGTCTTGGCAGGTACTGCTGGTCTCCAGCCAAATACATGAATAGCAGCAATTCGTTGGTGGGGGCAGAGAGGGAGAGTGTGTTAGGAATCCTAATTATCTGGGAAAAGTGCTTTTATGCTGTGATTGCAGATATACACGTTGTTCAGCCAGCACCAAAGCAGAAAGCACTGGTACTGTAGTGCACTGTTAGAGGTGTGTGCTGAGCTGCAGCCACCTCCCCTGCAGCCACTGTAACCACAGTGTTTGCCACCACCAGTTCAAAGCACTCCCATCTAAACAGCCTGAAAAACCAGATACAGAGGGGAGCTTGATGGCTGGGTTCTCTTCACTGTGTTTTGCCACAGGAAAAATCATGGTGCTTCACACTTCTGTTGCATCTTAAGGAATGAAAATTCACACCTCACAAAAGCATACTCAATTTGAGCCAAAACACTTCAGTGATAATACTGGTATACTCACCCAAGCCAGTAATGAGGAATAGAATTCAGTGACTGACCATTCAAAGCTTACCATGAAGGCCAACTTCTCTAAATGAAGAATTTTATTGACAGCATCTCTTTAAAAAACATCACATTACACAATGACTTTCCTGAATTTAGAAACTGATGAATGGAAAATATGACAGATCTGCTTTCTGCCTGCAACACACCTAAAGTTCATGAAAAGCGAATGTATAACTGTCTTTGTTTCTGCATGAGAAAAGTCAACAGCAGGAATATATTCACTGTAAAAATGCTGGCATGGCATTATTTGACTTCACTCACCTTGAAATCCATGTTTGAAAGATACAGTACTTCCTATCCAAAACCCCAATTTTAAAGGAAGCTGAGGTTTTTTCCTCCATTTATTTCTCATTTTCTCCCATATGTATATGAATTTTGAGACCAGGCATACTTCCTTTTTCCAGTACATGGAAAAAAATGAAAAAAGGTAGAAATTCTTGCATGTATTGTTATGGATATGATAAACAGACAATACGTGATGGAAGTTTGGGGCAAAATTCCACTCACATTTTCACCCAAGAAGCTATATTTACCTTTGGAGAAGTTATGGCAATGTAACTCAAACTTTGGGCACAAGTTAACAGAGGAATTATACTAAGAGGAATACTTTTCTCAGCTTTCAAGATCTCCTTATGGTTTCAGGAAGAGCATGTATGGTACAGTAGTTATACAAATGACACAGAAACTACCTGCAGTGGTAGAAGACACAGCAGGGTTTTTATAAGGGTGTTTGTCAATATGCCATTCTTAACAGAAACTATGCAAAATTTGTAACTTATCATCCTTCTTTTCTTTATTAAAAATCCAGTGCCAGAAAACACAAGGAACTCTGCTCTGTCCAGAGAGAAATTTATTCTGGAACTCCTGTCTTGTGTAGATTTTTTTGCCTCTACAATAATTCCACCTTCCCTTACATATAACTTATTTCCATTAAATCACATGTTTTGAGGTCCAATTCACATGTGTTTCTAAGGAGCAGACAGCCATGGAGTGACTGCTCTGTGCAATCACAAGTAACAGCACAGAGCAGAGCAGTGGTTGCCAGCAGGAAACAAGAGTTGACAGGTTTGTACAAATGGCAGCAGTTAAAAGAGATGGGCAGTTAGCTTTGCATTTGCATTCCCTGTGCCAAGAAGGGGGAGGAAAAGTGTTTCCTGAGAATGGGTATGAAATGCAACTTCTTTCTTTTTGCTAGACAGGTGTAGTGCCATCAGGGTCAATTCTGTTGGCATTGGCCAGATGGGAAGAACCCCTCCTGGCATGTTTTGTGCTCCTCCTGTAGTCATGGTTAGCTGTGCTAATAGTCATGGGCAGCATCTGGCTTGCCACTGTAGAAGTGCAAGAGAAGGTGAAGGTGTCAAGCCAGTACCCAAAGGCAGCCAGCATCTATCCCATCAATGTCATATATACTAACCAAGCAAATAAGGGGAAGGACGTGAGTTCTGGAGAACACAGAGCTTTTACAGATGCACAATGACAATATGGTGTACAAGTGAAAAATGGAAGGGCAGCATGGATTTCTGGTATGTAAAACTTTTCTTTCAACTGTAAATGGATCTATATGCTTTGAGAGGCTTATGTGGGGTTTGGAACCAAACAGATAAATATAAAGCAAATGAGCATTTGCAGAACTGAAAGGTATGTCAAAAGAAATTGCTTTCAGAGAAATATGTAGATCAGAAGCCCATCAGCAGCCTTCCTGCATTAGTGATCCAGGGGCCACTTAGCAGCTGCCAACAAAATGGTTGGTGGGAGCTTGCCAAAGAGAGCCACAGGCTGCTGCTGGAAAAAATCTTTCACAACTGTGCTTGGCATGTATGTCTGGGACTGCCAGGGAGCAGGAGAGAGGCTAAACTGCACACTTTCCATTGACCACAATTAGTATGAATGAACATAGTTAAAATTAGGAATGTAAGTGCAAGCTACCAGCAGTCCTGCACTTCATCTGTATGCACCTCTGTCTGCAGTTTAAGCGCTGTCCAGCTAACACCCAAGGAAATGAACTGATAGATGGACAGCAAATGAGAACTCGAGCCAACAAGCTAGGTGACACAACAGTGCCAGACCCCCATACTCCCTCTTTTGAGCAACATGAGGTCTGTGTTTCAGCTGGGAACTGGCACATAGTAATAAGAACATGCAATTGTTGCTGTGTGAGAGCAGAACATTTTTGCTGCCAGTACTAAAAGAGGATGCTGACTGAAAACTCAGAGCCTTTAGTCATCTCAGGTTTCAGAGATGGGCACATCAGCCACCATCCAGCCTCATTCTTAGGGAATGGGCAGCCAGGGTACAGATGTCAACAGTTCCAGCAATGGACTATGCATGAACTGTGCAATAGTTTGAAATTTGCCATTTTTAAATGTCTGAAATACCAAGAATGTTTTACATCCCTCGTGTTTATTCTTTTGGTACTATGTGAAAGAACTGTTTCCACAACTGACACAGATATTCAAATTCCATAACATCGGGGAAAATAAACAAATCCAAAATAATTTTCAAATAAGCAACACAGGAGCTTCAGTTATAATGAAGACTTGTAGCATATTCCCATAATACACAGATATATTGAGAATCACATGATAAGATATTGCTCTAGACTTAATATCTTTGAATACTCATTGTGAATGTGAATCATAGGTCATTTACACAGAACAGAAGATTGGGGATTAGATCATTAGGGGGGGAAAAAACAGGACAAAGACCACAAACATGGGGTGTATACACGATATTTTCAAATGAACGTATTAGGGAAAATCTTACTGTCTCTGTCTCACAAGCAATGAAAACTGAAAATGTAACAGGATGCTCCATTTCTTACACTTATAATGATAATTTACATGCTGACAGAGTAGAATATGGTAATTTCTCTGCATAGATGGAACAACTTCCACTACTTCTAACAGGAAACAATCATTTCAGGTTACCATCTCAAGAACATCAATCTCCAAAACCTTTCTCCAAAACAATTATTCATGCATGACATTCAATCAGCAGTATTCATTTTTTCTTGCAGAATGTTCCAGACATGACTTTCAGGTCCCAGTTCTTCCTGTTTGAAAAAGCTGACTTTTTTTTTTACCTTTTGAAATGAAATTGCTTCAGCATAGATTAATAGGTTCTGGAAATCATCTCAAGAGAGCCTTGAATGTACTTTACTGGTTCTTTTGACTGTACTAACAAGGAGTGCCAAGTCCTCACTCAGAAATTGCTAAAGAATGCACTCAAAGAGGGCTATAAGCAACCGTTCCAGGAATCATACAGATCCAAGTACATTATAATACTTCCAAATAACAGAATTATTGTCATTCAGCTTTACTCATGTTCTCACTTAAAGACCAGTATAACAATCAAGATTCAGGGGATTCCTGGCCTTAAGATTGGATGTCTTTAAAATCTAGTTTCATTTCATCTGATTTCTATTACCAGTTATTTTAAATGATTGCCATGAAATGAGGTGCCACATGGATACCAGAGGATGCTTTAGCACAATTACATACCTAATAATCCACATGTTTTACTAAGCTTGCTGAAAGCTGGAAAGTAGATTTGAAAATGAGCCCATATTTTTCCTTTCAAAGTTTCCAGGGCCTTTCTTCTTCTAAGTGAGCAGATATTACCACTAAAATATTTCTGCTGTAATATTTGACAAAAAGGACAGAAATAAAAATCGATGTGGAATTTGGTTAAAACCACAAATGGTAAAGGCCAGTCACAGGTCAACAGGCAATGCCTTCTAGTTATCCGTGTGCTGAAGGAAACACTCACACTGATGGCCTTGCTCTGAATTAAAATAACCAGATCTGTGAATTGCAATTTGCATTCTGTTAACCATGCTTTTCTCGTCTGGAGGTTTCTAGGCTGGCTTAATTGCCTGGCTGAGGAATTCAGTGTGATGTTTCCCAGACCCTTGCTAAGGGACTTTCTACCCCGTAAGCACTTCTGTGTCTGAATTGCAGAAACTGAGGTGAGACCCTTCTCAGCCAAGCACTTATATACCTGCTCTGGTGTTACCCATACTAGTAGGATCTAACTTTTTGTTTATACTGCACCTTTGGTCTTAGATAGAAAAATGGCTTGGATGTAAGAACTTAAAGGGAAAAGAAAATTTTACATCAATGATTACAGAATTTTGACCTTAAAAAGCAAAAAAAAAAAGAGTGTAAAAAACTGAATTTTTCACCTTCAAATGTGTCAACATTTTGAAGTGCTGAAAAAGCAGGCATAGCAGAAAAATAAATAATGTCATTGATATTTAACACTTAACATAAAAGAGGGAGCTGAAAGCAATTTCAGTCACTAGGCTACTTACATACTACACCATGACTAGAAATCAGAAGTTTCCAAGACCTTACATAACACTTGTTGTTTAGTTTCCTCTGTTTTGGTACTTCTCTGCGGCACAGCTAATTGGAACAGTAGGAAATCATAATAGACATAAGCTGTGATACATTTTCTTTCTAGACCAAGTAATGAATCCTACTTGTCACAACCAAAAAGAGATGAAACCGTGGTGGGTTAAGCACCAACTTATTAGGTGACGATTAGGAGCAATTTCTAATATAAACTCTTAAGTTTCATTGATACCTGATAAAACAGCATTAATCCAGACAATAAGCTTAATTAAACAGAAGTAATAGCAGTAAAAGGGAGAGAAGTGAGATTCAAAACAAGATAGACTTAAGTATGGTAAGAGATGTACCCACCTGATGAAAACAAACCAACAACATTATTTACAAATTGCAAGATTAATATTATAAAAGTATGCTAAACCATTCAGAGGAACTCTACAATTAAATCACCCACATGCAAGGGAAATTCAAACAGAATTTTTGTCATTTAGCAACTGTATTACGCAAATTGCTAAGCACACCATAGGCATAATAAAATGACAACTGTTAAATTGATCTGCCTTCAGGCTACTGCAAATGGGCCAGTCCCACCCTTTTCTGCAGGTCCTATTGCAGTCCTGGCCCATACTTTGTCTCAGCCCTAGCAATTATTCGATTTCAGTGCACATCAGATCGTATCGGTAATCTAATTTAAATCTTAATTTTCTGTTAAATTTCAGCTGGATGAGCAGCTTTTCCCACGGCCTCCTGAGTGCTGGAACTGGTGTAAAGGAAGAGGCAGGAGCACGTGGTGAGGGCAAAGCTGAGCACAGATGTTGTCGATAGCAAGGCTTTGCACCAGCCCAAGCTCTTTATGAAACTCTGTGAGCGTGTGAAAGCAAAGCGGCTACCATAAAAGGCCTGAGAGATGTGAAATCAGGAAGATCAATTAAAAATCAGTTTTAATTGTTCTTAATGACTTCCAAGTATATTTTATGCCACTGAAATACTGATGAGTGTTTACCTATTACTATGTTACAGTAGTTTTGAAACTGAGTAGTGTTCAAACATTTGGTTGCTTTACACAACAGCAGGGTCTTTGGAGTCCTGCTGATGTCCTTATACAGCCACCTCCCCACTCCACCTGCCCTGATTTTCATTTCTTCATACAACCTTGCAAAATCATTAATAAAGTACTACATATTTACAGTGAAGCAGAAATTAGGTCCTAATGAGACATTCACAACAAAAAGCAGCCATCTTCTGCTGAAAACAGCTCTCATGTTGGAGACAAAGCTATTGCAATTTGGAACAGCTAGTTTTGAGAAGATTGGATTTTCTTAAGTTTTGTTAAATTATTTAATACTTATTAGTTACCTGAACCACTAGAAGATAACATAATTTTATGTATGTCAATGGTAAAGAAATAGCACAGAAAAGCATAAGCACTTTCTGAGTGCTTATGGGAGGGTTTTGGTAAATAGCTATATTAAAAGCCCAGGAAATTAAGATTGACTTCATGGTACAACTCTGAACAAAAAGGGAAGTAAAGCCAAAAGAGAACCAGATATGAAGAAAAAAAATATGATTAGTGGAATATCTGCCACCAACAAAAAAAATCTGAGTCATTAGCAACAAATCATCCTCTGCAGTTGCATCACTGAGATCCAGCTAGATAACATTGCAAGCCTTGTACTAACCAATGATTCTCCACCCCACACAAGCAGGACAAACCATCTCCCAACACTGTCTATCTTCTCCACAAACACCACATTTGAAAGGACAGGTCTCTTATGTAAGACTAATTCCACTGGATTAATTTACTGAGCAGTAAAAACAAATTGAATGTAAAGTCACATAATATAAATAATTTAAAGGTGAGTCTAAGTGGTACTTCAATATGGATACTCGGGAAAGATCATTCTAGGCCAGCTCAACACACACATTATCAAAGATGGATGTCTAAGCTGAAAATGGTTTTCTTTCTCTCTGATGTCCAGAAGCCACTACTAGTCCTGCTCACAGGGCCTATTGCATCTGTCTTTTGTCAGTGCTGCATTTCAAGCACAACTTTTATACATTTTTAAAACATTATATCATAGATACCAATCCACAGAAGTTTTGGATGATGAGATCTATTTCAACTCCTACCTATGAAAAAGAAGTGTATCAATGTATATATATATATATATATACATGTGCCAATGTGTATAAGCATCTGAAGGGAAGGTGCCAAGAGGATGGATCCAGGCCCTGCTCAGTGGTGCCAAGCAGTAGAAAAGAGGCAATGGGCAGAAACTGATAACACAGAAATTCCACCTGAACATGGGGAAGAACTTTACTGTGTAGGTGACCACACAGTGGAATGGATTGCCCAGAGAGTTTGTGGAGTCTCCCTCACTGCAGATTTTCCAGAACTGTCTGGACACAATCCAGTGCCATGAGCTTTGGAATGACCCTGCTTGATGACCCTTCCTTGCAGGTAGCTCAGACCAGATGACCCACTGTGGTGCCTTTCAGTCTGACCCATTTTGTGATTCTGTGAGTAAACTCAGACTGTCCCTGAACTCATGTGTTCTCAAAAATTCTAA
Source organism: Lanius collurio (assembly GCA_020086605.1). NCBI lineage: Eukaryota > Metazoa > Chordata > Aves > Passeriformes > Laniidae > Lanius > Lanius collurio. Next base: position 9,881,283 of record JACBWW010000004.1, on the reverse strand, counting down.
TGATGGAGATTCTACAACCAACAAAACCTCACCTGTCCAATTGACAAAGTATCCTACAAAAAGACTTTCATAGAATTTAATATAGTTATCTTTTATTCATGTCAGCTGATTGTCTCTGGCCTTATCTAAGCCAACAGTGTTAACAGGTTACTGTTGGCCTTCTTGTCAAAAAGAAATTTATAAACTATGACATCTTTTATAATGCTTCTCTTTCTTAGACAAGCATAGGCTAAGACTTTAGATTAGGTCTTTCATTTCCTTTATTTTCACCTCTGGGCAACTCAAAATTTTCCTAGTCATTTTCAAAGAATAATGTTCCACACTGGACAGTAACCCAGATGAGGTCTCATGAATGGCAAATTAGGAAAATAACTATTTCTTATTCCTACATACACATTTCTGCTAAATTTATTCCAGAGACAGTTTTGGTGGTTTTGCAAAGACATTACACATTTGATTTAAAAATAAGCTGTGAAACAGTAATTCCAAGGTTCCTCTCAATGTCCCTCCTTTGAATTTTCACTATCCTAAATGAAAGATTTCACACCATTATCAATCAGTTTCAGCATATCCCTTTTGATATATGATGAGATTTGTCATTAGAATATTGCTTTCTCCTGGTTTCTTGACTGTGCACCAGTTTCATTAGAGTGAAATCCAAACTCATAAACTCTGATTCTCCTCACTGTTCTTGAGAGAGTTTTCATTAATAGATGGCACCAAGGAATAAAAACATGTTGAGCAAGAAACATTCAAGAACCTAATTCAAACAAAGATTTATAGACTCCATCATTTAGTAAAACTGATTTCAAAGAAAGCAACATCCTACAGAAACGACAAAGAGTGCAGGACACTCATTCTTAACTCAGTTTAAAGGACAGAAATATAGAATCAGCATAGCAAATATAGAATCCACATAGCAAAGATCTGATAATTTGATGAAGAATTAGTAGTAGTAGTAGTAGTAGTAGTAGTAGTAGACTACTGTAGTACTGTGTATTAGCTGCACCTCCTCATCACCCCCAAAGGTGCCTGCCAGCTGAAGACAAATGCGTATGTGTGAGTGCTAATGGGAGAGAACTGAAAGATACACAATAAAGTACCCTTAATTCCTCAATACCCAATTTAGTTTTCAGCACAAGCCAAGAAAAATGTCCCACCAGACTCCAATGAAGCTGTTAGGCACTCTGGCCATGGCTCTCATAAGAAGATATGTATCTCATGGATTGCAATTTTTTATTCAGTTGAATGTAGCAGTGTGCAGAAGTCATTATGCCAGCACTGTGAATCCAGCCTCTTTCCTCACCTATAATGCCAAAGTAAAATATCTAGTGGTAGTCAGGCCTTGAAACAGCCAACAAGCCTGTCAGAAAAGACTTTATTTCATCCTTCAAATGTACAAGAGCCAAAGATACCCAGAAGAAAACATTCCTTGATACGATTGTCCAAACCTCCAAGCCTTTTGTTCATGGGCAAGGTTTTAGGAAAGGCAGCTCTAGACTGTACTCAGAATCTCTTAAGTGAGATTATATCTCGCATAGAGCACAACCTGAATGTGAGACCAGGAGTTGTAAATGACATTTTAATGAAAAGCTGGTTTTATTTCTTTCTATAAAGGTACACAGGACTCAGTACATACAGTTCAGTGTAAAATGCTGCTCAGACTCCTAACAAAGACTGGCAGTCCAGGTAGGACTCTAGAGTGAGTAGACTTCTTCAGGCTGACAACATCTGATGACAAATATCAATGAACAGCCATTACTTCCAAGATCACAAACTCCTTCTCTTTCTAGCTCTCTATATGAAATTATACTTTTATTTAGAAGCTCCAGCTGCACAAAATGCCACAGCACATCCCACCATAAAAACATCTGACCTCTCCTCCCTTCTCTTCACTAGCCACATTGGCTTGCTGCACCAAAGTTCAAAGACTTCATCTTCTACTTTGAAAATACTCAGCTTTCTGACAACATGCAATAACAATTACTTCAGTTTTAATATGCAGTTTTAATATGCACTGAAACAAAAATACAAATTCTTATATATGAATTTTTTATACACGCAGGTTTATAAACTCAAAGGGAAATGAGCTTTGACTCACTGTACACAATTCAACTACATTGCACACAAGAAGTAATACAGATGGCATTCTGCACAAGGAACGGGACAAAGGACAGAATTTTTATAGGAAAGTACAGCAAGAACACATCCTATATAGGCTGAACATTTGACTTAAAGGAACCTGCAGAGCAGACAGGTGAAAAGGAAAAGGACAGAGACATAGGTCTGAAAACATAAAAGAGGAGGGAAAAGAATATGAGCAATAAGCTTGGGCCTGGAAAATCTATGAAAGGAACTAGAGAATGTTTGGATTGCTTCATCTTCAAATGGAGATGAACTATCAAAAACTTAATAAAGTATCAGACACCTAAAATATTTGTGTTTTGTAACACAAGAAAGAGGATTAAAAAAACATAAACAAATATTTTCAGAAAATATTTAAAACAATACTATGAAAGCATTTTTAATGAGACATTGAAATGCAGTAAAAAGAAATGCTTGTGTGTAGAATGACTGATTTGGGAACTTTTTCCTACAAAAAGATAATGAGACTGAGAAGTTAAATGAAAAAGCAACTACATATTTACATGCAGATAGCAGCAGTTCCATAGCACAACAATAGAAAGTGTGTGAAGAACATATCAGACAATGAGTATCAGGCCTTAATCTCTTAAGTACTAACAGATAAAGTCTACTGATGGAGAAGACAGTGCCATGTCTGCCCACTGCAGGATGTTCCTCTTGTTCTCTGAAACACCTGGAACTCAGTGCTCTCAGATCCATCTCCCTGGACTTAAAATCTGAGTCAGTGTGGCAACTCCTAATATCACGAAGAGACATATTCATTAAAAACTAACACCAAGTTACAATCAAATTTAACTGAGCTTTACAAAAAAGGAAAGTCTCAAGATTTACTTGTGAAGAGTAGCTGCCCTTTCTTCTGACCATGCTCAGAGAGATCCTCCTACATACTTCTTTCCAATATTGCAACTCTTGAGACGTTCCCTTCCATCCAACTTCAGGTGATTTTCTGATATTGTAGACAGTCATCCAAACACTGTCATGCAAACACTCATTTATACCAGAAAAAGACCTCAAGTGATGATCGAAACATTGAATTCCCCAATTCATTTTGTCTTCTATCTATGTAATTCAAAGGCTACCTGCCCCAAAAGACTTTGAAAAAAACCCACACAAGTCTTGGTCAATTTTGAGGATAGTTTTGATGTAAAAAAGCTATTGGAAGAAGGAAGGGGAAATTTACTGTCATTAAACCTTAGTAAATTAATAAAATACATTCTTTTTATTAAAAAATAATTATAAGGTTTATTCTACCAAAAAAAATTATATTGGATATTGCATGTATGGTTTACAATTCATTCTTATCCATATGAAGTTCATTTCCAAATTCACTTTGATACTATGTCTGAACTAGAAAGAGCAGAGGTTAAATAGGAATGAAACAGGAAATGGAACAACAAATAAAAGCTCTGAAACAAGGCCCTATGTTTTTTGTAATCTGGTCACTAATGGCTTTATGCAGCAGGAAAACTACACATGGCAGGGGGGGTATGGAAGCAGACTGTTGTGTATCCAAATTCTGCCAACCTTCTCAGCAGAAAGCTGGCTGGTGTCCAAAGGTCTAACTAGGAAATACAAAAATGCAGTTCTGAAAAACCAACCCTTTCAAGCTCCCTGATCCACATTGCCGAGTTTTTCTTTTGGACATCTTTTTTTCTTTTTTTTTTTCTTTCCAGAAACAGCTGCAGAAACATTCTTTTTTAATAATTCAGAAGTTTACCCTAAAACTGGATTAGAAATGACATATCTGCTTAATCTTGGACCAGAAAGCTTAGGGCAGATTCTTTATAGACATTTCTGGCTACGACTCATGCCCCCACAAACACACAATGCTCATGCATGGTCCCTTGGCTGCCTTTACGTGTAACCATCTGTTAGGCAGAGTCGCCCATTCACAAGCAGTTCCAGCCGGTTTCACAATCGTCCTGAACTCGAGCGAGGGCTGGCTGAGATACACAATTGTGCTGTTGCCACTCGCAGGAAATATCTTTGGCCTGACTGTAATGTCAATCACACTGATCTCACATATTTCTGTAGATTTTATCACAGCACATTTTAAGTAACAGAACTTAAAGCCAAAATGAGCAATGAGTGGATAACGTGAAATCTGCTTTGTAGGCACTTGTAGCTCTGGTGTTTTGTAGGAGAAGATGCTCAGTAAGTTAAGGAAATTAGGCAAAGAAGTGGCCCCAGGAGTGACCAATGTGCAGTGATACTCATCTAATCCCAGCTTTAGTGACATTAGATTTTAAACTTAAATAATTCAACCTCACATGGCTATAAGCAACATGAGCTGTGTAATGGCTGACATGAGACCTTAAAATGGAAGTTGCATGGACATCATGTTAATGGAAGTGTAGGAAATACAAATCAAAACTGAAAGTCCCAAGTGAGACCCTTAACTATATTTCAGTCAAACTTGATGGCTAATCTGTGAGTGAGACTAGTGTTTCCTATTCTTTCAAAGACAGGCAGCTTTTGCACCAAATTTGATCACGATGCTAAAAACCTCCTCATAGTTAACATTTACTTCTTCACCAAAGTTTCTCCTTTAAGTGGTTTCTTAAACAAGAGAAGACAGATGTTTGAGAAACATAAAACAGATCCTTCCATAGAATAAAAAAGTGAAAGATTTTTTATCATTTCTCTGGGACGGATGGTTCTTCCCTATTTTTGGTAAGGCGAAACTTGCTGTGTAAGGTAATACTTTAACTAGACCAAGTGGTATAACTGGAAAAAATGGATATGCTTTCAGTACCAGTATGCTAAGAACTTTCATGATCTCCCTGTAGCACATGCCAGTACCTCTGATTTGGAGAGTCACTGTTGCCAGGGCTTGCCCAAATTTGGAAAATATTTGGGCGTATGTCTGACAACTCAGAGCACATTATGCATGGAAGTCCTACTATCCTAAAAAGAAAAAGAAAACAATTAGGCAGGTGTTCAAAGTAGCTATTACACTCAGATAACTGGTTGTGACAGATGCCAGAGACCCAAGATGCTCCATCAGTATTTTCTTCCAGCAGTCTCAACAGCCTGTGAATCTTGTTCTTCACAGTAGACAACGGTAGAATCTTTCCATGGGACATTTCATCCCTTACTTTTTCCTACCCACTCTCTAGGACAGCCTGCCTGCTCAACATTGCTTCTGTAAGGTCTTTGCGAGATCAGGCAGGAAGCACAGAAAATAAACTTGAGGTTCCCTTCCCACTTGTCTCCAAGCCTGACTTCAGTGCTCTCCAATCAGTGAAAAGCATGAGGGATCAATGAATTTGGCCTCAGTCCCAGCCTTCAGACCACTCTTAAAACTTGGTGAAGATAGAGCTACTACATTTTGCTGGATTAGGGCCAAATCATTCAGTGCTTTGGTGGAATATCCAGACCCCAAATCAAATTAGAAAATTTGCTTTAACTCAAAAACCAGACTTCTTAATGCATCTTGAAATATGGACTATTCTTTAGGTTATTTGGTGACCTGGAAGTCAATACTGTCATGTCTGATGCCAGAACAGTCTTAAGTCATGCCAGTTAAACAGTAGACTCAGCTGCCAAAACTCATATTATCTTTTTTCTCGAGCACAACTTCACATCTTTTAGTTAAGCATACTAATAAGCATCCACTCCAATTCATTAGAAAAATGTGAAGTTCCTAATTGCACACATCAATTTGACATTAATTTTTATTGGAGTTTTTCCTCATTTTTTATATAGTCAGTCTATTCATCTGAAAGAACTGCATATTTTGGAGTTCGTCATCTGACTTCTTGTAAACTTCTCATGTGGCACTAAGTGCAATGACCAGGTTGATTAGAGCAATCGTATGACATGGGGGTGGAATTGCTGTCAACTCATTACAAAAATATATAAGGCCTCACTTTTAATTACTCATTTAGTAACAGATTAGTTCTTATTGCCTGCCAACAGTATGACCTCTCTCTCTTTCAAGGTCGACATAAATCAAAAGAAATCAGATGAGCTTGAACTTGTCGTTTATTCACTTCTAACCCTTTCATAAGAAAATCTGTTTAACAAAAAAAAAAAAGCAAGTCTCCATTCAATAAAGAGACCATTATTAGGGCTAAAGAGCCAAATTTCCTGTTGTGTTTTTTTCCTGAATAGCCTCAAGTAATATTCCAGGAAAAGGGCCTTGGTACTGTTTTCTTTGTGGAATAAAAAGAAAATCAGCATTAAAAACATGAGATTGCTTACAGGTTTCAAATACCAGTATGAATAAAGGTTTCCTGGTTCCATGTTTTAAGGATTAACTGTATTAGGCATTACAAAATGACATTTGTCATGTATACTTTAGCTGTCTTGATCTGACAAACCTATGCAAACCTTATAAATACAACTTCTATGTGACTTTTCTGAGATCGTTGTTGAATAATAAAAAAATATACAAAATGCATCATTTCACTTTCAAGGAAATGACTCAATAAATAAAAATTATTAAATACAATGAAATGGTACTGCTTTGATGATTAATTATGACTTAAGGATATGAAAAACTTGGCTGCACCTGTTTGTGTCAGCAAAAATTGCTTCAAGGTTTTGTTATCACTTTGATGTTTTAGCACCTAGATGTTCATTAATTATAAAATTATCTTTGTGGGCCTTCTGGCCATGAAAAATGTGCTTTACTGGCCATGTACTACAGACTGTTTTTACAAAGGGCTCTGTATTTATGCAAGTGCCCAGTCAGTTCCAATGGAGAGCAGGTGTCCAAAGGCTGGGACCTCATGACGTTTTATTGTTGACATAGATATTTTCAGTAGTTTGGTTTTTTGTTTGTTTTGTTTTTTTTTTTTTTCTTATAGCAGAAATGCTTACTTTGGTCTATTCCATAACATAATACACTTTAACTTCTACAAAAGTTGTACCTCACACTGATAATACTTATTTCCAGTTCCCAAAAAGGAAAAAGCCACCTTAAGAGAAGTACAGGCATACCAGTATCTCACACCCTTTACGTGTCCAAGTCTGGAAACACATTTGATTAACACCCACAAATCAGCCCTTACAGGACCCAGAGTGCTGGTCCAGGTTTGGATCTGCATGAAGCTAGGATAGACCAGATCAGTTTCCCAAGTCTTGGTACCATTCTTCATCCACAAGACTGGGAAGGGTTTGAAATCTGCCTCTGTCCTTCGAAGAATGTTTACAAGATAAGTGACATTGGATGAAGCAGTTTAAATGTTAGAGTTGACATAAAAGTTATGTATCTAACTAGTAAAAAATACAGATTGCACACAAAATGCAGTAAGGGACACATTCACATTTATCTTCTGAGGTATACTAACAATTACTAAGGGAGAGTACTTTCCAAACACAGACATCTTTGACTCTCATGTTCAGATGACAAACTATTAGTGAAGCACCGGACTAATTTAGTCATTCCTATATTTTTTCAGCATGATTAATTGTAGCAGGAAAATCATAATGACAAATATACAGACAAAGCACAATACATTCTTCATATATGCAATAAAAGCATCAGATGTATTGTCATGACTTATTGTAGTGCAATGTATATGGCCTTCTTGGCCAGATGATACACCAAGGGTTTCCTTTCCTTTAGGTTTGAAAAGTTCATGTGCAGCAGAATCAATTCCTGAGGGTAAGGGTGGGGCTTAATTATTTAAAGTTAAATGTGCAAATATTGACAAATAAGAAAATATTTTAGTCATAAAATATTTTTCTGCTTAAGTCTTATTTTTTCCTGTTTACCTCCTTTGAAGAAAGTACAAATTGTTAAGACGCACTGTAGGTAAAGTCTTGATTAAGGTGTTTTTTTTTCTTTTACTTCTCTCTCTTCAGTTTTTCTAGTTTAAAATAAATTGCATTTAATTTTTAAAGCATAAAAGGATAAATCACTTGCCTCAAGTAGCTATAGAATGCATAACAGGTAGGAATGTACTGCTTTTATATAGCCATTCCTTTCATTAAAAAATCAGGTGGGGGATAAACCCCAACACTTTATTTTAAAGTGCCAAAGACCCTTTTGCTCTCTAGATGCGTTTTGCCCATGAGAAGAGAAGTATAAGCAAGGTATTGCATAGATACAAACCTCCTGGGTCCTTCTCTGTATCTCCAACTGACATGTGAAAAGAATGTGGGCTCAGATCCACCCCACAGAAATCATCACAAGAGTAAGTCGTCAGTGCATGAAGTACAGGAAAGCTGTGAAGAAGTTTACTGCCAGTGGAGTGGGCAGTACACTCAAATCATCACTGAACCACCAGACAAGGCAAGAAAATTGCCAAAGCTTTCTCTAGAAATCAAACACATTTCCCCCTCTATTTACTTCCTCTAAAATAGAAGGTGGCCAGACATACTCCACTCCAATAAAATGGCAGATTTAGGCCGGCCCCTTTCCACATTTCAACAAACTTGACAGTAGCCACCAGTCTGGCCATTAGCTCCACAGACTTTTCACTGAAAATTCAGGAATACTCAAGGGCAACCACTAAACCTGGGCCAGCCCCAGCAAGTGTAGAGGGACTATAAAACCCTGCAACACATATGGATCCCACCTTTCCTTCCTGGCAAAAACTGCCAGCCTCTCAGGAAGGAGGCAGAAGAAATCTTTCACAATCCAAGATTTTACAGTTCTGAAGGGGGCCAGGAGGGTGTAAATTCCAGCTAGACCCCTGTGCATTGTTAAATTTTAAAGAGATAGTTCAGCAGGATTTGCTGAGTCTTACAAGTGCCTACATACAGCCTTCACAGGCATCCCAAAGGGTTTGGCACTGGAGATGGGGAGCAAAACAGGCTGTAGTTTATTTTTTTCCTGATTCAATTTACCTATCCTGAACCATAACAACATTAAAGCCTGGAAACAAAAAGACCACAATGGAAACTGTATTAACACTGCACTCTGCTGTATGTTACATGCTATACATCCTTTCTGTAATTTCTTCTTTAAAACTCTGTTTAACCTCAGGGAGTAGTTTGAACTGTGGTTTGTATCATACCTGTTATACACCAAAAATAAATCATTGTACAAACTTGTTCTTGCTTCTTTAGGTATCCAGAAAGTTTCTTTTCCCACAAAATGGATGTCAATGGATTTAGATCGAGGAATTCTGCAAAGCAAACAACGGATCAAAACTGACTGTTCAGAATAACAGCTCTCCTATTTGTAGGGATTGTCCCTCATTAATCCACTCTCATCTGTAAAAGGGTGTCTTTGAGCTTCTTCCTACACGGAGACTATCTCTTCACTGTCTGTCTCCCAGATTCTCTGCAGCAGATATTCAGATCAAGTTGCACTTGCATTTTCCAATCTAAGAGAGAGGCTCGATTTATAATTCCAGTGCCGTTCCATGGGAAAAACAACATTAAAAGCAAGGGGGGAAAAAAAAAAGAGTGAATGCACTCAAAATCAAAGCAGCACCTGTAAGCACTAGGTGGCAGCACAGCAAATGGTATTTCTTCCTCCAGCAATGACAGTCGTTGAAAACTATAGGGGGATTTCAAAAGCAAAGGATTACTCTAAAATCATATTTTAAAAGTTCGAAAATAGAATCAGTAACATTACCAAAGGAGAGAAGACAACATAGCAACCATTCTTCCTTCTCTTAAGAGTAATGCTTTACAGCCTGCCTCTTCACAAAACTGGATGGCTGCACTGTTGCCCAACCATAAAGCTCCAAAATGTACTCTGAATGCATCTCTCCTTTCCTCGGGGTCCATACATCACCCCCAGAAAACGTCTGCTCAGGCTACTTTTTGACTAGTCTGGACAACTTGGATGTCTACAACCTGTGAGCTCTGCCTTCACCAGAAGGAAGTTGTTCCGCACAGAGGATAATGCAAGATCCTGGGAGCAATTTGGTGGGCATCTACAATGTTAGACCTGAAGACAGAAGTAGGGAAAATCATCTGGGACTGGACCAGAAACTGGGATTTTTTACTTCTTATCTATCATGTACCCCCAGCCTTGCAGTTCCTTTATTTTTCTTCCTCCCAGTATTTAACCAATTTCTTGTGATCTCCTATCTCTATAACTCTAGCACCATGCCAGGATTTTTCAGAAACATTTAGAATTCATATTCCTAAGAGCAATAATCAGTCCTGGCTCTGACTTAAAAACAGGCTCCTTTGAAAGCAATCCTGAGCTTCAGCCTCATCCTTTGAGAAGTGCATGAGCATACACACAAGTGTGTGGATACACACATATAATCATTTGGCTGGCATTCAGTTTAACAAATCAACTCCTGTAGTGCTGACCTCCATGACTATTCAATTGGTATTGCAGAGGGTCACAGAGCAAATGTAACTGCAAAAGAATCTTATGGAACTGAATGACTGAGCAACTGAGCAGCAAATGTAACTCAGGGTCAGTAAGTGCAATGCAGGTTGGTGGGAGAACAGCTACTTAAAGACTCTTAAATATGGGCCAAGCTTATAAAAGGTTCTCTGAAATCAGCAGCAAGATGTTTAGCAACAGTTAAAACACAGAAAGGAACAGGGGAAAAAAATACCAAAAAAAAACCCCATAAAAGCAAAAGAATAGAAAAAAGTTAGATATCATCATCATGACAAAACCATCCATCCAATGATAACAGAAGATACAGCAAAACCAGAAAGTGTGCAATGTCTACTGAAATGCACAAGTATATGAAACTGTTTCCACTTGATGAAAGATCAATTAGACTATTAGTCTTCATCTTGGAAAGGACAGTAGGCAGCTCTAGAATCATGATTGACATAGAGAAAGCATAGAGAAATCGATTACTCTGCATTTCTCATCATCTTGGAATCAGTGGGATTTATGTAATTATTAAGTATAAGGCTTAAAGCAGACAAAAATAAATACTTTTTCTCACAGTAATCAGCTACAGTGTAGAACTCATTGCCACAGAACATCATGAGAAATCAGAAGGCTTTTAAAAAGGCTGAACCACTTCATGGAAGACAGTCCAGCCATGACTGTGTAACACAATGGCCCACATGCATGGTGGGGCATCTCATGCAGTTTATAAATCATCAGATACATAATGCAAAGAATGCCTATTAGAAAAGGGGTACTCTAAAAAATTCTGCTGATAATGGTTTCCCTAAGCATTAAGGACAAGATCCTGTCATAGACAGGCTGCTGGTTCCACTCAATACAGCTGTCCCTGAATGTTATACTAGAGAAAACACTACTTATAATGCATATCAACCCTACAAATTATAGATTACAAATTTGTGGTAAAAAAAAAGAAGAGAGAAACAACAACAATGAAACAAACCAAAAAAAATATCAGCAAGGCAAAACAGTGAGACCTGCACTGAACCATTTTTCTTTTCTGATGTGAACACTTGAGTCAGACTAAAGATATCAGTATCACACATGAGCATCCAGAGACACAGTCAAGGGCTGATGAAAGCATTCGGTCAAACGCTGGCCTTATAAAAGTTACAGATTTTTTGTATGTTCAGTATATATTTGAGGCAAAAAGCAAAAGCTGAATGGTCTAGTTCCTAAAATCCACACTTATAACATGTATTTTACCCAAATATTATGGGAAAATACAACTTTATTCACAGTTTTATAGGCTCTTTTCTCCCTTGTAATTTGACCTATTTCTCCAATTTGAATTCCAAATGGGAACTTGCTCCAAAGAACTCCCAATTGTTTGGAAATTAAAACATCTCAAAAAAAAAAAAAAATACAGTCAGCTGTTTGGCTGAATCTTTGCAGATCCAGAGGGTACACTGGAGATTCAGTGCGATGTTTCAGCAATTTCAGTGAAAGATCAGCCAACCACCAGTTCATCAGTTTATTGTCCCTGTCACCATATTTAGTGACAATCAGGGAAACTACTTTCTTTTTCAGGATGTTTCCATCACCAAACAAGGCTTGCAGGTTTATATTCTTTGCATGTGCCCCACTCTTGCAAATTTCATGGAGATACATGCCAGAAAGAGGCATACAGAGTCACTTTATTAATGTTTTCACTGATAGAGAGGATGCAGAATGAAAACATCTTCTTATATGCCAGAGAACCCACACACCGGATCACTACAAGAATCCTGCTCACCCCCTGTGCTTGCAGTGCACTCACCATGTGGAGAATTTTAAAGGGAGAGTTAATACACAGGACTTGAGCTGTATTTCAGGGAGTACACAGGCTGTGATACACAATTAATTGTTCTGAAGACTAGAAGAGACTACAGCCATAATCAGAATAATCCCCTATACACAAAAGGGAAGCAGCCTTATTAACTCCTGCCTTTGACTCCAATCTCTACAGATGGGTTACAAACATGATTTAAAGAAAAACATCCATATTTTGTTTTCAAATTTTCTATAGTGAGACTGTTCCAACATTTAATTACCATTAAATATTTGGATCTTGCTAGATTGTTTTCAGCCAGACAGAACAACCAGTTTAGACCACCATATGGGGTTTTTTGTACACTTGTAAGTCTAACTCTAAAGACTTATTTCTTGTTTAATAGAAGAAGTAGGCTGAACTTGTTTTCTGAGTGGAAAACATATTTCCCAACCCTTCGGATAATCCTTGTGAGTAGTCTTTGAGCTCTGTCCAATTTTTTTCTTCAGTTGTGGATGTCAAAATCTGACCTCATGATCCTGATGTTATCATAGGTTCTAAATATGGAGGTAATATTGCTACCACATAGTTATTCAATATTCTTCCCTCTATATATCCAAGGGTCGTTCTTGTTAGGAGCTACTCTCTCCATAGGGAAAGTTGGTAGTTTCCAGAATGCTGGAGGAAAAAAAACAACTGTAGCCTTACAAATCTTACTGCAATAGGGCCTTGAAGAGTCATTGCTGTTATTGCTACAACTTCCAAGGAAGGAATCACAGGTGCTGTGTGGCAAGAACAGCTGGAACAAGGGCTGGCAGCTTCCAGCAGCAACTGCTGCCATACCTCCCTTACCTTCTTCACCCTTCCCCTTTCTTCCCCCACCTTCCTATTTAAGGTTTCAAGAAAAGTTGTAAATCTCAACACTTCCAGCTAACTCTGTGCCACAGATTCACTTCCTACACATTTTTCTTGCTTTTTTCTGACTGGCTTTAACTCATGTTTGGCCTAACCTTGGATCCCTGGATTACCATTTTTCATTCTGCTCCCAGTTTTGATTCTGGGTCTTTTGGCTCCCCAGATACTCACATACAGTTAAATATGCACCTGGGCTATCAGGATAAAAGCTACATTATATAGATGTGGCCGATATGCCCTTTTCCTAGACAGCTGAGCCTGCAATTTGTGAAAAGTAAACTCGTTTTCCCATGCTCAGGGCTGAAAATCATCAAGACTGCAGGTAAATAATGAGGAAGTGATACATGATGGAAAGGACAGAATGATATTTACTACTAATAAGTAAATCTTATTTTCCAAATCAATTATAAAGTAAGAAGTAATATATTTTTAAATTACTAAGATGCAAAGAAAATTAGATATGTATAGGTTAGTTATACAAATTTATGCAGTGACACTTTGGTCACCTTGGTTGGAAACCTCTGATGTAATAACTACTCCAGAGTTAATTGTACTTGAGGGGAAGGAAAAAAGAAAGAAGAATAGCATTGGGAAATCAGACACTTCCATCTAGAAAACAGTTTAAAAATATTTTCTAAATATAATCCAATCAAGGTATCTACATACCAAGAAGGTATTTCTCTGCAAGATGCAGCTGACCAAGTGGTAGGAAGAGGGAGTTATGGTGCTACACCACTGCTTTGGGTATGACTGTCCATGCAGCACTGAACATGGGTGGAAAACACTGCCGTCAGCTTAGCTGCTGTTCCCCCCAAAAAATCTGCCCAGATGCACTGAAGAGGAGCATTTTTGCCCAACAATGTTGCTATGTGTTCAGTGAATCTCACTGCAACCTACAGCAGAGGAACGTGATCTTCAAGGGATCTGAATCCAAGGCCACACTGCCTACAAGGATGCAGAGAGGTTCATGCTGAATGTTACAGTTTTGGATTAACTCTGATTTCAAACGTAAGTACATCTAATGCACCTCATGTGACTCAGGGCATAAAGGTTCCTCCCAGTTTTGACCCAGTTGTTATTGGAGAACTAGTTTTTCAAGCTGTGAAATCCACTTTATAGCAAGGCCTTAAAACCTTGGCAATGTCTTTGAATGACAAATGCAGGCCTCCTCTGAAATACATTTCAGCTATGTGACCCTGATTTAAGTTAAAATTCATAGACTGTTAATTAGCATGTGGAACAGGAAGTTTCTAAATAGCTCACCAGGTATGTATTTGGCAGGCAGTACACTAACACTTGAAGTGTGGTTAAAAAAACTCACTCTTTTTACATCACTGAAAGTTTAATAAATATTTATTTCTTCAGGGACCTCCTATGTTAATGAAACCTGTCTGCTCTTGTTTGAATCTTTAAAACTCATGTGTTAAATAGTAACGCTGAGGTAGTGTCTCTGAAATTGCCCCGCTAACAGCAGAGCAAATACAGAGGGTAAGTGTTTTTTCTGTCTATTTAACAGTTTTTATGTGTCTGCTAAGTGCTTGTTTTCTGTTTTGTTAATCATTCCAACTCCCATAATAATTACACAAAAGAGGAAATCGCAATTTCAAATGCTACCATTTCTCTGGTTCTCTAGAGCTAAAAGGAGGAAGCAGGCTTAGATGGCTTTCTCAAATGTTTTTTCTTTTGCTAATCATGTCAAAATCACATTTCTGTGCCCATTACATTGTCAGATAGCCCATCAAAATGCTGTGTTATTTGTTTCATATCAGGAAGCAATTCCATTTACCATATAATAGTCATTGTCTTGAACTAATTTTTTATCAATGGTATCATTTTCTAAGACCTTTTACCCGATCCTCAAAACTTGTTCATCTATTGGTGCATAACTTGCACTTGTGCAGGTTAACTTTCCAGCTCTGGAATGACACATTGCAAGGCAGTACTGCCAGGCAGCCTGAAGCCACACATGAGAAAGCGCCTTTGGTGCCAAGTGCCACATGCCAAGAGAAAGGAAAGTCACAGAGACTCATTCTGAAAGGAGCCCTGCTCAGATCACTTTCTTTACAGCAGACTTACTTTCCACCTAAGTCACCTCCCAGCTTCAAATCATGCTTTAACTTGATCTTGAATTTGTTCTTTCTTGTTTTGAGTCAATGCCTGCATATTTCATGTCACCTACTCACCTAGATAACATCCTGAGGCTCCTTCCAGCCTCATCTGCCCTATGATTCCATGGGTGCTACTGAAAGAAAGCCTGCAGCAGCCTGGCATGGTGGCTGCTCCATGTGGTTCATGATCATTTACATTTGTTCCTGTCATTGTGTCAGCATGGAGATGCATTCGTTAGTGCACAGGAAATGTAGAAGTCTGCTCCTATATAAAAGTGACCTGGTGAGAGATGACATGGCTGGGTTCAGGGAGTTAAAATACTATCTTGTTTTCATTCCTTGTCTCAGCTTTGCATTACACTACTGTGGTTTTATTGCTTCTTTGAACAAAGTTTTCGTGCAGCAGTGGATTCTGGGAGATCTGGAAATCTCACCTTTGCAAAGCCATATTGACTATAGAATAACTCAAATTCCTATAATCCTATGAGAGACTTAAAATATTGGAGATGTAGCTTCATTTATATGGCCTTTCCTCCAAATGAAACCTGGAAGTAATACTCAACACTCCCTGCTCCATGAGAAATGTTTCTCCTAGAGTTGCAAGGCTCCTGAGGCAGCTAAAGGGATACTGGAAGATATTTCAGGAGTGCCAGTGGAGAATAAGAGACTGAAATAGCCATTAATGGGAGTTTTTGTATGAAATGTCATACAATCCTGATTCTTGATCATACCAGCTTCAGGGGCTGCTGGTAGTATCTCATATTCTCTGAGTAGAGAACTTTGTTTTCAGTCTGGACAAATTCATGAGTCTGGAGTGGAGGGCAAGGGAGGTGATGTTCAGATTACCAGAAATCTAGATTCTCAGTATTTATGATATACTGATATTGCCAGTTGAATGCCACGTTTTACTACAGCAGGAAATATGTTTTCAGTGTAAAGTTTCAGCTCAAAGCTTGGCCGTCTATTGCCTTCTGAATTTCCAGCTTCATATCCTAAATGTGTGCCTCTTAATTTACCCCACCTAGAAGTACATCTGTTCAGTATTCGGCATATGAAATATTAGGAAGTATGCACTGAAGAAATATCCAGAACAAGTTATCAACCAACATACAAAAAAAAAAAAATAAACTGAAATTTAAGAACCAATTTTACCTCTCTGATCTATCTGGCAGAACTTCTCACTCTTACCCTTTTGTCCAGTACATGCATTCCCATAATGACAGCTTTTATGAACACAAAGGCAATAAAGAGTGATGAGATTCACCCAGCAGACACAGTACAAATGCCAGTGATCAGCTGGCATGGAATTAAAGAGAAGGAAAATAAGATATTTTTATGAGGTTCACCCTGCAGATGGAAGAAAAGACCTTAGCATACATCTCAAAATTCCAAGGTAGTGCTGCTAATTTTGCATTTCAACATAAGAATTTCCATTTATTATGATTTTCTTTTATAATGAAAAAAACATTCCAGTTCTGAGATCCATTTTCATTTCCCCGTTTCCACTAAAAATTGGCTGATATATGGTTGTGCCATAGAGACACTCTGAAGAGGAGTACCTGTTCTTCCTGTTGGGAGGAGGTACAGGAGTGACACATCCTGGGACTTCCCATGCCAGGACATTGTAATATCTGTTTCAAGCACTTTATATTTCTGCCATAAGACAGCAATCCTTGTTCCAAATAAATGACCACTGAACCTAACATCCAGTTGTCAACTTCTTTACCCCATTTTATAGACAAACAATATTAGATACAGAAAGGACTTGTCCAAGTGACTGCATCACTGGCAGGACAACACTTCTCTAACATAAAAAATTAGAGTATAAATAGTTTAACGTGCCCCTAAAGTTAATCTAGTACTTTGCAAATTGATGCAGTTATAACTGCTTTAAATAAGCATCAACTATTTGGCATAAGTCCTTTTTAAAACAAATGTACCATATAAACCCAAATTTATGATATTTTTAAATCGTATTTTAGGAAAAGTTCTAAACTGCTGAACAAATTAATGTCAAACCTTATTCAAACAAGCTGCCATAACTTCAGTCATCAAAGGGAAGGATCTTGTGCTCTATACTATTTGAAATGCTTGTGATCTGAATGTGCACATTTTGATGAGCTTGTACTGGACTGACAGTCATAGAACACTGAACCTTTTAAGCTGTGTCTACTATTAAAAATATAAAGCAAAATAAATTTGAAATTATTGCATACATGAGTAATGTAGTTCATGTGAAATGTGAAATCTGAAGCTAAGGATTCCACTTGTTGCATCACATCATGCTCCGCAGTGCAATCAGTACACTTGATACAAATTCCTGATCTTTTAAAGGGAAGGGTGTTTGATTTCCAATTTGTCTGGGCATCTTATTGAAAGCCTCTGGTTACTGACCAACAAATGTAATATTTTTTGCCTGAATTAATGAGTGAGCTGAAACCACTATTTTCAGATTGATACTACAGAAACTAGTATTAGCTGCAACCAGCTTGAATGATAAGCAACAGGACTTTTTTTTAATTGAATCTGCCATTCTGGGTTTCTAATTGCTGGTTTCATCTCTTGCATTTTCCTGAGTGAAGGATGAAATACAGACCTCATATCTGATTTTTTTTGAACTTTAGAAAGATGCAGTACATTCTGAACCTTCACATGCAAACCTATTTTTATGTTCTTACTTTAGAGTCAGAATGACCAAAGAGTAGAAGCTTGTTGCCTTAATTCTTTATTTGGCCGATTCAAAATATCTGATATCTGAAGAGGAAGTGAATTTGTAAGATTTGTGAGATGTCAAATGACAAATGGAAAGCAAAGACCATGAAAGAGAGGCAGCCACGACTGCAGCTCACACTGTGATCCAGTCAGGAGATGAAGGTGGATATAAACAGAGGAATAAATACCGTTCTGAAAATTATGTGGAGTACTTCAGATCCTGTTCTCCTAGCAGAAGTACATCACTTACTGTATTTTAGGTTAACGTTCTATTGAGTCACCATGGAAAAGGCTGATAAAGAATGTGTCCTTTTTGAGTTTCTTTTAACATTCAGAGCAGTGGCCCACAGCCTCAGGAGAACATCATTCTGTCAGATTTGTGTTAATGACCACCACACATAACACACATTTTAGATTTTACACTGTAGCACATTTTGTGACTAAAACGTGATCTACATCAAGCCCTAGAGCCGTAGAAATTAAGAATTCTCTTGAGACTCACAGGGAAACAGAAAGACCAAGGGAAACCCTGGAATAAAGTAAAAAAGGACTTTCAAAGATGACCTTGAACTATTTTTCTATCAAGACTGTGGGAGCTGCTGCTGAAGACTCCAAAGACACCACAGACAATGAGACAGCTCTGCACAACATCTCCAGGTGCTCACTCATCTGCACTGCGATTACACACAAGGCATTATTAGGGCTGCAGCTTTCTCCTGCTCCCTATTGTACTAAAGGTTCTGCAGATACCTGAGAAAGCAGCCAAGCTTGCAAACCGTAAAGATGAAGAGTTCACTGTTCTCTGGTGCCTGTGCTCAGCTGTAATTATTTCACTCAGATTTTGAACCAGCAGAAAAGTCTGTTTGGACTGAGATCCTTGCAAATAGGTATCCAACAGTAAGAGCAGGATCCACATTGGGCTGATGTTTACCCACTATGTTGATTCCTTACAGCAGCAGCTGTGATGAGGGATTATAATAAATGAAAAGGGATGGTATCAATAAAAGGGACAATTTGGCTATACAGTCTAACTGTGACAACCACCAGTATCTAAATGGCATCTGATTAATTTTCTTTCTATAATTTTAATAAATAACCCATCCTTATTTCTGAATGTTCTGTGAGATTAATATCTAGGTATACTATGCTAAATTATGTGTTTTTAGAATGAATCAAGCTGACATACCTCCCTGAAATGGCTGGTCTTCAAAATTAATAGGAAAACAGCAACCATCAATGCTGACATCTGAAAAATAACTACATGAATAAATGGGGGAGAGGCAGTGAGCCTTTTAAATTTAGTAGCCTTCAAAAATCACCTATGTGTCTCCCCAGTAGGTCTTGCTTTTCAAACAAAATCCCTTTGACAGCACAATATAGCTTTTAGATTGACCAGCTAATCCAGATCTAACTTAGCAGCAAAGGCTGTAGACACTCAGAGATACAAATGCAGGCTTGCTCTCCCTTCAGGCCTGTGAGGTGTACCACTCTGAAGGTCCACTGAGGACTTAGCAAACCTAAAGTATAGAAAACAAAGTCTAGAACTGTAAATCCTTACTGGCATTATGAGCTATCATCATCATGTATAGAAAACGAAGTCTAGAACTGTAAATCCTTACTGGCAATATGAGCTATCATCATCATATTGGTAAATCAAGTAAAATAATAGTAGTTTACCAAAGTTCCTCAGCACTTTGGAAAATATCAAACCACTTATTTGGGTGCCTAAATTTGAATTGTTCACAAGTGATTGGTCTAAAGGGCAAGAACTAATGGGACAAGCCAGGACTCAAATCATTACTGAAGCCTGCTCCAGTTCTCATCTCTCAAATACTTTTGCCTCTTAATTTAATTGTCTGAAATGCATGAGATAGGAAGAAAAAATACTTAGTAATATTTAGCAGTTTTTCACCTAAGTGCAATATGCATTTTTAGATTGCAGATCTGTTTTAGCAAAGAACTTGTCAAAAACTCTTCCTCAGTTCAAGACACAGTATCAGCTGATATAAATCTCCAAAGTTCCACTCATTTTGTGGATTACTTAATACAGATGGCTGATAACTCTTTGAAAATTCCTTTGTTTACTAGTCTATGCAAGCCTTGATTCACATATCTAAATGTATCCCTGTTAAGGGAAAGTACTTATGCATGTGTTTAATTCCCAAAGTCCCAGGCTCAAATGCTTTCTGCAGTAGAGCTGCTGTAACTGTGATGGTCTAAGGAAGCTGCTTTCCAGAACAGGGGTGTTTTTTCTGAATGAAGGCCACAGCTCATTTTAGAAATATGCAGCTGTCTTACTGACATAAATGGCACACTGTTATGGTCTCATACCTGGGTGAAGAGACTATACTTCAGCAGGGCAGTTTACCCACTGTACTGATTCCCTACAGCAGCAACTGTGACAAGGCATTTCTACTGAATTAAAAATTTGGGTTATTTTTCTGGTCGTCTGTAGTTTTAATTGCATGATTTCAAAATGTGGGGGAAAAAAGTCAATGTTTTGTAGCTCTCAGACCTCTATGAATTTCATGATTCTTGCAAGAAGTACAATTTTATGAAGTTACACTAGTCATTGTCAATTTAAATGAATATAAAGACATATTTTAGAGCAAAATTTTCTTTTTCAGAAGAAGTGTTGCATCATTTTATAACCACAATTTATATAATTCTGGATTACAGTTTGGGGACCTAGAAGCCAACTTTTTTTAAACTTACAGTAAAAATTTCTGTATTAACAGCATAGTTTCTGTTCATCAGCATTCTTATTTCCATTGGGGTTTTTTTTTTTTTTGGTTTTTTTTGGTTCTCAACTCTATAAATCCTAAATGTGCCTTTCATTTGATTTTTCCACACTTTAAGTACATCTGTTCAACATTTGGTTCATTATATACTAGGAAATATGCTCTGAAGAAATATTCATTTTACTTTTCAGCCTACAAAGAAAATGCAACAAAGCTGTACTCAATTTTTTCTTTTCAGTAGCTCACGCTTAACCAGCTAATTCCCACACTTACTGAAAACAGAGCCATGATTTAATTGACACGAGGATAACTCTGCCAAAAATATTTACTATAATATGACAGAATCACAAGATGGTTGAGGTTGGAAGAGCCCACTGGAGGTCATCTAGTCTTGAGCAGAGTCCCCTAGAACACATTCAGGATTGTGCCCAGACAGTTCCTGAACATCACCAGTGAGGGAGACTCCACAGCCTCTCTGGGCTACCTGTTCCAGTGTTTGGTCACTGCACAGTAAAGAAGTTCTTTCTCATGTTCAGGTTGAATTCCTGTGTTCAAGTTTCTGCCCCTTGTCTCTTGTGCCATTGCTGGGCACCACCAAGAAGAACTTGGATCCTTCCTCTTGGCACCCTCCCTTTGGAAACTGATAGACACCGATATGATCACCCCTCAGTCTTCTCTTTTGAACTAGAATATAGATACCAGTTGCTAACACTTAGAATCATAGACAGTATTAAAAGGGTATTACAATGTCTTTAATCTCTCTTATGGTAAATCACACCAGGTTAGAATTTATTTTAGTAGAACCTGTGATGTCTTTCTCTACCTTCCTCGATGGATATCTCTTATCCTTTGTGATACCTGTCAACAGCCTCTATACTGGGAGGATGGTATTCCCACCTATCAAAAAATATCTCTCCCTTCTTTAAATCAAAAAAAAAAAAAAAATTAAATATGATCTCTCTCTTAAAAATAGTGCTAAAGAAACATTACTCATAGATCTAAAGTTATTACTGTCATTTTGTTCTGTTAAAACCCAAAAAATAGCAGAGCAGATGTGTTAAATGCTGGTGGAAGCCAGATTAGTTTGGGTGAAGACTGGGAGCAATAAATATATTGCACACTTCATGATGCACACCATGTCAGCTCCTCAGTGTTAAGATCCAAGTTGCACCAAAAAAAATCCCCAAACATTTTAACCTGTACTCCTGTACTGATCTAAGTTCTGAATTCCAGTAAGTGTGACATCAGTATAAGTTGCAGTAGAGCTGCTTCTTCAGTTATGGGATGGAATAGTCTGGCCAAGTCACTGATTTTTTTGCAGGCTGATATAAAAATATGCAAGGATACAAAACCCACAAACCATACCTTTGCACACTAGCCAGGCCTGGTGACCAACAGAATGCAGACTGAAATGGAATATAGGCTGGCTTCTCAGACTGAAACAACAGCAATGACTCCAAAAAAATTTTCCTGCTTACAGCCTGCTGCTGTAAGACCCACTGAAGTTCTCAGGGGACTTTGCTACTTGTCAGACAGTGAGACAAAACCAGCTACAAGTTGCTTCAGCCAACTTTTTTTTTCATCTGAGCACAGCATCCTCTGGTCCCAGGCTAATTGACTACATCCAATGGCCTTGGAAAAACTAAAATGAGGGGGAAGTGGAAATGTGTCATCTACTTGAAGTCTCATGCAGATTTTCAAGGGACTGAACTTATCCAGCTGCCAGGTGCCTGCCTAAGGTGACAGGTTTTGTCATGAGAAGAGACTGGGAGTGCAAGGTACCAGAGGAAGGAAGAGCACGTACCCATGAGAAAACAAGGAATGTTATCTTATGTTCTCTGGAAGAAAAACCATAACCCGAAGCTGCCAGAGCTGAATGTTCTGCAGTCTGAAGGTACAGATCTCACTGGTGAACAGTTTATAGCTCTGTTTTCTCTCCTGGATCATTGTTCTGTGTCTCCTTTGTGGTGGATCACAAGTAGCAGAAAATAGGGAACTATGGATCAGAAATTTTACCAAGAATCTCCATTACAATTTGCCTTTGGACAGCTGGATTCATCCCCCATACATTCCTCTGCAGAGAAATTCTAGCCTCTGCCTCTTCAGTCAACCCCATTAATGCAAACAAAACAAGAGAGCATGGGATCTCATCAAGCTCACAGTAATTTCATCTTAGCTCTTCTAATGATGGGTGTATTATTTCTGGGGAGCTCCCACATGTAAGGGATGACTGGATCCCTTCTGAAAGAATTTCACAAAACAAATTTTGTTCTTTCTGATATGATATATTAAGTGCTATCCAGTGAAATAGTTCAGTTACTAAGGTTTAGGATTTGTTCTCTGGTTATATAATTTACCACTAGCCACTACTGCTTTCTTTCTGGAAAACATGAACCTCACCAAAAAAACCTAAAAATAATGGCTATATGAGTACTTAGGGAAACACCATTCCCTTTTTAACCAGTCCTTTTCTTGTTAGGAAAAAAACCCAAACCAACCAGCAAAACCCAAATCCTTTCAGTTCTGCCATTCTAATATCACATAAAAGCATTTAATTTTTCCCTCCTGGATGCAAAGTTGTGGTAACTGACTTTGGTTTTTTTTATTTTAATGTGCATATGTAACAGCTTGGATTAGTAACAGTGCATAGTTCAAGCCTGTTACTTAGAACTGCCTGCTTCCAGCATGTATCAGAAGTAGAAAGCACCAAACTGAACTCGACTATCTCCTGCAGAAGGATTACTCAGAATTGGATCTGAATGTGACTGTTGTCCAAAAAGTGACATCAAGATTTATTTTGTTCTTTGGATTTGGCAACATCATACCCTGAACAGATTGGTCATTTTCCCTGATCTCCTTTTCCAGCTTCTTTGACTGCTCAGGGTTTCTTATTAAAAATATTCTATCCATTTATTGACTTATAAAAATCAGGATTGGTTTTGGATAGAACTGGTAAAAAGTGCTGGAAAGGTGGTAAGCTGAACTCCCCAAGTGAAATAAAATTTGCAGACAGATATTGCTGTTATGGGAGATAATAAGGAGAATGGTTTAGATATGAAGTTATTTTTATTTTCATAATATACCACCGAGTGCTGCATGCTCAGTATCATGAGGCACTCTGTTACTGAATTAACCTTTGGGAAATACTGGTGAAGAAAAAGATTCAAACAAACTGTCCTGGAAGGGTTCTACTAAGGGTCATTACTCTATTCATCTGCCTCCAATATGAAATATCTTTTTATTCTGTCCCCAAAAGGTAACATTGTGGGCACGGTCCCTCAAGTAGCTCATCCACTCAGCTACTTTATAAGCACAGCTGACCTTACACACATTAAGGCCGGGAGAAAAAGCTTTCTCTGTCTTTTCTCACCACACCCTCTAAGCATCCACTTGGACCCCTATTGCTTCCTACAGCAAACCATCCAGAATCAGCTTATTTATATTCTTAATGAGTCCCAGCGTTGTTTGTGCTGGCTGATGTGCCACATTGTAGAAGAGCAGCAAAAGCTGAGACACACACCAAAAAAAAATTATTCAAGCACGTATCAGATCCATTGTTGCCTGCTTGCCTGAGCCCCTGTGGAAATGCTAACTTGCTTCAGAAAAAGGCAGTTATGTGGGCAAACACACTGCAGTCTAAAAGCTGTTTAGGACTGGTGTCTTGGCTGTTCTAAGAAGAAAGGCTTTTGGATGGTACATTGTCCTAAGCAGCTCCTGCTGAACTTCCACCTGATGCTGTTCCTGCCCAAGAGTTCTTTTTCTTTCATCCGTTCCTTCCTGGTGTCACCTACAGAAGCAAGGTCACCTAGGTGGGAGGTCCATTTAATTTATTATTCAAGCATTAAGAAAGGTCTAACTTCATCTTAGATATGTGGTGAGCCAACAGTCACACCACTTTATTTGAAGTACAAACATTTTAATAGTCAATATTTAGCCCCAAATGTAATCCCACTAATTTTTTCAGTGTTCCTTATAGCTTAATTTTCTCTTACCATTTAGCCAAATATACTAAAGGTTTCTGGATTACAAATTACCTGAAAACCACAACTTTTAATGACATTAGATTAAACTTACTAATTTTTTTTCCCTTACAAAACTAAACACAGTATAAATTCTTTTTAAAAAATTTTATTGCACATTTTATGCTTTGAGAAGCACTGAAAGTACATGGTTTCCACCAAGCACACGTGACTCAAAGGAATAAAATCTGCAGTTAGACTTGTAAAAAGTATATTATTTTTAAAGCCCTAACCCAATGTAGCGGAAAAGTCTAGTATGTCTTTACCTCTTTTATAGGCGAATATTAAGTGCAACCCCAACCCTTTATAACAATGTATCATCTGTTTCAAATTGGAAGGAAATCAACTCTCTAATATGGTAAAATAACATATAAGTTAATTTTCTAATTGAGCTCTCTGGTCTTGGACTGCCTGCAATAAACCTTGACAATCTGAGACGCAAGCAAGCTCTGGTATTTTGGAGAGCGGGTTGAATGTTACTAATTATAGATAGTTGACTATTTTCACCAGTATAAAAAAAGACCAGTTGCCTGCACACTCAACATTCAGGGCAAAAAACCACACTAATTCCATATTATCGTTGAGAAGTGAAACCCACAATATTCAGGAAATTCTGGGCCCTGGTTCTCATAGTAATTACAGCTCAGCAGCATCCTCTCATGCAATGTTAGGAACCAACTAAAATTTCACCATTAGCATATTCATAGGACAGGGCTTTTCAGACACTTGCAGCCTTTGGGGTTTTTTTCCCCAGACAGCGTTAATGACAAACCACAGTGGAATTCAGGTGTCTGTGAGCCAGCAAGATTTTGAATGACATTATGGAAAGGACACATTTCCCAGCACTAGTTGTAGTTGCAGTGTTATATTATAGCTGTTAAAGCCTATTTTCCTGAGCAACAAAGACATGCAGGGTACCTTTCCCTGTCCCTGACTGCTGTTTTCAAACATGCACAAACACAAGACAGCACACAGCATAGGAGGTCTGAAGTCACCAGTTTTGGAAACATTGACACTCAAAGATGAAGCTGGAAGGCACTCCCCGTATCTGACAAATAGGACTGGAATGACAAGGAAGAAAATGTTATTCCTTGTTGGAAGGCCGTTCTGCCTCCACTCAACAGCCACCCAAAGTGTAAACCACACAACCTCACCTGATGCTCTCTCTCCTCCGTGCTCTGGAACATCTCTACAAGAGGAAGCTGCCAGCAGAAACCCCAACAAGCCACACCATGGAAGTCACATGGAACTAAACCTGTAACTGCTGTCAAGTTGTCAAGTGTATGTGAAAATTAACTTCAGTTAGAGGGAGGGGAACCACACTAAAATGGTTACACAGAAAAAAATACTACAGGATTGCATTTGTATGAGCTACTTTGTCCTATGTAGGGCTGAAAAAGAAACAAAAAGTATTTTTCCTCTAGCCAGTAGAGGAAAGACCTGTATTCTGATAGACAGTGTTCAAGTATGCTGTTACCACTTATAAGTCCCCCAGTTAGCAGGAAAAGTCTCATTAATATTGTATATATGTATTGGCTCACAGTGGGCTTACCATAGCCCAAATACAGAAGACAAGATTTTTTTCCCTGAGATCAGTGATCTTTGGTTACCTCATGGCCAAAGCTTGTTTCCGGTTTCTATTCCAGCATCAACCTAACAAATCCAGACTTCAGTGATGGATTTAAACGAGCTTCAAGCATGGGAAGAATGTCTTTATTAATATATGAATATGCAGGCTTGTACTCTGTGCAACTTGGTGTTCCAAAATCGAGCTTAATTTTCTCTACAAAAAAGGAGATAGTCCCAGAATGAGTCAAAAAACAAACAAACAAAAAGGTTTCATTGATACAGCATTTAATCTGCTCCAGTCTTCTGAAGCACCAACTGGGGCACAAAACCATTACCTACAGTTTGTAAAACACAGAGAGAAAATTTATTTCTTCCTCCAATCAAAGGGGTTTTTTAGTTTGTTTTGTGGGTTTTCACACTTAAAAAAAAGGGATCTGCTCACCAAATTCTCTTCTTGGTCTCCTGAATCCATCTTTTTGCACAGCTGTTTAACAATAAAGTGTGGTTTTAGTTGGACAGGCAAGTAGAAATATCCTTTAAAAGTGAAAAGGGAATGAGCCTTCCTCTCACACTACCCTGCTGCACTTATCTAAGCCATAAGTTTACACAGTAGACATAAAAATTGATAGTCAAGACAGTCAAGGCTAAGGTTTGAAATGCATGGAAGAGAATTAATCCACAGTGGCATCTTCAGAAAAAAAATGTGGGGGAGAAAGTGGACATCTGACACATGTATGAACAACTCCTGTGTGCAGGTACTGAGCCACACTCTGCATTTCTTCATTTGCTCATTCTGAGATCTGTACCTCTAGGCCAATGAGGCTCTTCATGAATTCTCTAAGTCTTCACTCATTTGTTTCTTCCCTCTCAGTCACAGCTTACCATGGAAATTTATTTAATAGGCATTGAGGGACAGACTCAGGTTGCAAGAAAATGGTGTAAAGCATTTGAGCAAGCAGCTCTAGTATACCTCCTGTGGGGAGAAAAAATTAATAGGTGAGATACTCCAGTCAAATTTGACTTTAAATTCCTTTCCCTTTGAAATTTGTGGGTTTTAATACCTGGTCAGTAATGCAAAATGTCCCCAACATTTTAAAATTACTGAGCCCTACTTGAGCCAGAAGGTCAGACAGGTAACATTTCAAGGTCTCTTACACCATAACTCTGTGATCCTTTGAAAAAATGGATTCCGAGTTCAGCTGAGTAGATGTTCTCATGCCTTTAAAACAGCTCATGACTGAAAAGGAAATACTAGACAGCAAAGTCTAAGGACTCAAAGGTAGTTCATTCTCTGTCAAAAAAGAGAAGGCAGAAAAACACAAGTGATTGAATTGAAGAAACCAGACAGAAGAGCTGCACAGCCTCACTAGCTCTCAAGAATTTCTGCCCTGATGGTTGAAGTTACTATGGCTTCCTCTGATGAGCCTACTCACTCACTGGCTGAGCACTGATCTGTGGAGCTGGCAAATAAGCCTCAAAGGAGCAGCGTTCCATCATCTGTGGATTTAACTCCCTAACAGAAATCCACATTTGCTTCATCGTCCTTTCCCCTCCAGAACTTCACATCATAAAATTCAGCAATCACAACAGAGTTCTCCTCTCAAAACTCAGAAGTGGCTCTGTTAACTCAAGTCTGATGTTGGTGGTTAGGACAGTACAGAGCACTGTACTGTTGTTGCTGTCTTTACTAAAAAATTAGGGAATTGTAGACTATGACTGGCAACCCAATATTCTTAGGAAACAGCATCCCTGTTTTTCAGACCAGTCAAGGACACTGGGCTCGAGGTGCTCAAAAAGCAGGGTCTTCTTTCCAAAACCAGACATTTCTCCAAATTACACAGTAAACACCACAGAACTGCCTGTTCTCATCTCCACTGTAAAGAGGCACCTAAAGAAACCTTTGTTTTATTGTTATTAGGGCAATTTTTTATCCAATACCAGACTTTGAGCATCACAAGAGTCAGGTGTGTCCATGAAATTGTTACTTTCCTCTTTAGCTTTCCTGTGGAAGGAGCAGAAGGTATCACATATAGATACATAGTCAAGTAAATTGTTTATCTTCAAACAGCAACACTGGATTACTAGTCTGCAAACTAACAATCCTTTTGCATCTAGCAGTCATTAACACACCCCCAAGAAAGCTATAGAACTAAATTGATCAGAAACAGGAATTATACCAAAGGTAGGGAACTTCTATAGTACTGTATAGCTGGAAGAAGGAAGAAAAGCTTAATGTACTCACCAGCTGAAAAACAGTCTTCTTTCTAATTAAGCATTCTAGTCTGGGAGGTCATTTATCTCTGAATGAAGTTTTTTGTTTTTTTTTTTTAATGGGAGAAACCAAATCTGATCCTGTAATACTCATGGCTGTAAATGCAGATAAAGCTGGGTTGTGCCAGGCTGTAAGGACAAAGCAGTCTAGGTGCAGAGCCAACTGTAATGCACACCAGTCATGACCTTCCGCAGAGAAATGCTGCAGTTCAAGAGATCAACTAGAGTTTAAAATTTTATTGCATGAGATTTTCTTTAAAAGCCCTGTTTGACTTTATGATTCCTCTTCAGTGACAAGCTTAATATCTATACTAAGACTGCTGTAGCAAAAAGCATATACAGAAAAGTGAATTTTGAATGTGCTTTCAATGAAAAGCAATTTATAAGGCATCTTGGGGCGAATCTTCAGTGAGCTGTACAGGGTATTAGCCACCTGACTTGCATTAGCATCAGTAAGAAACAGCACTTAAATCTCTGCACAATGAGCTAAAAATCTATCTGCTTGTATTGAATCATCACATTTTAAATATGACTTCATAAAAGAAAAAAATGGCTATTACTGGAAATATGAAAGTATGCAGTGGTTACAAGTGATCTGAACTGAGAGGATCTTACAGTTCACGTATTAGATATGTATGGATAAAGAGGTGTGCTTAGATTAATGTACAACAGTGCTAGGCCCAATTATCTGTCAGCAGTAACCTCCACTGTTTGCAGTGCTCTGTGAGAATATTCATATAAATAATTTTTGGCCATGCAGTAGACCCCAGACATGGTTAAAACTGCCCCTGATTGTTGACACTGGTATTTTTCAGTGACACCTCATTTATCCTAGAAGAGCATGACTGCACTGTCTGCAACCCAAAGCCATGTTCAGGTTACCCTTTTAAAAACTGCACCATGCACAATATTTGCAAAGGACAGGTATCTAAAAAAAAAAAATTAAAAAAATTAAAATGTGGAGAGCTCAGATTTCTCGACATCACTACTTCTCTGTCACATTTTAATAAACAGTTAGAACTTATAAAATCAATATTTAAAGGCCTATGTATAACCAAAATTTTAGAGTGAGAACCACTGCACTGATTTTTCTGTAAAAAGTGAGGTTTTATTTTCATCAGTTAGAGGAAGTGGACAAATCTATTACTTCAACATCATTCATTTCCACCTGGGTTAGGTATTCTCAAGAACCAAGATGGTCAAATGGACAGGCTTTAGTTTCTATACACATATTTACCAGTGAACTTACTCCAACTCACCACTCAAGTAGAGCGTGGGACAAATGATTCTCCCTTTTTAACAGTGTTTGGTAAGTGCAAAATATTGAGGTTAGATCATTCTAAGGAGTTTGTGACTTTCTTAAGTGATAGATTGCCTCGCTTATGATTAGGACATTTTGGACTGAAACCAAATCAGCATATTGAAGGAATTGTTAGCACACTCTTTATGGTAAGGAAGCCAGGCATTTTACAATATCCTCAGTTATTAACATTTGTTATCAAAAATATCTTTGTGTCTTTCCCCCACAGCCTATTTGTCTAGACCTCAAAGGACAAAGATGTACAACAGGATCAAAGAGGAGAAAGTTACTGTTTAGCTTTTTCATGTGTTTTATGTCTCCTAGTCTTTTTCGGTTGGAATAGGAAATAAATTCTGACCTTCCTTGTGGTCAACTCACATAATTATTGCTTATTTGTGTGGAGGAATGGGACAAGTCTGAAATATCCCAGTCAAGGCTAAAAGAAGATGAAAAAAAGTTTAACAAGAATGCATAATAGGAGTATATGGAGAAGAACAACTGCTGACTGCAGAGCATGGTTGATGGAGTTGATACAAGACAAAATGCTTAGGAAAACTGAAACCAGCTCATGAGGAAACTGTTCTATCACTCTCCATGTCACAGCCATTCCATAACCTGATTAATCTGCCTGCTCATAATAGTGAATTAGTCATAATTCTACTTTTTGCCAGCAATGTGTGTTGCATATAGGTATAAATTGGAGCAAAAAAAGAAACTTCATCCCCAACATAACCTGCCTGTGTGTGCTATTCAAAGAGCCAGAGTAGTTCTTCCATTTCTCCTGTTGCATATTCCTATAATGATAAATATGTGAACATTTATGTATGCTGTAGCAATGTAGTGCCCTCATCTGATTACTTCTCCCCACCTGACCATCAGAAATATCCTTGTCTGCAGGCTGAGGATGTAGTGCCCTGCTGAGATAAATCCACCCAAAAAAAGGGCCAAGGTAGAGGCATATGGGATGGTCCTTACATACCACCCATTATTCACTGCTAACTCAAATGAGCTCCTCCTCTCAGTGCTGTGAGAGTGAATGACAGGATTCTTCATACAACACAAGGCAAGATGAAGAGAAGTGAAAGAGTACTTATTTTATCCAGTGTGCTGGGTTTAGCTGGGGTAGAGTTAATTTTCTTCACAGCGACTGCTATGGGGCTATGTTTTGGCACTATGCTGAAAACAGTTGATCATATTAGGAAATTCCAGCATTCCCAAAGCATTTTACTAACTAAAAGCCCCTACAACCTTGCTCCCTTCAGCAGAACTCCTTTAATGTCTCCTGAGCCTTGAGTACAGCACCCCACAGTGGATGGCTGCAATGGTTCCAACCAGGTGGTAAGCTGAAGCTGCAATCTCTTGCCCACTTGTTGCTTCTTGCATCTCCACCATGCCTCCAGGGAGACAGCAAACTTTTCTGCTTATATTTTATTTCTGTTAAAACATGACAGCTATGCACCCTGTGACTGCTGCTCCTCACAGTATGGGGAAGTGTAGGTACCTTGCTTCTGCTCTGGTCATGCCTGGAGGCCAGAGGCAAACAAGAACTTCAAGGCACAGTGCACCTTCTGCCTGAAAAACAGCTTCACAAGTGGATCATGCAGCTTGCCCAATACTGACGAGTGTCAACTCACCACCTTGTAACACTGAACATACGTATATAAATAAGTCATTAAAAGAGGCTGTCTAAACAATGACATCATATTAACTATATCCTGCTCCCACTGATTTGATGAAGATTATAAATTAATCATCACTGCACAGTATTATTACATTTAACATGTTACCCAAATGGCCAGTTATTACTGAATATGTGTTTATTTTGTTTAACTGGACATGTATACCTGTTTCTCCTATCAAGATATTCAACTGGTGAGTAATTAAAATTAACAACCAGTTATCAGAATTATTTTTGGGGACACCACAAATAGACATTTGTAATGGTTTTAATGAAAGCAACAGCTGCTTTTACAGGTCTTTCTGGCTCCACGTCACACAGAGATTACTGTAACACAGCTAGAATAAAGTGTGATGCCATATCCCAGTCAAGCCTCCAAAATGTAAAATGTTACAACTGACTAAAAAGAAAGAGACTCTAAATAATCACCTAGTAAATAACTGTGAAGTCCCAGTGCAACCTGTACTGCAATATTCCAGATATAGCACATTTGACTTCAAATAGTAATAATTTAAGGAAAACAAAAGCACTTTATTACTTCTTGTAGATGTGGGGATTTTTCCTCTTCCCTATGGCTTTGAGTCAACTTAAGTCCCTTAAAAAAAAATAATTCCTTGCATTATGCATTCTATTAAAATAAATAACAGCTAATTAAGTGACAGGCAAGATATAGTACTAAATTCCTAGTGTGAATGAATATCCCATATGGCACCAGGCTTTTTGCCACACTCGAGTAAATCTAGATGTGAGAGAAAACTTTGGCACATTGCAGCTGTGGCACCCTGCAAGAGTGGT
The DNA here is from genome assembly GCA_020086605.1 of Lanius collurio. NCBI lineage: Eukaryota > Metazoa > Chordata > Aves > Passeriformes > Laniidae > Lanius > Lanius collurio. The sequence goes on along the minus strand of JACBWW010000004.1, from coordinate 9,848,987 downwards.
TCATACAGATCGAGAATGTCAAGTGGCAGCCCAGTGGCAGAAGGTGGCCCACAACATCTCTGTATCCAACCTCAACCAGGCCAGCCACATGGCTGCTTGGTGCTGTTTGCAGAGGGGTAAGAAAGGGAAACAGTGTGCAGATGGAGTCTGGAAAGTTTCTAACACTCGAGTGCATAAACATGGCTGTATCTGGTCTGCCCGAAATACCTCCTTGGGAATACAGTGGCTCCTATACAAAAGCTGGCTATCCCTACTGTACATAGGCAGGGATGGGTCAGCCAAAAGGCTGTGGGATTTGTGGCAGCATACCAAAGGTTTTCCAGACTCTACAGGACCAATCGTAATGTGCTGTATTACTGCCTTGCAGCCAATGCAAAGGGGTTTGGGTGTAGAAAATTCCAGCCTAAATTTGGGGATGTGGGAATTCACCCACCATTACTTAGCTGTCTGCACAAATGCTCTGCAAAAAATAACAATCCTCAAACTTTGTTAAAAATGTGTCAGGGCTTACTACAGGAAAAACTCTATGCACCATTAGCAGGCCCAACCCAACGTGCATTTCTGCACTTCATGAAAGCCAGTTAAGTAGATGACTATCAGACTAAGGCAGCAGTCTGCTGGCAGAAGGGAGCAGATTACCCCTTTATATGGTGTTTGCCAAGCCAAACCAAATCCTCCAGGGAACAGGGATTGGGACTAGGGTCGATGGGTTAGGTAAAGTGCTTATTTTAACCAAATATAAGCTAGTGTGCTAACACAAACCACCTAAATTTCTCTACAAGGGTGGGAAAAGCACATATGTTATTTATTTTCAAGTTCCACACTGTAATAATAATTTCTCTTCCTGATTTATGTGCATGTATAAATTTGTATGCAGGTTTAACATATCTAATATTTGAGGATGAAGATAGGAAGGCAAAAATTTCAAGAAAAAAATACATTATGGCTTGGGTGTATGAAACAAAAGGTCAGAAGAGCATACAAGAGCTGAGATGGCAAGAAGCCAGAAGTTAGGACACAGCAGAGTAGTGACAACCCGAATTTGAACAATAAGGTACAATAACCAAAGAAAATCACCCACCAAGAGACAGACCTGGGCAGGCAAAAGGAGAGAAAGGGAAATAGGTTTACACAGCAAAAGCCTGAAGCATAACCAAGAAACACACTTTAAAATGCAAAATACCTGGCAGGGTTCCTTTGCATACTCAAATAAAGGGATACCACTCATGGCTGGACCCCCTCACCCTCTGCCAGCCTTGCTGCAGATACTGCCAGTTTGCAGCTGCAGCTCTGATGGCCTTCAGGAAGCTTGGAGGGGGCTGCAAGGATCCAGTGTTCAGCTGCACCTGAAGATACAATTATTGTTCTAAGGCTTCCATTATGCATGTGCTCTCTAGGATCCAAATTATTAATGAAAGAAGGGGAGTGGGGAAGACCCAAAATATTGATTAATAAAAGACGTGAAGGGTCCATAATGTCTTCTTCACATGATGAGAGAATTATAACGGGCAGCAGATCCTTAATTGAATGGCTTCTTTTTTATTCTGTTTTTTTTTTCCAAGCAGAAGTATTATGAAGCAATCCAAAGCAATGTTTTATTTAAGGGTTCTCACCTGACAAAAGAGCCAAATTAATGACACTGAAAATGTCAAAGCAACATATCAACAGCCCTAACCATGGTAAGCAAGACTGATACTTTTTAATTTATTTTGGAGCAAGTGCCTATGATGAAGCTCTGGACCCTAACTTGGCTATTAATTTCTGTGATGTGGTCTTGCAGTTTCTGCTGGAATGTCATCAAATATGTCCTTTGTTATGAATCTACATGATTTTTTTTGTCTCTGCTTGACAGTGCACAGCACCTCTACTGTTTATAACTTCCAGCCCCACTCTCTGTCCCAAGGGGCTGGAAGTGTCACTAGTCTTGACGCTGTGTCACCTTACAGGAATTTTTGATTGCATGCACACGCACAGAGCAGAAATGTCAATAAGGAATACACACCCACAAAACAGTTGAAACCCACCATGAAGCAGAAGTATACCACACATAAATTATTGTCTATTACTTTTCTGTTTAGAGAGCGTGCTTCACATTTATTTAAAATCATGAAAGACATGTATCTGCATTGCAAGGGAAACCCTATAATCTGCCCACTGGGCCAGTTCTATCCGAGTCTCTTTTCAGCAAAGGCAGCAGGCAGAAATCCTTCATCTCACTTGATCAGTCCTACTGAAATCAGTGAGACAATCAGCATGGGCAAGAGCTGGCCAGGGTTGGCCCCACTGTGACTTGTCCAAGATGGTCATACATGCAGTGTGCTAGCTTGCTCACTAAGGTGTTTCATGAGATAAAGATTATTAGAACTCACATCTGAGGTTTTTCAGTATTCTTTGTGGGCTGCAGTCCTTATTTACACCACTGAAAACCAGATTAATGCCAGTTTATAAACATGAAAATATTTAAATCCTACAGATTAGAGAACTGCAATATGCTGAAAAAGGTCAAAGTGATAATCCTCTGTAGAAAAGAAGAATGCAAACAAATATCAACTAATCAAGGAACACATGCTGTTTTTCAGAATGCTAATATAAAGATTAATAGCTCTTCTTTGACATCCAAGAGCTTTTGGAAACTCTTCATGTTAAAACACTTTGTAAATCACTTTCAGAGAAAGAACATTCAGGGAGCTCCATTTAATCAAATTAACTACTAGGGAGCCTTGATAACCTTCAATAAAACTGCATGTACTTAGAATTCTCATCCCTGTTCCTAGGATATGTAATTGTTTATGTGGCTTTACACCATTTCTACACTGCTCTGGAGCCTTGAGAGGGAATTAGATATTCTTGAAAAGACCGTTCATTTCCCTTGTGTATGCTCATCTTGGACCCAGTCCTGGTCACAGTAAAGTCAAACTATTCCAAATAAATCCCTGGCAAAAATCCCAGAGACTGCACTCAGAGTAAGAACAGACACATAAGGCCTGATCCAAACCTCCCTGAAGTTGATGTAAGACTTTAATTTCTTTCTAATAGGCTTTCAACCAGGTCACATCCGCAAAACTTGCTTAGAAGCAGTGTTTCAAACAAGGTGCAAGGAGGGAGGCACAGGGCAGACTTTGGTCCTGTCTTGGGGAATCATGAATGATGTTCAACACCAAACAAACAGATATCAACCACAAGGCAGCACACTCTGGAAGTGAGCTAAACCCAGACGAGGCACAGGGTAAAACCCAGAGCCCACAAGGGCAGGGATGCATTTTTCTCCTCTCTGTTCTGCTACTCTGGGCATGCTCCAGCATCAGGAGCTATGCAAACAGACATAGGAGCCTGTCCAAACTGTATCGGGTCCCTAACCTCTCTAGTATCATTTGCTGGAAAACACAACATCCTCAAGGTCTATGCAGGATCTAGCCAGAGAAATCTCAGAAAAGGACCTGCTGGCTCACTGCAGTCCCCCTTGCTGGCATCTCATATCCAACTCAGTATCTCCCACACACTTCCTCTGCTTTATTTCTTGTCACTTCAGGATTCATTCTATAAATGGCACCAAAATTTAAACTGACATAATATTTGACAATATCGTTAACAAAAAGGTTGTAAATTGCTGAATCCTGTTGTTTTTAAGAATCACAGAGCTGTGGAGTCTTGACCTGCCTTAAATTTTGCCACTGACTTGTTGTAAAGTGTGAGTAGGCCTTTACCCTCCCCATGGCTCTATTTTTCCAACTATAAAATAGACATGTTAAAACTGAGCATGATGGAAAATTTTCAAGATGTTTCAAGTATGCAGAGCTCTACTCACAAACCCTAGGTTTCATTCTTTTGACCTGGATCTGGACTGGGATTCTGAAGTCTGGGACATGTTCATCTCTAGAGTTCTGCTTTGGCCAGGACCAAAGCTCAGGACATAGAATTAAAGTTCTGGGTTGTTGGCATCCTGCAAGGGTACACAGAAAAACACGAACAGAAACTCAGAAGGGGGAAGGTGACAACAATATTTTACCCCATCTGCATTTCCCGCAACTGACATTAAAATATGCAGTGATGTATTCTTTACAAGTAGACACATAATCATTTTGGGGTCTGATGTTCCTCCCACTGAAATACAAGAGAGAAATTATATATCATACATAGTGAAGATTTTGACATTTGATTCCTCCCACATATTTGAACGGGAGAAAGGTATTAAATGCCAAAACCAAAAATGAGCATGCAGGACCTATCCTTCAAAACTGTAATTCATTCCAAGGCACAGCTCTCACTTTATTCTTACACTGACCTGCATCCCACACAGCACAAGCCCAGCGGTTGTTTTTCAATTAACAAGGCAATTTTTGCTATTTCTAATGGAGCATAGAAGAGTTATATTATAGCTTATCTTCTAAAAGTGTGTGTAGGTTAAAAAGAGAAATCTACTATTTCAATTTCCTTCCAACACTAATAATTTGCTAAACTTCTTTTATAAGTAGAATTTCTCAGTTTCCTCTCACAGACAAACTGAAATCATGTAGATGTACAGATTGAGAAGAACATTACATATTAGCAACTATTAACACGGGCCTCTACAATATCTCCAAACACATGGGCACAAAACTGTGCATATGAGAGATTGTATATAATTTATGCCCTGTGTCTGTATTATGTAGGTATAAATGTTCTTGTTTTCACTTTATAAATTCCCATCACCACCCTTTAAAACATGCAGCTTTCTTCATTGTGATACGTTCCCAGAGTTCACCCTGTCTACTGCACGCACGCAGTTCAGCATTAGCTTATATGAGCATTACCTTCCCCACCAAAATAGGCTGATTTTTGGCTAACATCTCAATTTGAAACTATACTGATCAGTTTTAAGATGCTATTTTTTGTTTTTTAGGGAGAAAAGGTCACAAAGCATAACATTAGGCTCCATGCCAAAATTTCATCTTCTCCCTCTTTCAATCTGTTGGTGCAGAAGCCTGGCATTATCTGCTGTGATCTGCAGCTACTGAATGCTGCTGTGACATAAAGAGAAAACAACCCCAGAGTCACAGATCAGGTCCCAAGGTTTTCAGTTTCATAAGATTAGTGTCTTCCCATCTTAAGCTAAAAACTGCCATATACAGAAAAGTGAAAAGTGAAACAAAAATAATGCACAGGCAGTACGCTTCCATAATGAACTTGTGTGTCTGCTGAGACTGGCAAAAGCACCCTGAAGAGTGAGGACATGAACGGGAGCAAGGAACTGATGACTTTGTCAAGTTCAACTCCTCTGTCTTGTGTGATATTTCCATTTTCTCCTCCAGATTTGAAAGCATGTAGTGAAGGTAGAAAAAAATATACATGCCGGGTATCCCTTCCATTTTACTTTTCTTGCATCTGCTCTCAAAATCTACTCAAACCTGGCATGTCAAGATTTAATCAAGAAATCTCCCAGACCTGCAGAAAGTGACCATAACTATGTAGTAGAAGACACCTATTGACAGAGTTGGGTCAGCTCTGAGCTGACCCACAGGTTCATATGTAACTATTGTGACACTGCTAGAGTTTAACACTGTCTTGCCAAACAAACCTAAGTCCATATTAGCTCTTGAAAAACTCTCAAAACACACAATTATTGAAAATTTTGCGTTTAAAAATTGAGCATAACTGAATACACTTTTTCCAATAGTAGTACATTTGTCACTGAAAGAATCTTATGAAAGAAACAGTTTTGGGACACCATTGACACCTACTGTCCTTGCTGAAATGTGAGCAGCATCTGACTGAAAAGAACACTGTCTGGCACAGTGTAATGTCATAATTTGATTTAATATAGGGGAATGAAGGAGTTTTGAGTCCCACTGACCTGCAAAGGAACTATTCAGTACTTCAAAAAACCACTTCAGACTGACACTGTGACCTAACTGTCAATTAAGATGATAAACCTAAGGTAACTGAATTTTAAAATATAGTTAAAATTTCTAAAAATAGCCTGTGGTAGCTCAACTGAAATATATACTCCTGTCCTGTAGAATTTTATTGGGATGACATATTGCTGAATTCCTTGTCTCACCTAAAATGCTGGGTTATGGCAAACAGTGCTGTTTCCCAAAAAGTACCAAAAATGTTTTTGCTTGGACTGTTTGTCTTGCAAGTTAGAGTTCTATTAAAGATCCCTCCCCATGTTCTCTAAGGAGCTTGCAAAATCCAACAAGGTTCTCAGCTACAGATGCTTTCAAAGGGATCACCACACCAGCATATGTATTTATACAAGCACATTTTGGCATTTGGCTTTCTCTGCCTGTTCCACATCAGAAGTTGGTGCATTTCTCCACCACAGGGATAGAACATCTCTCATGAGTAAACTGAACCTCACTGAAGTGGTTTGGGACAGAAGAAATTAAATGAGCAAGCACTGTGCCAAACATGTTCTTTTAGGCCAGATCATACCCATTTCTGGAGCTCCTCTCTCTGAGAAGAGAAAGATGTGGATTTGGACCACTGCAAAATTTGGAAGAATCTCTCAGAACATGAGTTGAGTTCTGTAACCACAGCCAACATCCTTTAAGCTTGTTTTTAGGAGCAACTGCTGTTGCAAAACCAAAATGTCCCACTAGGATAAAATGTGCTCTTGTCTCAAATCAGCGCTAGATTTCCAGCACATACAACATGCATGGACATGCAACAGTAAGATGCAGCTATAGAAAGTCATGCCTATCAATTAGTGTAAGAGAAACAATTCTGAACATGCACATATACAGACCAATTCTCACAGGAGGTGAGGTTAGTCATTTTTAATACTGTCCTTTCTCTTTCAACTGTCTGGATATAAGAAAAGCTCAAACAGTAGCTAGTCTGACCAGATGTAATCACAAATTACTTTTTTAATTTCAAGCTCCCCTCTTCTCTTGCCAGACTTACACACAGAACAAAACTTTATAAGCTGATTCAGAGCAAACAGGTGTAGCTGGGGAAACAAACAGGGAAAGATTAAATAATAATTTTTTTAAAAAATTAAAAGGACTGTAAAGCTGTCCAGGCAGCAAAAAGTAAAGACATGCAGCAATCTGTGACATTGCTGGAAATGTACACTGGCTAAAGAGCTGCAAACCAGAAACAGTCTGAAACATGACACAGTGCTAACATCCAACTGCACTTGTACGGTGCTGGTAATAAAAGCACAAAGCACTCAGGGTATTCCCATTTTTCCTCTTTCTTGATGAAAGCTGATAGAGGCAGTCTGCCTTCCACCAGGAGGTACTTGTCATGAAGACATGGAGGCTTCTTTTTCAAGAACATCCTTGGTTCCCCCTTTCCCACATCTCAGGTAAATAACTGCTGGTAGCAGAAGTAAAACATTCAGTACACAGATGTGTAAAAATAAGATTCTCCTATAAACTGTATTCTATAAATGCACAAGAGTGTTCTTTGTCAGATTTAAACTGTCCTTCTGGCCACCAAAAGACACACAAATTCAAAGAACAGATTAAAATTTCCACTGATATTAATCACACATACAAGACGTGAGAGAAGACGTGCTCTAGAGGTGCTGCAAGCCCACAACTTAGGTACCTCAGATACCCTGTGAGGGGAACACGTACAGTTCTGTCAGGCACTGAGTCCATAACAAGCAGCAGCATTTCAAGAATAAATTTTATTGTGTTTGCTCTGTAAGATATTTAGGTCACTCCATAAAGTTAAATAGCAATAATGAGTAGTGATTATTTTTACCAGCTGACTTAATCTAGGCATGCATTTGTGTTTTGCTGCGTAAATAAGTTGTGCTTACGATTCTCATCTATAATGTTTGCAATGTTTATAGCATCTTCTCAAGTGGTAGGAATAAAATGTTAATCGTAAATCTCCTTTCTGTTAGGAAGAAATCAGCAGTACTCTACCTACTTTTTAATCATGGGTTACAAAGTTAGATCCCAGGCTAAAATGCAAGTTACTATGAAGCTTGTTGCACTTTAATTGCTTCTCTAGGGATATCTCTGGCATGAGGGGGACCCCAAGTGGAATGGGGTTGATCTCCTGCTATTACTGCGAAGGACACAGTAATGGCATGAACAGGGTCAACAAGCTGTGACATTTGGCCAAATGCCAGCTGCTGTGTCTCCTGCCCTGGATCAAGAACCTAGCTGTTCCAGATCATGGGTGACTGGACGGTCACTTGTGAGATCCCATCCATTTCACAGAGTTGCCCTGTAATCAGTCCAAATGGCTTATTCCCTTTACAACCCTTTTGCTCTTATCTGTTATCCTTTCTGGGAGGAGAGAGGGGATAGGGAAAAGCATTGGTCAACACTATTGGTCAGCATTGGTCAACCATCCCTGCAGTTAGGGTCATCTTACTTAGGTAAAACACGTGGTTGATTCTGGTGCAAAACCTCCACACTATCACAAGTGCTAATAGATTAAACCCCATCACTCCAAACAGTTGTTTTGAGGTTGCCGTAATTTTCAGCTGAGCTCAACACCTGCCATGAAGTGGTTATGCACTTACCACAGTGGAGCATTACAGCCTTGTAATTTATTTTGATAGGGAGCAAATGACAAGTCAAAACAGATTTTATCAAATTAATGGAATTACAATGTGTAATAGAAGCATTTATCTTGCTGTTAGTGATTACAAGCACATTTGGTAACTATGCACTAGAAGACCTCTCAGTGGGATGCTGACAACACTGAAAGAAAAACTGTTGTCCTTGCAAATGCAAACATAGGCATATGCACTATAAGAACCAGGAAAAAGGTGCCACCTGGATACAGATCATGAAGTTGTCAAACTCTTCTGCATTGCCAAGCTCTAGGGCAGGTGATAAATCCTTCAGATACAGTCCCTCTCTTAAACTCCTCATTGGAAACAGTTCAGAAAAGAAACAGTTGCCAGCTCTCACTGTGAAAAAAACCCCATGGATTTATATGCTTCTGTTCCCCCTTTACTCTTCCAATCTCTTCTTCTACAGCCTGTACACTGTCCCTCTCCTAGAAATGCAAAATGTATGACAGAGGGCCAACCTATTTTTCCTTGGCATCTCACCATTGCTCAGATGCCTTCTTGGTAAGATCTAAAGGGATCTAAAGATCCCTTCTTCAGAATGGATTTTATATAAGGTGTCAGAGGGGAAAGTGACCTCTAATTTACAAACTTGTCAGCCTACTGCTGGTGAGACAGCTAAGGCTAAATCACGTCTTGTAGGATTTCTTTCTCAAGAACCTCTTTGATCTGGTACTAAAAATCTAAGTATTTTTATTTTCCAATCTAAAACATGACTGTCTGCAGTAAATAGAGGAAAACACTTGCTCAGAAGACACTGTGATGGAGAAACAGTACATAGCACTTGGTTTCTACGGGTATAATATTGAACGGTTTCCATTTTACAGATGGAAACATATCTAGCCCAGCTGAGACATAGGCATTCAGAGTTTCTAAGAGCAGAACTACAGATAAATTCTCTTCTCTTACTCTCATACTAAAGTCCCATCCACCAAACTGTACTACTCATTCTCAATTTGTGCTGAAAATACTATCAACATTTTTCATTTCAGTCTCTAGCTGACCTATCTCAGTGAGGCTTCAGTCTGGAACGCTGTCTCTGGGTCTCACAAGTATTTTAAACACTTCATTGTTTTAATGGATTTCACTTTGTATCTGCCACATATGAGTTCAAACCTGATGAAATAGGTTAAGAAGGACCTCAGTCCTTGCAAGTACAATCTGTAAGTCATGCATCATTAGCCATAGCATAACCTTCCACAGATTTTTGCTGCACAAGGGACACTTCCATACCAAAGATGATTCACTTATAAGGAATTTCACCATTTGAATGTTTCACATGCACAACCATGAGCTATAAGAAAGAACTAGAGTTTCTAAAATCTGTCAGAAGGCTTTTTTTCTTTACAAGTTTAAATTCTTGTCTTCACAATTTATGCTGCAGTAAGAACGGAAGGACTGCCAGTAAGAATTTGTAAAAATAAATAAACCCAAACAAAAACACATGATGGTCTACAAATAACAATGATTTTTGAGGTTTTTTTCCAAAAATAAACATGAAATATATCTCGTACTATTTAAAAAATAATCTTAAAATTTCAGTTGTACAAACATAATTTGAATCAAACCTTAAATTGTTTTAATCCTCAACTAGAACACTCAAAAGCTGTTAATGGCAATATTTGTGGGCCAATTCCTATCAGCAAGTCCTGGCCTCTGAGAGATACTGAGTTTACATTGACTGTTGACTTGGAAAGGTAGGGAGAGGTTGCCCTTACCTGTTCTTCTTTCTTCTTTATGTGGGCCAGAAGTCACTTGACAATGCAGACTGGAAGGGTACTGTTTCCAGTTTACGTGATCTACCAGAGGTGAAGATTAGACTATACCCTCTATTTTCTTTCTCCAAAAGTGTTTACAGATACTTTTCTGAATGGCAATATTTCTACTTTATGCTGACCCAAAAGTGATTTTAAAAAAGCAAATTAAATTTATTGGTATCAATAGACTATCTCTAAAGTAGTACATTATTAAAATGTCCAGTGGTTTTTAAGACAACCTAGACTGGAAATTGAGAGAAGAACAGCAAATGTGCAGAAATTTGAAAGATGCAAATCAATAGACTTTTGAGACTATTTTTAACACAAAATTAACATTATTTTTTCTTTTTTTTGTTTTAATTTTGTAGTCATCTGAGATTCATCTAGCCAATACCAAAATTTTCAACATGCAACCAAAAAGATTGTGAAGCTGAAAAGGAAACTGCTTCTGCTCCTAAGACAGCTACTTCAAAGAGACTGATATTAGAAAGAATGACTCTAGAGCACCTAATGTCCTAGCTCTTAGTGCTCAACATGAATTCTACTTACCTATTAACTGCAGTGTGCCTGGTGATTGAACAGTTTTCCCAGTGATCAGTCAGCCAAAGCATTAAACCGTCATAAGCAATATGGCCATAATCAGGCCCTGTTTCAGTGTTTTTTTCTGATGTCAGAATAATTTAGATGTCCGGATATCTGAAGCAGCTGTGCCAATGAACACATGAGCAGAGAAAATCTCAGCTGCTTTGCAATTCAGGAACACTGTTTTGGGTTTTCTTAAGCATCTGGTAAATCAGATGTTCCTTTAAGGCCAAGAGTGATAGGTACCTATGAACTTTTATCTTGCCTTTATGCTGGAGGAGATAAGCTTCACATGGGTTCTGAGAGCCCAATGTTGTCCCTAACCAAGCCTCACTGCATGGAAAATGCCTACTTCTATGTCAAGGAAACACTTGCCAACAATATTACGGCTCATTTAAAGACTGTGTTGTATTAGTGTAATTATTTCAGTGTAGATGGCTTTTACCTTAAAAGATACCTCATTAAAACTTTTAACATGAATCCAGATGCATTGGTAAGCTTATTCCATCCACAGCTGTACTAACTGCAGTAATTTTAGTTACAAAAAAACATTTCTACCATTAAAACTGCACCTGTACCAAGGTGGGAAGGACCACTCTAGATGAACAAATCAGAGCAGGACAGTTAGAGAATTTTAATGACAGAAAGCTGCCCTGGGAGCATACCAATGATCCCTTCCTGCATGGTTCTGTCCCAAAATCACTGGCCTGTTTGACCAGGGATTAATGCCCTCTCTGCATTGAGCACCTTACAAAGTAATCACATCCATTGATGTCAGTGGGAAATATTACCAGCTCTAAAAGAAAGTTTCTCATTAATTCACAAAGGTTTTGGGTCATGCTGCCACATCACCCTTTCAACCAGGCTAAAGGAGTCTCAGGTGAGGAAGTTTCATTGCAAAGAGCTGTCTCTATACTATTAGGGCCAACTGGAAGAAAAATACAGTATGTTCTAAAAATGTACATGATAAACACAGTATAAAACCAAAGAAAAAGTAATATTAAACAAATAAGACCTAATAACTGATGTAAATGAAGCCTGAGACTTTCTATGTAATGACAGGAAGCTCCAAATAGAGGGTGCTGGGTTCATGCCCTTCTAAATCATTACAGTTTCCACAGAAAATACCAGCCTTCTTGAGGTTCTTTGGTTAGGGAGATTTATAGTGATAACAATAGCAGTAGTTTATTTGAGACAGTTAATCAAAATTCTAGCACTTATAAGCCCTCTGTGAACACTATAGATTTAAGAAGTTGAACACTAAATATTCAAAAGTAAGTTTGCAATCTACACAAGTACAGTAAATTTCAGTTATGTGTTTCATTATACTGGTGCCTTATTGCTTTTAGGGGGTTTACAACTTGGCTGTAATTATCCACTGTGGGGTAAAATTTGGCATAAAGAGAACTCTTTTCCATTTCTTTTTCCAAAGAAACTTACTTTCTCTCTGCTGGCACTGCATTCCTTGCACATGCAACACTCAGCAAGAGTTTTTGGGTGTGCAAACAAAGTAGGTTAGGTCTCTGATTTTGTGGCTTTTAAAAATATGTCTTGCATACACCCAAACCACATTGTCCCTTTATTCACTCATCTTCCATTAATTTAGCCTTCAATTTTGTTTCATGGACATGGCAAAAAATACACGTAATTTGTTTATGAACCAAGTGAAATTTTATGTATAATCACATCAACCATGAAGGCCTTATTTTCATCAGAAAAGTCAAATTTCTAGTAGGATAGCAGGAAAACTTGGTGATGGCATTAAAATCCACCAATGAAAAAATGTCATCACTTCTGCTTCCCCACACTGTGCCAAAGACTTCTTGTGTCCCCCTGAGAAAAACATACCTCAGCACTTCAACAGCAAAATGGAGCAGCAGTAGTTTCCCACCTCAGGATCACTCTGAAAATTCACAGCTAAGTTCTTTGACAGTTTGCCAAAACCCCCAGATAAGGAAATAAATACAGTTATGCTCAGGTTCCACACCACACTCATAACACCTTTGAGTCAAGAGAGATTCCAGCTTCAGATGTTTTCATCCTTGTTCTCAGTAGCTCGTTCCAGCACTGTAGTTTGCAGTGCAGATCCAATGGTCTGTGAAGCTTCCTTCAAACCAAATTGCTGAACTGACACCATCAGAATCTGGCTCCCCATTCCTTTGGCTTTTTTCTCCAGGAAAAGAACATACTGTGTCTGCCATGTCCACAGGTGCACCCCACCTGGACAGCAAGGAGAGAAAAAGCCCTGCAGGCAGCCTGTTGAAGGAGACAGTGGAATCCTGAGTAAGGGGGCTACAGTTCACCAAAATTGTCCATTTTACCATGGGATGGTGAAAGGGAAAACCCAACACAAGCTATTAAGAAAGCACTCTACAATCACTGGGTAGTAAACATTGAATAAATTCCCTCAAAGATAGAAAGACAAAAAAAAAAAGAAGAAGTAGTGGTGGGGTTGTGTTTATATAAACAAATAAAGGCAAACTCTGGTGGGATTCCAATGCTTAGAGTTTTGGGGGAAGGCTCTTTTCCTGGATATAATGCAAAGGAATGATTATAACTTCTAGGCTTGCACATGTGTTCCATGTGTTTGGAGATATAAGCTCCAAATCTCCAAAGTAAGTTGGCATTTTTGTCTGGACAAGGACTAGAAAAGAAATGCAAACACTGGTATTCAGTCATCATTTAGAAGACAGAGGAGAAGTAATTTCCAACATTCAACTCTAGGTAATTCTATGCTCTTAACAAGTTTCCCGATCTCTCTCTTGCTCCATCTATTCAGTTGTGCCTTAAGTTTTGCCTTATGTGCTCAAGGTTATAGCCTATGTCTGTAGACGTCTACTGTATCCTGAATACAAAAGTGTATGAAGTCTGATTCCTTTTTTCTGATTTAAAATTTGAATTCTCCAGATCTGGGTATTTTCAGTATGAATCAAAATATTGTAGCACTGGTTTCTGTATTTAAAATTGTCAGATAATTTACAGAGATATACTACTTTAAATTTGCATTAATTTCTTACAATCCAACACCTTGCAGCTATAATTGTTACCTTTGTAACAGACTCCAATCAAATCAGGGCAAACGGCAACTCCAGAAAAATGGTATTTTGACTAAACTTCTCTGCCTAGGTTGAGTCCAGGCTCACCAGGTCTCTGAAGTAGGAAAGCATAAAGTACAAATGGAATGAAACCCTAGGGGGCTAAAATACAAAACAAAAACTCTTTAGGTTTTTTTTTCCTTTATGCTCCACAGCGTATAACCCCAGAGAACCAATAAATGCAGATGGAGCACAAAAAATATGAACTCACCTTAATGTTGCATTTTTTTATAACTTTCACTAATCCAAATGTTTGCTTCACAAGTCATGTGTAAGAAAGTTTGCATGGTTTATATTCCCAGGATCCCATTATAGTAAAGCTCAAAAACAGTTCACTGAAGTATTAGTAAAACTGAAAGGTAAAAAAAAATCCAGATTCTCAGCTGATAATAAATCATTTCATGTCAAGAAAAAAAAATTCTGACCTCTGCTTTCCAGCATTATTCATTAAAACAAGAACTACAGAAATAAATATGGTAAATAGAATATTAATAGAAATATTAATTTTTTCTATCTAAATGCAGATGGCACAATGAAGCTAGCACATCAGATTACTGAGTCTACCTCTGTACAGGAGAAAACTTCTGCATTGGACCCTTACTACACGTTGCTCTCCCTACCTTTCCCTTGCAGTAGAATTTTGTAACCTAAGCCAGCTTAGTTGTCAGGGAGATTTATTTGGAGTATGCTTCTTTTGAATAATTATTTAGTTATTACTCCTAAAATGCATGGCATTATCTGTAATAAGGCTGCACTGCTGTGGTGAACCTCCAGAGTAGCTTACTTTTCTTCTTATAATCCCCCACTCAACCTAACTACCTTGTGAGATCTGAAAGGAATATTATTCCTTCTACAGACAGAAATTTAGAAAGAAGTCCAACATTTCATAGAGAATTAGTAGGAAGAAGCTGAACTCAAGTTGTAAAACCCAGACAGTACCATGAACACTACAACACATTTCAGTCCCAACACATTTCAATCTTCAGAGAATGTGTTTGCCCAATGCAGTGGAGGAGATATAGACAAAACAAACCAACCAAATAAATTAAAAAAAAAAAAATTCTCTTTTGGTCTCCTTTTTAGGCAAGTGTTAACAAACAGAACCACAAACAAGTCTTTAAAAGCCCCTTAGTTAGAACTGAACCTGCTGGAACGCAGCACATATTCAGGTCCTTTGCTGTGACTTATTCCTACTGCATGAACAGAAAGAGAAAAAAATGAAAGCCTCTACGTGGCATTTGCATTTTGGCATGTAGGAATTCTCCAAAAATAAAAATCCAGACAGACATCTAGAGATGGAATATGCCAACAAAACAGCACAAGTGAATGAGAGATCTTCTTATTACAATCACCCTCATGTTCTCAATCATTTAATTTTCAACTTTCTTGATCCTTTTCATGCAATCTTCTCATTACTTTTTCACTATTAGACTCCCACACTGCACAGAATCTGATTTTGTAGGCTAAAAAGGTAGAATGAAACCTTTAGGTTTTCAACAAACATCAGTGAGAAAAAGAATGAGACAGCTACTCCTATTAATGGCACAAATACCATTTTAGTAAGTAAGGTTAAGCTTTTAGGTCAAGATTAAAATTGCTTCTCAATTAGATTTTATTATTAACTTCAGTAGATCTACACCTACAGATCTACACCTACATGCAGGAATAGCAATAGATACTTGTGACTGCAATATCATGTTTATGGTAATCAAGAGTTCGTAGAAAACTAAAAAACGAACACAGACAAAGGTACAGTGTGATTTTAAAGAAATCAGTGGTGACTTCATCACAATTCCATGGATAGAAACTGTGATTTGGAATACAAAGTTTTGGTTCTTACATCACATCCCATGTTTCCACCGAACTAAAAGTTCTCCATAAATCCATAACCTGGCATGTTCCGTGACCTAGAGCTTCCATGGTTCTCAAGAACCTTGCTCCCACTGGAAAATTATAAGTATCCCCAAAGATATGTACTGCAAAATTTTGAAGTAACTCCTGTTAGTAATCAAAAACATTTTTAAAGCCCACTTCTTACAAACCTAGATCCAGTTTAACTCCCACATTCAACTATGGAAGCTAAAGTCCTTAGCAGTGACTCACAAAATTACCACCCCACACAAAAAGAAATGCAAAACAAAGCAAAACAGAACTTCACCAAGCTCATATTGTGGCAGTAAAGATATTTACACATGGAAGTAACACAAATACAAAGCATTTGCAAAATCTTGAGCAATATTATCCTTATACCTGGCTTTTATTTGCAAATTAAGTATGCAATTTAAAACCTAACAGTGACTAAATACAGAGGTGATGACATTAAAAATCCACACAGTGAGACTTCCTACATATAACAAAACACTTCTTTTCAAATCTAATTTTCAATTATCTGAAAACTAATTTTTAGTGCTGTTGTGTTGTAATTCAATATAGTTTGCAGAGGTCAAATATGCATCCATAGCAATAGGGTAGCATCTCGAAAATGCAATAGCTCCATATTACCAATCCTTTATATATGTCCAAGAAGAACCCATTTGCTTTTACCTTTCCTCCTCCGTTGCACTGAGGAACAAGAGGCTAAATTTCTTCTCTTCAAGAGAGCGGTAGCTATGAAATTGCTAGCCCCCTAAAGGACTGGCTCACACAAAACCACACTGAATTTCTTCCACAACAGCTGTTCCTACGTTGTGATATAGTGAGAGATTGCTCAGGAATAGATATCACATCTATGTGGAAACATTTACATTAAAAAGTTATATGAGCAGATGAGGACTAAGATTGGCTCTAACACACTAACACCTGCACTGTTCACCATGTTACAACATCCATAAAAAGCTGGATATATCACAACAAATAGGAAAAAGCACAAGGGCAAGCAACACAGCATTTGACCCTTTCTAGTGTCAATGGAAGTAAAAACAATTTGTCTAAACTAGGCAAGCTGAATAGATACAGGTGAGCTTAGGCATTGGCCATAATTAAATAAATCACCTTTAAATGAAAGGCACAGCATGAAGATTTCCAGTCAGAGATCATCTGAATTTGCTTTACACCTTCAGGTTATTTGTTTTAAGTTTATGGACAGTCCTTTAAGCAAGGAAAGAGAAGTGTCTTCCTTAGCACAATACCATGGGGAGACCACAATGGTTCCTCTCTGAAATGACAAGCTCTGAGCTGGAGAGTGGCAACCCAAAAAAAAAAAAAAAAGGAAAATGAACGTTTATTTTAAAGAGGGAATAGCCATCACTACAACGAGGAGGCCCTCCTAGAGGGAAGAGTAAAATGAGACCAGGCTGTCACTCCTTTCGTAATTGCAAAGGTGCTGCCTCAAAGGGGAGAAAACTTCCATTAGCAACTTCCTCTGAAACACTCCAAAAAAGCAGCACACAAACGCTTGTACTCCCCTTATGTATAATACGTCTTATAATGTCTAAAATTTATTAACAGCAACTTTAAACACCGCTGAGGAGAGACCGCTTTTGTTAACAAGGGTCAAAGACAAACGCTTTGGAAGCTCAACAAGGCACAGCCGCAGGGACATAGGGGAAGGAGCGGGGAGACGAGACGGAGGAACAAGTGTGGGGCCGGGTTTGCCTCGCGGGCAAGTGTTTCCCAAGGGCATCGTAGCCGGAGGCCGGGGGGAGCCGCAGCGCTCCCGGAGGGGAGAAGCGCTCGGGCCCCGGCCGGGCGGACGGGCCGGGACCGCCGCGGGCGGCCCCGCGGGAGCCCCGGGAATGGCGGCGGGGTTCGCTCCCGGCCGCCTCGGGCTCGTACCGGGCTGCTCCCGTCGGGATCGACCTGGCCGGGCCTCGGCCGCTTCCCTCCGGGCGCAAGATCCGCCATCGCTGCCCGGCCTGCGGCGAGCGGAGCCCGCCTGCCAGCGCTGCCCTCCTGTGTGACACCGCTTTCACACTGTGTGACACCGCACCGCCGAACAAGGAACTGCGCCGGCCAGGCCGGCCCTGCTCCCCGGAGAGCTGGGTACCATCGCTCCCCGCTCCCGTCACCCTCCTCTCCCTCTCCCCGCGGCGCAGGGTGAACAAACACTCCGCCGTCTACCTGTGCAACACCTCCGCAACACATTTTATTTACACGGAATCAGCTCGGGGCATTGCATATTATATACAGATACTTTCCCCCTCCAACAAGGCAGATCTTGTGCAACATTAGTAGCATCCTCTGGAGCGTATCCGACAGTCCACGAGAAATGTCCCCCCCACTTAAAAGTATCAGCTGTCAGAGTCCAAGTCACTTTTCCCGTCCTCTTGTCTCTTCTCTGGTGACGTTTTAGACGCTTTATTCCACTTTTGTGCGTTTTCTGATTCCTCCGAAGACGATCGCTTTTGCCTCCTCCACTTCGCCCGGCGGTTTTTGAACCAAACCTGTTACGTTAAGAAATTAAATTATTAGTGGGAAAAAAATAAAAATAGAACGATGCAAACCCGCAGCGTGACCTCAGCCCTGCAGGAGCTCTGCCGGGGCCGGTGTGCGGAAGCCGCGCTCGGACGGAGGGGGGGAGGCGGGGGAAGCAACCGCTCGTGTGGGACCGGCCGGGCGCCTTTAGGAGGCACAGCCGCCTCCCGACAGTCGCTCACAGCCCTGTGACAAGCTCGGCCGGCTGCCCCAAGGAAGGGCATTTGGAAATACTAAAAAACTTTCCCTCTGCCCCCGCAAAGCGGTCGCTCTCCCTCCGCTGGCCGAGCCGGGCTGGAGCCTCACAGCGATACATCCGGTTCGAGCGCGTTTGAGTGCGAGTGGGAGAGGGTTGAAGAAGGAAAAACAAAGCAAAATACCTCCACTTTTTCTTCTCTTAAGTGCACCCTTCTGGCCAGTTGTTCCCTGGTGCCCACGTCTGGGTATTTCGTTTCCTGGAAGAGGTTTTCCAGCGCTTCAAGCTGCTCGTCAGTGAAGATAGTCCGGTGCCGTCTTTTTCGCCGGCAGTGCAGCTGGTTCAGTAACTGCAGCTCCGTCCGGGACAAAGTGCCCACGTTCATGTAGGGCAACATCTGATGGGGAACAGGGGACATCAGGACTGACCCAGTGCCCTCGTAACCTACGGACAGACAGACGAGTCGACGATAGGCTTTGCATGAGATCGCTTCTTCCCCCCACTCCCGTCCCGTCCCGTTCCGTCCCGTCCCGAAGA
Source organism: Lanius collurio (assembly GCA_020086605.1). Classification (NCBI taxonomy): domain Eukaryota; kingdom Metazoa; phylum Chordata; class Aves; order Passeriformes; family Laniidae; genus Lanius; species Lanius collurio. Next base: position 9,829,883 of record JACBWW010000004.1, on the reverse strand, counting down.
AGCCCCCTCCCGCCGCCCACCCGCGCTCCTGCGGGCCGCCAGATCCCCGCCACCCCCTCCGGCCCCGCGACTGCGGGAACAAAGGGATCCCGTCCGCCCGGAGGGCCGCCTTACCTGCGGGGGGGACGCAGGAGCACTGCTGGGCGCCCAGGGGCGGCACGGCTCCGCAGCACGAAGGGCCCACGGGGGACGCCGGCACATGCAGCTGCCCGTAGTAGTAGTTGTTGTAGCCGAGCCGAGATCCAGTGACGGCCGGCGGCAGCGCGGAGGCGGGAGCCACCGCTCGGGAGTAAAATCCGCCGTAGTCAGAGGCGCTGCCGTAGAGCGAGTCCCCGTGGAGGCTGGGGAAGACGACGGGCGCGGCGCTCGGGGGCAGCAGCACCGAGTCCTTGCAGCGCGGTCTGGCCGCCAGGATATTGTCGATGCTGAACATGCTCACAGGCATGCCCCAAACCGTGCGGGGCAGGGCGGCGGGGACCGGCCGGGGGAGGGAGGGAGGAGGGCGGGAGGGAGGGTAGGGGGTGGGCGGGGGGGGGGGGGGGGGAGAGGCTGGAAGGACACGAAATCGAAACTTTTCGGATAAATTTTAAAAAGGGATCGGAGCAAAAAGAACAGAGCCTTTTCCGAGGGCGGCTTGCGGGCAGAGTGTGCGTGTGTGCCTGTGCGCGCGTGTGTGCGTGTGCGCAGGATCCACCCCTGGAACTTTCCCCCCTCAACTCTCGCCTGTTTACTGATCTCAACCCAGAGGGCTGCTCGGAGTATAATCCATCTGAACCTCTTCCCTTTTTTATACCCAGGCGACGTCATCCTGGATTTAGTTCCTGGTAATATGCAGATGACAAACAAAACCAGATTTGATTTTTTTTTCTCCCCTTTTTTGGTGGGGAAGAGGTGGGGGTTACACAAAGGAGTGAAAGCAGCCCGAGTCTGTGTATTGCGAATTAATGAAATTAACGTAATCCTTTCCATTAGTAGGCTTTTTAGAAAGGCCCCAGATTTAGGCTTGATCTCTGCTGCACCGGCTAATTGCCCAGGTTAATCTTATTAATGCCATTGTGTAGAAGTGGTTAGCAGCTCCTAGTCCTGTCTATTATGCGCCTACTTTGGTCGTGTTAGTTCACATTAGTGGGTGCGATTTCCTCTGTCTAAAGCTCAGATTCATTATTTATGCTTCGAACTGGTTAAGAAGCACTTTTTAAAAAAATTAAACTGCCACATAACTGTGCAACGCCCCCCCACTCCAAGTGTTTCTGTAGCAGGGTTTGAATCTTGCGTCCCCGTCTCGGAGGACTGAAAGGGCATTGAGGAGTGTGCGTTTCTCGGATTTAAGGGTTATGCAGTGAAGCAACAACGTCTTCACTGAGTAACTGAACTATTTTTTTTTTATTTTCCTAGGTTACCTGGCGGAACAAGGACGCGGGAATGTTGTAAATTTCTCTCTCTCTTTTTCTTTCCTTTTTTTTTTTTTTTTCTTTGTCCCTTTTTTAAACAGATTCAAACAGGTATCACTTTTTATTTTAAAACAAGCCAAGAGATGCAAATGTTAAAGTCAAGTGCCATCTCAAATCCTCGGGTGTGGTAGGTATTCCGATTTGCTTCTGATCTATCTTGGTGCTTATTTCTTTTCTTTTTAATCTTTAATTATCTACCTTAGAAAACAAAGTCCACAAAGTTGCAACGATACAGAGAACTTTATATTTTACATGTTCAGTGAATTTTTAAATTGAGACATTTTAAATCCCTAAAACTCTTCCTATTAAGAGGTTTCTCTCTCCTGGTAGCTAGCTCTTGTGATTTGCAGAATACTTCGTCTGTCACGACTGTCCCTGGGAATCCACAGGAGGTGAACTGAATAAGATTAGACTATTTACCCCATCAACTCTCCATCAAACAAGGTAGGAAATTGTACGCATGCAATGAAAACAAGCCATTAGAGTCCGTTTACAAGGAACACATTATTTTTCCTCGCCAAAGAATATCCTAGTTATCTCTTACTTGCACTTTATACCTCCTTTCCTCGATATTCCAGGATTTATAACCGTACCTGAGAATGATCTGAAACCTATTTCTAGCGAAAGACTAGTATAAACGTTAAAGAAAAAGAATGCCAAAACTAAATTCTTGCTTTGTTGATACATCGCAATGTGAATAATTACCAGCGTCAGTTTTTACTTCAATTTGACTACGTATCAATTTCTTTACGCCTTTGGCTTTTAGACCCGAACTTCGCACAAGTTTTTCAAATTTAATGAAAAGTGAAACTACTTGACAGAGGTTTCGGCATTTTTTTGTTAGATTTGGGAATTTTTTTTCTGTTGATGTTTTGAGAGTTTTCTTTAATTTTTGCTTGTTTGTGGGTGGGCTTGGAGAGTGAGTTTGGGTTTGTTGGGATTTTTTGGTCGGTAATTCCCTGAGTGCAGCCGGTCACTCTGCATGCACAGCAGCGCCAGCTTAATGCCTCCATCGGGATGCTCGTTCACGTCCTCAGCGGCTCTGCAGCAATGCGCGGCAGCATCCCTCCGGTGGCCGGTGCACCCCAGCGGGGAGCGGGGCTGCGGGCGAGCCGGGCTCGGGGTCCCCGGGAGAGCCAGGCCTGAGGACCGGCCGGCAGCGGAGGCACGGCCCGCTCTGGCTCTGTCCCGGAGCGGGACATCCCGCGGGTGCCCTGGGGGCTCGGGGGCGGCGGCGAGGGACGGGCGCTGCACAGCGGCAGGAGGGCGGCGGGGACAGCGCTCAGCCCCGAGACTGCCGCCCCTCGGGGAACAAAGCCGGTGACCCCCGCGGGGGCTCGCAGGTGGGGACATCCCCGCCGGGGCGACTTCTCGGGTGTTTAGCATCACTCGCGTCAGAGCTTCCTCTCCGCGCCTGTCCGGCTTCTCCCAGGTGAAAGCAGCACCTCGGGACGCGAGTGGGCATCGGAGGAGCCGCGGGGCTGGCGGAGCACGCACAGCTCGCACTATGAGGGCTCGGCTTCCCAGAGAGTTTTTTGCTCCCCTGACGGATGATCCATGACGCTGCAAAGCTTACCTTTATTTCTAATTTAGAAATTGTATTTTCCAAATAACTTGTGTCCCTAGTCCGGAAGGTTTCTTTTATTTATTTTTTTAATTTTATTTTATTTTTTGTTTTGTTTTGTTTTTGTTTTTCTTTTTTTTTAATCTGAGTCGCCTTTCCGTGAAACCCCGGGTTTGGTACCCGCTTGGCAAAACCCTCTCTCGGAGTTTCTCATTTCCCATGCGCTCTTCGCTAACCTGGCAAACGGAAAATTGTGTTAAACAAACAATCAGTTGTCACATAATGTCGGGGTGAAATTGTAATAACAAATGAAACACAAGCAAATTGTGCTGCATAGTGTTGCTAAGCAATTGTTTGTTACGGGAGGGTGGTCACAGCATGGGTTGAAAGAGAGATCTAAAGGGAAGCATAGCACTGCGCAGAGCAAGCTGTTAGGTATGAAATACAGTAAACACGGCGCTGATTTTCAATATTATTACCCAAACACGATTTCATACAAAGCAATCACCGTACACAAGTCTATGAAAATGCGCTTGTTGAGAAATCGAACTTTTTTTTTTTCTTTTTAATATATTAAGGAATAATTCTGGGGAGTCAGAATGCACCCATCGCCTTCCCGGCGGAATCTTTGACCGGCCTGGCGGCGGGAGAGGCACCAGGACTGCCGGCCGGGAGGGGCCCGGGGCACGGCAGCCCAGCCCGCCCACCCGGCCGGGCTTGCCTCGGGCCCAGGTCCCGGCTGCGGCTCCCGCCCCGCTCGGGGGATAACGAGGGGCTGAACCAGGGGTTTGGGGGATCACCGGCGGCGAAACCTGCCGGGAAACGGCACTTTGCGGCACATCTCTAATAAATGCCATCACCCTGCAGCGTTCCCCACGTTTGTTTCAAATTGATTGCATCATTGCTTCATCAGGAAAAAAAGTATAAAAGTCATACAATGCGAAATTACGGTAATTTGTTCCCAGAATAAACTTATCTTGAACTGATTAGGAGAGTCAGTCATTTGAAAACGAGGCAGAAACGCGGCTGGTTTTTTTTTTTTTTTTTTTTTTTTCTGAAAGCTTCCCTCTAACAATATCAGCTTCTAAAGTTTTCATTCATATAAACTTTATTAATGAAGATCTTTTATTTAAATGTCAAGGGGATTTGAAATTTAGAGTAAATTATGAAGCATGCATGTCTTGCCAAGTCATGGGTCAAATGCATTTGTGAAAAACTGCTAAAAGAGCATATGGTTTTGAATTTTTCTACAATGACTAGTGTTTAAATAAATTGCTTGTACTGCTTAACTTCATGTATAATTTTGACAGAAATTGGCCTATAGCCTTTTGATATGTAAACATTTCAGGCTTTTATGCGGTATAAAAAGACACTTGCTTTTTGGGATCAGCTAAAGCAGTCACCCTGTAATTCAGAAAGCTGGCACCTAACGTTACATTCTTGCTGCATTTCAACTTTCAAGTGGCAGCATAAGGGGGGAAAAGCGAAGGGACATTTCAAAAGTAATTGGAATTAAAAACTGAGAATGAGGTGAGAATGTGCCACTCACTGTCTGATTGAAATGGATAAACCTTAGCACTAAAGAGAATTCTCTGTCTTGTTTTCTAAAAAACAACAGAGGAATCAGTGAAAACAGACTTCAACGTAGCACAGACCTGACTCGCATGTCAAATTAATGCCTTAAAACAAAGTCTGTCTAAAGTACAAATAGGTGTGATGAAGAAAATCCAGATATCCCTCCTGAATTCTGTCAGCTGTTTCTCTTCTACAGACTATCTTGGGCTCTAAAAATTGAAACAGACTTTTATACATGGAATATTACATACAATGTATATAAATACGCCACAACCCTTTGAAATGCCACTTAGCTAGCTTCATGTTCACTTGCATTTCACCAGTTCTTAAGTCTTTTGCAGTTTTTTTCCAGTAAATATTCAATTGACTTCAATTAGTGTTTTGTTTTGGTGTTGTGTTTTGGTTTTTTGATTTGGTTGTTTTGGGTTTTTTTGGGGGGGGGGGGGGGGGGGGTGTGGGTTTGTGTGGTTTGGGTTGTTTTTTGTTGGTTTTTTTTCCTTTTGAAGAGGAGACTAGAATGTGCTAAGGGCTTCAGGATACAGCTCATAAAAGTAGAGGAGTCACTCAGTTTTAAGTCTCCTTAAACTAAAATGATTTTGTACATGTATAAATCCACCAAGCTACTGAATAAATTCATTTATTACTAATATATCTGTCTCACATAAATAAACCTCCTAATGTTGATTAGATGGATAAGCCTAGCACAGTGCTAGACAGAACAGGACCTGGATAGTTGCCTGGTGCCAGACAGCTCAATATGTTTATTTCCTGTGTGCTTTAGTGGGGACTAAACTGAAGTTGGAAAAAGGTTTAAATGAACTATATAATTTCAGTCTGTTACTGTAGTAACATTTGTATTTATTGTATATGTCAGTTAGTCATACACAGAGTTCTCAAGGTACACTACCCCTTTTGTTAATGGCCAGAGGTGATTTTTTTCAGAATTGTAACGAGTCAACATAGACAAATTCTGCTATAGACAATACGAATGCTATAGCCATTTAAAAGTTGGTATGGATTCAGCCTGATGTAATATAATCTAGGGAAGGAAGTAGAATCTCTTATAGGTTTCCATTAATTTGAACAAAGGAATTGAGATTATTTTGCAGGTTTAATACGTATTCCAATGAACAGCATACTTGGCAAATGAGGACATATAACATTAATGACTCAGCAAGAAAAAAGACTTTTCCTCTTAGCAGAGGAATCTGCATCTAAACTGAGCAGGTTGTTGCAAAGAAGAATCTTTTGAAATAGTGCATCTTTAGGAGAGGACAATGTGGTTAAACACTTTGGGTCCTTGGCTGCAATTGCAGGAGTCAACAGGAGAATACCCTGCTATTTGGAAGTTTTGTTTTCCTTCAAAAGCAGTTTGAGTGCAGTACTTTGCTCAAAGATACTGTGATCAAACTGATTTAAGCTCAGAAAAGTGGGATGATCTGGACTTCTACATTAAGAAAAATTAATTCCAAGGGATGTGTTGGAGAGGCTGACACAGCAGGTCTGTTGAACATACATGACTGACCCAGGTTTTAAAAGTGATTCTCAATCACAGTACAACCAACAGCCAAAATTTCTCCTGGAAACTGAACATACTGTGGCAGTGTGCTTAGCAGCTTCAAGACAAGATGGCTTCACTCTAACCTATTAGTACTTTAATTTTCTCTATATGGTTGAGATCATTCTAAATCCTTGTGTTATACATTGAGTCTCACCTAATGGTAGCTAGGGAGAGAAGTGTGTGTATCTGTTCCCTACAAACAGTGTGCATAAGCTGCGCTCATGTTATTAGGTCACTTTCTATGCCAGGGCTTGTACTAATAGAAGTAGAGCAATACAAACAAACAAACAAACAAACAAACAAGCAAACAAAGCCAGAGGATCATTTTCCTGATTGCCAAAAGTAAACTAAACTAAGAGTTCTGTTGTTGATTTGCCTTTTTCCAATAACTGAGTTAAGTTTTTGGATCATCATGTACCGCACTGGATTTTAAACCATGAGAGATCCTGAGTACACAGATCTACAAATCAACAGAAATTGTGTGTGGTCAGCACTTATCATTCCTCCCAAGTATTATTTCATTGGCTAAAGATCTTCTTTGTAGTATAAACTGTACAGACTTAGTGCCACCAGAACCTCTCCTCTCTCTGAAAAGGCCCTGGGGGTTACCCACAAAGTAGCTCTTTATTTGTAATGCAAAGAACCTCAAAAGTCTTTGCAAGGGAGTTAGAGCAACAAAGTCAGCTTTAAAAATAAATAAGTCAACTGTACAAAAGACAGCTACCGCATTGTTTTCTGTACTGTGCACACGATGTACATTCAGACTTCCATGGTTTTCTATGAGCTTTAGAGTTTGTTAAAATGACTAGTCTAATTTAACAGTGTTTACCATGGTGGAACTAAAACTGGAGCCCAATTCCACACCTATGGAAGTCTGCTTGGCACTTGCCAGAGATTTTGAATCAGAAGTGAGACAGAGAGTATCTTCCAGCTAAAAGTCACATTATAATTTCCAAACACTGTATAACTGAAACCTAGTAGACTTTTTTTTTAGTGAAGTGTGCCAAATACATATAATGAATATACATCATTTGCATTTTTTATAAATCCAGGAAATAATAATAAAAGTGAAAGTCAAAAGTAAAAAAAAAAAAACCCCAATAAACTCATAATGGAGAAATATATAATGGAGGGTAATATATTTGAAGTAGGCAATGCAAATATGCCAGAAGGAATTACAGAATTACTGTCTTGGTTAGAAGAGGTTTTGATAATATCATTGAAAGGAATATCACTGTGATCTGATTCAGTGACCAGTGCTTACATTAGACAGGAGAACAAGATCATCCAGTGAAGTAACTGAAGTGGAAGAATTATTATATTTACCTACTAATGCTCTCAACTTTAATCTGTCTCTACCACACTGTCAGTCAACCATGTCCCCATTTGTGTTCTAATTTAGGCAAAAATAGCCTATTTCCAGTAAAGATAATTTGCGAAATTGAACACAGGACTCAAACCACTAGATGACAGAACTAAAAAGTTGTGTTTATATGATATTTTAATGTTTGGGTTTTGTTTCTTTTCAGTATTTCTAAAGACATTTTAATTTGCAGTATTGATATACCTGAGTGTTTTGATACATTTCTGAAGGCCACCAGAAAATGTTTAATTTAGTTATGATTAACTTGAAGTCTAGATTAATTTATGGTTATTCCCTTCCTAACTAACCATCTAGTTCTAAACTAACCAAAACTAGATTTTTTAAGTCCTGTCATACATGTTCACCTCTAGTTGAAAATTTGTAGCATGTATCTTTTATACTTTGAATCTCATCTAATGAGACAAGGAATTTTTTATAATTTGGGAATATATAATGTTTTGGAGCAACAAGTATGTCTTCTGCTCCTATGAATCAGGAATATTATGCCAGTATTTATCTATTTGCAGCTGTCTCCAGGCACTTTGCCTTTTGATTTTTATTTTCTTTTTAATTCCTATGCACTGGTTTCACACAGCTCAGTCTCCAAACTTTTGTTTTTGAAGAGAACTCTGTTCTTTTAGGAAAATGTAAATTCAGAGTTTTTGGATGGGTTTGTTCCAAAGTTTTAGTAAGATATGCAAGATCACGGTCTGGGCCTAATGCCCATTTCAAGAGGTCAGCGTGTTGTGCAGTTAGATAAAATTCTGGACTAGGAACTGAGCAGAGAACATGATACAGCAGCCAAAAGTCAGGGATATTTCCTTTTTCAGAAGTTTTATCAATGACATCCTCTTTATTTATGTGCTGATGTGGCACTACACGCTTTTGGGAGTGAGGATGAATCCTTACGTGACTTTTGCCGTTGGTAAAGATTCTCAGGGAGAGGGAATAATGGCTCTTTCCCCATTCTGCCTCTTGTAGTGGATATATCAACCTACATTAGCAACTGATTTGAGGGTTAAATATGCTCAAAACTTTGGATGGATGGATGGATGGATGGATGGATGGATGGATGGATGGATGGATGGATGGATGGATGGGTGGGTGGATGGATGCATGGATGGATGGATGGATGGATGGATGGATGGATGGATGGATACCTGCATGGATACCTTGTGCCAATTCTTCGCTGTGGTTTAGCCTCAGGGTAGTGAACATGCATTTGCTACAACGTTGAGAAAATCCAGTGATTGTAAGATATTTTAGGAAAGGTCTAACCAAGGAAGTCAGTGCATAAAGAATGTGAATTTATAGAGCACTCTGATATACTCTGAGTTTTCATATGGAAAAGGTTTTTTACTGAGGGTATTTTGAACCTTTCAGCTATCTCATCATAAGTACTGTGAACATCTGCACAGCTTGAAGAAGGCAGTGAGTTGCAGATCTTTTCCCCACCTTCCTGCATCCTCCTAGAGAAACACCATAGTTCACAGAGTAGGCTTACTTTAAAGTAAGCTATGGGCTTTTACCACTTCATGTTCAGAAGTGACCTAAAAAAAAGGAAAGGCATCCTACTTAAGAGCAAAAGTCTTACTGAGACTCCAGATGATCTCAGAACCCCAAATTTTAACCCAATAACAGCTCTCACAATAAATGTCTTCACAAAAACTTTTCTTCCCAAACCTTTGAATTTCATGTTGGTTACGGAATTTGCTGTTTTGAACAAGGCATGAAAATGGATTTGAAACAGCAGTTAGTGACAGGAACAACTACCCATTTTCATCACTAATTTGGTGCTCTGTCTGAAGGGTTATCTACTTGTGTATCTGTAAATATTGCAAAACCCATGATAGGTGTCATGTGAAGTTCCAGTGTATGTTCTTTTTGTAACATATATAAGATAAAACTTTTAAATGTTTGGGGCAAGTTTCAGAACCTTTGTAACCCAACCAATTTTCCAATAGACAGACGTATTCTCAGTCTGCCCGAAGCAGGTAGTGCACTGTTTTAGTTTCCTTTGATTGAAAAAATATTTTCTTCTAAAAGACATCTTAAGGCATCAGTCACCAGATGACTAATGCTTTAGTCTAGCTATTAGAGTTTAAATCCCACTAATTTAGGTTTTCCTAACCTCAGCCTGCCCTATTGCAGCAAAAGGAGACTGGCCTATGTTGAAACATTAGCAGGATCCAGGGAAACCAGAGAATAACTTTAAATATTTTGTACAAATATTCCCTAGTCTATACTCTGGTCCAAACAACTGGATTCTTAATTCTAAAATGATTTAAACATGAACATCAAGTTCTGGAAAGAGCTATGTTGAAAGAAATCTGACTTTCTTGTGCACAGAATGCCTTGACTTCAGAACTGGCTGTGGTTAACAAAAGCATTAACTTGACATGCCATTTGCTTGTTCTGTCCTCAAAGAGGGAGTAATATACAAAAGTCTTCTGACTGTGTCTTAAATTTTCTGGACTGTATTCCACACTTGGTTGTGTTGCGTGTTGCAAAATCACAAACAAGGCTCAAGGAGGAAAACTGAAACATTCACTCTTAAGCAATCAAGGAGTTAGACTATGCACAGCAATTCCACCAACAGGCTTATTCTGAAATCCTTCAACTGGGGCTGTTTCTCCCTTAAAATCCAGAAGGGAAAATCTAGCAAATGCAAAAGTAACACTTATAATGCTGAAACTGCATTTGAATTTTCTGCCTGCTTACTGCATGTAGAGCAATTCTGTGCTGAGAGTGACTGCAATCATATAGATAGTGTTCATAAAGACAAAGAACTGTGTAACATAAAGTGGAATTATTTTTTTTTTATTTTCTTTCCTATGGATTGCTCAAGTCTCATTGACCTGTCCAGCCTATACAACTTCCCTCTTGCCTTCCCTCTGCTCTGTTACTGGCTGCTGTTTATCTGTCACTTGAAACTGAGGGCTGATTTCAAACACCCTCAAGCCTGACTGGTAAAACACATGCTTTTCTCTGATGTGTCATTCACAATATTCATTTAGAGGGATTTAAATGGAGCCTTGCTCTTACAGATTGAAGGAAAGCAAAAGTGCAGTAACAGTATTGTTTTGGCACTTGGCTGCATGTTGCAGAATGTTGCCAAGTGATGAATTGATAAGATAAAATATATGCTACCAGAAACAAGTCAGAGCTTTCTCTATTAAAACCACTCATTGCTCTGTGGCACAGTATAAAAGGGCAGAGTAAGGGATAGTAGAAGGTGTTCAGGAAAGGAAAACACATTTAACATTCATGCCATCCTACACAGGATTTTCATATATAAACACATACAAATACATGTAGAGATCACAACATTCTAGGCAAGAAGCAAGTGTCAATGCACTCGAATTCCTAACACTAATAATCCACTCCAACAGCAACCACCACAGATTTCCTTGAATATGTCTGACTTTGTGTAATCATGCTGTGCTTATAATGCACACAAATTCAGAATGCCAACTGCAGAAACTTGCAGATGCAGGCAGTAATCCTCAAGGGCTACAGCGAGTGAACTGATCAGATACGATCACTTCTACAGCACTGGTCTATAAAATCTGCGTTTTTTGCAAGATCAAAATGTGATTTGGTGTTCCCAGAGGCAAGTGGGAAAGTTTGTGCCACTGACTAGCAGAGGTGATAGCTGAGCTGTCCTCCTTCACCTCCCTTCTCACTTTGCTTTCTACGCCTGCTCTGAAGCAGGGTAGGTGACCCCTGAGTGACAGGGAAGCTGCAGCAGCTCAAGCCCCTGAACAAGCTACGTGGGCAACAAAGTGACAGAGGGAATTTCAGCACATCTACATTACCTTTGGTTTTAACAGGAGTTGGATTAGGTTTTAATTCAGATTACATTGCAAATACCTTTCTGTGGGATAACTGGCTAATTGCAAGTCTGGATGAAAACCACAGGACTTCGAGGGTAATTAAAACTCTCAAGAAAGCAGTACTTACTCTTAGGGAAATTACCTTGTTGTTGACACTGCGTGTAAACCACAGGTCCTCCTATTCCACCTTCAACAGGACATTAAACTTGGTTGGCAAACATGAAAAGAGCAGAACACTTTAATACCATTACAGAAAGCTCTGCTAGACATCCTGCTGCTCAGGGTCCAAAGTATCACTTTTGTTACTGAATTCTTGTTCTGTACTGACCTTTTAGACCACAGCTACAGTTGTGGTGGTACAACACGTTCTCCAGTTATTTGTTCTACCCCAAGCAGGTTGTAGATTATCAATATAATGTTAGTGTGATTTAATTTTAAATGCTATTTTGAGACAGCCTTTGCACTAGCCAAGCACTACGAACCACTGACTGCTGGTTTAACTATGTTGATTTTAGCTGAATTCAAGTGAATTAAGAAAGATTCAAATCAAATTCGAACCAGCCCCTCAAGAACTGGGAGAAATAATAACTGAACCCATACAATGTTTTGGATCAGTTCAATTAATCTAGGATAGAAAAAACCCTAAAAATAATTCAGTCATCAAACAGATTGGGGAAAAAGTATTTGTTATACATTTTAGAGAAAAGCTTTTGGGGGTCACTCTCTGTCAGTGTATCAGTGGATTAGTTCTAAATGCTGAAAATATTTAGAGCTACCTTTTATGAGAAGTGGGCCAAAATTGAAAGAACAGATCTGAACTCTTGAATTTGCAGGTTGGAATGTAATTCTCACACCTATTTATCCAGCCTTGCCAGACTTATTACCACTACTTGAGCCCTAGGACTGAACCTACTTTTACAGCTTTGTTTCCTGATCAGATGCAAAATTGCAATCCATGTATTTTATGGTTTGGGAATAGGCAGAGCCAAAACCTTGTAGAGCACCATTTCACTCAAGACCAAGTATTCTCATCAAGATCACCTAATATCCCAGGTCTTCTATTTGGAACTCTATTTTTTTGAAGGTGCTTGTGGGACTTTAGCATGATGTAAGTGAAGCACAGCTTAATGCAGAGCTGACACCAGAATCTTCAAACTCTGTCTGTTCCTCCCAGTAGCTGCAACTAGTCTGGAAAACCAGCTGATTTAATGCCAATTGCTCAGGCAAACAAGCAGTGCTAGCAGTATTTGATTTCTGAGCTTTTTTCACTTTTTAAATCAAGCTATTCATCCCACACACCTTCTAGACGTTAATTTTTAAGCCACCTTTTTTCTTTTTTTCTTATTCCAAACTATATGCAGGGACATAAAAGTAATCCTTACACTCTTAAAAACATGGAAATTACAGCATGTAGGACTTTAAACTGCTTGAGAGACATTTGGGAAAAGAGAATACACATTCACTATGGATAAAAACGAGTTGCTAACCAACACAAACAAATGTAACCTAATCTATCTACAGCAGTACCCTACTGAACACCTTTGCCTCCTATTATACAATTCTGCCACAGCAATAAAATCAACTGTCTGCAACAGTTTTAGTTCGCTGTATGGTTAATACCAATAATGAACTCAAAATTGATGTTTAACAGAGTGAACTGATTTGTTAGAGTGTTAACAGCCACAGACTTTAACTAATAAACAGATCATTAACTGCTGGTAATAAACAACTTGCTAGGATCATTTATTATTTAAGAACATACTTTGTCTTAAGAAAAGATGGCCCGCTTAATTCTATCTATGACACCTTTCTGGCTGCCATTCAAAGTGGGAGGCACAGATGAAGCCACAGAGAAACTATTCCTCACACACTAGATCAAAATTAATGAAAAAATACTGGTTTTCATGAGAAAGTACTCACAAGAAATGCATTAACTCCTTATGCTGTTCAATAATATAGTCAGCATTTTTACCAAGCTCTTGTTTTTAATATTGACTCTAATTGTAATGCAAGGAATCTAATTTCTAGTTCTGATAAAAATTGTAATATCTTCATCCTTCTTTTACCATATGGGATGCCACTGCAGTAAGAATTTCCTTCTGGAATTAGTTCTGAATGGGAGACACTATTTAAGTATATAAAGAGTTTTCATAGTGGAAGAGGAAAGAGGTTAAAGGGAAAAGCCATGTAAACTTTGTTACGAGAGAGGAAGGAAAAAAGATAGCTCGAAATCACTCATTCTCACCTGTTAAAAAGCTGAAAAGTTGTGAATACATAGCCTTATTACTCTAGATGATGACTGTATATTTGGAAGGAACAAAAGAAAGTCCTTGTCTCCCCATGGTTTCTAAGCCATTCCGTGTGTAATAAAGCAGTCACACAATAAGATAGACTTTGCATATTGGAGTGTTCTAATTTTGTCCAACTTGATTTTCAACAGTGTGGTACCACTGTAATTTTCTTTTGGTTCTCACTTCTGAAAGAGGTGATGTAGCACAATGACAATCTGATTGAAAAGCAGAGACACCTTCTAAGACTCTTACAATAAATTTAAGTTACCAAAGCAGCCAGATGAAGATTTCCTAACCTCCTCCCTGCACTATTTCAATAACCTTATTAGTCAAGCTCATAAAAATACAACCACATGTTCTGAAAAAGAGTGAGAGATTAAGAGGAGCTCAATGACAGTTTGCTAATATCCAGATTTTAGATTAAGAACCACAAAATATAAATTTATTTTCTAGTATTTCCTTAAAGCCACCAACATAAATAATGAGATTATTTCTTTTAGGCACTGTGTAAATAAACTGCAGAAATACGCCAAAGAAGCTACAGGCTGAATGCAAATGCAGCCTCAAGACTGCAGTGTCAGCCTTTAACAACCCTGCTGAAATGTACATATAACACTTTAATTGCAGACAGTTGAAGGATGACTTCTTTATGCCAGATCCTTACAAGTGAAGAAATGTCACTTAAAGAAAATTTTTCATTAGATTTTTTTTACATCCCTGTGCAAGCTCAGGAGAAGGCATTTTTAATATCATTGTTAAAATAATTCTGACCTTAGGCTAACATAAATTGGCTATTACTTGCAGTAAGAAAAAAAACCCTATTTGCATGCTTGTTGGAAAAAATGCTTCTATTTAATTGCTTGTGGAAGAAGCAATTTATTTATAGACATACTGTGCAGGAGGAAATTTGGCTCTCCTACCATATAATAAGATGCATGGCGCTCTGCCAGGATGCTGACTATCCCCAGACATTTGGTGTTCCATATACCAAGAATGTGGAATTGCACTGACTATAAACAGAGAAGGCTTGTTTTCCAAGGACACTGTAAGACATGATTTTTCTTGAATGAAAAAGTGAAAAATTGATGCAACAATTATGAATTTGCAAGAGCAGAAACTTTCTTTTTTGTATTTATCACCAGTTGCATTAGTCAGCTAATGAGTAGCTAAAACATATTTCTTGTTACTCTTCCTTATCCCATTTAGAGAAGATGCGGAAAAAACCTCTGGTTTTATGGGTTTTGAATATAATTCTTCTAAATCAGGGTATTACACAAATATTTCCACACAGCAGGATGACTCATAAATAAGTAAGGCAAGACTGGGATTTACTAATCTGTCAGTGACAATATATCCAATTAATTCCTCTGTTTATTTAGGTAGGAGTTTTTTGCACTTTATTATCTGCAGTCTGTTTGACCACAGGGGAGAGAAGGCCTTGGGAGGGGGAGTGGAAATAGATTTTTGAAAGGGAGCCATAATTAGCTCAATTCTTGGATTGAGCTCAGGAATGTTGTTACTGCTAAATAGCTCCTTAAATGGAGTATTTATAAACTACAGGCAAAGCTGCACTATTAGAAGAGAAGAAAACCCCAAATCAAATATATTTAGATACACAAGCCCCAGGTTAATGCCCTGGCATGATGACATAATCCACCTCAAGGGACGGGGAGTGAAGAAACCTTTTACTGGTGGCAAATCAGTGCATTGCACACAGCCCTGTGGGAGCCCATGGAGGGGATCTGGAAACCTCAGGGGCTGGATCTGCCCTGAAGGTCCCTTAAGCAGCACCTGGCTCTCAGGGAGGGGCTGCACAGGTCCTTCCCAATGACCCCTGTGCACACCCAGATGGAATCTGCTCTGCCCTGCAGCCACAGCAATACTGAGGTTTCACTTGCCCACCTCTTTGCCTCCCTCCCCCCAGCAGCCTCCCCATACACAGCTTTCCCACGAGGGATTTCTACCCAAATGAGTGGAAATGAAAATCATTTGCCTAGGAGTGGCCAGGCTACTTTCTACCTCGTTTTGCAGTCCTCTGGTGTCAGGCAATGGGGCAGAGATCTACCTCAGACTATCTTCTAGCTACCCTATCTGGGAATAAAAATGTATTTAGTTTCACACCCACACAGCCATGCCCTATCATGCCCTGGACCTAGCCCTGTTTATTCAAAGCAAAAGTTGTTTTTTTTTTTATCACACATGTACTACATGGTCCAAACCAACTCCCCTGGAAGACATTTGGACTTCAACAGGGACAAATTCAGGACCAAGAAAAATAAATCATTAAGCTATGATGCAGAGGACTTGTGCCAGGCCTCCACATAAGACTAAGTTTAATCATTGCAGATCAGGGTATTTGGGGACAACATCTCTTTTGTAACTTCATTAAAAAAAAAAGGCAAATAAATGAGACATGTCCAAAATTTCAGATTATTTTCCACATTTAAGAATTTTTCATAGAAGAACTTTGCTTGCAATGTAATATCCCAATGAAGTTTGTTAAATGCTTTTCCAAGGCTATATGATCTTTATTAAAAAATTATAACATTGTCTCCTGGACACAAGGAGAAAAGAAATAATACCTTTTTCAGATTAAGTTTTTGAAAGCTTGCAATAGTGGAAAATAAGTTGTACAAATTCTCTCTCAATTTCCATTTAACGTATCCTGCTCCAAATACAGAAACAGTTGTCTCTGAAAGGTGCTGCAGTGCATTTATAAATTGCAGTAATAGTGTTCCCTTGACAAATCCATTTCAAATACAATAAAAAACTTAATGGGATTAACTGCTTGGAAATTTAGGTGAAAAGTTTATCTTAATGAAGTAAAAGCCAGTGTGTTAACATATTAAAAGTGCCAAACAAAATAAGGGGAAATGGAAAACAGAGAAATAGATAAGCTGTAGACACAGAGACAAAATCAAAAGAGCAGAGAAATAGAGAATCAATGTTTGCACCTGGATGTAAGTCGCTGTGTAAGGCTTTGATCCCACAGCGTGCAAGCCATGCTCTACACAGAGCCTGCAGGCAGGGCTTCAAAGGCACCTTGGGGTGCTGGAGCCCCTGAGCTCCCACGAGGGAGAGCTGGGACAACCTGAGACTCTGTGGCTGAATCTCAGCATGGGAAAGAGCTTCCTCCTGGTGACACCAAACAGATAATCTTAAAAGCTTTTGTCTGTCATTGCAGCAGGAGTTGGTCTGACCAGCACAAACAGGACCTGGGGGCAGCCTGACCCAGCACACATCTTCACTGGCACCAGCAGCCAGCGTTGCTGGGACCCCATCACGCCTTTCAACACCTTTAGAAGAGGGAGTGGGGACACAGAAATCTAATATACATTTTCTGAAACATAGATACATACAGGTGCATTTATGTATAGAATCACAGAATATTCTGAGTTGGAAGGGACCAACAAGGATCACCAAGTCCAACTCCCAGCACAGCACCATCCCCAAAAGTCACACCGTGTGCCTGAGAGCATTATCCAAAAGCTTCATGAACTCTGCCAGGCTGGTGCTGTGACCACTTCCCTGGGGAGCCTGTTCCAGGGCCCCACCACTCTTTGAGTGTGTATTCATGCATGTGCATGTGTGTGTGCATATCCGGGTGTGTATTTATGTGTATGCCTATGAATTTGTGTGTATGTGTGTATATAAAGATATCCACAGGAGAAAGATTTCTCCTACAATTTTTCCTTTGACCATTTTATTTCAGATGCAAAACTCAAGGTGGAAGGAGGAGGAGGGGTCGTGGGAATCAAAAGTCAGCTTCCTAATTGATGATTGTGAAACTTGATGAGTAAAATGAACATGGCATTTCTGACTTCCCGTGAGGAGCTACTGTAATAAATAGAGTAGGTAGACTTCTGTGTGTGCCAGAGAAAATGATCAATACCCTGTAGAGCCAGCTCTGCTGGGTTTGGCATTGCCTATACTACAATTCCAATTTTAAAAACAAGCTGTAATTATATTGGTAAAAAAAAGACTAGAAAAGAACAAATACATTTTGTTTGAATCCAATTCTACTCAGATATTTGAATTTCTCTATTTTAGCAAGAAATTATTCTTAAGCCCTTTTTTAAAATTATTATTATTATTCCAGTTCATCCCCTTCACTTGCTTAGTTCTTCAAGCAAATCAAAAAAATCAGAACTACATGACTGGAACTCACCACATAGTTGTAAAAACTTTATCTGACATAGATACATGAGTATAAATAGAATGTGGCAGGATCATGAGTTGAATTAAATATTGATTGGTATAATATAAACATGCACAGATGAATAAATGGTGAAATAACACAGTGTAGTAATTTATTACTTTTTCAATCAAAAGTTATTTCCAAACTGTTTTTGTATTAGAAGAAAAACACATTCCTGCATGTTTATCATTTGCAAGCCTGTGTTTTTTTGTGCTTCTTGCTGGTTTCTGTTCTTACTGGCAGACAAACCACCTTGGGTACATGGTGTTGGTTTAATTCTCTTATTGGAGAACAGAAAATAAGTCCTGCAGGAACCAATAAAAAGAGTTTAAACTTTTTTTTTTGTAAATCCTTTCATTGACACAAATGATTGTGGTTTTTTACTGCACAGGATTTAAAACATTTCAAAGTATCCTTCAAGTGAATCTATTATATCCATCATCTCTCTCCATCTATTCCTTAGCCATTCCTATGCACTCTGTGTACACAGACAAAATGAAAAGATTTTCCTATCATGGTGCATGACTTATGAATTTTTCTGTTTCAAAAAATAAGAAACTGCAAGCACAGATTAGGTACCAGTTATCAAAATTATTTTATGCAAATTCTGCTAGTATTTCTATATGTTATACGGTTAGATGTAGAAAAACACTGGGACATAAATCTATATTGACCTTACAAATACCCTGTTCCCCCGTGTTTTTGTAGACACTCCTACCTGTGAAGTCTGTAGTATATGACTTAAATCTGGAGCAGCAAACATAAAGATCTAAAAATTTGTGTTTTGTAGTTATAGTTACAACTGTGCACAAATATATACACATAACTATTGAATACATTTAAATTAAATTAACATTTTTTAATCCATAAACATTATAGGAGGTCTGCTGTTAACCTCAAAACTCAGAAGTTCTTGGTCAGGACCAAAGATAGTAAAGTTGAACTTAAAAATGGAATTAAAAGTATTTGGCTTTTACCTTTGCTTTAAATCTTTAGGGCTCAGACTTGCAAATTTTTCTCTGCAGCAACAAGATCTACAGGCATTGCTTTTTGATGAAAGCTGAGAATCACAGGTAATGAGATGTCTCCAAGAGTTGGCACTTTATTGAAAAACACCAAACATCACGAGACTTGTAATAAAATGATGAATATTGGAAGCACTAGTATCTCCAAGTTGTAGTGTTGCTTTCAGAATATGATTCTTATAGAACACAAAATAGTTCATGCTAAACCAGTGTTTTCATATTAATATCTCTACATTTGTTACTTACACTGGCAGGCTCAGAGTTATCTGGCTGTTTTTTTCATATCACAGCAATTTACATAACCATGGCAGCAAACTTCAGTTGCTACAAACTAGTATAAATCAAAGATTGAGGATGGAAGTGGACTATTTCTCTGAAATATGATTCTTGTTCCTTCTTTCTATGGCTTCAACCTGAATTTGCATCCTGAGGTCTTACCTTACATGACCCTTCTATGGTAGGAGCACAGCATTTCTTCTGAAAGGAGAAAAGTGCTTTGTGGGTGGCAATATTTTCCCAGAAAGGGAAAAAGTTGCAAGCATCAAGCCAGGAAAGTGAAGGGAAAGACATCACACATTTGGAGCTCTACAGGCAATAAATTTATTGTCAATAGCCATGTTCAAATAGCATCATCTAGGGAAAAATTCCCAATAGAACCACAGCATGGATGAGAAAATAATTTTGGTCACTCATGTTCTGACATTTTTATGAATTTAATTTAAGGTGACAAGAAGAGACCTAGTAAAAATGGCTGAATGCCTACCAAAGGGAAAAAACAAATAACCTAAAAGAAAATGAAACACTTTTTTCAGAAGGAAGTCTTTCATGGCTGTCGGTGTATTTCTGTGTTCCAAGCTAAAAGTATTCATACCAACATTTCAGTAGTGGGACAGTTAAGAAAAAACAGTCACAGAAACATTTCTAATAATCTGATCTGAATTACTTTTATATTAAGGGCAACATTGAAGTCTAAACTGAAAGCTGAACAAGGTAACTCAGGCTCTCAGTTTGATAAATTTCCTCTGAGATTTTGGGCAAGTCAAGTGATTTAGTATTTACCACATTTTTAAGCCCAAATTTGCAAAGAGAAATAGCATACTTCTGCATAGAGGAGAAATTTGATGCATTCAGAAGGGCATCCAGCCTTCTTTACTAGAATTGCCTTTATGTCCTTAAAGGAAGCTGTACTTTGAAAAATTATGCTTCTCTGTCCTTCCTTTTTCTCCCCTCTCCCATTGATATATGTTTAATGGGATTTTGCAGGAAGGAAAAGACCCTAAGTGGTGTATTTGAGATAAGGGTCTCTCTTTGGGCAAGGAATGATAACCACATACTGGGCTGTGTTAGGGAATGCTGTGTGCAACTCAATGGATGCAATTATTCTTCTCCCTTAGGCACAAGTGTGATCAAACAGAGGGTTCTATGTCCAGTTTGGTGCCCCTCAGTGTGAGAAAGAGCTGGAACTAGTCCAATGCAGGGCCAACAAAATTATTAGGGAGATGAAGCACATGGTGAACAAGGAGAGGTTAAAGAAATGGATTTATTTAACTTGGAGAAAAGAAGTCTGATAGGAGATCAAATTGTTTTCTTTATCTTCATAGTGATAAAGGAGATGGACCCTTTATCACTATCACCTCAGAGAAGGAGACCCTCTTCTGAGGTGCACAGAAAAGCCCAAAAGACAGAAAAGAAGGTTCAACAAGAGAAAATTCAGTTAGATATAAGAAAAACATTCCTCACAAAACTGTTGCCCAGAGAGATTGAGGCATCTGCATACATGGAGAACTTGATAAAAAACCTGATCAACAAGATTAGCCCTGCTTTGAGGGAGGATTTACATCAGATGTGATTATAATTTTAAAAATATGCTTTTCATCCTCAAGATAAATGTTTGTTGTTTGTGGAAGTTTTTGTTTTTAATTCTATACCATTAGAACAAATTAATTTCCACACTTTTTTCTCCTTTGGAAGCATCGTGATGGTATTTGCCTTAAGTTTACTACTGAATTTATTGTGCTACCTTCACTGCAGTCCAGGGTGTGATTAAGGTTTCTGCAGATATACACAAGCAATCTTTAAACTGCTGTGCTCAAGATCTACTAGCAGATTTGTTCCATCAACACAGAAATACTAACCCTATTTTTCAAACATTTGGTGTCATTCATGATGCAAGGTTTGAAAATGGATTGTTTTGCATGTTACCAAGACTGTGCATACTATCTAGGATATCTGGTTAGTAATCACACCTTTGACTGACAGGTGTTAACAAAAACTACCTTCAATAAAGATCTCCCATGAAGAGTGCCTAGAAAATGGGATTTTGTCTATTCATGTAGAATTGTTCCTGGGGTACCAGGAACAAATAGATAAATGGTCTTGTTATAATGCACTGGCAGTGCTGCATCTTTGTGTGCAGTCTTTAGTTTTACTTGCTAATTCCAGTGGCAGCCCATGCTGGGTACATATGCAACAGTTGCCATCATGACACTCTGCTGTTCTGCCTTCTCTAAGGTATCAAAATATATCAGAGATATCTTCTCAGGAGCCTTAGAAAGCTGTGAGGGAAAGCTCAATATCCACTGAGCAAAAAAGGATCTGACATTCCCCAAGTTCTTGACGTGGCTTGCAGGAATAATGTCCTTAAAATTTTGAGAAAAATTAACAAGGAAAAATAAATTAAAGCACCTGAAGAACTTGTGATGCACTCACTAAGAAGCAAAGATTATTTCAGGAACATGGTGGGTATTGGTCTGGACTACGCGGCTTGTGAAATTGGTATTTTTACTGGTGAAGTAACGTACCAGTCCTTTTGTTTCCACTGGATGGAGCACTGGATTTGCATCTTGACAACTTCAGTGAGGGAAGTCTAAGGTGCTTTTTAGGTCCTAGATAGAGCAATCAAATGCATCACTTTTGTAGTAGGACATTGACCTGTGCCTTCTGCTCTTGAGGGGGCTCCACATCCAAACAGAGGCCAACCCTGCTCCCAGTGCAGTACAGGGATTTCCAGATGATCTGTAACCCCTCATCTGGAACCAGAGGTCTTGTCATGCAACAAGCCCCTGTGGGGTGCTGGTGGGTCAGCCAGGCACAGACCTGACTTCTTTGCAGTTTGTAGCTGGACAGAGGATTCCCCTGTACTGACTTAGTCTGTGCAAGCAGCCATTAGAAATACCGAGCCACGACAGAGATGGCTCCAAAACTGTCTGACAAACCAACTGAAATTATCAGGTGGACAGGAACTATTGGCTTCAGGAGAAGCTGTTAAAGAGCTGTGTGAGCAGATGCTGAATCTGGTTCTGTGGAAGACCACAGATCAGCTAGCATCATTTCACACCAATCTTATCACAAGTGACTGTGAATTCTTGATTCAGCTGGGGCCAGTTTTAGGGCATGGACTTGCAGAGCATTGCAACTGTATGAGCCACACTGAACTCTGGTTAGGGCACCAAGTTTCTCAGAGTTGTAGACAAAACCTGAGTTACTGTTGATCAGACTGGATTTTCTTCTTTTTTTCTGACTAGCTGTCCAGAATTTTCTGAGTGAATGAATAGCCAGCCATTTTCTCAAGTGAATAAGTCAAAGCAGATTCTAAGATGCTCCACTTTAGAAATTACTATGATCACTGGATATAAAAAAACTCTTTTCTTGGTAAATAGTGGCTTTTCTTAGAGGCATAATTCTGAGTATCATTTTACTCTTGGTGATGATTAAATTTTCAGATTTCGACACCTTAACAATTGACCTTGATCAAGGTTCTGAATTGCCCATCATATGAAAAGAGCTTTAGACACCAAGCAATTATTTAGTGAGAGCCATCAGGATAAATATTCACTGAAAAGAAAAATAGTATGAGTGCACGTCTCAAATAGCAAGTGTAAAAAATATAATCAAAGTCAAAACTTAATTTGCATGTGTCCACAACTCTGCACTATAACTTTTCCCTCCACAATTTCCCTGTGTTGGAACATAGCAAAGGTAAAATTTAAGACTTCAAAATAAAATTACATCTTTTCAATAGCTATCATGAAAAGATGAAGAGCTGAAATCTAATGTCAAATCAAACTAAAGAGTATTACAGTTCAAATTCCATTTTCGTTTTACACATTTTAATACCTTGACAATTTACAAGCTAAAGAGACAACACTCCACCTAGATATAGATACTTCTGAAATCTGACAAAAAACACAATGGACTTGCTTCTTTTCACAAGCAGCTGTGATGTGTTCAGCTACAGCCAGGACACCTCTTACATTTGTAGCATTGGAAGAAAGCTGATTACAGATTCTATGTCCCTTTCTTTGTTAAAGAAAGGTTTATGAGGTCTCAAATGGAAACTCTTCCAGGTGAAACAAAAACTCTGAAACAACTTAGAAAGATTTCATGCCAAGAAAACTCCTGCCCATATGTCAAAGAGGTTTTTTCATATTCAGCATAATAGCAGGAAAAGAAGCAAATATCGCTCATTCAATGCTATAGAACATCACAGTATGTCTCTGTAGATCAGTAGAAAACATCCCCCCTCTTTCAATAGTATATGGAATTAGCAATATACTTTCATATTTAAATACAAGAAAGGCTTTTCTCGTGAATTTTTTTTGTATTTCAGTTGAGAAGGGCTACACCTTTGTTTATCTGTTTATCTGTTTATCTGTTTCACTGTGTAGGAAGAGTCTAGTGCCATATCTGAATTGTCATTTGCAAAGTGAAAATCTCAGCAGTATGTAATAAAACATCCATACTTTTTGTGGCAGTGAGGAAAATCTCAAGTGTGAGTCTCAAATATTTGATGCAGTGGCACATGAGAATAGATAGAGCTTAAAGAGCAATAAACTCCCTGTGTCAGTGAGTTGCTGCCTGCGCCCACTGACCTAACAGGACAGAGTAACCTCATGAAGTGAGGGCCACGGAGTCAACCAGCATGGAAGAATTAATGTGCATTGTGGTTAGGGGATGCTGCGTTCCTTTAGTCCTGCCCCATCTGCAAGAGACCACAGAGCAAAAACAAGCAAGTCTCACTTCTGCAGGAGAAGAAAAGACCAAATATATAATTTTCATGCAATGGAGCTCTCCGTACTGACGTAACACACAGCACACATCTCTGCCTAAAGTCCAACCTTGCAAGTCAGAAAAGTGAAGAACATGACAACATGTACATCCATACCCTTTAGCATGCTTGCATGCCCATAGATACAGAGCTATATGTACTTGTCGAAGGCTTCTGAGGACTCAGAATAGGGTTCTGGATGAACATGGGGCATGGGACTCCTGGGCTCCAAAAGTACCCACTGCTGAGCTCCCTGCAGTGCTGAGGACAGCTCTCCCTACCTGTCCTAGAGAGATGGTGACAAACACTCATCAGGGCCTGTAGGGATTGGACAAGAGGTAATGGTTTTAGACTCAAAGACAGGGATTTAATTTAGATGTAAGGAAGAAGTTTTTTACAGTAAGAGTGATGAAACACTGGAACAAGGTGTCCAGAAAGTTGGCTTTTGCAACAAGACATTTCACTTATCAGTCCCACGCAAGGAATAAAGATTTAGCGAAGTTTATCTGCAGGATCATATACAGCCACGACACACAAACTAATATTTATACTTTCCATATGTTAAAGTTTATCATCCATCTATATCTATACTCACTTTTCCCTACTGAGTCCTTGTACTAGTAGATTTAATCCACTTAATCTCTGTCTCTCACTGTCTGTGACTATAAAATAGGATAATGAGGGAAGGACAACCTACTGCATGGTTTGAAAGACTTATGGACAATTCCTGAAAGTGGGAATTTTTTTGCAGAAAAAAACTGAAGGATCTGCTTACAATGTTTAGCTGGATCCACCACTGTGCTAGCAATGAGCTCAATTAAACCCTGTAAAGTTGCACCATTACAGGAAACATTCAGGTTCAAGAGTTTGTCCTTCTTAACTGATTTGCTGGACTTTTTTTTTTGGTTTTGTTCATTTTCACCAGTCACAAGAATTGTTTCTAAACATTAAAAAGTGTATAAACTAACTTTTAATTTAAAACACTCCTGCAGAAAAAGCACAGAAGGAAAATAGCTATTCCATGCACAATAGTGACACAGTGACTTACAATGAGTAATTAATGAGAACACCTGGAGTATCTTTCAGAGCTAAACTGGAAACAAAATACTGGAGATTAGGTTTTCAAGCTACTGGTGGTCCCAACTAATCTCTTTCAGGTGTAAACCACAGTGTACGTGGAAAGCAAATTCTGACTCATTCCTGCGAGACAGGAGGTCTTCGGGCTAATAATTGCAGTATGTAGTTTCCATAAAATTTACGAGGTTGGCTTTAAATTTTAGTAGTGGCAGGCCTGCAATAAATGCCAATGAGGTCCATCAAAATGAGTATTTGTGTGTGTCCTCATAAAAATAGATCAAACTTTTTAACAGACTCCATGCAGAGGAATTTGTATAATTACAACACATATCTACAGCTTTAGAGTCCTTTCCACACCAAAACCAACATGCTAAGTCATAAATGCAGAGGAAAAATAAACACAGGAACATAATAAAAGAGATTTGGTTTGGTTAAGTCGCTCTGTCTCAGCTGCCATGTTGTAGCTAACAGATTTTCCACTAGGGGTGGGCAAAGGGATTATTTTCCCTGTTTGTCAGCTCTCCCCTCACCTTTGCCTCTTGCACTCTTGGGGATGGCAAGTAAGTCTGTTCACATAAAGGAGAGGAAAGGGACAATCAAAAGGGAGGAAGGGTCCCACCACACACACATACACTAATTTCTAGACCATGCATTAACTCTCATCATGCTGGTCTTGATGGAAATGTTCAACAAGGAATGAGAGATGCTAGGCAGCCCAGAAGAAAGGACAAATTAGGTTTACATCTTGTGCATTGTGTCTATAACTTCCCAGTTCCATGCTCACAGCTGAATTGTCAACTCCAACTAATAAAATACGGTTTATTGTCTGAGATTCCCCACCATGCCAAGTTTCCACACAGTTCAGCTGAAGTGAAGAGGCGGTTATGATTCACTGATTCTCTCCTCAGCCCAGCCACAGCTCTCATCATCAGGAATTATCCACCAGCAGGGAAGAACTGGAGTGTTATGTGTCACATACAGTCCTCATCCAAGACTACCTCTGCTGCCAGGGACAAGACCCACAGAGCATGGAAGCAGGGGTGTCTGGAGGGATGAGGGGCAGAAGCCAGGGAAAATGCTACTTGGAGGCCAGGATGCGTTTTAGGATAGTCCTCTTCCTAATAAGAGTGGGGACAGAGTTTTATAAGTGTCTATACACCTAAAAGCACATATGGGCATTTAGTGAGATTTCCAAAAATTCCTATGACTTTTATAGGAGTTAGGACATGTTAAAACTCAAGAGGTACCTCTCTACACCTTTAGTTTTCAAGTACTTTTAAAGTGTCTGGTCTAAAAATCAACCAGTGTTTTCCAAATTGGCCTTGGTTTTGAGCAATTTCCATTGCCATAGCATTGCATTGTTTTAAATGGATTTAATGGATTCCACTTCTGTGTAAGAGCCAGAAAACAGAGACTAAGAGTGAGACTTAGCTTGATTTATTTTAAGCATCTGAAAATGAAGGGCGTGAGTCTGAATTAGTTGCTGATCTACCTAATGAGAGAGCAGACACACTGGAAAGGGATGGGTCTACTCCTGGAGGTGTCTGTCTCTCTCCCTTGACCACAGAGGGAGCACAGGCAACAAGCTCAGATTAGACATCTAATTTGTAACAGCTGAAGCCAGATGAGATGAATTCCTCCCCCTCTCTCTCCTCCTCCTCCTCCTTCTCCTCCTCCTCCTCCTTCTTCAGCAACTTAGCCAAAGGCACACAGAAAACAATGGGAGAGAAAAACACTGAATTCAGCCTCCCAAATCTCTAGACAGGGTTTAATCACTGAACTGAGCTTCCCTCTCGAGAGGAGGTATTGGAGATCCTTGCCAAAACAAATCCAATTGGTACACAATGGAAAGCAATGGAAGCAGTGCTGACTGATAAGTACAGAATTGGGAGCTGGAGGGAGCAAAAAGGTGATACCCAAGCTTAAAGGCTTTCCCCACAAATTAACCAGTTCACAAGAACTGCGGCACCACAGACACCAGGGAAGTACAGAGGAGCAGGGCTGCCTGGGCATGGGTCCTGACAGTGGGAATCCAAGAGCAAAGCTAGTTTCAGACAACCAGCTGTGCTAGTTTTCTCATGACATATCTATCTCACTACCCTGATCAAGGTCAAAAAGCACACATTTTTCTCTGAAAAATATTACTGTTAATAATAAGGAAGATTAACTGGCAACACTTCAAAATCCTAGTGAAAGCTGAAGATAGTCAGAAGTTTTGCAACACAGCACAATGCTAACTCACAGTGAGGCACATGAAGTAATAGCTCTTATAAAACAGTGTAGACAAATAGTATTTCTGTTAAAACTTTCTGTTTCATTTGAAATTTTCATATTTTTTCATTTTTTTATTTCATCTTGTATTTGCTAATCATTCTGATGAGGAAACTGTTCTCCCACTAATGAATTCTGAATTGTATGACACAAAGGGTTTTAAATAAACTTAAGAGGAGATGTTCTGTCTTGAAGTATTTCTTACATTACCTTCCAGTTTTTAAATAATAAAAAATAACCAATAGTATAACTTATCATTGTAAAACCAGATGATTCAAAAAGTAATTGCTTCAAAAGTTATAGTAGAAAGATATAAACTACTTCTAGAGGCTATGAAAGGCAAGGGAAGACTTTCAAAGAGTTTCCTAATCATGCACTGTTTCTTACTCTCCTTGTGCTGTAGATCTTGTCATAACACTCCTCAGGCTCCTCCTCCCTCAGGCCTTTTAAGTGACACTTGAGACTATAAAGCAGTTAAGCATCTACAGCAGACACAAACTTTTCCCTTAATGATGAAGTCACTGGGAAAGTCCTAGTTGGTGTCAGTCAGGCCAGGTCTTCACTCCAGCCATGGCTTGTGAGATCCCAGGCAGAGAACAGGAGCAGAAAGGCTGCAGATATGTCCTTTTGGACTGGGGTCTGGCAGCAGCTAGATGACTTTGCCAATAAATTTATTTTGGTCTTCTGAACACTCATTATGGTCACACTGAGATATCAGAGGCTCAGTGTGATGCAATTACTCTTATTCCAATCAGAAAGCCAGCAACCAGCAATTTAATGTTATTTGTGTTTCAGTTTCCCTCATGCCTCTGTGTGGCTTTGATGTTCTTAATGCTGTTGGTCACAGCAGTACCTGCTCAACGCCCCTTCAAGATGCAATTGCAAACCCTCTCTCCAGTCCAGCCTTGCAAACAGCTGGAAAATTTGCTCATGCTTCAACTTTCTGGAGGGCAGTTTGCTACACAAAAGCTTCAGCAGAGTTTGTGCTAGCTGTTGTCAACAAATACAAATGGGCAGCACTCCAGAGGGTTTATGAAAAATTAGACAAAGAGCTGCCAAGTAGACAAAATAGCATTTCACTTTCGGACCCAAATAGCTAAACAAGTGCTATGGTCTTGTGGGTTTTTCCATAAGAAGGAGCTGTCAGTTGTCAGATGTCTCCTTGACCGACCTGGGGAACCTGTAAAGCACCACGCTTTGAGAGGCCAGCAGCGCAGGAGCCAGCTCTCAGACTGTTGCCCAGTTAGCATTTTGCTGAAAACCTTGTCCATTTTCTCAGCTTCTCAAAGACCTGACCCTGACACTTGTATTGGCTGACAAAGCTCTGTGTATTTTCCCCTCTTTTCCTAGGTTATTTTCCCTGCTTCTCCTTCCCAGACACCCAAACAACTGTCAGCAACACCCTAGGCAGCCCTAAGTGTTGTTTCAGCAACATTTGTCTGCATTTGTTTCTGAGAAGTCCTTAACTTAGACCTTCGTGGCAGTAATGTTTGAAGCAAAGCTCATCACAGAACAGGATTTTAGCCCCGATATCTGTTACCAGCAGGACAATGCCCTTGCACCTTTAACCTAAACAAACTGGATGGTATGGGAGAGTGAATTCTCACCTATTTCACCCCCTTGTTAACCTACCTTTTCATAATTCATAACAGAAGTAACTCTGGGGCAATGGGGCATTTCCTAAGTGTGTGTAAAGAATTAAGCTCTTTCAATTGCTATATATCCAGAACAAATTTGGCTTAATTAAATAACAGTGTTGCAACTTTCACTTCTCTGCACCAGTCTAGCCAGTTGCGAGCTGCAGCGATTGCTGTACATGAAAAACTATCACTCCTCAGTACCTCTGCACCTTTAAGGTGAGATTTTCTTTCCAGCATATTTTGGATCTTATTGGTAGTTCAATAAAACAGCACACAATGTCTCCAGATCCTAAATTTCTTTTTTTATTTTATGTACTCATACAAGTAACTAAATCTTTATCTGAATTTTTGTTTAAACGCAGTGTGTTTTTTCAGGAGATTAGAAAGCTTTGGAAAGATGCCTGATGATAAGCCTGACAAGAGCCAGCATGTTGTGTCGATAGAGCATGGCAGAGAGGTCTAGTGCTTCAGGACCAGGAAAACCTTGGTGAGAAGGAGCCAAATGCCAATACTCCAGCAGTGGGTTTTCCCCTAGAGCTGCCATCACAGTGCCAATTCCTATGGTCCTTTTCAGTCACACAGGCTTTGCACCTGAGATGGTGTAATGGGAGAAGGAGGAGTAGAGAAGAGCTGGTGTCACGTCTAACAAGTTGTACACACAAAACCATGAGCAAAATCACAGCCTGGACTGCATTTTAGCAAGTGAGCTAAGGATGAAAGGCTTTCTGTTCCCACTGGAAACCCTCAGAGCCATCCATTCACCCTGTCATATGTTCACTATCAGAAACTGCTCTTCAAAGCTGAACAAAAACTACTGTGCTGCATATAATTGACAAAGTTAATTGTATGCAGCATTTTCCTCTACCATAAATATTCCCAAACACCATTTGTTTCTGGATTTCACTGTTCTCTTAACTAAAGAACAGCTACATTATTGTTTCATCTGTAGCCCAACTGTTTTCTTTACGTTTTTACCACTAAATTGAATCTACTGCTAGTAATCTAATTTACATTTAAAATGCACAATATGCCAACATGACCAGACTTCAATAAAATTTTTACTAAAACTCATAAATGCCTTGATTCTGGTGTTTATAGAAATTTTAGACTGTTCATTCCCTGAATGTTATGTCGCTAGTATCCTGAAATCATTCCCATATGAAATAAGAAACATTCTTAGATTCATGCTGTGTCAGGAAATACAAAATATAATGTCACTAGCCATTGCTCTCAAAATCAAAGATTTGTCATCTCCCAGCAAAATGATTTGGATGGCGTGTCCAGCTTGCACTAGCATGGGATATTAGCTCCACTCAC
The DNA here is from genome assembly GCA_020086605.1 of Lanius collurio. Classification (NCBI taxonomy): domain Eukaryota; kingdom Metazoa; phylum Chordata; class Aves; order Passeriformes; family Laniidae; genus Lanius; species Lanius collurio. Next base: position 9,799,667 of record JACBWW010000004.1, on the reverse strand, counting down.
CTGCTTTTGTTATTGATACAGCACATCTTGTTCCCTGCATTTCAGATTACAAATATTTCTTACCATCTTTGCTTCATTTATTTTTAATTCCTGTGCACACAATTACTTGGTTTCAAAATATTGCAGAATTCTTCAGATGTCTTATGAGTGCTCTCCACCACCACGAATCTGCCCAGAGGCATCTTCCCTGAGTACCTACCTGACAGCACCAGGAAGGTCATTTCCTAGAGGTTTAGATTACATTTCTTAGTTGGATACTAATTGTCAAATTTGTAATTTTAGCAAAACAAAAATTATCAGAGGTTCAGTTAAAATTGGAGCAAGGTTTCAGGGGGTCTGCCTTTTTTTTGTTTGTTTGGGGTTTTTTTGGTTTGAGGTTTTTTAAAGTGAAAAAGGATTATGTAGTAGACACAGCTCATTTTTGTACTTTCTAAACATTTTGACTTCTTGATTTAAAACAATATTTTCAGGGATATTGGGCTAAGATTAGAGTTTTTAAAAGAAAAAAAATTGAAAGCAAAGAATACATTTGCTTCCTATTAAAACTCCTTTTTCTCCTGCTTTGAAACAAAAGTGGTGGGATGTGTGCAGGCAGGCACGTTTGTACAAAGAGAATTAGAAAGGGTTGTGTTCTTTGAGTCCAACCCTCATTACAGCCCCAAGCCTCTGTGTGTTCAAGCATTTGGACAATGCTTTCAGGGACATGGTGTGACCCTTGACTCCTGGCCTCTGAGCAGGGCCACAAGTTGCACTTGATGATCTTGATGGGTCCTTTCCAATTCAGAAAATTCTATGATTCTATGATTTTCTTTTATTGTTTTGTTCTAAAATTCTACTCATAGCACTTATTTATATCCTTCAGCTAATATTTGATTGTTCAAATCCACTCTTGTTTGATTGCCTGTGCTTATCAGAAATGTCACAAGCTACAGCAGTACGAGGATCAGTGGTCACCTCTTCAGCACCATCATAGTTTCCATCAGCGTCCATAAGCTGTTCTACAGGGTGGATATTCTGATACAAAGACATTTATTTATTTAAACTTATTTATAATAGAATCATAGAGGCAGGGACTGTAAAGATCACCTACTTCCAGCCCCTTTGCCACAGGCAGGGATAACTTTGTTTAGATCAGGTTGCTCGGGGCCCCATCCAGCCTGGCCTTGAACACTTCCAGGGATGGGACATCCACAACTTTTCTGGGTAACCTCTTTCACTGCCTCACTACCATCACAGTAAAAAAATTCTTACTAATCTCTAATCTAAAACTCTCATCTTTTAGTACAAAACCATTCTCCCTTGTCTTGTAACTATCTGCCTCTGTAAAAAGTCCTCCTTTTTTATAAGCCCTCGTTGAGTACTTAAGCCTCATTTTGCAGTTGAGGCCAAATATGGATTCCTGCATCCTTAATAGTGGCTGAGAGAGCACATAGGGCCATATTTTACTTTACATCTAATTTTGAAAACTCAAGATTTATATGCTGTTACTACCCTATGGAAGGGGAAAAGATAATCTACAGTTTGTTTGATTCAGAGTGGCAAAAAGCTGAAGAGATGTAAACTAAGGCACTATGTGTACTTAGATATTGGGATTATAATTGCTTTAGGTGGAAGACAAGGTTGCAGCTGTTTCTTTCAAGGATGAATCAGAGTCCTCTGGGTATGTATGCTGTCTCACCTCTAAATGCATATAATCAGTTTGCAGAAAACCTATCTGGACTTTATATTGCTTTAAAATATTGTTTCGGTTTTGGTTAGCTTTCATATACTGGAGCTGAGCATTGAATTCTAATTCTGCACTTGGATGCCTGCACTTAAAAGGCACAGCTTGGTTCTGAATAAAGAAAAAAGTGAGGACAACTAGTTTTATGCACAACACACCATTGCTCAAGCTGTATTCTTCTCTCAGGAAATTTTAATAGGATTTTTGTGTACAATAGGATTGTTGTACTCCAGGGTGCAACTATTTATGTAAATATAATCATGCTATTTATGTAAGAAATTCAAAAGTTTACAGTAAGAATCAAGAACAATTTCATACTGAAGGAGTAATCATTTAATTGAGAATGCAGAGTTAAGGTTTAATGTTTCCTTTTTTCCTTTTCCAAGTGGTTTTTGCTAGCATTCTTACTACACTCAGAGTTACATAAAGTAAATATACATCATAGCCAAGCCAAAACTGCTGTGCCAACAGAAAGCAATAGCCCACACCTGCTGAAAAAATCTCCCTCTCAGTGCCTTAATTTTGCAAAAGCCCTTGTTGGGACATGGAAGTCCTTGATTGTCCTGCCTGATGAGCAAGCACCACAGCCTTTCTGAAACTGAAGCACTGCATACTGCTGGGTTAGCAACACCAGACACTTAAATTCATGTTTAGAGCTACCCAGGAGATGGTAGTTTGGGGGTTTTTGGCCAATTTTTAAAATTTTAAATTACAATTTCAAGTGCGTACTCCTAGCCATGTAGTTTATGCAACAACATGGTAAACGTGATCCATGTTTACCCTGACTCACAGTGTGCACATGACACAAAATACGGGGTCCATTCACTCAAAACTCTTCCCTTGCTCCATTCATGTCCTGGGGACCAAGCTGCCCTGCTGGGGTCTATGTCCCCCCTCCCCTCCCCCCCCAGGGATGTCAACTGTGATGTCCCTGTATCTTAAAATGGTACAGTGAACAGAGGACTGACAATGGGACACAGCTGGCTATGAAATGGAGACCTTCCAGTGCTTGGGGAGAACAGCAAGGCAAAAAAACCCTTGAGGGTGTTAAACTGAAAAGAAAAAGTTCCTTCCTTTCTAACCATCTGCAGACTTCAGTCTTCATATAAGTTTTCCAAACAAGGCAATGAGGAAATGTTACATTAGAGGTTTTAGGAAGAAATGTGATAACCCCACCAAGGGACAGAGCCAGACAATTCTTGGAAAAAGAGAATTAAATTTAGAGCAGGAGTCTGTGGATGTCCAGTTACTAAGGTGTTACCGAAAGGAAATTGAGTGGTTGTAAGAACTTAATGCATTTAATAGAAATGCATTAATAGAGAAAAACTTTCTTTTTCGGAGGATCTAGACTCCCACTTGGGCATGAAGACTGATAGTAAAAGCCACTGCTGAAGATGACTCCAACTGTAATAAACTATTGGTTGAAGGACAGCGTGTGAGAGAAAGGTACAGTAAGACGGGTTTGGAACTTTTTGCACTGATTGTGAACCCCAACAGAAAAATTTTCTAAAAAAACCTAGAGCAATAGTCTAAATTTCTGGGTAAATTTAGCTAAATGACAGGTTTTAGTACAGTCAGCTTGAAAAGTCAGACATCCAAACTTAAAGTGCATAGGTCTCATTTGTGAGCCTGGGAAATGGTAACTCTGGAAGGATTTGGGGATCTTTGTGGATATTCAGGCAAACATCATCTCCACCACTGATTCTAAAGGGCAAGTCCTCCTCTGGAATGGATAGTGGTGGGGCAACTGAATGAGAGGTTGTAAAATCCTACGCCTGGGCACCCAGACAGCTCAAAGTTGTCCAAGCTACTTCTGTCGAGTACCCATACAGGTCACACACATATGATGACAGGCTTTGTCAGTTTTGGAGAGGAAAACTGTACAAGATGAATCCAGACATTTAAATCTCGAAATGAGACCTGCTCACCTTGTGAAGGGATGCAAATTCTGCAGGGGAAAATGGATATGGGAATGTCACCATGTTGTGGGAGGCCTTGTAACACTGGAAACTGAAAACCAAGATTAGAAGGTTGGGTTTGGATTTTTTTTCCTAAAATATATGCTGTAGCTCAACTAGCGTTGTTACTGGTCTTGGAGTGGCAGTTGAGCAGTCACAGTGAATTATCACAGTGGTCTCCCCTGGCTATCGAAATCTCTGAAGACACAAACAATGTGCCAGAGGCTTATTTTGTTACAAACCCAACAATTTCAATATACACATCCCATAATTAATTTGTCTTCTTTCATAGTACCCCTCCTTGTCCTGCTGTCAGCCTACCCTAGGGCCAGGGACAGAGACACTGCATATCCAGCATCTCATTCCAGTTCTCCACACCTTCCCATCTTGATAGAAGGGCTTTCAGCATCAAAGCCTCAGACTGGGGCCACTTAAATGAGCCAACAATTTTATATTATTGTGAATTCTGTGACTGTTGTTTAACCAGAAAAAATGCACCATGAGAGTCAGAACAAGATTCAGATTTATTGTCTGTGAACTGAAAGCCCGTATCCTGAGGAGGTAGAGAAGTCTGTCCAGGTTGTTGGTGTTAATGAGCCTGACACACAACTAAGCACTGCTGGCTCTATCCAGCAGAGGGAAGCAGCAAAAAGAGAGCTATACTCGTTGGTTTATCATTTTAACAATCACATGATAGAATAACAAGTTACTGCCTAAAGAAATACATTCATAAAATGCTGCTACAGCTGAAGTCTCACCAGGCAGATTTTTTCATTTCTATCTAGTGACTAAGACCATGTAAAGATGGGGCATTTCATCAGACAGAGATGTTTCCTCTGAACCTGTTGAACACTTTAACCTCAAATCACTGCAAAGAACAAATAATCCCTGCAGATGATACTAAACCTACACTTTTTACCTGCCCCTGTAAAATTGAATGAAAAAGTAACAGTACCACTATTGTGATTCACACATAATTGAGTGTGCCAACTAATAATCTTTAATATCCCCTGCTGACAGAATGGAATTAACTGCATTTTTCCCTGTCCAACTTTCATTTTTTTCCTTGTGGTGTAAGCCAGTATCTAATCCCATCCTTATATCATTTTGGCTATATTAACTCAATTGAGGAGAAAGTACTTAGCCTAAAGCACGTTAGGGTGAGACCTTGAAATAACAATGTTTACACAAGCTAAAGATGACTTTTGTTGAAGCGCTCCACTGATGCTTGCCAACAAAAGCTTTTCATGCGCGAAAGAGTCAATACTGAATTATAGCTAAGCCATGTAATAATTATCCTCATTAGACGTAACCAGAGCATGGATAGGATGAATTCAGTTATAAACTCTGCTAATACTCAGGAAGCATATTCCATATGTAATTTAATAATCTTTGAAATAAATACACAGGTCTTTCTGTCTTTTAGCACAAGATCTATTTAAAGCAGAGAGGCAATTCACAGTGAGAAGACCAATTTTTTCATTATTTGTTTATAGCTTAATCTGGCTGAAGCTTTTGAATATGGTATTTAGGTGAGTGTAACAGGGCTTCCTGAGACCCAGAGAGCTGGGACACGCTGGCCACCACACCTTGGGTGTTTCATCCTCGTGGGAAGATGGGCATGAGTGGGAACTTCTATCCTGAGCAGAGAGTGCAGTTCTGGGTTGACGTTGTTTCTGTCTTCTCCTGAAGCTGGTGGGAAAAGAGATGAATCTCCATAGAAAGATGCCATGGGTGTACTGTAGTGTCATCATTTTTGTCCCTGGATCATAATTCCCTGTTCTTCTTGACTTACCTGTGACAGTTTTTGGAGATCCTTTGACTGCTTTTAGCAGCCAAGGTGGTTTTAGCACAAGTTTCTAACATTCAGGTTCTGGTTAGAGCCTGCCAAACCGCTTCTCAGGCAATTTCTGCCCATGCCCTTGGCAACACAGGGGTAAGGGACTACTCTTTCTATCCCAGTCCCAGACCAGTTGCTCTTCCTTGCTTCCTCCACCCAGTTCTACCATTCATTGTCTGCATGTTTTTCAATTGATGCTGCAGGCAGGTGACCTTAAAAACTTCATCTCAAAACATATATTGAGGGAAGAAGATGGTGGAGAAGCTTTTTATTTGTCTATTTTACAACATCTCATCTCAACAAGGTGAGCAGAAACAGATAGGACAGAGGGATGGTGATTCCCTGGAGTGGTATTACTTTCAGCACCCTCATACTGGCAAGCAAGGCAACCGTGTGCATTTCAAAATCCCCCTGACCCCATTGTGGGAAGCATGGCTGCTCTTTTCCCTGGGATTTTCCTCCCCCAGGACAGGAAGCCTGGCTTGGCTGCCTGAATAGACCATCAAACCCCAGAGCAGGTTGAAGTCCCAGAATCAACTGGGGCTCTGATTGTCCCTGAACAGTTCTCTTGCAATGTCTCTGACTTAGCTGTTTCTTCTATTACAGGGGATAATATTACTTCCCTATCACTGAATTAACCAGCTGTGTCTGAAAGCAGGAAAACATCACGTTTTCCTCTTCAACATTTAAACCTGATGCCGTTCTGTGAACAAAACTATCCAGAAAATTAGCTTTTGGAGGTTGAGAAACTTTGAGAGACAGGAGACTCCTTCAGTGCTGCTTTGATCAGTCCTCATGAGACTCCAGCAGACCAAGGAGAAAGAGCAGCAAATTATGTCAGCTCTTATCCATATCTTGCCTCATCTGTTCCAGCCCTGCAAGTGCTGAACACAGCAACAGGCATGTCAGTGAGAGGTCCATGGCAAAGGATACTGGGTGGTGAGAGTACATGCACATAAATATTTCTAAATAAGGGGGCCAAATGAAGGCAGCAGCCATGCACCATGTCACTAGGAGATGCAGCATTCATCCCATGGATGGCACAGTCCGTGGGTGAAAACTTGTTGTTATGTCAGCCTCCCCCATTTGAGGCAGTGGCAAAATCCCATCATTACAAAGAGAGAAAATTCTGCTCCTTTCTAGTGATGCAATGCTGATGTAACTATCAAAGCTAGTAACAGTATACTGATGTGGCACTAATACAACTTTAAGCCTACCAAGATAAGGGAAAGCAGATAGAATGTGAAAAAAACTTGATTAATGTGTTTATTTTTCCAAAGATTATTTACTTACTTTTGGCAAATTGCAGAGTTATTCGAAGAAGACTGATTTTTCAACTACTGACATGCTTCACAGTGATAAGGTAATCAGCATTTCTCAGAATATTATTAAAAAGTTCTATGGTGCATGGAAAAGTCATATTCAAAACAAATGGTGTAAGAACGTGCTTGTGTAATCTGAACATTTTTAAGCAATGAGGCCAGAACACTAAATTAAATATCCCATATTTTAAGTTTTCATTGCAAAATATTTTGTAGTTACATTCAAAGTTATCAAATTTGAGGAATGATATAAATAAGATCTAACCTCCATGCTATTAAATTAAGCTGCTGCCAACGTTATTATTGGCAGTAAAATTGCTTTGATTGCTATCAGCTATAATCAAATATAGGAAAAGCTTGGAATGCTGATATGTTCCACAGTAGTATGTTCTGAAGCAGTCATTAAAAAAGAAAGCTCTGACATGACATATCTCTTTAAAATTATGCTCCACAGTAGCAGATATATGACATAATGAATTCTTGGTTTGCTGCAGCCTATGTGCTTAAGCTCAAGTTATTATTTTATTTCCATTTGTCTTTTTGAACATTTTAATGTTGCAAGTAAGCAACAGTTCAATATAATGAATTATTCACCAGCCTATGGAGTGCAGATTCCTAACACAGCAATTCTTCAGAAATCTCTCCCAGCTCTAGCCAGGACATGCATGCCAAAACAGAGGGCAGCTCTCCAGCACCCAGATCATCCTGGTCCATCCAAGCCCTGCCCAAGGACAGAGTGAATCTCTGCTCACAGCCTGCAGCTGGGTTAATTCCTTCTATTAGGAGCCATTCCAGTGCACCAGCAACGAAGGGCAGAGCAAAGAGAGCAAGCTGCACAGCTTGAAGGGGAGACTCTGTGTGTGAATGGACCCCTGGGGTCACTTCTCAGTCACCATGTAGCCAGGCTTCAGGCAAAAACTGCACACAGACCTTGGGCTAAGCCTGAGGTTTGTTCTTCTTGTGGCTTTCATAGAAACCAAGAGAACATGGGCTGAGACCATAAACACAGCTGGATACCAAGGGCTGCTCCTTCTCTGGCAGGAACTCCACAGAACAGTCTTCCCCTAGCCCCAGGACATCTGCCTCCCCTCCTCACAGCAACACTTCCCCCCAGGACCTCTAAAGGCAGAGAGCAAGGGCCAGGACACGCTGGGTGAGGGCAGCAGCCGCTAGGGATGTTCAAGTTCATTCCACACTCACCCTACAAGGGAAATCACAGGGCTGGGTCACTTCCCAACTCCACAAAACCACACTACTGGAGCAACAGGGGAGGAAAAAAAATGTCTTCATGAAACAAATCCTACAGGATTTCCTCACTATAATCCTCTATCCAGAGTGGGGTACCTGCATTGCTTTAGTGACCTGCTGTTTTGAGGAGTGTAACTGCTGGAAGAACAGAAAGGCAGACTTAGGCAGTTATTTCCCCCATGTATTCTGCAAAAACAAAAGGTTGACTCCAGATACCCTGTCTCAGTTAGAAGTGGAAGCTAAAATTCTCCCCAAGGTTCATGCTTTGTTGTTGAATTTCAGAAAGAAGCAGAATTAACTGCTTCTTGCACTCATACTACACTACAGACAGCTTTTTGCCACTGTGAATCTTACTGTGAAACCATTGCAGGGGCAGCAGGGATTTTCACAGGGATTACATGAAACAGTGCCTCTACATGCCTTGGAAATTCTCGGTCTAAACACAAATGGCAATCAACTAATTTGATGGGGAAAAAAGCTGTCCTTTACAAGGTATATCTATGCCAATTATACTCTATAATCTCACCTCCAGAGGTAAAATAACTTTCCTCCCCAAGACTCAATGTATGCCATAAAAATTTAATCAGATAGTGGAAAATTCAGTGTACTATACAACAACATATATGTCAGAGGGAGCCAAATAGTCTGTCAATCTCAGAATAATTCTACAATAGTTTTTAGAGATAGAACTATAATAAGAAAGGGCAGATATTTTTAATAGTTATTACTTTTTATTGAGGATAATCATGAACGTTGAAAAAGTGCTGTTTTAGATAAGTATTAAAGGAAGTGATAGGTACAATGTTACTTCTAAATTAATTCTATCAGTTGACTCTCTTCTTCAAAATTATAAAAGGTTGAAATATGAAGTTGTGTTTTGTGGATGCAGCAGGTCTTGGACCTGAGGTACAGCGGGAGCAGCTGGTCCCTCCTTGCCAGCGCTGGTGCGGGAGGGGCCAGCTCCCTGCATCCTGGGCATGCTGGCAGCTCAGCTGGGAGGTGGCTCCAGACGGGCAGTTGAACAGGCTGCAGCCAGACACAACCTTCTGCCTTTACTCACCCCAGCTGGACCCAGCTGATCTGCTCACAGCACCCCAGCAGCCAGTGCTGCTGCTTTAAAGAATGGGCAGAAATGGGGAAGCTGTGAATGGCAGCGTGTTCTTTGCACTGCTTCATGTTAGAAGGTTTTCTCTACATTTTGGAAAGGCAGCTTATACCTGATCTTGTCACATAAAGGACAAAATATGCCACTTTTTATGTCTCTGCATGCTGTGTAGGAAAGCACAGACATTAACAGAGCCACAGCCAAGCATCGAGTGCATCTGCATTCTTTGTCTGCAGCCCAGGCTTTTCCTGCCTCACAGTGACAGGATCAGGGAAGAATTTTCTGTGACTAATTAGGTTTTAACTTGCCAGAGAGAACATGGACATTGGCAGTCTATTGTATAATAGTGAAGCAAAGTTTGAACTAGATTGAACTTAATTTCCTTTTCACTGAAAGGAAAGAAAGATTAATGAAATATCCCCAAATCCATCCTGTTAGCTTTTATTAAATCAGCAAATGAAATTTAACCTCCAATTCTGTTATAAAATCTTTTCCTGTAGATTAAGTTTCTGCAAACATAAATGAAATAGACATACTCTCCCCTGCAACATTTTAGATATGAAAATTGCATTACTTCAATCAACATCAATGTTACTTTAGGCAAATGCCATATTAAGAAACAATTATTTTTTGTGTTTCTTTTCACAATGTTACCTAGATTTTATGAAATACCAGAACTTTGCTAGTCTTTTTTGAAAACCACTTGCTGATATTCCAACATGTCCTTGTTCTTTTGGCCAATAGGACAGAGTTAACTCTTCAGGAATAGAGAGCTTTCTTTTATTAATGTTACACTTTTCATCTGAGAGACTCTAAGTATGTTCCTCTCCCACCTTCTCTACTGCTTCTGGGTTCTAGTTATTGCATTAATGCCCTTCCTTTACCACTCTTCTCCTGAACATCTCATTGAAGTTGACAGAGTGACATCAGGAAAACCCAGCATCCTTCACCTCAGCAGATGGGGTCAGGCACTCAGGTGTTCTTTATGGAGAATCAGACAAGAGTGGTCCCTAAACTTGCTTCCAGTCAGAACTGTGAAAGGCCAGAGGAGGTGGCATCTACCTGAAGCATCCATAACTGCATGGCAAGGTCTATACCTTCAAAGGTATTTACCTGCAAATGCTAAAACAAATGAGTTGGGAAGCAGAGCTCTCCTCTTTCTCAGAGGTAAGACAGAGCTGTAAAAATGAGTGTAATGAGTACATGCTGCATGGACACTGTCCTGCTGCCTGCACACTAGGCTCTTATCCTGCTGGGGGTCAGACTAGAGGCTGTGAGGGCTCTGGTGTGCTGCTGCAAAGGGCAGAGCCATGCAGAACCTCGCCTCCAAAAATAGGGCCCTGTACTCCCCCCAGGTGAGCGTTCCCACCGTGCTGAACAGGCCCTGCCAGATCCAAGCCTTTGGAAAGCACAGGGCTCTGCAGGGGCAGAAGTGTTGCTGCCATAGATGTTAAAACATTAACACTGTTTACGTCAAACTGCCAGCGCTTGGTACTGCACAAGACAATATGAAAGTGTATAAAATATTTGCTATGATTGCCAAGAAAGCAGACGCTGCCAATACTCCAGTGCACATCCTCTGGAACTGATTACTTCTAATCCTTTAGAAAATGTATAAATAAAATGATGCCAAGACTGATGGACAAGCCAGGGCACCTACTCATGTTTCTAATATACTGCTTTCCCTCCACCCCCTTCTCTTCTGTGTACAAAATGCTCTCCTTTTTTAGTAACTTAAGTTGACAATCATCAAAAGAAATCAAACTGTATATAAACGAACATTCTGAAGCATGTCACAGTACGTCAGAAACTATAGAAATCTACTAGAAGTCTGCAAAACAAGTATTTAAATCTGTTAGTAATGCTTTAGTAGAATGATTATTTAACTTACTAGCAAGAATGTATTTAGCAGGAACACCAAAGGCATTTACCCTTAGTATTAGCTGCTCAATCACAGAGCCTAATCCCAGAGGCCTAATCTGCGTGTTAGTAGGAACACAGCAATTATCTACATTCATTAGAAATTAGAAAGGGGGAAGGTGGAGAGAAAACCTCAATGGGTGGATAATTAGTTTCACATACTCTCATTGTTTGCATGAGGCCAAATCCATATTGCCATTGAAGTCAAAGGAGCTTTTACTAGCCCGTCCTGCCTTTTCTTGCCATCCAGACCACCAGCTATGATCATCAGAACTGCTTGTCTTAGCCAAGGAGACACAAGCTTGTTCTAGCCTTAAATATATTAGAAGGGTCTTTCTTTCTCGTAAGTGTCTAGTAAGCTAGAGTAAGTGGATTTCAATAGCCTGCTTGTTGGTAACTGCAGCTGGTGCCTGCTTTGGGTTCTTTATTTTGTGCTTAACACAATACTGCTTTAGAACAGATGGATTTAGCAAAGCTTGCTAAGATACTAAATAAGAGTAGGGTGTTCCTAAAGCAGCTGGACACAAATTGGGTAAACATATAATGGAAGACCGGTTCTTTCATTCTCCATTCCCTAATAAAGATGTAATGATTTATCATATAGCTGGAGAACTAACATTCCTCTCAATCGAAAGGTAGTGTTACGCCTCACTATGAGTCATTTATGGTTAATCCCAGGCAGGAGGAGAGAACAGGCTACTCTTGCAGCCTGATTTCTGCAAGCTCATTATAATTACAGCTGTCCTCAAGCTGAAGAATTCAGACATATTTCATGTCTCCAAAGTTTTACTGTAGCTCTTTGTAGCAGCAGATCTGTGTTCATTCTCAGTCTGTGTAGCAATAAGATGTTCTGTGGTATTCTGCACCCTTATAATCCTCTTTTAATAATGAGAGAAATTGGTAAAACCAGTTTTACTAAGGGTCTTTGGACTTTTCCTGTCACTCCAAGTGACCGGGAAACAGGGCAAGCTGCATCTACAAATACCTATCCTAAGCTCAGTTCAGAGATTGCTATTTAGAGATATTCTATCTTCATTAATTCACCATAGATAAAAGTCTTAGGTGATTTCTAACATGAAAAACATAGTAAATGCTTGCAACTCTCTTTGCTTTTAGAACATACATTGAAATAAGTCTTACTTGAGGGTCAACTGACAAAGTCTCTATACAAGCAGCAAGAAATGCACGAATCTAGCTTGAGCACAATTGCTTCTGGGTCTGAGGTGTAAAATGGGGGGTTCTCCTCATGAGATTCACTTTCTCTGCTCAGTGATCTTTGAAGGCCTCTACTACACAAGGCAAAGAAGTGCTGTGGTGAGAGGAGGTTAGGACCAAGCAGGGGGCAGTGAATCTAAATAAAGCCATGTTCAAGGAAGTGTTTAATGCTGGCTGCATTGTGACTGCAGAAATGGAAGTGTCTGCAGAGACCTGGAAGTGGCTCTGAAGTCATTAAGTGACTTTTGAGGAAAAGACTCCAACTTCTCAATCCATCCACAAATGGACTCTCAGTTTTGGCAAAGATCAGTTACTTCAACTTTCCTATAAGAGAAAGTAGGGAGAGATGGAGGAAACAAAAGGTTGCAGAATGTTGCCATACTCACAGAGGCTGAAGGATCATTTCCCTGGGTATTGCAATGTCCAGCGTAGCCATCTGCTGTGCGATACCTTGGTAGACATCTCATCTCCAAGTGTTTAGTGATGAAAAGGTGTAAAATGGGAAGAACCAGAAGAAATTCTAACCTTGAGTTCATTTTCAGAAGGAGATCAGGGAGATTTTTTAAAAATGCACGTATGATCACAAGATAATTTAGTTTGGAAGAGGCCTCAGGAAGCCATCTAATCCAGCCTCCTAGTTACATCCCTACAACACAGACATGTTTATTCCCTTTTACAGAGAGAAACTCCTTGCAATAGGGAAACAAATAGTTAAAAGGATAACATTACCCAAGAATTGCCTTTTCCTGGAATGATGCTTCTACAATTAAAATAGGCAGTAAAGGCCATTCTGTGATAGCAAGGAGGTGCAAAAGTGTCAAAATCAAGGACTGAAACACAAATTTATTGGGGTGAATGGTTTGCCACAGAGTAATAAATATATGAAGAAAAATCCGGCCGATATAATTTTGGAAAATCTTTTCTAGGAAGTTACTGGAAACAGAGCCACCAAGTAGGAAGACAAACTCCTTCCAAGGAGCTCAAAAGAAGATACCATTTTCATGGCAGAAAACAGAAATTGAATATGCTTCCTGGAAAAAATATGAAGAGCTTAGTGAGAGCTCCTTTCCAAACTGTGTGTTGTTCTTCCTCGCTTTCTGGGTGGTGGTGGTTCTGCTTTCTCATGTATCAACTCAGCCTCAGACAGAAACTCATTATTATGTAAAATACAACATGCAAACTCAGAATCTAAAACCCTATAATCTTAAAATCCAGCATATGGAAAATGTAAATGGGCGGTGTGGTGTGAGAAGCTGTTTTCTTCTACTTCTGCCAGCAGTTGATGCCCAGAAGAAAAAAAAAAGAAAGCTTTGTTTATGTGCCATCCTTGCACCAAAGCAATTTCAAAAGAGCCATCATGTGTCCCAAGTCAGGCCACTGTTTGTTTTATTCAGCAGTGTTTCAAAGCACAACTTCAACAGTGTGAGGAAATGATTTTAAAGAATTGTATTGAAATAGTTTTGTTCTTTCTATGGACATGGATACAAACCCACAGGCACCCATCTTGTACCTACTGCCAACTTGTAACTACAGCTTATTCCTTATGTGAGATGGGAGTGAAGTCAGGGTCAATCCTGGTTTCTTCTCCTGACGATGTCTCATCCTTAGGCAAAAGCAACAGGGGAGGGGATGACAACAATTTCCCAAAACCACAAATCTGAGCAGGGCATGGGGGTCACCACTGAAAGAGCTTTGGACACAGCTAAATGATGGCCAGGGACAGGTTCTGGGAGAAGTGCAGGTGGTCCTGCTGCATGGGACCCAGGGCCACGGGGCACAGAAAGACAGCAGCCGGTGGTGGGATCTAGAGGAACCTGTGTGGCCAGGGACTGGCAGCTCAGGCAGAAGGAGGGGATTTTGCAGGATATCTGGAGAGAAGAACTTGGTCAAGATAGTGAAGGTTCTCAGAGCTGAGACACCTCTCTTTATGAGGAACCTCTATCCCTGGTAGAGAAATCTGCCTTAAACAGTAACATTTTGAGACAGCTATTGTTTTGAGAGGCTTTAAAATGCAGCTGCTCAACTTATCTAAACAAATTCTGTTGCAAGCGTGCAAAGTGATATACTTCAGACAATATACTCCCACGGAGAGCCTGGGCTCTAGCATAAAGACACTGATGCAAGAACAGGTTAAAACTATCCACAAAATAACAAATGTAGAAGCCTCTAGACTTATACTGTTACAAGACACACAGCTTGAAAGGACACAAACCAAGATTACAAGCATCATTGCTATAGCTATGACAACACTTGATAGCCAATCTTTTAGCATTTAAAGATCTCTCATAGGTTTTTAATTAAACTTTAGAGGATCCAAATTATAACTTTTGCTGTTGCACAGTATATGTTTACCATGAGATTAATCCTAGTTGATTGATGTGCATGCTCTCAAACCAGTTCAGAATATGCTGCTTAGAAGGCATGCAAAGTCTACTTGTACTCAGCCACAATTAGCTGTCATTAATTTCTTTTCATGGAAGGACTACCTATTTTAATTATCTTTACTTTGTAGTGCCAGGTGGACTGGTTTAGCAATTACTACATTTCGTTGAAACCTTTGTCCATATTTAGATTTTAACAAATTTCAAAATTAGCCTAAGAAAATGAGACTTCTGCAGTCATATTTTTTCTGTGGTTTTTTTGTGTCTGTTTGCATGTCCCTTTGAACTTGACAGAGGTTAGAGGTCTCTAAAACACTGCTTTTCTGTGTTTTATGCAAACTGGCAACCTGGAGAACACAAACTCTAGTATTTTCCTCACTGCAAGAAAATTTGCCTTATTAGACACCAGAAAATCTACATATGAAAGATAATATAAACATCCTCAGTTGCAAGAAACATTTCATAAGAACATAGGGTATTCCAGTCTTGGAAAAGTCATGAAGCCGGAACACATTACTGAGGGTTTGGCCCAGATATGTCTGGAGAACCTCTGAGAATGAAGCCTGCATTAACCCTCCAAGAAACCTGTTGCACCACTTACAGTCCCCACAGGGAGGAAATGATTCCCTGTACCCAGTCTGAGCCCCTCTGGTTTCAATGTACAGTCATCTCTTGTCCTCCCACCCTGCAGTGCTGAGCACAGCCCGGCTTCATCTTCTCCATGACCTCCCTGTAGGTACCAAGGGTTGCTGTGTGGTCCTCCTGAAGTTGTCTTCTGGCTGAACAGGCCCTGGTCCCACAGCCTCTCTTGAGTGGGTCTGTGCCCAGCTCACTGCCCACCATCCCTACAGGACCTTTCCCACAGAGCTGCTCAGCCAGGCAGTGCCAGCCCGGATCACTGTCAGTGGTCTGCCTTCCCAGGGCAGTGCCGTGTGTTTGCCCCGACTGAAATGCCAGGAAGGCTATGAAATACAAGCTTCTGGCCACCCTGCTGCTGGTGTCAGAGCCTGGCCGTGTGGGCTAGTGCAGCTGTGCTCTGCTGCAGCTGGAGCCTGGTGACTTCCCAGCACACCAAGACCAATACAGGACATCTGCTCCCAGACAGAATGTTAACTAGGCTGGCTCTCATCTCTGCGGTCAGAGCCACAGCATGGGACAATTTTAATGTCTACTTACTTTAAACATATTTTGAAGGCAAAATTTTGCCCTCACCACTTGGCAGAGGATAGGAAATGGACTGACATAGGCTCATCTCTTGCCAGCCTGACTTTGGAGGACAGGACACACACTAAGATGCTTTTCACCGTGAGCAGCACACATTGCCCAGAGATGCAGGCCAAGAGAGAAAAGAATCGGGTTCCAGAATCAGAGTAAACCAAAGGAGATTGCACTTTGTGAACATGCAGGTAGGTAAGTGCTTAAAGTTAACCCAAGTTCCAGCAGCAAGTGGGTAAAAGAGAAAAAACATTCAGAGAGGCCATATGAGAATATTTCTGTCCCACAAAATCCCTGAGCAAAATATGACGGGTAGATGAGATTGCATTCTGTGAAATATTTTTAGCTTGTTTGTGTACAGGTTCTCCTTCCTAGACATCTGTGGTTGGCTACCAGCACAGATGGGATACCAAACAGAATAGGTACCTGTGACTGGCCTGACACAGTGTGATTGTGCCTAAACTGAACCAACACACAAGATTCCCACAGATGGGACGCCTGGATTGCCCCTACCACTGAAGAGCCCTTTCATGTCCACCCACGCCATCCACTTTCTCTCCCTCTCCCAGCAAAGGGGACCATGAAGGAGGTCTCCCAGACCTTGTTCCATGATCAAACAACACAGGACAAGATCACACCCCATCCATATAACTGGGGTTAAAGCTTCATTCCCATTTAGGCAGTATTTTGGGCAGTAAAGATCCCAGACACTGCACAGCTTCAAATGGGACCAGAAGCCTGGCTGTTCAGTGGGCTAGTTCTCACTCAACGTTTTTTTTTAATACATGTAGCAACAACTTGCTGAAAAACTAGACTATTTGACATTGTTTTGAAGTTCAGGCGGTCTTCAAGGCCCTTACCTTCAATTCACATTTTGTAAGCCTTTTGAGTCTGGTATTAATAATAAATATTATTCCATGCATCCTTATTTTTTTCCTTAATTTAATTACAGAAAATGTAATAGCCTTATGAAAATAATATATGAGTTTTCAAACCTCATTAACATGATACAAGTGCACAGGTCACTAAAACAGTTGTTTTATCTGGAAGCCTTCCATGCAAACAGATAAAAACAAAACTATATTTAATTCAGCAACTTCACTGTAAATTTAAATCAAAGATGACTACTTCTTGCCTAGGGGTGCAGCCTTCCTGGTAATAAATGCCTTCCTCTTGTCACTATTTTAGAAAAGGAGAAGAGATATGAGAACCTTATCACAGAGTTTAAAGTATGTCCAAGTCAGCCATGACCAAGGCTTAACCATTAGACCATCCCTCTACCCCCAAAGAGAAAATCAACCCAGATGTATCATATTATTTTATTAGTCTAACAGCAAATTTTATGATTAAGGTAAACCAACCCATTTCTGCCCCTCCTCCACCTTGGTGTACCTTCTACACCACCCCTCAACATGCCAGTCTGATCCCACAATTGACTTTGGTCTATAATGCAAGTTAGCAACAGCTGTGTATTAAATGAGAAAAAAATAATCCTAACATTTAATACTCATTTTACATTTTCTTGAATATTCTTAGAGTTGTGCCCTGGAGAAAAAAAACAAAGCAAGTTTGATAATGGCAGCAGAGTCATTTGTAATTCAGGACTAGAGACCTGCATCCAACAAGTGTTTTATTGCTCCCAGTCAAAGAGAATTGATTCCCTCATTTCTTGGAAAAGGGAAAAAAATTACTCTGGTATCCAGGATGTCACATATCTGCCTACCCACAGGCATTTGTCTGTCCATCAGCCAAGGAGAAACAACTGCCCACTGGCAAATAGACAGTGCAGTTTGACAGACATCAAGGCTGATTCAACCAAGGGCTAAAGCAGGCAAATATTTTGTCTGTGGTAGTTGAAGAAGCTCCTGCCTGCCACAGCCTTGCACAGTGCTCTGGCTCCTGCACAGCTGAGGTGTCCACATCTGAATGCATGGCCATGCTGCCCATCATGTCCTGGGAGGACTGAGCTGGATAGCCCTCAGCCTCAGAGGGGATTCTCTTGGGTTTTCCAAGTGTCGTGTCAGAACAGAGGGGCAAGAACAAGGTTGGAGGAGAAACTGTGCAAAGCAAACACCTGAAGACTTGTGTTCCTCTGGTGCAGTTTGGCAACCCAACTGGATGAGCTCAGAAAGCCAGCCTAGCTGCTTAGGTGCCTTGAGACTTGAAGGAACCTCAATTTTAACCACAGCTTTCAGGAAACCACAGCTACTCAACAAGCCCAGACGCACCCTGATGAAGGCTAAGGTGAGTTTTCAGCACCTGGAAAAGACAAATCCACTTGGGGTAAACAAATCAGCTGTACCTTCACTAATGGGTACCTCTAGCTGGCAGCAGAGGTGAGGGCATGGCAGGCAATGGCTACTTTCAGTCAAAACCAGACCTGGAGCAGTAGGAGTGAAGCTTCCCAAAATGACTCAGTGGGTGCAAAATCTGCCCGTGAAGCAGGCTGCCTGTGCTGGGGCCACTTTGCTGGGCACACCCACAGCTCCCTGCTCCCCAAAATATCCTCTCCATATGGCAAATATTTCTGCAACACAGCTGTAAGTGATGTGAACGTGCAACTCCACCCACTTCTCTAGGAGCTCCAGAAGATGTCAGAGAGGTATGTGAAGATGTAAAAATACACATATATCTGTATTCTCCAAATCTCCATAACCCTCATATTCCAGTAACTTTCTCTGTGCAACAGTTCTTTAGCAGAATTTTAAAAAGAGCCAATGTCACAACACAAAGGCTAAACTCCTCCTCCTTAAACTAAAACCATCACATTTTTATTTAAAGAGGGGTTCAAAATGTCATGCTGTTTTTCTGCTTTGTTTAAACTCTTAAAACATTGAAACATGCTATCCATTAAAATCATTACCTCTGAAATCCTCTCATAAAAACCTTCTGTTTATTTCTATACCTCAATGTCAGGACCCTCATTATTTTTAAAATTCTGTGAAATATTTACACCTAATTCATAATGAAATGACCTTTTCACAAGACTCCATAATGGCATCAGAGTAGGTTTTGGATGAGTACAGAATTGTACAGTGAAACAAGCATTTTCAGTTTTCCCAAAGAAAGGCTGGTCATGTGGCCAGCAGCTGTGACAGAGCAGGCTCTCTATATAATGTGAAATGTAGTAGTAATTACCTTTTCCTGTGCTCCCCAACAAAAAATCAGTGAAGATTCAGGATAAAGAAGTTGAAGAATGAAAGAAAAAATACTTCAAATGGAAAAAAAAAAGCTTCTGTACAGTCATACTTCCTCAGATGCACAGAGCAGCTTGCAGTTCAGAAATACTAGGAACAATTAAAATGAAACAATAACAAATGCGTAGTCCAAAGGCGAGGCAATCCCCTTTCCTCCTCACTTCACACACTCTCAGCCTGCAGAATCCAAAGACAACAGAGGCTGGTGCCCTGCAGGCAGGTAAAGTTATGAAACATGGGAGAAAGAAAGCCACCCCAGGTTCACACCAAAAGACATCTCAGTGCAGATTTCCCAAAACAAGTACAGCAGAGATTTTTTTGGTAAGCATCAACACTGCTAAAAATAGGTATATCTTCCATTTGCCCTCCCGAGGTGCACCCCTCTTGAGTCTAGAGGAAAACCAGCAACTCATCACACACAGGAGAAAGGGGTAGAAAATGTTTGGACTGATTGAACAATTAGAAGCAATAAGGAATAGTTATCAACACCAGGAGACTCCTTTGGAGCAAGGAAAGAAAGATGTGACAAGAGCTACCATCTGGAAGAGGAGACAGAATGAGTGATGACAGGACCTAAAATGGTTTGCAGTTGTTTCTGGGCTGCTGCAGCTACTCCTCGCTATATTTAAAGAGCCAATGGCCAGAGCAGCCTTTTGGGAAAATACTTCTCTTGCCAAGGTGCTCCTGCGCTACAGGATGTCGCTGTTTATCAAGGGAAGGAGGCCTTGGGAATCCATTTCAAGCTAAAGGGCTGCTGCTATGGAATAATATATCCAGCAGAGGAACCCCAGCAGATTTATCTTGTCAAATGTTTTTCTTTAAGCAACACAGTCTGAAGAAACAGCTCCTAAATTTTGGGTGCAGAGAGCTAGAGAGATTATATTGTCATACATCACCAGTGGCACTTTCCCACCCCTGTCCTGTGCCAGTCCTGAGGGCTTTGTAACCTTCATTCAGCACCTATCTGTGGTACTCTCTGGAAAGACCTTGATTTCCACTGAGAGCCCCAGAACCACATGGCAGCTCTGGAAGCACACAGCTCTTAGCTCTTGGGTCCCTAAATCAGCTCCCACTGCAGTCTCTAGGGTAGGTGCTATCACAAGGACACAAAGCAGGACTTTACAACCTTGCATGGGGGAGTTTGCTCCTTTATCAGGACATAATTCCTGGTCCAGGACAAATCATGTGTGAGATGAAAGCATGGGTTCCTCTGCCTGCCTATGGCACATCCTCATTGCTAGTGGGCATGTGTGAGACTGAAATATGAACACAAAGGGTCACAGCTTTTCTTCTCTTGTACCATTTCAGTTAGAATATGTCCCAAGGCAGCTTGGTTTTGGCAGTCTCCTCTTCACTCATTTTTCTGGCATTTCTATTTCTTTTCCTAATCAAAATCTCTGAGCCTGGAACAGCAGGAAGGAGTGAGAACTGTGGCAGTTTCAAATCTCAACTAGTGGTGAGGAAGCAAAGTGTACGGTGAATGCTGTTTGCTATAATCCATGCCTGCCCAACACCCTCAAAAGTTCAAGGATTCAGGTTGTGACCTGTTCTGCTTAGATTTTAAGCTGGGGTGGCATGCTGAAGTAGCATGAAGGGCTTGAATTTGACAGCAAAGAAACTTCAGGAGCATTATGAAGGTTGTGCTCAAGATGGCAGAAACCTCAATCTTTTGGCCCTCTTCCCAAAAGGAACTGGCTAAATTAAGGCCCCTTTCAGCTGTGGATATAACCCTAAACCAAAACCACAGGGATCTGATTCAAAATCTGCCTGCCTGAAACTGAGGCAGCTGGAATTCAAAGCTGGAATTCAAAGACTTTCAAAAGGAAGGTTCGGGTTTGCAAAGGAAAACCTAAATTTGTCAAACCCAAACAAACACACCTCAGCAGTGAGCTCTGGGCCCATCCTCTGCCTTTCGAGGCCTCGCATTCCTCACGTCCCTCTGAAAACACAGAGCAATCCTGTTATCCAAGTGCTCGCTAGCATGGAGACTAGACAGGATGGAAAGAATTGATTGTGGGCGTCATTTTGCTTTCCTGAGACCAGCACTGCTCAGGTGGCAGTGGCAGGTGGAGGATGCACTGCAGAGCAGCAGGGATGTCCCTCAGTTTGCTCAGGCACTGGCAGGGAGCATCCTTTGCTCAGAGAGCTTCATGGGGAGCTCAGCTGCTGAACTTCTCCCTGAAGCCCACAGGTTGTAGCATAGACAAGAAATATTCTCACTCTCCTCAACTCTATAAATTAACAGTGAGTTTGACCCAGATTTCTCTGTCTTGTTCATCAGGCATAGCTGGACTGAAGAGAAGGGAAACAAAAAAAAAAAAAAAAAAAAAAAAAAAAAGAAAAAGAAAAAAACCAAATCAAAACAAAACAAACCACGCTGCAGCTTTGTTAAAAATGTACTTTGGAAGCAGTTTAGGAAAGGGCATGTGGCTGCCCTTACAGCCCCCTAGGGATGCTGTGCTTGTGGGAAGTGCAGCGATGTTGAATGAAGTCTGCATAGCTCTAAATCTGCTGCAAACACCCTGCTGGGTCACAGCCAGGTGACAACAAGGGCTGAGGTATAGAGTTGGAGGCCACATCTTTATAGCCATGCAAGAGGGCATGGAGTTCTCTTTTTTAGTCTCAAACTGATGGCCCTGACATCAAACACACTGCACCCTTCTTTCTCTTAAACCAGACTACTTGCACTCCAGAAGGCTGAAAATGTTTATCTCAGTTGTGAGTCTGCATTTTGTCCTGTGGGGACCATTACTAACTGCAGTTACAGATGGACCCCAAACCTGCTGTGTGCATTTCCCCATTCTCTCTTTTCAGAGCTGCAGATGGAAGCAGGGTGAGAATACGGGTCCAGCCTCTATTTCAACTTGGACTCATTCCCCACATTTCCACTATGATCTATTTCTAATTTTAATTACATCCATTATAACATTTAGGGTTTGCTTGCGGGTTTTTTAAATAGTAGGGCTCTCAGCTCCACAGACAGCCTCTGACAAGTCTGAGTTAATGTGAAAGCCCACCAAGGTATTTATGTCTCTGCAGACAAGGGTGAAAAGGCCAAATGCAGTTGCTGAAACTCTCACCTGATGTGAGGCGAGTGATGTTTCAGTGACAAAGTGACTTTAACACAGAGCTTGCAGTCCAACAGCCTGTTGCAATTCTCTTTAGCCTGTCATTCTGCCAAAGTTTGATCACAGAATAGCACCCAGGGCAGCAGCAGCTCCTTAAGGGAGCCACAAAATTTGAGTGGCCAGCATGTAGCATCATCAAACAAACAAGTATAAGGGAACATCCCTTCTGGGGGTGGTATTATGATAGTTCTCCCTACCCAAATCCACTAGGGCTTCAAGATTTCATCTATAATGATTGTCTGACTATAAAGACTGTCTCTTGCATTCAGTCTAATTAGAAATCTGAAGCAATAATTCCTTGAAATATTTTCTTCTTTTAATGCAGGTACATGCACTAAACACATTCAACATGAACAGGAAACTACAAAGAACTTTATATTCTTCATATTGTCCCATGCAAAGTGCTACAGAGACTTTGCTAGGACATCTTCCAGCAATTTATAAAATGAACTAAAATATTTGTAAAAAAACCCTCCAATCCTGAACAAGAAATACAATCCATTACTATGCAGCTCAGTAAATACAGTATATATATATATATATACAGTAAATATAAAGTGAATTTACTGATGTACTGTCCAACAAACACTCAATATGGTCTGATTAATCTCCTACATTATCTCACATCTCTTATCTTCCAGGACTATGTCTTTAGGGCAGGGGCCTCTTGCTCTGATTTTTTTCAGCACCTTGTAGTTTCTGTTCACTCTTAAGCACTGCAGTATAGTTATTGCACAATACTGAACTACAATATTGTTATTGAGTAAAATAAACACAGATACTTACCTAGTTTGAAAAATATGTATTAGTACCATCTGGCCTGAAAAACTGTGACTTTATTGCAACTAAAACACATTAAATTTGCTCACCTGTAAAAGCACTGATGAAAGAAAAATTCTGAAATTGCCTTCAGTTTCCTTTAGTACAACACTGACCTCTCCCTTCAGCCACTGATTTCAAGTTCTCAGGCCCAAAACTTACATGCTTCATCCTCCTTAGCTCCTGGGGCTTCAGCAGTCATACAGGGAATAAGTATTGTGTCAGGAAACAAGTTTTCTTGTCCAGTTTATGATACTCTAGACAATCTGAGAAATGTCCTGGGCTGAGGTGTCGAGCGCTTCCGCACTTTGGAAATTCAGTCTTGTGTCTTTAGATGTGATTCTTGACAGCAGGTGGTACCTATAGGTACTTCCATATCTGCAGAGTGTGTGCTACTTCCTTTAAAGATAAAGGCTACAGCATTTTTTCTAGGCGGTCTGACACCTCTGCTTGTGTGTGACACAAGCTACACACTCACCTCAGCCTGAGTCAACAGGCATTAGCTGCCATACAGACCAACCTGCAGGTCACCTAGAACTTACAATTCTTGGTCAAAAAAAGGTATATATAATTCTTTTAAGGAAATTGTAGCAATAAAATCAGCAGATTTAATGGGATTTTCAACTCTGTGGTATCTATTGGGGAATGAGTCATAAATGTCACTTTTCCTAGTTTTGCTAGAGGACATTAGGCCATGGGAAGTGATCCAGGGCTTTGCTGCATGAAGCAGTGGATTTAATCATATTTCAGTTAGAAGTTTTAGGCTACATATGGGGTGTGAGAAGTGCTGAGAACTGATGATGGTCCAGAAGTTTTGGAAAGAATTTGGGCTAAAGTCCACCTCATGTAAAAAGCAACCGTACCCTAAGCTCGAGCTGCAGCCTCTGCAAGGACTGCAGCCACCTTGTGCCCAACACCACAGAGACGGGTGCAGGCAGCTTCTGCAGTGCAAATGATCAGGAATAGCAGGAAGCTGAGCCACCTGAGTGCATTCAACACTAAATCTGTACGTCAGAAATTACCATGTGGTCAACAGGACCATGATATGGTATCCCTTCATTTCATCTGTGGAATGCGTGTGTGCATCTAAGACAGAAGTTTCCAAGCCATTCCAAGAGGCTAGATATGCACTGAAGCTTTGGGTTTTTCCTGTTCCAGAGAAGAGAATGGCTTGGGTACAAAAATCTTGTTCCAAGGCTAAGATAAAAGCACCTCTTTTAAAGGGAGTTTCATCTTGAAGATCCTGAAACAAAGGGATTATGCCATTCCTGAAGAGGATTAGAGAGATTTATCATCACTTGTTGCATTTGTACCTACTACTAAAACAGGAGGCTGGAGGAGATTAGAAACCAACTAAAAGTGAATTAAAATTAGCATTATAAAAAGTTCCCAATCTGATTCTAGGAGTTAGGCTGTGATCTTATTTACATGGTTTTTAATAAGGATAAGATCCAGAGGCTGCCTAGAGGATAATAATGTTACAGGATTAAAACTGCTATAATTGGGACCCAAATCTGAAATACTGAAATTACTCCACTTTCATACCAGACAAACTAATGCTGAGCCTAAGAAATCCACTGTATTGAATAATCCAGGAGGGGGTCAAGTAACTACACTTACACCTTTGTTTCTTAATTTATCACTTCTATTCTCACAGCCAGTTTGCATTCTGACCCTTTCTGTCTCTGAAATGATAGACAAAAAGAAACACTTTTTTAAGCAACAGAAATATACTCTCTAAAAAGCTGGACAAATTGTAATTTCTTAACCTGCCGCTCTGGGAAACATTCTTGCTGCAATGTCAAAATATTTAAACACGTATCAGTTCCAAGTAACTTCACCTGTACTGTCAGCTTTCTCTGTTGGACCCTTGAGGTCTTGGGGAGCACATGAGCAGTTGTGGTACTGGAGTACAATGACAAAAACTAGCCTAAAGGAAGGAAACATTTTTTGACTGAAATTCGGACTGTTGATTAAGATCTGCTAGAGGCAACCATGATCAGACCATAAAGGATTTACTTGGAAGGCAGTGAAAAGACAGCATTGGCACAGAGCCAACATGGCATTGTGGAGCTGCTGCAGGTACCCATTGCTGATGCATACGTGGTTTGCTTGGCATCAGGGGCTTTCAAGGCTGCTGTGGATGGATGTCCTGTGTAGGCAGGTGGGTGGTGAAGGGAGATGCCAAACCTGGGCTGTGGGATGCAGAGCCACAGAGCTTCCCCACTGCTGCCTGGCCAGAACTCTCTGGACAACTCATCTGCTGCCGAGCTTCCCTTCAGAAGGTGAATTATTGCAAATCACGGAAAGGTTTCCTAATAAAGGAAAGGAAATAAATCCATCAACCTCTATTCTGTCTGGTTCAGCAGAGTCTCATGGCACTTGTTAAAGTTTGTGGCTGGAATGGGACTGTAGGTAGGTTTTGATTTAATCTTGGCTCTACTGAAGTAGATGGCAAAAAATTCACTGAACTTGAGGAGGGGAAAGATTAATACATTAAACCTTGTCCCTTAGTGGTTCTGCTTTGCAGAAGACAAAGTATCAGCACTTGCCTGGCTCACAGGCGAGCAAACTCTTGCTGACTGGAGTTCATTTTCTAGGGAAGGTAGAAGGATTGCTGCTCTGCCATGTGCCTCCTAGCTCCTTAAAATCTGCAGTGAATTCACTCCACTGTGCCAAGCTTTTGAAGGCCATAGTGCAGATAGTGAAAAAGAAATAATTCACACTGGTCCTAACATCCCACTAGAGCAGTTTTCCCCCTCTGGATCCCTGTGAAGGCAGCCTGGCCTAGTAGGTGTCTCAAAGCTCCTGTACTGGTAAAACTGACCTTTGTAGCCTCCCTTGCCTTGTCCCCATTTTACAGGGCAAGCAGCAAAAGAGGTTCACACTTTTTCCAGCCATGCTGTTCACCAGCAATGGGGGAGAAGCCAGCACTGTCTGCTCACCATTTGGTGCTCTACGACTGCAGATACCAAGTCACTCAATTGCTCTTTTCATCAATCTGAGACTCCTTTTCAAAGAATATTAGAAATACCTGCTAGACAAGCTGTTTTGTTAGCAGGTCATGGAATTTTGTAATATTCCATGCATCAGTTGGCATCTTTAACCCAAGGATTTTCAGACTTTGGCAACACAATCAGTAACTTGTTTTTTCAGACTTTCTTTCATGATATTTGGAAAAGCCTTTTTATAAGACTTGCCTTGAATGTATTGTCTTAATTCTCTATTTGGGTACAGTCCCAGAGGATAGTGTTTTCCAGTGCCCACTAAAGCATACAGAAAGAGCCAAAATGACTTTTAATTCAATAAGCTCAAAAAAACATGTTTGGGGTCTACTGAAGAGCAAAATTCCATAAACAGTCTGTACTTTCATTGTACTCAGAAAAAGAAATATTTTTTTTTTTCAATGTTAAAAAGTCCTGGGTTGATCGAATTGTTGCGTATTTCTTTCTGGGTAAGTGGTAGTGAGTAGAGATCTCTGACAGTTCTATATTAAATGCAGGTGGCTCTGTGAATGCTATTCCTGTCTGATACACTACATTAACCATAACCTGCAATTTCTTCCAAAAGAACTGGAATTAATTAAATTGTTTAATGAAATCTTACTTACCTGTATAAACTCATTTCTAGTTTGCAAATAGGTTCCCTTAATGTATCTTACTAGATTAGTGTTTGTAACATAAAAAGATAGAAGTGTTTACTTAGAAAACCAAGAAAACATCAAGCGTAATCCTCATAATTGTCTGAGATTTTCCTTCTTTAGATGGAATTTTCTTTTATGGTTTTTGTTGCTATATTCTGAATTGCTAAATTAATTTAACATGAATTGATAACTTCATTCCCATTTCACAGCTAAATTCAAGGCTCAAACACAAATCCTTCCGCCTAATTTGCAATTCAATGCTCTTCCATTGAGTCTGCCTATAAACATGGATTTGGGCATTAAAAATATCAAGAAGTTTGGGGATGGACATACCTGGGTGTGACTTTTTTTTTTTCTTGGTTTTCTTGTTGCTGTTTTTCAGCTTAAAGCAAACCTACGGAGCAGAAAATAAAATGCATCATCACAGATCTACACCATAAAAAGACCATCTCTTATTGAAAGCAAGTTTTTTAACACAGAAGCAATGCAAAGCAGCTACATTTTATCAGGAGTACAAACCAAAAATATTATTTCACTTGGTGCATGTTGAATACAATAAAGTTTAAAATTTTGCTGTTCTAAAATTTATTTTAAATGCCAGAAGAAAGTACGCCTGGGAAAAGATAACAACTTTATTTTGTTTTCATGGCTAAAGCAAGCCATAAAATTCTTTGTAGCTGAGCATGGTTGAGGCAAAAAACATAACCCCATGATTCCAAGTGCAGCATCATTTATATCCATAAGCAGATTAAATTTTAAAATTTCTCTCAATACCACTGACCAGAGGAACAATGTCATTGTTAGAAAACACACGCACTGGTTACCTTATAATCAAATTTTCACTGCCCTTTCTGACAGGTTTTTAAGTTACTTAAGGGATCTATTTATATGTGGAAGCATCAACATCATGCAGTAAATCCAACCACAACTCAGTCACATATTTTATTAAGTTTAAGTTCAGTGAAAGTGCAGAGTAAACTAGGGCCCTATGTCTCTCAGTTACATCTGATTTGCGGTTGCTATAAAAAGGCCCACATGCCGCTCTTTCAGATGTGTTTTGGATTGAAAATAGGATTAATGTGCTAAAGTGTGATTAGAATGGTTAAACACGATTAATTGGAACAGACTTGTATTGCCAAGGGAGCTCCGCTGTTACTGGCCAGCCTCCAGTTTACCAAGTGAACAAAGCAGGCCAACTGTCCAAGTTTTTCCATGTCTTTGCTTATGTGCCTTTTCCTTTGCATTTTCTCATAGCCAGCTTGTCTCAGAGCAGATTAAATACAGCTGAGAATGTTGGTCTAGGTCTGCAGCGAGGATCCTCAGGGAATAAGCAGGAACCTCAGGCCCAGACTTGGCTTCTCCAGCGCTGGTTGAAAACTGCCATGCACCTAGGGCAAGGGTCCAGGTGGATCGACTAGGGAGTGGGAGTAATTTGGGGTTTTTAAAATGATCTATTAAACCCCTGAACTTTAATCAAGCTGCTACCATACTGACAGCTGTGATTTACTCACACATGGCTGAGAGGGGTAAAAGGGGCAAGGACTGCAGAGCTCAGGCACTTGTCCCCAGCTTGAGAGCCCATGCGTGGGCCACACGTGCATGCCTCCCCCCCCCCAAATGAACACACTGGTGTGCTTTTATCATGGGAAAATTCATATGTAGCTATACCATAGAAAATCTACTTCATTTTTTTAGTAGATACTTGGCTGGACATCCAGAAAATGCTGCCCCTCTCCACTAACTGCCCTTCCCTCCCCCACCCCCACCTTTTTCAATCACAGATTAAGGATTTAAAGCTTAGGTAATCAAAGCTTTAAACTGATCCTGCCTGGAGAAGTCAGAATGGTTTAGTATATTGTTCTAAAACCAGAAATACCTCAGTGGTTTATTGCATGAAGATATTAAACTTTGCACAAATTAAACTCAGGAGTGCAGACATTTTGAGCTAAATTCCTGGCTATAAGCAACTAAAACCTTCATAGCAATTAAAACCATGTTTGATATTTTTTTTAATAACTCCAGGCGCAATTCAAATCACAATGGGATTGCCTTTCTCAATAATGAAATCGTTGTACAGCTTGTGGAGTAATGGTGCTCTATCTGGGAACGGGCTTGGAAAACACACATGCATACAAGATCTCCAAGACAGCATGCAAGTATATACACAACCATCTTTCAGTATTTAGTATCCTTCCTGAAAAACTGTCTAACCACTAGGGACAGAAGGGTAACCATATATTTATCCTCCTGGATTTGAGATGCTGAAGCAATTATTAGAGAAAAAAAAATGGAAAGATAAATTCAGGGATATTTCTTGCTGCATTCTAGTTCATTTACGTGACTGTACATAAATTTCCATCTCTCTGAACAATGCAAACAGAGAGGCAAACAGCATGTTTGCTCATAATTTACAAACTTGCCTTGGAGTCAATTCAGTGTCACTTCCCCCTAAGGGGTTCAGCAACAACCCTTGCTTCCTTCTGGCTTTCCCTTCTCTGCCTTCCTACCTCCCATTCTCTCTGCCTCACACACAGCTTCCCCAAACCAGGCATATAGCTCCTGTGCTTGTGGTCATCTCCACAAAGCCAGCTCAGTTTCTTATCCTGATGTTTCTACTGAGTCTATTGCATTAGGTAGATGATGTTGCTTCAGGTGCAGAACAGATATCCGTCCATTTTTCATTTGAAAATGTGGTAGCACACAAAATCATACATTAGTTTGTGTTAGAAGGCACCTTAAAGATCATGTCATGGGATCTTTCACTAGACCAAGTTTCACA
Source organism: Lanius collurio (assembly GCA_020086605.1). Classification (NCBI taxonomy): domain Eukaryota; kingdom Metazoa; phylum Chordata; class Aves; order Passeriformes; family Laniidae; genus Lanius; species Lanius collurio. Next base: position 9,770,174 of record JACBWW010000004.1, on the reverse strand, counting down.
AAGCCCCATCCAGCCTAACCTTGAGCACTGCCAGGAATGGGGCATCCACAACTTCTCTGACCAGCCCCTCACAGTGCCTCACCACCCACATAGTGGTGGGTAATAATTAATACCTAATTTAAACCTACCTTCTTTCAAGGTACATCATAGTATGCCAGGAAAAAAAAGGGAGACAATTGACAAGCCTCTTCACAAGATTTCTATCTTTCCTTCAGGTAAACACAGCAACCTCCTCTAGTGCTGTCCAATACACATTGGTGGCAGCAAATCCCTTGCAGAGATCTGATTTTAGACTGCTGAAGCGTAAGATGGAGTCCTAAGGTTTTCTTCTATAGTTAGACAATCAGCACCTTTAAAATTAACTGCAGCTGCAAAAGAGTTAATTACCATTAACAACAGCAATTGCAGATGTCTGACACATTATACGCTCTGTAGTTAGCCTACAGGTGGTCCTGCTAACCTGCTATCTCAGTGCTTGCAATGAGTAACCCATTCCCATAAAGATACTCACAGAGTTTTGTTAATGCTGGGGAGTTGCTAAAGCCTTCTTGGCAAGCTTGGATTATGCCTTTCACTGACCACAGTTCAAGGGGAGCCTCTGCAGCTTGTCAAGCCTGCTGCACACTGACAGGTACCCTCCCAGCTGCCCTCCCTCTTTGAACACCTGTCTGGTCAAACTTGTCAGCCCAAAACCCAGAGCACAGAGCAGAGCATTCACCAGGAGAAAAACACATCCAGTAGTGAAGGCGAATCCACCCCATTGAAAATGCTGGTTGATAGTAAGCTTCCAAAGCCCAGTGCTTGGACAGTCCTTTGGAGTAGTCCAGTTTGTCACTGAAGCAATAAAGTCATCATCCAGGTGCTTTAAAAACCTTTCATAAGGACTTGCTTCAATCAAAACACACTCAGTTCACAATGCTGCTTTCTTCTATGGTTGCAGAGGCTGTTTCTCCCTCCAATATATGAATGTGGGTGAGGTGTGGTTCAACAAGAATAAGAGCAGCCTGTGGTTCACAAGTTCTGCCAGTTCAAGTGGTGGCAAATTAAAGTTTCTGCTCCATACATGGCCAAGCCATCTACCCAAGTTGTGGTAACCATGAGAAGATGCAAATATCAAGCAGCCTTCCTTTTCAGAAGCCTTCAATGTTCACAGCCTAGTACACAAATAAAAATATCAACATCTATTTCAGTTTATATAACTGGGTTGGTCTGGGAACTGTCTCTAAAGTCCCATCAGGTGTAGCTGTTCTGGCTGATGAAGGCACAATTCAGCTGACTTCCTCAGTCACCACAGTCTAACCTGGCAGTGCTTGTGAGCCCTGGGAGGGCATTTAGTTTATTAAGACTTCCCTGGAAGGGAAGACTCAGCATAGCTGATGTCACATAGAGAACCCCTGGTGATCTGTTATTCAGCTGTGTGGATGCCCCATCTTGGTTAAGAACAAATATTTATATAACATCTCCCAGACAGCTATTGTATTTTCAACTCATCAGAAGACAAAATGAAAGGTCAGTGTTTATATCTCTGGTGTGGTACAAACTGGAAACACTCATTATATTTCAAACTACTGTGGCACCAAGCTAAAAAAAGATTTAGGAAGAGAAATTCCACTGTCAGATGGGTCTTACAGTTCCTCACTACAGAATGTTGGATGTTGCAAAGTCATCAGATCATAACAGTACCTGTACCATGTCCTATCTTTAGCACCAAGTAGTTACATTTTTCATAACCAAACACGTTGCAAAGTCAGTTTTTAATTGAAACCAGATTTTTGAATTCCTTGTGCAGTACACTAAGAAAGCACAAGGTACAACCTGCCGTCTGCACCACCACCAGTACTGGAAGGTGCCAGTGCTGAGAAGAACAAAGCTGCTGCTATGGGTCCCTGGGTGCCCAGTGTAAGCCTTGCAACCAGCCACATTTTCTATGCCTTAATTATGCATCTGGAGATCTTGCCATAGGGGAGGTTTCCATTTTTGCTTTTTTGTCAGATCTGATCAGTGTTTAGTGCGTGTGCAGACATGTATGACACCTCTTCCAGATTTGTGTAGAACACAACCATAACTCTCTGAGAGAAGGCTGTTCATTTGGGTACTTAGGGGTGCTGTAAGCCTTGCTTTAGTTGCCCAACCTCAGTGCCAGGGAACTAATCTATCATCTCCTCACCAAACGTGAGACATGGCAGCAGAGAACCTGAAGCTGAACTGTGAGTGTTCCTACAAGAGACATAGAGCAGTGACATGTAAATGGTGGGAATAGAGATACAGGAATGCAGGTAGAAGCAGAATTGTGACCCAGGCTATTTATAGCACTGAGTTAAGGTGATTCAGAAGTTACAGCCTGAGTAGGACACCTGGGTGTTTGCACAGCTGTTGATTTTCTTGTGACCTATGGAAGTCACTTAGCTTCCCTTAGCTGTACATCCATAAAGCTGGGGTTACCAGTGTGACATTGCACAGCACAGTGACAATAATTGCACAGAAGACATAAAAGAATGATGGTAGCAGCTATTGTGCAAGTAGAATGGATATATCACGTTTATTTTCCTACTAACATTTCCCAAAATAATACAGTGACATTTATAATTCTCTTTCCTGAGCTTTTCTCTTGCATGATGTGTAGCATTATAAAATCTTTACAGGCTGAGTACCATTACATGCATATTTACAGAGAGTGAGGGAAAGACAGTTGGAACAAAATCATCAAGGACTCGATGGAATAAGGAACCGAATGCTCCAACCCTCCAACTTTTCCAAGGAAAGCAAAAGCACTGGTCACAATGAAGCCAGTGAGTCCTTCTTTTGATTTCAATAACATGCTTAAGACTTTTGTCAGAAGGGGGCCAAGGGCCCTCAGCACCTAGCAAGGCTCTGCAGTCCCTGTGTTGCCTGAAGTCATGCAGTGAAGCAGTGGGAATATTGTAGGAATATCTGCTCTGGCTTCCTGAATAGGACAACTGAGAAATTGAAGTTAAGAAGGAGAGTCTGTCCCGGGTTTTACACAAAGCTCTGTGCACTCCAGAGAAGAATTTGGAGAGCTTAGTTACTGCTAGCTAAATACATATTCAGAGCAAAATTCTTTTCTGCATGCACCTGGTTTGCATGAATGCCAGGCTTGTGCATGCAAGGGAGGCATGTGCACCACTGAAAAGAGAAGCCAGAATAAAAATGACCCCTAATTTCATATGGCTCAGCAGAGGGGAAAAGAGCAACTCTACACGGACAGGTGTACAGGACTTTCTTTAGACCCCAGATCTGGTATAGGACACTGAGGTCTGAATGTGGTCTCGCTGGTTAACTGGAGAGATACCTTTCAACCTGAGAATGATCCTTGTCCCTTTCAGCAGCACAGAAGGAATATTGTCCATTCTCTCTGTTCAAACAGAGGGAGGAAAATAATCAATCACCAATTCTTTGATTTTTTTTGTGCTGTCTTGCTAAATCCTCCCACTTTTGGCTAAACCATACCCTTTTGGGAAGCAGACGACTATCATGACGCATATGGAAAACATGTAGAGCTGGAGAGCAGCATTTGGAGATGAGGAGAGCTGACCCCAGGACCAGCAGCCCTCGGAGCCGCTGACAGCCCCACTCAGGCATCCTCTCCTCCAGGGCTCCACAGAGCAGAGTCAAGTCCTTGAACAGGGGCTGAATGTGACATGCAGGCATTCAGCAGCTTTTCATACATCTTTATCTCTTCAGCTGTAAGATTCAGTGCACTACACAGATTTATGGGAATTCTTTCCATGTTCACAACTTATAAGTATTAATAACCCGTCCAAGTTGGAAAATAATACACCATTCCTAACTCTATTAACTACAGAAAATCTGGCTCCAGTTAAAATAAGATCCCCTTTAGCAATGCCCAATATCCAATAAATATTATATATTAAAAAAGCCAGGCCGCATCTTATCTGACGTACGGTAACAGTAATGTTTTTGCCTGAGGCACTGCAAACTTCAGGCTTAAGAAGTCAAAATGACAGGGTGCAGATGATCACTTGCAAGTTATAAGTTTTAACTTAAATAGTTACCTTTAAGTCTTTTTTTTATCTAATAATGATTACAGACAGGCAAATTCAGCAGGCTCACAAATCTACAAAGAAATATTGAAGTTGTAGATAACATTCAAAAACTGTTTTCTTAATAGATGTGTTTCTGTCACTGACTTGCAAGGAAAAATGGCATTAGCATTTCTGCCACTGCCATATTAAAGTGGCTCAGAGTTTTCCAAACAAGCAGTTTCATCCAGTTATCAATGGTTTTAAAACTACTTGCCCTCAAAGTTAAGACTAAATCCTTTGGTCCTTACTCTGGCAAAACTCCTGTTGCTGTTAGTGAAGGTCTTTCATACAATTAAGACTTCTAATTTCAGGTTAAGGTCTTCTGAGATACTTAAATAACAGATTTACATGTTTTCAGTAGATATTTGGTACTTGAATATCTAGGTTTGTGCCTTACTGGTACATAAAAACTACATTAGTGTGTTACAGTATCTCAGGATCTTTTGGGATTAAATATGCCAAGAGGTATCCTCAGGGTTACTGAGTCCTTAAACTGGAAATGCTTCAGACCAGCACAGCCTAACCAGAGCTATAACTGCACTATTTTCACTCTGCTTTAAACTAGCAGAAGTGACCTGCAGCACACCCTGCCTTAGCAGGGGTCACTTGCAAAGTCAGCTGCCAAACCTGTCCTATTAAATGCTGTTGGAGAATGCAAATGACTCCAATCATTTACTGAAAGCAGCCCATCTCTGGCCTCAGAAGTTCAATTAACCTGATAGACAGTTAATTAAAAGTTAAAATCAACTATTGCCTCAGGTACTACTCCTTCACCAAGTCCTGTGACTCTGTTACCACATTTTAGCCTTTTCTCTTACCCTTTGCTCAGGGAACCCACAATGCCAGCCCTGAGGACAGTGCTGGGGGAATGGCCTGTCCAGGAGCTGTGTCACAGACCAGTTACAGAATCCATCAGTAGCTATGATTACTATTTCCTCCACTTCTGACATCCTCAAGAATTCATAGTGTTCAGTCATTCATTCATTCTCCCAGTTTCTTGTTTTACTTTGTGTATTAGTCTATAGGCTTGATGCCATTTTAAAGAGCTAGGACCAAAATGACCCAAAATTTGTTTTTATTTGAGAGTGTGGATGAAACTTTTAAAAATAGGAAGCAAGCTAGTGATGCTATTCACAGCAAGTCATGGACCCTTCTGCACCATGGATGTTAAACCCAGAACATTAATTTGCTTCCATTTTTTCTGATCACATTGCAGCCCTGGCTGGTTCACTATTGCTTATTTCAAGGAGATTTTTTCAGATCAGAGAAAGTCAGAAAACGATCTATTCAGCAAACTTTTTATTTATAGTTTTTGTCTGAGGCAGCAGTCTCGCAAGCTTAGAATGGCTGAAAATTAAAGTCAGTGGAGAAACTGAAAGGTTTCACATGCATACCAGAAAGGAAACTCATTTTCAGAATGAGATCTGGACAGTTATCTCACTCTGAACATGACCTCATGAATTTGGCAGCTTCCAGCCTTCAGCAGACTTTGAACTCTTTGGTGGATCAGTGGCCTAGGAGTGAGAGGGAACCCTCAATAATTTTGCAGGATTTTGCAAGAAACTTATTCATCAGACTTACAAAGAAACTAAAACTGCTGTTGTTTTTATCCAGTTAAGGTCTATTCTTTGCCTAGTTTGTTTCTGATTCTTTTTCTCTTTGGGTTTTTTTCTTTTTTTTTTGTCTTTTTGCTTTGAGTGAGGAATTGCTCAGGGTCCCCGTGAACTCAAAGAGAATAGCACTTTTACCCCAGAGACACACTCTTGCCCTGAAATCCCCAGGGCCAACACTTCTAGTTGAATGGTGTCCATTTGAAGCATCATTCCTGTCCCTGGCTTTAGAAGTGACAGATATGCAGAGGTGACAGCAGGGGCACGGGCCTCCAGAGTTTCTGCACACATTGTTCCCCCAGTGACATTGGGCTTTTCTGCTGGTCCAAAGCTTTCAGACTTAATGAGAAGCAAGTATGGGGCACCCTGGCACAGCTTCAGACACACCTCACTTTTCCCATATAAAATCCAGCAAAAAGAAAAGCCTTGTGATGATATCTTTCCACGTTTGCACCACATAAGCAGCAGCTTAGAAAAACTGGTATTTTTCCATATGACAAATGGCAGCTTTCCAGTCAATATCCTAAAATTTTGGTTGGTATTTCCCCTCACAGGCATGCCAGTTGGGAAAAAAACCAAAAGTCTCTTGTAGCTTTTGTGTGGTGATGTGGCAGTGGGATACCACTGTCCCTCCTGTGTGCCCCACAGCCAGCTCTGCTATACCACATTGGTCACTCTCGCCTTTGCAGGGCTGCAGGGCATCATGGACAGAGGGCATCACACCCCCAGCCACTAAGGGCCATCATTTTAGCCAAGGGAGCAGGAGATTTGAGGGGAAGATGTTTCCACTGTGAACTGGATGTTCAAGAGTGTCTTGGGAAAGAGCCTGACATCAAATTACAGCCAGGGCCAAGGGGTGTTGAACACAGCCTGTTTTCCTCTGGAATTGTTTGAAGACAGAAACAAAGGACTAAATGGGAGTCTGTCAGGGTGGAGAAAGGTCTTATTTTTATTTACCATTATAGCTTTCATCTGTGAAAGAGGTTTGGCCAAACTGATTACTTTCTGAGCAGCAGCAGTTATAGTTAGGGAAAAGATACTGTGAAAACTGCAAAAATTGAAAAATATATTCTTTCATAATAAAGTCTGAACTAAGGATTTGCTTGGGTCTCAATAAAATTGACAGAAATTTGTAATAAACATGAAAAATAGTAAGAATAGAAGTTTGTTTTGATCAAGAAATCTTCTGACGTTTGTACTTCTAAATTATCCTAGACGGTTACAGCAGGTTTTGAAAGCCATTAAAGAAAGGCTCCTTTCACAAAAAGGGTTTGGATTGACATTTCCTTCAAATAGCTTCCTTTCTCAACCAAATGAAATTTTAAAGAGGGTCTTTAATTATGACAGTTATTGTTGTTGTGGAGGCCGGATGTGTTTCATGTTAAAAATCACAGGAAAGTCTTTTATAGGTTTCAGTTTGGACTCAGTGAGTGTATCTGCAGAGTATCTTAAAAGTAGGTCAGAGCTGGCCAAGCCCAGTGACTGCCTGGAGCCAAGGCTGATGTGGGGCTGGAAGCAAAGGGATGTTCCAACACAAGCCATGCCTCAAGCTCCACACTTGGCTCAGTGATATCCCACCTCTGGCCCCAGGCTGACCACAAGGCCCAGGGCCTTCTCTGCAAGGTTTCAAACAGCACCTGCTCCCAGAAATATCCATTTTGTAGAGAACGTGAGTTAAAGGTGACTCCCTTCATCCTTGCCCAGTCCTGCTTTTCCCCTGGGAAGGAAAGCAGTAGCTTTCACATTAATTTTGGGACTCAGACTAATAGTGTCTAACCCACATACTAGTTCCATTGAAGTGAACTGAAATTATTCACTTGTGCAGAGATTAAATCTCTTGAGAAGCTGTAGAAAAAATAGAATCATGCTCTTAATAAATACTAGCAACATCCAGATGCCTTAAGCACAGTCATTTTTAGTAATTAATTTGCTATAGATGTAGCTAGCTGATTTAAAGAGTCAGATTTATTCTGATTAAAGCATTTACTTCTATGTCAGCAGAAGGAAAATTTACTGTCTCAGGAAAACATAAATGTCAAATGTGTGCTTGAATATACAGAGTATGGTAGATAGAAAGAAGACGATGTTTTCACAGGTCATGTGCTCAAAGGTCAGTAGGGTTAAAGAGTACTTTTTTGTTGTTTTAAAGCTGCCATACACGAAGAAGGAGCTGTGCAGCTGAAGGGAAAATGGCAAGATGGAATGTGCTCTAATGTTCATGAGAAGAGTATCAGGCACTCAAAAGGAGGTTGTGCATAAAAACAACAGCTGAATTTGCCCCAAGACCTATAAAGAAGAATTTGTATAATATTGTTCTGGTGCCAGAACTACTGCTTTCCTATTCTGATGCACACTGGCAGTTTTGCTTTTTTAGACATCAGTAGCCATGGGTACTTTTCCCTTCACAGACTTGCAATGTCTAACATTATTATACTTGTGTGAAAAATTGCTACATCCAAACTAATCCTTATTGAGGGAGAATTCCAATCTCCAGAAGACTAAGACAGGAATATTTCACCTGCACAAATGCAGTGGGGGCATTGGAGAGAAGATATTGAAATGAATTGAAACCAGTCTCTTACAGCCAGCAATTCTTGTTGGAACTAAGGGAGCAGGACTGGTGCCAACTGTAAGCACTGAATATCACCTGGGACCCCTGAGGGTGCCGAGGACATTCCCATAAGACCAGCAGCAATGACAGAGGACACCTGCAAGAGACCCATGCCCTTATGGAATAGAGTCTAGAAGCCACCTATATTTAGGGACCTGAGTGTCTCCCTAAATAATTCTAAGAACAGGAGTTTTTCAAGCAGAAATTAATATAGAGCCTATGAAATTCAGGCAGCTAGAGACAGGAACATGAATGGGACAATGACTTCCTGGATTTTGTGTGTTTTGGAGACCAAATCTCAAGTTCCCACCACGAGTGCTGGCAGGGACTGAAATCCTTCTCTGAATACTCTCTGTAACTTCAGGTCTTATCCCAAAACAGTCTAGGCTGCTGCTGCTGGCTGTGATCTGTTTTGAGGCTGCTCACTCAGCACCTCACAAGAGGTGCTCCAGGATGGGGCCATCAGCCTGTATTTACATTGCCTGGTAATGCCATCAAACATTCTACTCCTAGTCATTAGCAATCCATCCCTCCTGCCTTTCCTCTCCCTGAGGAAGTGCTCACAGAACTTGTCTCATGGATCTCTGTTTTTTCATTATTGTTGTAGTCTCCCCAGTTTATCTTTCATTAAACAACAAACCACAGATAGGGTTTCAACCTAACAGCCTGCTTGCAAGTAACTAACCATCCAGGAGCAGAGGCACATCCTTCCCACATTCTTCAAAAATGCACTTAACGTGATTCATTGCCTTATTCTTTGCTTGAAGCATGTTTCACTTACATTAATAATATTTTACCTTTCACTTGTAAATTCAAACACGAAAGTGGTTGTCATTCTCCAAATGATCATACACATAAAATGTTACTGGTCTATCACTTTCCAAAGGTCAAATTCTTTTCTTTCCCTTAATTAGGATTCAAGATTTCCAACAATAAGCTGTTGAAGCTTATTATCATGGTTACTAATTCACATCTCTGCTTTCTCACTTTGCCAAGAGGAAAAAGGAAATGGTTTTAAGTGGGATAAGTACACTTTTTTCTAAACAAAATAAGAAGAGGAAGTTCCAAATATGGAGGAAACAAGCAATTGGTGATCTGATTCAGTAAGACTTTACACACTGAATCCTTAGTTTTTGAAAAGTTTATCAAGTCAGTCCTTCACACTGAAGTGGTACAACCTTTTATGTGATGTGTCTCATGTGCTTGAATATGCAAGTTGGAGTTCCTTATTAATAAAGTTCCAGTCATGAAATGGATCTTCTCACACCTAAAATGGCAATATCACTATCTTATGTAATTTTTTCATGTTCTTCCAGGAGCAGACCTCATTTTGAGTCTGATTAAAATAAAGGTAATATTTCATTATAAAATTATATCCTGATTTTTTAGGTAATACCTGAAAGGAAGTAAGTTTTGTCTGGAGTGAAAAAGGTGTGTTAAATCAACCAACCTGTCTGAGAGCACAAAGATAAACATAGTGAGCAGTGTGATTTCCTGTAACACGATTTTGCTACATCTAAATATAAAAATCTCACTTAATAGGAACCATGCCTTTTGAGTCTCACAAGAACCTTCCCAAGGGGCCAGAAAGTTTATAAATGTGTTCTTACAAAAAATATCTGTTTTTAAAAAAATAAAATTCAGTAACAGGGAAAAGTACAAGCAGTACCCACACAGTGTAGTACCTTACCATTAAGAAATTTTCTTGGTGAAATTCTTGTTTTTCTGATTTCATATGTATGTATGTCTCTGGAATTTCCTCTAACCTGGCTGTGTTACAAGTAAAGGGAGCCTTTTGGCTTTGGTTATAAACCCGGACTTCAGAACCTGGGCTGATGCCCACTCTCTGTTGGAAATCATCTGTGTGTCCATGAGCAGAGGAGTCCACTCTTCTCATATCTTAGTCAGTCATTTGCAGGATACTTGGATTTTCCTGCTACAACCCCTGGTGTAACACCACTGCCACATTGGAGGAAAAAGTGTCTATAAAGTGGGACTTGGACCTTGTCAGCAGTTCAAGGCACCGTGGCCCTTCAGGTTCCAACCTGGCAGATGCTGGTACCCTCAGAAAGCAAAGTTCTTGCTGATGAGGGACTGGGTGCAGTTTCCCAACACAGATGCCAGCGCTTTGCTTGGGAGTTGCTGAGGGCCTTCTCATGGTACAGAAGCCTTCTTGGGCAGTACCCTGGCATTCTGGCTCCCCACTGCCACTTCCAGCCCCATATTTTGAGGTTTCCAATCCCGTTGAAGAGATGACTCAGCTGCCTGTGAAGCTGTGTCAAAACCACGTCATTTCAGAGCCCAATGTAAACCAGCCCTGTCTTCAATTTACCTTCGTATGCCAGCCAAAAATGGTCCCAGTTCTGATGCAAGTCAGAGTTCTGAGTCACTGCCTCATTAATTTCTAGATACAGGTTTTAGGAGCTTTAAAATTTTCCTCAAAATCCAATTCCCCCAGATTCCCAGTCACTTTAACATGTCTTCTTTGAAGTCCTTCCAGTTTTTCTAGATATTTTTGGTAATAGGGTGCCCAGTACTGAATGTAATTTTGCTTCTCTATATATTTTCTAAATCCTAGTTCTTAAAGCATTAGGGGTTTATGTATGTGCATATAGTCTATTATGTATTATTATACATCGTATAGTATATAATGTGAAGAATTTGCCTTCATATCAGTGATACCAATTTTATTGGGAGAGAAATATTAGCAGGATTTAATTTTGAGTCACCAGCTGTTTTTTCTTTAAGATTATTTCTTTTTTATTGGTGTCCCATTGAATGACTAAAATGTAAACTAAGTTAAGACTTAAAAAAACACCAGGACGATTCATACAAGCATTAAATTATATTGGCCCAAATTTTTCTGAACTCTCTCCAGAATGCTTTGAGTCTTCTGGACAGATTTCAGGTTGCCATCACAAAAGTGCAAAACCAGATTGAAAATTCTCAGATATCAAAGCTGCCAGTACCATTTCTCCAGTTGCCAATTTCCTTTACTTCAGGTCAGTGATATTAATAGTGGACATTCAAATGATTTCAGTGGGAATTAGCCCTTATATACACATACAGGAAGTGTTCATATCAGCAGATATCTCCTGAACTGTGATAGATAACATGCATTGACTCAGCAGATGTGAGTGTGACTGTAAGAAGGCTGTGCCAACTTGCATAATGTAGGTGGTGGAAAGTCTTAAGAAGAGCTGTTTCAAAGAATTAAAAAAATACAGAAAAGTTTTACATGAGATATGAACTTCAATTCTGAATACCACAGACTCCTTGATGATACTGGACAACCTGCTTAGTCTGTTCCTGGATTCTCCATCAAAATGGAAGTCTTCCTCACATTTTCCTAAGAGGAGAGCCATAGGACCCAGCCTTGTTTTACTGTGACCTTCTTGATTGTTGTAAAAACAGTAATTGACTTCAGTGTCTTCGTTTCTGAAATAACTTGTCAGCATTTTTTTCTTGTTTGAACACAAAACTTTCCAGAAAGTGGACTGCTTTTTTACCAAGTAAGATGACAGCAAATCCCCCTTGCTTGTAGCTCACTTCCAGCTGGAAGGTAGGGGATCCACAATGCCCAAGGTGGGAAAAAGTGGGAAGAAAATGACAGTGAAAGCATTTTTGGTGTGGAAAGGTGGCTGGAACACAGATACTGCCTGTGAATTCCATTCATAGACAGTCAGAACAGGTCTCATGTCCTCACTCTCAAGTGAGCATGCTGCTGGTAGCCTGGAGCTGATAACAGATGTGCTTTGGGTGTACCATGCAGTGAACGGTGAATCAAAACCATTCACCACTGCACGGACCTGCAGAAGTTTTGTGCTGCCCAGCACACCCAAAATAAGAACAGCTTGCTATAAACTTGTTATAGAACCTGGAAAAGGACTTAACAAACTTAACAATGTGTTTTAAGATAGTAGTATTTCATTTTCCAATTAGCTGAAAAAAAAAAAAATCCTCTGGTGTCCCCCACCTTGTGAAATAGCCTACCTTAAAGGCCAATGCTAATTTTGCACTGGTGTAAATAACAGCAGGGAGTAAAAAAAAAAAATCACTCTGTACCAGGCTGAAAACAGACAAAACTCCATCCTTCCATGAAACAGGCATGACTATTAGAGCGGATTCAAATAACCTCCCCAGCCCAATAAAGTGCTGCAAGCAACAAGTACTATTGTTTAGGCTGAAAGTCTTTGTCTCTCCTAGAGATAACAGATGGTGCTGATAACAACCAGGAGATCAATTGGTGCTGAGTTAGCTATGTTTTTCGAATGCAGAATTTGAAGGATTTAAGCAATTACATCATAAAAAAATCCCACTTTCTTTTGTATGCTACATAGTTACATACTATTGCAACCCACTCTGAAACTATTAAGCCAAAGGCAAGAAATAGGAAAACACAAGGACTTTTGAATAGTGAGAATTTGCACAGGGAATCAAAGAGGTTTCAAGTTCACTTAGTGCAGATGTTTCTATAATTGAGACACACTAGAAAAATGCATTAATGCACAAATCAGTCTTGCCTACAGTTATCTGAACCATAAAAAAATGTCCATAGTCAGGATATAATTCCCTATTAAATCCTATAGGATACTTTAAAAAAATAACATAGGGGGTTTTTTTTCCTATTAAACTCTTCAGGACTTTTTCAGTAGGGAAGTCCACAGGGAACACAAACAAACCTAAAATCTGTTGACCAATTCACCCCATAACCCCTTTTCATACACTTGCCTATAGATACGAAGGACCTGAATTTTAATGAGGCCAGCTAAGTGCAGCTGGTGACCTGAAAGATTTATTACTCCCATTTAAACCAGTAAGACTTCCTTTGGAACTGGCTCGAGCTCCCTTTACTGTATGTGCCCAGCCATCCATCCAACCCAAGCACAGACTCACACATGCAAAGGCAGGAACTTGCACCTACACTTTTACACATGATGCAAAACACACAACCTCACAGGTAGAGGGAGAACACAGGGTCTCACAGGCTTTACTTCTTAAAACTGTAATGCTTGAAGCATTCAAAGGAAAGAAAATATCTAGGACAGTTCCAAGGCAACCTGAAAAGAATATTTTTTCTGATCTTTCTAAGCATGACATAGTTGTCTACTTTTAGTGTCCAACACATATAAATAGAACTGGGCTATTCTCCTCAGCAATAAACTGTAGCTCCCTGTCCATAATCGGCAGGGACCATCTGTACCCTGCTGTACCATCCTTCAGGAAAGTTGTCTTTGGTGGAAGTCTAAGCTCCCAGGAGTGACTCCCATCTGCAGGTTGCACATCTGTTTGCTCCTTGAGAACCCCTCGGGCACACAGCCTCCTGCTGCTATGCTAAATTTTAACAAGGATCTCCCAACCTCAAATCCAGAGGTCAATTAAGATTGTCAGGTGCTGGTTTCCAAACATACCTGTTTGCCCTATAATGCTCCTCTAAAAGAGCAGCAAATGCTACTTTTTTTTCTTTCCATCCAGACTTCCTTGACTTGATTGCTGTGATGGCCAAAAATTACGACCCAAACAAGAAGGAAACTGTGTATCTCTTTATCTCAGCCCTGCAGGACACAGATGGATAGGTATGAATAACAAATTACCTTGCCGTGGATTCCACTACTCAGCTCAGGGCTGGGCTGGCTTAGCGTGAAACAATTCTTAGCCTTTTTTGACAGCGCTGGTTCAGGCGTTGGGGAGAGGACCCTACCCCCTAATTAAGAACCTGAAACGAATTGAAAACAGCTGTGAATAATTAGACAATTTAAGTGCTGTTAAGAAGGAATAATTTTTGTAGCCATCGTAATAAATCTTTTGCTGTCTGAACCCATAGGTTTTACTTGAACTTTTTTCTGCTGGTGGGTTAGTGCATTACTCATAAAAGAAACAGTATCCCTTTTGTTTTGATTGGGCCTGCTTAATAACAAAAGAGCATATCGCTATAAGTGGAAGTGTGATGACAAAGAGAATAGCCTTTACTTTCCTTAATTTTCAATCGTTGTGGTTCAGATCCTATGTCAGATTCTTGGCATATGAGTTTGGTGAAAAAAAAGAACTCTTGATTTGCACTGTAAATAATACCTGAACCTGAGCTACTTAACATTTTTTAGATTTCTCTGGAAAAACACATGTCAGGAAATATACTTAAAAATTCAGCAACTGGCCTATTAGCTTAATGTAGCAGATAAGTTCTTGAGTATTAACTAAGACCTAGGGAAATTTATTTTTCTCTGAAATTTTCCACCCTTTTTTTAAATCTCCTGACTTGTCTGGAATTTGGTTAAAGTGTTTCACAGTAAGTACAGATGGGGAGCTGTCACCAGGCACTGCCAAACTATTCAGAGCCTGATTCAGCAACCCATAACTGGCTTTATTATATAATAGTACTGTAAACACCTAAGTTTATATTTAATGTTATGTTGTGTATAGCTTTCCTGAAGACTCACTTAATGGTAAGACCTTTGTAGGGTGCAGCCTTTGCTTGACTAACGGCATTGCTTGTAAATAGGAAATGGAAGGAACTTGATTATTTATTGCTATCTTAGAATAAAATGCATTCCTCTGTCATTTTGAGGGACTTACATCACATGATTCCTATCTGGACACAGATTCTGAACACCCTGCTTTCTGAGGTGCTGTTTTGTTTTCCTTATGTTTCCAGAGAAAAGAAAACAGAGCTCACTGTGCCAGGTATGTGTTCATAATATTGCAAACCAGCCAGCAGAAATGATGCTGTGAGGAAATACCTGATGCAAAATACTCCCGCACTCCGATGGCCTAGATTTAAGTAAAAAGAAAGGAAACAAGGCATTGTGCAAAGCCTCAGAAAATGAACCTTATGAAGGTGATGAGAGTGAGGGTTGAGATCTATCTTCCCTGTGGCTCATAAGGTGGCAGGCAGCTCAGCCCTTGCTGCACACCTTCCTGCACCAGGTCCTTGGACACCTCTCGCTGTTCTGCATCTGCCTGCACATGAGATCCGTGCCAGTGGCTCCTGTATTTGAAGCTCTCCCCATCCTTGACACTATTTTGCCAAGGCCCCGGGGGGCATTTTTTCAACTCTGAATTAGCCTTTTAACAGTTTATGCCCAAAGCAGTAGGACTTCATCAGGATGCTGTTATGGGATGACTCCTTAACAAGATTTCTTTGACCCTATTTCCATCCTTACATTGGCATTTGGATATTCTGCATGGGGAAACAGTGGCCCCATTGGGTATAAGGAGCTGCGATTTAAATTTCAGATGTTGTATCACCTGACTACATGTAAGAATTATGAATCTACTTTGTACTAAAATGTATTTTTGGAAGTTGTTTTGAAAAATCCAGGATGCCACAAAAGCAGGGTAACTGTGCTGAACTAAGGCAAATATTTCCATCACTGAAAGTATTTACAACATTCAAATTCCTTTAGGAAAAAAAGAGAAATAATGATTTATGTCCTACAGATACTTTAGAAATAGTAGCATTATGAACACCCTTCGCTTTTCATTCACCTACTTGTGAGCGCATGTATGAGTTTTGTTTTTCAAGAACAAAGATTGAATGCCTTCCCCAGAAAAGAGATGCAGCACTGACGAGGAGGGAATTAATGGTCTGCCTCTGCATGCAGTGGGAGCACAAGAAATACCAGCAGAGACCTACCTATCTATTCATAGGTGCTTCTCCTCTTCCCTCCCTGACTGCTGCTCTCTTTGGAGAACTAGTGACCAATGAAGATCCCCAGAGATTTCCTAATTTGGCCTAGGGTGCAGCAGGAGTTTACAGTGGCCAAAAGAACAATTTGATGTTCAACAATACAGCCATTGGCAACACTGAGTTCAAGAAGCATTTGGACAATGCCCTCAAGCACACGGTGGGATTCCTGGGGAGTCCTGCACAGGGCCAGGGGTTGGACTTGATGATCCTGATGTGTCCCCTCCAAGTCTGCATATCCTGTGATTCTATGATAATCAGTTTAGGCAGGAGTCATCAGTCACAGCCATGCTTGGGGCTTGCTGTTAACCCCAGGGAGGACTTCTGGACGGGTCAGTGCAAGTCTTTGGGGGAGAACAGTCAGATATACAGGGAAGCAGATGCAGATTAAAACCAGCTCCTTTGCTTCCTGATGGCCTTGATGGAGTTGCAGTAGGGAAGGAGCAGTTTTGGTCACCCAAGGAAACGCCTGTCTGTCACCCACCAGCAGCACCTCTGGCCCTCAGCTTCTCGTTCCATAAAGTGGGACTAAAAGTTCCTCACCCTGTACATGGCTGCAAAGCTTAATCGGCTGAGGTTTATAAGGTGCTTTAGGAGCCTTGACTGCAAGTTGCTGCAGACTTGCTAACTACATTATTTCAAAATAAAATAAACACATTTTATACAATCAAAAGGAAAAGGGAAAAAAAATTCACCACCCCTTTCTTCCCTCCAAGTCAGCTTCTCAGAACTCCTCCAGCACAAGTTACATTGCGCTCCTCGCTCAAGGTTTCACAAATAGACATAGCTGGTTGGCCAAGAGATTTTTTTACCCTGGTGTTTATAATTCCAATTGGTGTAAAATTTCCTGATGGTTAACACATCCCCTTACAGACACTTTTGAATGAATGACTCATTCCCAAATAATTGACTAGCTTTGTAATTTGGGAAGTAAAAATCACATTTATGAGTCCCTAGGGGGAAGGCCTATAATGTTGTGCATAAAAAGTAGATAAATCATAAAACCTGATTTTTTTTTCATTTGTAAAAGCTTCCATTAGCCTTTGTGTGCACATTAAAGCAATGCCCTCTAAATGTGTGCAGCTGCTTTAAATCACTGGTGCACTTTAAAATCAAGTCTTTTTATATTGTGATGTTAAAATTACATGTTGGTTACTGTAATTCTGTCTTGTTTTTTGTGGGACATCCTTGGATCACATCTGCTTCTGGGAAAACCTCTCCCTTTGCACTAAGTTTTCTAATCCCTGTAAGCAGAAGCCTAAGCATTTTGCAGCCAGTAGAAATTGTGTTTATCAGGTAAACATGGGAGACAAACTGAAAGGACCAGCGAGTGCCAGTGCAAATAGGGCCCCATCCTCAATTAGCAGATGCATGAATTTTAGACTGAGGTTTCAAATAAACATGCAGTGTGTGATTCTAATGGGATTTGACAAGGGTATTTGATGGCTGCAAGGCAAATCTATTATTATCTACAGAATATCTAGTTACAAATGTAACCCCCCAAAGGTGGTAACAAAACTACGTGATATTTAAACTCCTGAATGAAATGGCCATGCCATTTGCCTTCCCTTTGCAGTCTAAAAGTCCCATATACCTTTATGCTGGCAAGGCCTTTTCCCACATTTTCAGAGTACTGTAAATTAGTTTAGTATGCTTGAAAGAACCTGTAATTGTAACTGCTCTTGTTGACACATCAGCTTGATGCCACACAGAGCACGACTGGGACCATATCCTTTGGTTTTGCAGCTACAGTGCATTTCAAGTACTTGACAGGTCCAGCGCTAAGATGTTCTGAATTAGATTTGAATTACAACCGCTAAATGCCCTTGTCAAACCTTGTTATGCCTGAAACTAGCCATATACATTTAACTGACTATTCCTATGGAAGATATACTGCTTAAACAAAGACATACTCCAAAGTTTCATACAGAATTGTCAAAATATAATTGAGTTAAAAAAACAACTAAAGCATAAGAAGAGCAATCTTTACTGCCTTTCCGCCCCCTTTTCCTTCTTTGAAATAAATCCAAAGGACAATTTAGTGGAATCTCAGTATAAAATAAAAAGAGAATATGCAATTCCCGCAGAGACATTGAAATTTATACAAACAGCAGATTCATCCATACGTTGATCCTAGTGTCAGGAAAGGCCATAGCAGAAATTTAGGATCTCACCCTGTGAAAAACATTTTACATCACGTAGCTGGCATCAGAGAGCAGCTGGTGCTTCAGGAAAAAAATGAACTAAAGTTAGCAAATCGATGAGAATCAGGATCAAGCTTTGAATTCCAGAGGACTCCAGATTCATGCTTCATCAAATCAGGGAAGCACACATATAGACGTGTGTGAAAGCACACAATGCCTATAAGCAGTATGAAATGTACATATGCAGTGTTTATACAATTTAACAGAAACATAATAGAAACTTCCTTCTAACTTGCAGATGCATTCATGACCACATACTGATTGTACCAGGCCATAATCATACCTTCTTAGGCTAGGAAATAGCAACCAAAGAGCACAAATCTGATTTTGACAGTGTTTGAAACTCAGTTTGTGCCATGGAGATGTCAGTATCTCACAGGGCCTGCATTGAGCTGCTGCTTGTTAACTGCTGGGCTGCTGACACCAGCTGTGTGACTGCTGGAGTGGTCTGCTAAGGCTGACCTGGCTGGAAAAGAAAGGGCTGGTTGTAAGCACTGCAGTGGGCACAGGGGATGGTCTAAACCTGAAGGCTGAGAGAAAAGAGTGAGGACCTCCTGCAGCCTAGCTGACTGTCTCACACCCTTTCTGAGCACAGGAAGCAGGACAAATTTGCTTAACCTAAACCCACAAAAGCTCAGGCAGCACAGAGGAAGAGGAGTTAGCTATTGCATCAGTTGAAAACAAGAGCACTGCAGGTCTGCTTGTGTCAACGAGTTAACATCATCAGCTTCTCTTCCAAATTCTCCTGCATGAATGAAACAAAATATCTTGGGAAAATATCTGTTGCTTCATCATAGATTTCCTGGTTGAATTTGAAAGTCACATAATTCTGGAAGTTTTCTAGACTGGAGGGCAGGTCTCTGCTATGATGTGCTCCCAGGTTTGCATTTGCTGACCTGACTGTAGACACAGCCCGTGGTGCCCTCACTTACTGCTTCTCCCTTTCTTCAATGGGGTCTGTGAGCACAGAATATTTCAGAAGGGGATTGATGGCATTCCACAGTAGGGAGCCAGCACATGGCAGAGGCATATGTTCTGAAGGACCCCATACCTGTCCAGCCACAGTGGATGTAGATGTAGACTCAGCATCAGTCCCTTGTTTCCAAAATAAGGATAAAGGTCTTTCCTCTGTGTGCCTCGGCCTGTAGATTGTAGCTTCTCTGGGGAAGAGATTCTCCATCCCTGGGAAGTGCAGGAAGCATCCAGCACAACAGCGTGCCATTTCACCCGGGGCCTCTAGAAGGTACTGTAAGACAAACAGAGAATAATCCTGCTTTACAATGGATAAGGGCTAGACAAAGACCAGGGCACTGCTGCAGGGCTGTGTTCCCATCTCTGGTGGAGCAGTGGTGCAAACAGATTGGGAACACACAACCAAGATTTCTCCCATCTCAAGCCACCCTAGGCATTACCTCAAAAGTTGAATTCTCCAGCAGCATCAACTACAAAAAGATTTCTAAGCCCATTCCAAGAGCAAAATGGGGCTTGAACTGGTCAAAACCTGCTGACAGCCTTAAGCAGCATGAGAAACCTGTTTCATGATGGCAGTTGGTTATTTTAAAACTGAGCTGAAAGATTAATGGTGAGATTTTCAAAAAATGTAGGCCCTCAATGACAGGAACTGACAATTTGCTCATGCAATTTCCCATCGCTGTGTCCAGTAGGGAGAAAGGGGTGGGCAAAATGACACATGGCCATTCTTTGCCTATACTTTTTCTGGAAACCCTAGCCCTGAAAAGGCAATAAGCAAAGTGTTCATATGAAAGGCAGAAAGACTTAAGCTGAGAGATACATTGATATTCTTTGTTAATTTTTTTATTCAATTAAAAGGCACATGCTGATTATTTTTAGCAGTGTCCCCCTGATACAATTCAGATGTAAATCACATTTCTGCAGTCAGCTGCTGCTGTTTAAGCAGAAATATTTTGACACTATAATTACAGGGTTAAAACTATGCTTTACATTAGTGTATAAAACACTCATTAAATTAACATTCTTCCATGAAATCATGAAAATAAACAGTCTGTCTGAACTAGCATCAACAAATTCACAGGATGCTTCTGCGTTTTCTCAGGGCTGGCCTTCAAGTGACTGTGCTACAAGGCCCTTATTTAACCATGAAGTGTTAAAGGTTCACATTCTTTTGAAGGTCCCATTCTGCTTATTTTTAAAGTTATTGCTTTAATTGTTTTTACAACTTGTAAGATTTTAAAGCTATTAAGCCTCAAAGTTGTGGGAAAAATTAAAACGGTGATTATTATAACTTGCATAAGTCTGTGAGATGACTGTGGCGCTGCTATTTTTTTCAAGGTGGATTAAATAAAAGGTGTCCATGGCACCACATGTGACATGCCACACCGGTCTATTATGGCTGAGAAGCAGGATACACAATGTATACACAGCACCTTGGGGGATGGAAAAGAAACAAAAAACTCAAGGTGGTAATGTGTTAGGGGATCCTTCTTGTCCTCTCCTTTGCTCCCCACCATCTCCTTGCCTTTCATTTCCTTCCCATCCCTCACGAAGCTGATAGTCCTGCAGACAACAGGTCCAACTGTGCCTCGAAGCAGACAGAAGTTTCTGGCAGGAGGTGTCAGAACAAGAGCATCCCAGTGAGGTCCATCCACATTGCAGGAGCGGGAATGAGGGAAAGGGTGCCTTAGCCGTGCCCTACTAACACAGGAATTCATTTATTAGGTCTGTTTTCTTTTGCTTTGCTCCCCAAGGATAAGAAGTCACCAAGAGAGGTCACTGACTATGGGAAGAGGCCTGACCATCTGGCCTGATGGTCTTACTAGAGGGACCCACTGATGGGCAATTGCATCAGTCCAGGCTCCTTCACCGCCCGCCATGGGCAAAGCTTCCTGGGTGGGACCGCAGTCAAGACCCGTGAGCCTCACAGGCATTCCCTGAGAATGCTGGAAAATCTGCATATGTTGGCACACTAATCCCTATAAGCCCTGACTGGGTTTTGTTTGTTTCCTCCTCATCTGTACAGTATCACTGGTCTTTACAGTGCACCGTGCAAGATGTGGCTGTGCTGAGCTTGGGAGTGAATGGCACGGGATCGTCAGGATGCAGATGATGTAATCACAGTGGTCTGAAACATTTTTGCTACATCTATATTCCACTGAAATCCACAATTATGGTTGACTTTTCTTTGATTGAAGATATTCCAGAAAGATGGACTGCAATGGTAATTG
The DNA here is from genome assembly GCA_020086605.1 of Lanius collurio. Classification (NCBI taxonomy): domain Eukaryota; kingdom Metazoa; phylum Chordata; class Aves; order Passeriformes; family Laniidae; genus Lanius; species Lanius collurio. The sequence continues at coordinate 9,748,798 of JACBWW010000004.1, read as the reverse complement.
CACCATTTTATCTTAAGATACGAATCTGAGACTGATCCCTCCGGTCTTACGAAATTACACTCAACATGTTATTTTCTCCATTTGTGCATGAAACGTATATGCAACAGTGGTTGCTGCAATGTATATTTAGCCTTAACTTGTCAGAGCCATCAGTTAGAAAATATTCAAACCCTTCAACCATTTTATTAATCGGGATTATGCACAAGAAAGTCTGGTTCAGAGTGTAAGTTTTAGTACACACTGTAATTCAATAGTAAAGATTTTTTTTTTTTAATGCTACAGTTGTTTTCTTTCAGCAGCCACATAGATGATTGTTTTTTCTGTCCAGTATTACTAGCATTATGGTTAGCCCTTCTCTACCACAGGATGACATTTTCCATGCTGGATAGGAATAACCATCTTTTCTGAGCCTAGATACTATAGCCCAGTGAATTAAATTAAAGAAAGTAAAATATTTTATCACTGAAAAACAATAATATTTTATTCTGGCTCCACATTATCATGATACCTGTGGGGTATGTTCAGTGGGATTTTGAGAAATCCCACAATAACAGTTGAAGTTACCCTTTTATTTTTGTTCCAGATCATTCCACAAAATACATTTAGTTCTTAAGTTAGATAACTGACAAATGTAATTTTTTTACTTAATATGTTTATTCAGATGACTTATTGTAACTCTTGGTCACTGGATTTTCAGATTCTAAACAGAATCTCATGAGGATTCCTTCAGATTTTTAAACACTTTATGCAGTTTAGTTTTTGAATGAGGAAAGAAAGACCAGAATGAAAGCCCAGAGAACCATTTCTTGGTTAATATAGCCTTCTTTGAAGAAGGAGAAAGAATTTATAAAAATCTATATTTTTTTCTCAAAAAAAAAAAAAAAAGGTAAAAAAGTACTTCTAGTAAGCTATTAAAAATATCCAACATTAAATTTCTTGAACACATTACTTTTACTGCCTCTGTTTGGATTACCACAGGATAGGTGTTAATGAACCCTTCTACACAGTTATAGTTTGCTTTTTGTTGATATTTTCTAGTGTCTGCTCACCACTCTTTTTTTCCTAAAAACATCACTGTTAGCAGAGTTCCTCTCTACAATAGTCACAGGAGACAAACACAGCTGAAATGAACTCCGGACTTGTTTTAAGAAAAATATTTTTCTAGAAATTCTTTGCTGGGACTATCTCTTATTAAAGACATTACACACATAAAATTTAGTGAGAAGGAAACGATGACACACTGGTGTAAGGGTGAGTGTAAACTCTGAGGGCAGAGTGACTTAAAACAGTACCTAGCGACGGCAGCATAAACAGACATTAGTAAACACTTGCCATGACCAATGCCCAAATAAATCAGATTACTCTGCAGTATATATGTTTATAGAAATAGTCATTTTGGTGAATTTAAGGCACTTCAGATATTAACCTTATGTTTCAGAGCTGTGTGACCACCCATTGATGTCAGAGAATTTAACTGCCTGGTCCTACCTCTTCTGGCACAACTTTTGGAATATTTTTGAGTAACTCCACGAACATGACTCCATAGTCTTCATTTTCCAACAGCTATTCTGCCTTCCCCTTTCCCCCTTGTGACTGGAGCAGCTCTAGGGATACTCAGGAAACACAGAGCTACTTGTGATTGAAGAAGACCTGTCACTGACCACCAGAACTAAATATCCAGCCCTATATATTTCAAGAAAGGCAGTTTGACACCGGTTTGCATTTGGTCTCAGCTACCTCTTGTAGCTTCCTCTCTCTCAGGAACAATTCCACTTCTCCTACTCTGTGATAGGGTGGTCCATTTGTGGCCCTTTACTTAACCAGTGATGATGGAGACATCTGAATTCCTCTGTGTCCAAGCTAACAGCTGATACAGGTATCACTACTGACTTCATCTTCTTGCCCATGCCTACCCCACCTATGGAAGTCCAGGAGCTTGTGGCTTCCTCAGCTTTCCCATTGCCAGAAACCACAATATAGTCTGAGCCACTGGGAAATATTAGCTCTTCCCCTGTCTTCTATGCATCCATCCACATTTTCTTACATTCTCCAGGAAGAAGTTTTCTCTCCTCTACCTTCTCACATGCAAGAGTTGAAAGAGTAAAGTCTGGACTAGGTCCCTATCTTTCTTAACATCCCAAATGATGATCCCTGCTATGGGTGGCTTAGGTATCTAAGTCTTCACTATCAGCTTGCTGTGCTGGTAGCCAACTCAAGGAGCACGTAGCTGAAGTAGGCAGAATGAGGAATTATGACCAATGACCTGCTTATCCTCTCAGTAAAGCATATTTCTGTAGGGAATAGGATTTTACTTTTTTCTAAATTGAGGAAGCTGCAGTCTAAGTCCTCCAGTGGTACAGCCATCATCCCAGCTGGAATGCCTTGGTGGGAGGTAGAAGTGGAGGTGACAGACAGAAAACCTTTGGAAAACGTGAATGTATCACAAACACACATACTCTCCACCATGGTGACAAAGATTGTTGACAGAGGATCAGATCACTGCCACTGTCACAAATGGTAGCAGACTTCAATTTAACACTCACATTTTTCCTGAAAACTGGAGAGGTGCCTCAGGCTCCTCTTCTTCAGAGACTCAGGATATATTTAGGAGGCAAAGGGAGGGACCAGCCCCCTTTTAGAACCCAGGATGTCCTCTGGACTTGCTCCAGGGTGGCTTAAGGCCAATTCCCACACAAGACCTCTGCTGGAGCAAAGTGCAAGGGTCTCTTGCAACATCCAGTGGAGAGCAAAGCTTGAGTCAGAGATGCAGTGTTGTACTGCTTCTCCTCCCTCTTGATAACCAGCTGTGAGGCAGGAATAAACAACTCACAATTAGCTAACGCATCCTTAAGTGCCTCTGTGTCCCCAGGGGTTTGGAAGCTGCCGGTGGCAGGGAAGGTGCTAGACAGTCACTCCTGGGCATGAAGGATAAAACCTCCTGGGCAGCACCCACTAAAGGGCACTTGGCTGCCATTCTGCCAGCAGGCTTTTGACAACTGGGTGTTAATGGCCATGGCCACCTCAGCTGACTGTCCAATGATGAGGTTAGGGCATTAACACTCAGACTGACACAATAAAAATTAAATGGAAACATTACCTGGCCTTGCAGGCAGCTAGAACTCCTCTCCATCACCTCCACCTCCCTCACCCTCTCACTCACGTCCTCAGGCACACTTGCAGCCTCTGATTGCTTTATTGGTTCCAGGGGAAGAACATTACTTGTTCTTTGCACAGATTTCTCTTCCTTCCCCTACCTCTCTCTTTCTTCTCATCCCCAGTTCCCGAATATGTTACTGGTACTAAATAAGCAGCACATCAAATGGTTTTGAAGCTTCCTCTGGCAAAACCATAAAATCTGCACTGGTAAAATATATATATTTCTGTCCCCAGATTCCCAATCTGTTTCCTTTAAATCCAATAAAATTTATATCATAGGGCTTAAGGGCAGAGAGCTTCATACAATTGAAACTGATTCAGTAAATGCAAAACATAAAAATAAAGTATTGGTGTTCGGTATTCCTATGTTTCAATATTGCTTTGATATTTCACTATGAAACTTAAACTGGGTTGGGGTTTTATGCATTCTTTTCCCCCCTCTTTTGTTCCCCTACTTTTTCCTTTGAATTTCATCTCTTTAATCACTGGACCATGGACCAGAAATTCTTGCAACTTGTTTGTGGATGGGCAGAGTCTAAAGCAACAGCTTGTTTAGGAGTTGTTTCACCATCTGTTCTTGCTTTTTCTATTAGATGGCTGGTTTTACACAAAGATTCATTTTATCGTTCTCTCTGTAGTGCATCATCTTGTTTCATTCACATACTCACACAATTGCTCACTTATCTTCCTGTTTGTGCACAGTACCTATTTGTACAGGGAGTGCACATTCCTCAACAGGCAATATCCTCCACTGACTTCCACCAGGACCACATGTAACTCCTGGAGCCAGGGCTGGGATTTCCTAAAATTGTATAATAGATCCAAAGTTCTGGTGGCTGAAAGGGGCTGTTATGATTATCTAGTCTGACTTTCGATATAACAAAGGCCATAAAACAACAAAGACCAAGAAGCAATTCCTGAACTGAACAAAAACCCTTTGGCTGAGCTGGAAAATGTTAACAGAGACCTCCAGTTTGGGTAATCCCCTACAGCTTTGGAGAAGTTGTTCCAGCAGTCAGAGGTAGCTGGTCTCTTTTTGTGAAGAAAACCTCGCTGCCTTCTAAAGTTGCCCTTTGCAGACACTGATTTGTATTTTCTTTGCACTGATAAAATCAAGAACTATCTGATAGCCAAAATCTTCTCCTTCTAATGGATTCTGGGTGTGCAGCTGGTCCCCAGAGGAGAGGGCAGGCACCCAGGCTATCGTTCTGAGCAGCAGTGAGCTGTTGTTCCTCTTTTATCTGCAACCATGCCCAGTTTGTGTCTGACAAAATAAATAGGTTACACTGCTCTCCATTTTTGCTATAAAGCAGGTTTTGAAGAGCTTATCAGCTCATACAATTCTGAACATTTCTCAGTCATAGTCCTGTAACAGAATTGCAAGAAATGGTGTTTCAAAGTACTCTCGGTACTGGGCTGAGGAAGCTTTTTCAGCATCAAGGTGAATCACTTGATTCCTGCCTGTATCACAGCCATGCATGAGCTCTGCTGTCTGAAAGCAAGGACAGATGACCATGTGCATAGGTCACACACTTCTGACCACTTCAAACCTTCACCTAAATGGGAAGATGCAATTAGACTCCACACAACACATGAAGTTGTTCCCACCACAGCAGAGAAAGTTGGAATAACTAACTTTTTGAATTTGTTCCCAGCCCTGTTTCCCATGAGTCTAAAATACGTTTAATTCACAAGGCTGTGTAATTAATGTTTATTTTCCTACCATCACCTGCATTCAGTGAGTTAAACATATCCCTATGGCTTCCCCAGGCAATTTCAAATGGCCATTTTAATTACATATATAAATATACTAGAAAAATCTTTTCTTTCCTCCAAACCTGGTATTCTATACCAATATGATAATTTCTTGACATCTTCTCCTTTCAACATTTAATGTGATATAGTGACACCATTTCCATAAGCAAAACTACCATAAGCTGAGGGGCTGACAACTCACAGCCTGAAAAGTGAGATATTGGAACCTTGCACTGCTGGGAGGGTGAATGGAGCCGGAGTATGGCAGGGACAGACAATACTTGCCCCAGCTTTGGACTAACCAAGGGATTAGACATAGAAATCTGAATGGTTTTAGCTTTAGAAAAACTCTTTTTTATATGGCTGTTTATTTATTACTTAGTTAAACTTTCCACCCAAAAACTGGTATTTATCAGTGAGCTTTTTTTCAGAATATCTAGTCTCTAGCTTTTTGAGAAGGTCTGTAAGGGGAAGATTTGTGCTGTTCACTGAGGAAAGAGAAAAAAATCAGGAAACTTTATAATTTCTTTTTCTTGATAATCCTCTTATATTTCTGGCTTATTTAATCTTATGAACTATTCTAGAAGTTACTAAGAACAGCACCTGGACTATGACTTCCTCTCCTGTGAAGGTGAAAGGATGTGTGTCACCTTTCTTGTCATTCTTGGTGGCTGATGGAATTTTTCAGGGTTTTATCTGATGTACAGTTAATCTCAGAAATTCATTTTCGAATTTATATGCAGACATTTTGCAATGGAGGCCTGAAAGAGACAGAATTCAACTGTATCACAGATTCTGAAGCATCCTTTTAATGGCCAAATAGCTGATATCTGATTATTGGGAAGGAACCCTGGATTTTTCAGCCTATTCTGTGGGGCGACTGCCATTTTAAGTTACACCATGTCTGTTTGCTAGTGCAAATTGCTTAACACATCCAGTTCTTTTAAGACAGCAAGAAATCACTTTGACAAGCTCTCATTATTCTGAAATCACATATTAAAGAGAGTAGCATTTGCAAAAGTACCACAACTATTCAGGGAGAAGAACTTATGTGAGGTATAACCTTACCATGCAGCGGGTAACAGAAGCATTAATAGGAAAAACCTAAGTGGAAACACTTGACAAAATAAATTAAAGCACAGCTCTCCTCTGAAAAGTGACTAAAAATGGCATCCTAGGGTCCCATGTTTATTATGTGTTACCAAGTCCAGATCAGATTTACTCAGTGTACAAATAAGGGGTGAAATTCTATCTGGGTTGAATTCAACTAGAGCTTTGCAGATTACTTCAATGGGGCCAGGATTTCATTTTAAGGAAACTTTTTTTTTCCTTTTTGAGCAGTCTGTGGAGACTTGACTTCGAAGATCACAAGACTGGTTGAAATGTGAAACAGAAAAAACCTAAAAAATTTCAAAATTGTTTCCATTTAGTAGGGCTGAAAACAGGCCAGTGTTTAGCTTCTGTGTTTTATAGCTGAAGATTTTGCATATGGTGTTTTTAATCAATCTTCTTATCAAGGATATCACTGACATGTTTATTAGCATTCTTTTCTTCCAGAAACACATAATTTGGAAAAATTAAAAATCTAAATGATCATGCTGGCATTGAGCTTGATATGCATGTCACTAAAAATGTCAACAAAAAATAGAAGCCAAATCATGATGTGAAAAAGTCCACTTTTCTCTCATGATCTTTGTCTTGAGAAAAAGTCAGCTTTTGAAAGAGAGGAGAGAATTACTTTCCCAAAACACAGACTCGCTGTCCCCAGTGGTTTGTGTATGCGGACTGGTTTTGTGGGTGCCTTGGGTGATTCCTCAGCCTGCAGCCCATGAAGGCAGATGGCTGCTTGCCCTGAGTGCTTCAAAGCATTGGAGAAGCCCATGGAGAAGGATAGCCCACTGAGCTTCCCTCCTCTTTGGCACTGATGGGGTGTGGATCAGGCTGGGGAAGGAAGTTTGTTTTGCCATTTCCCATGCTGTACTCCTGTGGTTAAAAAGAGGCTCCAGACCCCAGAGCTGTCAATATGGCCCTTTTCACTAGCACTTAAAAACAATTTCAAAATCTACTAGAAAAATGAGATCCCAAACCTGCTGTATGTGAACAGACAACAGCAAGAGCCATATCAGGGGCTTTGATTGCAGGCGAGGCTGGCTGGAAAGAGGCAGTGCTGTGCGGATATTGCATTTTATTCCTGATAGCACAGGACCTCACTGTGCTTCTGTCATGTTTAAGCTGTCTGTTTCCATCAGGGAAAGGTCTTACAAGTACAAAACACATGGGCAGCCTTTCAGCCCTGTTTCAAATTTCTGCGACACCATAAATCCGTTTGTTTTTATTTCTTCTTTCTGTAAACATTTCTCCATCTAACATAGTAACTGCTGTTTATACAGTGCAGTAAAAGCACAGGTCAGAGCACAATAAGATTATAGTCTTACTTCAATATGTCCAATCCACAATAAAATAAAAACTTACAAAATATCCAGAGGAACAGTTTGGGGTTCTCTTCATATTAATGTATGTCGTATGGGAGGGTTGTATTGGGGCATAATATTTTCCACAGCTGTCAGGACTTATTTAAAAGGCAATATCCTTTTTCTGGGATTTTATTTAGGTTCTGTTTATACCATATGTAGGATTGTTAATCCCATGATGTATGACTCAGTGGTGTATGATTACTTGAAGGTAATATGTACAAAATGAGCTAAATATTTTGGGATACATCCTTGGGATTAAACACACTGGCCTCACAATAGAGGGGTGGTATGATAAAGAGGGGACAGAAAGGTAACTGCAATCTGCTTTTGTGTCAAGTGCTTGGCCCAAAGACAGACAATATCAGTCTATAGGTTGTTGTCAGTCCTGCTCCAGTGCATTCCCCACTCTCTGTGGCCCCTGTGCTCCTTTCTACAGGGAGGCACAGGGTAGAGGCTCAGATGCTCTGAAGGCTTTGAATCCTTTTCCACAAAGGATTCAATTCCTTCCCCTCTGGGAATAAAGGTGCATCTATCTCCCTGCCCTGGCTCTGTTCCATTTACTGGGGCATGACTGAAAAGGCAGAAATCCAAAAATGCCAACTACCTCAACTTTCATGGGTGAGTTAGCCACGAGGGTTGACAGAGCATTCTAGGGGCTATTTGACAAGAAATACAAAACAAATATTATGTCTTCAGGTTTAAACAACATAAAATGTGGATTCATTTCATGGTAGCTGTGAATGTATTGAGATGTGTTTTCTATCAGCTTTGACAAGGAAAACAGAGGCATACTTAAATCCACTGAGCTAAACTTGTCCCGAGTGTAACTTCTATTGGCTTTGTATCAGGAATGTGTTTGGCCTGGTGACTCCACAGGTACTTATTTTTGCCATTTAGTCAGGTTCTTTCCAAATGAATGGAAATGAAAGGACACATTAAAAGGCCATAAAGGAGCTGTACTATTAGGATGCTAATTTTCTCGTAGTTATTCAGCATGTTTGGTAACCAGCCTGTTTGGTTAGAGAATTTGCAGAGACACCAACTTCAGTTCTCCCAAACTCTCTGTGCCCCTGGAAAGAGATGAAATATTAAGAGATACAGCTTGTTAAGGTGCCAGAGTCTCATAAGTGTTTAAGTGCCTGGAAAAGCAGAGACACTCCCAAGGGGATTTTTTTATAGTGCCCATACGCCTGACTCCTCCAGGTCATGCAAGGGTGGTTGAGAAGGGAAGGAAGAGTTCAAACATCTGAGTAAGATGCCAGGCCAAGAAGATTTAGCAGCTGAGATCCAGGTAAGTGTTTTTTCCATTTTAATGCAAAATGTAGTCAGCTTTTGAAGGGCATAAAACAGCGCAAGCCTCTTGAAGGACAGTCCCTGAAAAGGACTACTTAGTTGCTGGGTGCATCACCAGGAAGTATCAATGAAATCTCTGAGACCTTGGCTCATCCCAGCCCTGCAGTTACCTCAGATGAGGTTTTTGAGCTCTGGGCCCTCCTCTAGCCTTATACAGCTCACAGCTGCATGAAACTACCAGGAAAAACATGCACTGCTGTACATGGTCTCCCACCATAAAGCACACCAAGAGAGGTGCCCCTCCAATGCAAGGCTGCTCAGGAGGCTGAGAGGAGGCTCCAGCCCCAGCCATGGGCAGACAAGGGACAAAGAAAGAGGCAACAGAAAAGTAGGAGGAGAGAAGACCCCCGTGGCAGAATGGTCCTGCTTTACTTGAGATTTAGGCAACCACCTGAAGAGATGCTGTGTGTGGGGCTGGAGAGCACAGTCCCCTGCACTGCTGCTTGTCCTCACTGCTGGGGGATGCACAGGGCAACACAGGGGCAGAGGGAGAGAGTGCAGCTGGGGAAGGCTCATGAAATACTGGAAGAGGCTTCATGGGACAGCATGGGAGCTTCAGCATGAGGGAGTTGGGAAGAATATAGCCTGTTTCAGAGAAACATGAGTTTGAGGCACTGGGTTTGAGGCACTTTCATCACTTAAAGCCAGATTCAGAAGTATTTACATATCCCTAGGTAGAGATCTGAAACCTGATTAGAGGGAAAGGCTGGAAGGCATTCAGTGCAGCACAGCTGTGGTAGGCTGTATTTGTACACTCCCCAGGCAGAAACTCGTGTTCAAACTTTGCTCTTATCATGGAATCATGTATTAGTTTGGGTTGGAAAGGACCTCTGAGATCATCCAGTTCCAACCTCCCTGCCATGGGCTGGGACAGTTTCCACTATCCCAGATTGCTCCAAGCCCTGTACAACCTGGCCTTGAACTCTCCCAGGGATGGAGAACCCATAGCTTCTCTGGGCAATCTGTGCCAGTGTCTCGCCACCCTCATAGTGAAGAATTTCTTCCAAATATCTGATTTAAATCTACTCTCTTTCAGTTTTCTGCAACAATTAACTCTGTTCAAGATCAAAGAGGCCATACAGGAAGCCTTGGCACTACAGCTGAGGGCAGGAACTGGAAGGAGATTGGGGAGAACTGTGGGGAGAAGTGGGGAGATGACCAGGACAGCAGGAAGGGTGGTGAAAGTACTCCCTAGGCTGAACTCGGTGATCCAGTCAGTCATTTCACTGCCACCCACTGCATACACTTACAGGCAGTGTTCCACCTGCAGTGCAAACAGCAGCCTTGGTAACAGCTGAGCAATGACTGCTTTGATGGAAAACAGCTCTTAATGGGATGAATAGGGTAACTGCAATTTTCCTCCAAACTGTCAGTATGAGACTTACTTGGCAGGGAAATGACTCTTAAGGAGAGTGGCAGAGCTTCTCTCACACAGGATGTTGAACACAGCAAGATGCTGCATGGGATGCTACTGAGGCATCTGTAGGTGACATTCCAACCAGTACAGCAGGGGGCATCTGCTGGCTCCTGACCCAACCTCTTCTCCCCTCTTATTCCCAGATGCTACACAGCATTAAAAAAAAAAAAAAAAAGTGAAATGGGGAGCAAAATTACTTCCCTCATGTCACAGGGTTTGCTGGAAAATTACAGGTAGACAATGTGATTTCAGAGAGAGAGGAATCGGCAGTGGGATGCATCCTTCTTGTGTAGGAACAGCAATGAATCCTCACAAAATTGGGAAAGTGACTTAAAAATAATCAATGTTTTGATTTGCTTAAAAATGCAGGGCCACTGCTGCCTGCTCTCCTGCCTTTCAACCCTGAATAATGAGCTTGCTTCCAGTTCTAAAGTTTTCTGTGTCACCATGACATCTAAAAATTTACATTTCTTCATTCAGAAGTCAAGGAATGTTGATTGTTTAGGCTTTCTTTTTTTTTTTTTCCCCTTACCAACAAAGTGGGGCATTATGCAATATACTGGATATCATGATATGGAGTAGTTTCTGACATCGTGTCTCCATTAATGTATAGCCACAGTTAGAAAAAAAATGAGAAATCTTATGTATACTTCATAATCTGACAGACCGATCCTATTTATCATTTTTATGGGCCAAATCCTGAAGATATTTATTAACTATGGGTAAGATTCTTGTTTATTTTTCAGTGCAGATAAAAGACTTTGTCTCAGAGCAGGACCTTCTGCTGAATGCTGGACAAGCCTTCCTTTTAGTTTAGGGAAAAGAACATTTACACAGCATTTTCCAGGCAAACATTGCCTTGCTCTGGTCATGCTCAGAGCAGGCCAAAAGCAATGGGGTCCTGTTAGCACAGTGTGGTATCTGTACTAATTTACATTTCAAATAATTAATGGAGCTGCACTAACTATAGCTTCTGGTCAAGACACGTCATAGCAGAGAAAGATTATGTTTGTTCAAAGAGAGGTTAAACCACTTCAGGAAATGGACAGAGCAGGCTCAGATATAGACAAGCTCTACAAGTGGCTTGCAGAGGCTGTTAGTTTAAGTTGGTGAAAAATGCAGGATTTTGTGCTGCAATTTAATATTTTTTACACATAAAAGAGGATGGAGACCTTCTGAAGCCATAAATGTGTCTGGTGAAAACCTTGGAAATCACTGGAAGTTTTATCCAACCTTCCTGTAAGCACTATTTGATGATGAAGGCAAGGCTGGAGCAGTACCTGGTGTTGCTGACTCTTATGGTCAGCTCTTTGGAGCTCCCTCACCATCCCAAAAACATGGCTTCTACAAAAAAAACAACACTTTCTCATGCTCCATATTCCCCTTCCCACTTTACTCTGGAGCTGACTGACCTCTGAAGAGGAACTTGCCTGGACAGCTGATACTTGGAAGCTGACAATGTGACCATGTTTTAGGCCCAGTCAGAAGACGCAGTTTCCAGTTTTCTGTGTTGTGCAGCACAGAAAGAAAATTAAGCTTCTATGTTGGCATTCTTGAGGCAAAGAGGTTCCATGGCATGCCTGGCATCCAAGGGCAAGGACTTTCTTCTAATTCTCATTACTTGTGACAAGCTCTGGTTGCATGTAAATAACTCCTGCACACAATAATGCTATTATCCACTAGTGTCTTTTTCTTGCCTTTCAATATCATTTTAAAGTTTATTTACATGGCCCCTTGCTCTTCAGTTAACACCCTTCCAGACATACTATTTTCTTGCTCTATAATTATCTAACCTTTGTAAAGCTGAATTGGCAGACACTATATTGTAATTCTCGCACTTTTAGCCTAATTGGGGATAACCACATCAAGAGAAGATGGTCAGTGACAAATGAGCACTTTTTTCCCCTGAAAAATAATAGTTAGCTGCTGCTTCAATCACTTTTTTTGACAGCTCAAGATTTTTATATTTTTTGAATATATATTTTTACAAGGAGAAAGCTATTACCAATGCACCATACAAGCATGTCCTGTCCATAAATCTGGGGGCTTTTTTTATTATGGTAGAGCTTCACAGTTCAAAACAGTATGGGTGACTTTCTGCAATTATGTCATTAGGCATGTCCAGCAAGACCTACAGACTCTCCACCTGGTGAAGCAGGACCAAGAACTGCTAGACAGGTTGTGGGCCACTAAAGGGGTCATGGAACAGCTTAATAGACAAATCAGAGAAATCATAGACATTTTCTGGGCTCAAGAGAAACATATGATAGCAGCAATGTGAAAATCCAGGGCTGCTGTCCCTGGGATTAAAGGGTTTTTTTTAAACTTTGAAAAGTATTTAATCTCACTCATGACATATGGGCCTTGGAAGTCATACAAGTCTTGTGAGATATTAAGTATGCAATGCCTTGCAGTGACAAATGCACGCTGCTGAACAGAGGGTAACAGGGGCCATGGCCCCTGTCAGATCTGTCCAGGTACATGTGTGGCACCCCAGGGACGAGCTGTCTCCATGGAGCCTGCCCACACCACACTGAACATTTGGCCTTCCTTCTCTCTGTCTTTCTTATTAATTCCCTTAGCCAAAGAGCAAAGCTTTGGTGAGAAGCAGCCTGTTTTGTCGTCTCTTTGTGGGGATTGATGTGAGCACAGGGCTCAGTGCTGGGACATGCCAGTGCAAACATTCTCCATTACCTATCCAGCATCCCAGCCAACACAGATCCCCATGGGCTGTCAGAAGAGACTGCAGATCCTCCAGAAACTTCTCATGACACCACAAGGCTCACTGGGATGTGAGGGACCTCCTGCCCCTCCAAAGTCTCCCTTCTCACCTTAGGTCAGCTTCAAAATCCCTTTGGTCTGTGGGAAACCAAAGTGCTCTCAATGAAACACTTTTTCATTTCACTTTTGTGTTAGTATCTAGGACAGGACAGAAATAAAATTACTCAGATCTTTCACAGGCCTGTAATATAAGTGTTTCAACCTACACATTTGTACCTCTCTTAAATACATCGCTTATTCCACCTCCAAATTTCTGCACAATCCATCCATCCGTCCAATACACCCTATACCAAATATTTTGCCTTGTCATCTCCTTGTAAATAGAGAGTGTCAAATACATGGCCAGCTCAGTGGACATAGCTAGGGAAATAGTTTAGTCTTCCCAGTGGAGTAATTAAAGAAATCATCCCAACTAGCTGGTCAGCTCTAGCCACACACCTAATCAGCCAGGCCGGAAGCAGGAGACTTGTGCTACACATGCACTGGAAGGGGAAGGACATGCAGCACATGTAGTCATACATGGAGAATTCATGTTTCTGACCCCTGTGTTCTCAAGGATCCAACAGTGGAACTCAGTCTGAGAAAAGTGGCTCTAAATACTGGAGGGCTGTTAAAAGGTCTGTGGTGGACTCTCCTGGTAACTCCTCCAGGGAAGGCAAATCTGTGAGTTCAGCTGTGATTGAATACATTGTGTCCCCAGCTGATAAAATTGCTATCATACTTTGGGCTGTAACACTCCAGCTGGAGTCACAAACAAGGAGTCTTGCCCACCCAAACAAGAATAAAGTTATCCACAAGACTTCTTTTCGGCCAGTATTTGTATCGCATTGTTCAAAAATGTACTGCACTGCATTGTATCCCACCACATGCCTGCTACAAACTCTGAGCACAAAGGATCTGATAACCCAAAGACTGGAGATTCCTCCTTTTCTCATTTTCTTTTTGTCCTACTTAGATTTGTGCTGCATGTTAAAATAACCCAAATTCTCCACAACAAAATAGTTTGTTGTGACAATACTCTAAGTCAATAACAAGTCTGGAATTTCATTAAAATCTCTTATTTCAGTCCTTCTATGTACAACCTAGTAATCCTTGAAAAATTGTGAATTAAAAGTCTTTTTCAAAGAGCCAAGCAGTTTGGCAGAGGAAAGAATGGAGATGAGTAAACTTGAGAAGTGCATTGGCATCGAGGTTCTTGCTGTGTCTTCAGTTCTTGAAGGGGAGACAAGAAAAGGAATTGACCAGTATTGGCAGACAACATTCATTTTTGCTGTGTCTCGTGGTGGCAGTGCAGGGATTGTTTCTTGTCTTTTTTATTTAGTACTAGGATTTTAATGGGCTTATTTTTCTTCTTCATCTCCACAGGGAAGAATATTTCTTTTCCTTTCCATTTTATTTCCATTTGCCTCACCAAAGGAACTCTTCATAGAAAAAAGAGGAAACTACAACAGAACTGTTCATCTTAATGTGTTTCTAGCATGGTTCCACTTTTATAGATGAGACTTAGCTGTGGTTCTGTTATGTGCTTTAATTAAGCCAAAGTGCAAAATCCCACCATACCCAATAGAAACCTTTGGCTTGGAAGTGTGAGTGGAGACATCGAGGGAAACAAGGAATTCAGTAGAACAAGGTAGTCAGTGCACTAATTAGTGTTCAACATCTGCATCAGAAGTCTGAAAAATGTGATTTTGAGCCTGCATCTGAAAGGGCATGAACTGTTCTTTCCTTTGTGCTCAGCCACATGTACCTGTCCATCTCTGTGTTCACAACAGGACCCAGGGGGTGAGGCCATTGGATGAGGGAACTGATCTGACTAACCTAAGGAAACCCTAAGGAAAAGGACAGAAAAATCCAATACAACCAGTATGTGTCTAGCATGACGAGGAGGTGACAGCTGGCTGTAACACTACACCCAGGTATATGGAAAATAACATTTAAAACATCTGATCTATAATTTTTTAATGCTGTGCATCAGCAGAATATCCTGTTAGCATAGAATAAACTCACTCCAGAGTTCCCCTACCTCAGCTCACCAGAGTATTTGTATGTTTAAGTTCTCAAACTGAAAAACAAACATGTTTCTTTGAAAAGTGAAGTCTGCCTGGAATTCATAAAAAGTGTTCCTGTATTATGGGTTTTAATATTTATTTGAACTTTCTAGAGAATCAGAAGAAAAGGTTTATTTTTCAAATGATTTCATGCATTTCATCAGGAGAAAGCTGCTTCTGTAGGGGTGTCTGTCTGCTGCTGTTAGTAGGAGAAAGGCAGCAGGTTTCCAAAGCTCTGCCTCTGTATCAGAGGTCTCAATCATTTCAGTGTGCCTTGTTTGCCAAAACAGGCTGCAATGAGACTTCCAAGATGACATTACTAAAATGCTGCAACAGAAAGAGAAACTATCTGACTTGTGAAATGAAATGAGGCTTTTGATAACTGCAGAACTAAAATACATCCTATTCATCAGTGATGTTCAGATGGGTCACAGTGTAAAATACATTTCAGCATCACTGATTAGACATCTGCCAGAGAAAGGCAAGCAAACCTCATAGGAGAAGACATTTTTCAATCAGTAGGGCTCATAATGCTCCCCATGGAAGCTGTTCCATTACAAACAGCTCTGT
This sequence comes from Lanius collurio, assembly GCA_020086605.1. Taxonomy (NCBI): domain Eukaryota; kingdom Metazoa; phylum Chordata; class Aves; order Passeriformes; family Laniidae; genus Lanius; species Lanius collurio. The sequence continues at coordinate 9,733,244 of JACBWW010000004.1, read as the reverse complement.
TTCCTCTGCTGAAAGTATAGTGGAAACATCTCATTTTTATTTAGCTGATCAGACAACCATTTCTTTGCAAAGTGGAGTATGGTATAAAACATGCAAAATGAGGTCTTTAAGAAGTTATATATTTTCTTGGACAGTTTTTAATTTTAGATCTTTGAGTCTTATTACTGTCCAGTCAGAGCTTGCTAGCACTTTGGGAGTGCCAGCTTCCTCAGTGTTTGAAGTGACAGCTACATGAACTGTGACATTTTAAAAGCATGATGTCTGCTAGGCATGTCTCAAAAGTTGTATGTGTCAAACCACAACAGTTTGTTAAGCCCATAAATCTTCATGCCCACTTGTTGCATTAGAGTTTTAAATTCAGAATTCAACTTTTGCTCCTTTTTGCCAAAAAAAATGTATATGCCAGTGTTTAATATTTCACTGCAAATTTATTAAAACTGGAAGAACTCATGTAGTGTACCACTCTCAGACAGAGGGGGTGTCTATACCGCAGCCTAGAGGTGTGACTGTGATTTGAGCAGACAGCAGAAGTAGCTTTCATCTGGCTTGCTGGGTACTGATATCAGTGCAGCCATGGCAGCAGACAGCTGAGTAACCCAGGGAGATCTGTGCACCTTCCCATCATCTCCAAGCACTCTGAGGCTGCTAGTTTCAGGCTGGGTTGGGGAGTTTGCATGAGCTGCAATTTCCTTTGGGTTTCTACACATGGACATACAAAAGGAAAAGGAGACTATATTAGAAAAAGATACTTTTGAAAATACATGAAAAGTGGTTTTTTTTTTAATAGCCAATGGCTATTATGGCTATCAGATGAACAAGTCTGGAGTTAGGAAAAAAGGTCAAAACCCAAGAATTCTTACCTGCTTTTTCTTATACCAAGGGTCTTCAAGGATAAGGACGGGTTCCTCTTGCAGATTAAAAAAATCACTGGAATAAAATGTATTAAAAAATCCATGTGAATGTGAACAGAGGAAAGGTCCCCTGAGGGTTGTGAGAACAAAAACAAATGCAGTCCCCTGGCCAAGAAGTTCCCAAGCCACAGACATGGAAAATATGTACAGAAAATACCACAGTATAACACCTGGTTGTCTCCCTAAGCCTCCACAAGCCACTATCAGAGAGACAGGGCTGTGGCCAAGATGCATTTCTGGTCTGACTCAAAATGGCCATAGTTTCATTCTTATGAAAAATTTAGAATAACTGCTTTTTATTTGTGCAGTGGAGAGAAAATACCCACAAGGAGTTGTCTCAAGGAGTTGTTCCTGGAGTTGTGCTCCTTAAGCAGGCTCAAAAACTGCTTAGGAAACAGAATTGGGACTCATTGTGGATTGTCCTCTGAAAGCAGCAGCACTGGGTTTCACAGTGGTCTAAAGAGCAAACGTGAACTTGGGGTCAGGAGAATAAACCCACAGTGCTTATTGTCCCACTGTGCAAATCCACAGTGTTGTGAATCCCTGATGCTGTTTTGGCTACCCAGTTTCTAGTAGGATGCATCAGAATTCAAAAGGGAAAGGCAAAAAAATATTGGAGAAAAGTGCATGGAGGGCAGTGAAAGACAAGGATATTTGGAACTTTCATACACAGAAGCAGTCAATGGAAATGGTACTTTGGAAATGGTCTGTTGTTGGGGGCAGTTTGAGGAACCACGCGAAGGAAGAAGAAACCCTTTTTCCTTAAGCATGAGAGAGAGACTTTTCGAGAACTGTAACACTGACTAGAATCCTATGTTGTGTTATCTTTTGTGCTAGTTAAGAAAAAAAAGAGAAAAGTGCTGAGAAGAAGGGGGGGGTGTTGGGTGTTTGTTTTAATTTCTTGTTATATCTTTTAATTCTGTCAGTAATAAAACTCTTTCCTTGTACTGCAACCGTTTAAGTTTGAACCTGTTTTGCCTCGCAGCTATCTAGTTTTCCTCAATATTTTCTTATTTTGTTTTCCTTATAAAATAACTGATATTTCGGGTGCTTGATGCTTAGTTGTTTCAAACCAAAACAAGTCACAAGTGCTACAGAGAAAGTAGATAGCAAAAACTTAAGATCTCTTGCAAGGTCAAGGAGAAAAAGGAGTCAAACCTATTGCTTATTTGCAGGATGCAAAACAACAATTTTCAAGATTTCCACCTTTATTCAGCCCTAGTGAGGTGCATCTGGAGTGCTGTGTCCAATTCTGGGCCCCTCAGTACAAGGGAGACATGGAGTTCCTGGCACAGGTCCAGCACAGACCACAAAGATGAGGAGGGGACAGGAGCATCTCTCATGCGAGGAAAAGCTGAGAGACTTGGGCCTGTTCAGCCTTGAGAAGAGACAGCTGAGGGGACCTTGTCAGTGTATATAAATATCTGAAGGGGGCCTGTTAAGAGGATGGGTCCAGGCTCTGCTCAGTGGTGCTGAGCAAAGGGACAAGGGGCAATGGGCAGAAACTGATGGCCAGGAAAGCTGCAAGGAGGCAGGAAGAAGAAGGTATGAGAGACAGTAACTTGTGGGAATGACTGCTCACTCTTACCCATCCTACAGGACTGGGCCAAGCAAGCTCAGAACAGCCAAGAGGAGGCACCTTCTCACCCAGAAGATGAGACAACATGGGATGACACTGCCTACGCATGTAGTGAAGGCCAAAATATTAAAAATATTCAAGAAGGAATAAAAATTTAAGTATCTATTAATCCCTGTGGTGGGGACATAACCTGAAGCTCCACAAGGAATCCACAAGATATGAAGTGGCACAAATAGATGTTTTACCATGAAGGATAATTCTTCACTTTCTCCATTGATTTTGTTCTTTCCTCAGAAACCTACAGACCACTGCAAAGGTCCATCCTGGGCAGGGCAGGCTTCCAGTCAGATCTGACAGTTCTATGTAGTTCACAGTAAACAGACTGTCTTCCTCCATATATATGTTGTCATTTCTAATGAACAACTTTCCAGTGAGATTAAGTGACAATGAATCAGTCAAATAATAGCAATCTACAAGAGTGACAGGTCTGGCATACAATTAAGATATGGTTTTTCACACTGTTTGAACAAGCAGTTATTTTCCAGAGCACAATTAGAACCAGGGTGAGTGTTTCTCTAGTAGCTCTAGAGTACATCTGCAATACTTATTTTAATAAGAAAGGTGCTTGACAGAGTGGATCAGACCAGTGTTCTACTGTCTTCATCATTAGTTATTCCCAGATGATTCACAGGAATGTGAGAGACATCCCACAATAGACCACTAGAAAATAATTTATTCATAAGAAAACCATCTCCTTAACTCACTTTGGTTTGTGATGTCCTCCCTACCTTGAAGGCTGAAACCTTTTCTACTTTGGACCTCTTATTATTCATATAAATTCCTAACCCTGCAGAGCGGTTGGCCTCAGTAATACTTCCTGGCAGAAAGTTCCACAGGTTAATTATGTGTTAATTATTTCCCATGTTCCCTTTAAAATACCTGCATCCAAGTCAAAGAAAATGCTCACCTCCCTTTGGTTTCAGTAGACTCAGGGGCTCTCAGGCCTTGGCAGTCGGGGGTGGCACTGACAAGGTGGTAAGGAATCCAGCTATATGTGCAGTTTACATTAAATGGAGCGTACTCCAGCTGCCCTCATTTTTGATAGAGATCTGAGCGCTGCAGAGATTTAAGCTTCCCCACAGTGATCCATCACAGCTCTAGACGCAAACAGAGCTGCATTCTGGGGTGTGCAGCTCCCCGTGGAGCATTTTTCCACACCAACAAAGAGGTTCTTTGTGTGTGTGTTTGTGTGCGTGTGTGTGTGTAGAGGATGGGGAGTGGGGAGCCAGCCACAGCACACAGACTGATATCCACAGAAGTATTAAGGAAATTGCTTCTGTCCCATCCTCAAGGTAAATCGTTAAATGCTTGCTTGCATCTGACATGAGGAGCCTGAGCTGGTGCTTTGATTCGTGCCTTTGTGCAGGGCCAGTTTCACACCACACCTGTTCTGACCCACGGTCAACCTGAGAGAAACGGCCGTGCTCTCCCTTGCCTGGCCACTGTCAGCCATTTCCAATGAGCTTGTGCTGGACCACAGGGCTCTATACAGACACATCAGCTCAGCTGAGTAACCTGAGCACCAGATCAGCAGCTGGTCCCAGTGACGCTACCATGGCTGGTGTGATGGGAGACACAGGTTGGGAGCCCATGGACGGAGGTCTCAGAAGCTCACAACCAGGGGCAGGCGAGATTGATGTCAGCTCATGCATCTCCTGCCTCCAGCAGCCCTGCCTTCTCCCTCTTGCTGATGATGGTGCTTCTGAAACTATGCAGTAGGTCAGATGAGGAACCTGATCCAGTTTAAAGCTAATCTGACCTTAAAACAGAAAAATACCTAAAGACAGGCCATGATGAGAATTGTTCCCTTGCCCAGATCAGTGTGCAGGCTGCAGACACTGCTGCTGGGGTGGTAGGGGCATGAACATAGTGCTGGGAAGGCATGAAAGTAATGTTGGATGTCAATCTACACAGTGATTAGATTACAGGGATTGAGAAATTATAATCTTTTTCCTCTTTTAGTCCTTACATTTGGGAAACTCTAAACATGTGGACACAGCCAGCAGCCTTGGGTTTGCACAGCATGTTATGCACAGATGCCACCCCCTCGGTGAGGCAGAGTGCTCCCAGCACAGGCTGCACCAATCCCATGCGCCCTCTTAGGAGCACAGGGGCAGGATGTGAGCAGGAACATGAGATCCAGCAGGAGTCCAGATAAGGGCAGCCTTGCAAAGCAAATGAAAACAAGCAGCACGAGAGAGTTCAGGGACATGAAATCAGAAAAGCATGAGGTGAGCAAGAAGCGTATTTGCCTTCCAGGGTACTCGAGCTTTATCACATGAGCTCTGAAAGATCATATGTTCACTTGTTCTCTCCCTCTGGGGACAGTGGCTGCTCGGACATGGTGGGAGGTGAAATCTGATAGACTGGAACCTCTTACCAGTCTGAGAGACCAGACCAACACAATGACCCTGCTAGACAGGATGGGCATTTTTTTGCAGACCAGAACACCAAAGTTGTTATAGCTGTGCTTAATGTCACCAGAGTTTCAGTCTTATCTTAATGGATAGGAAGGCCCTATTTTTAGAATCAGTAAAGAATCTAAGATCAGCTCAAACAACAGTTTCCTCCAGCACCCAGGTTACACTGCTCTGACTCTGAGGAAAGAGAATAAACCCAGAGACCAAAATTTCAAAACAGAAACACATGAACAGGGATATTTTAGGATATCATTTTCACAGGTCATGGAGTGCTTGATGGATGTGCCTGAATGTGTGCTAGCATCAGAGCTGCTGGCTGCTGATCCAGTAGTCATTTCCTTCCATATTTCCAGATGCAGAGTATTTTTTTCCATACTCTTAGTGATACATTAATGATGGCAGCAAAGGGACAAGGACTGTTGGCTCTGCACCTACTGGAGCTTTCCTAGGGAAAAACACAAATGACAAATTTACACATTCCAGCCTTAAATATAAAATCTGAAAACCTGGCTTTCATTCCTTTCCTCTGTGAATGTTGGTTTTTCCTAGCAAGCCAAAAATTACGGCACCTAAATACTTGGGAGAGAACAGTCATCAAGAAGAGTATAAGCACTTCTGCTACACCTTGGCATCAGCAGTGACTGCAGTTTTCTTTAGAAGCTTCTGAGTGACAGGAAAGTGGATATAAAAAAGAAGAAATAGTTACAAATTGTACAATATTCAAGCAGACTGTAATAATGTTAAATACCATTTTAAAGCCCCTAAACTACTTTAAAAACAACAAAAAAGGGACTGATTTACAACCTGCTTCACAGCTGAAGGGTGGAGTCCAGTAGGAATATTTGCCTTTGGATATGCTAGTAAAATAACAAACCCATATTAATCCAGGCTTGAATGTAACTGCCAACATTTTGAGTGTATCCGTCTGTTAACAGTATAGCAAAACAGTCAAAACAGACTTTATTTTAAAAAGGAATAAAAAGATGAAGGCATCACTAATACAGAAGTCAGTTATTCATTATAATACTTTTTGCAGCAGTGCTTCACTTGAGAAGCTGGAGAGCTGGTGGTTTTCTTTGCTTTGTCATGAGATGTTTGACATGCAGGTCATAGATGAACAAGCCATGTACACAACCACTTATGGCGGGTATGTATATATATGTGTATATATATATAGATACATATGTACTAAAGATTGAATTAGTAAACTTTTTTACTTGGGGAAGAAGTATAATGTATAGATACAAGTTCCACTGCACAGGAAAACATCGTATTTTGATTGTGGTTCATGGGCACCCTGGTAGAATAAAGTCACTAATCATGTACCCTCTTGCTGACCAGCTTATCCAATGTCAGCAGCTAATGGGCACGAAGCAAGCAACCAATTAACTTTGAAGCCATTGAACTGGAGTGTTTGAATTGAAATATTTCATGGTGAGACACAATCATGACTGGCAAGCAAAAGGGGGAAGAGTTACCTAATACCAGCAGCTCCCACATTACGCTGCTCTGGAGGAAGAGATGAACTGCCAGAGGAGGGTGACTGTGAGAGACAGAACAGCTCAGAGACATCTCTGCAAAACTCAGCTGATCAGCTCATGGTGCTAACAGGCTTGCTCAAAATTGCTAACAGATTGATGATTATTCACACCACACAGACTATTACAGGGAATGAGCCAAGATGTCTCTCATGGAAACCATTACAGGGAAAACCACTGGGCCCTATCTTCTCTGCATAAATGAACAGAGCTTGACTGAGTCAGCAGAGGTTCCCCTTTCAACATGAGCAAAGAATGTGGCAGACCTGCTTCAAGCCCTCAAACCATGCCAAAACTGTCACCTTTAAGGTCAGAGTGATCGAGGTTTGTTCTTTGTCTCCCAAATAATTCTTTGACTAAGTCCCTCAACATAGGTAAAGCAAAATAAATTGAAATATTCCAACCCATACTGAACAAAAATTAAATAACAAAAAGGACAGACTTACAGCAAGAAAACAGGCTGTGCTTGATTCTTGGTACCAAACTCTTCCTCACTGAGAAGTTTGATTTTTGCATATTTGACAGGTAGTTGCAGACAACATGGTGGAGACACACGCCTGACCCAGCACCAGTACCTGGAAGACGACACAAGACATGTGACAGGAGGAAAACACCTTTCTGTCATGTGCTGAGATCTTGAACAACCACACCGCTTATTGCCCTCACCATTGCCAGCAGTTTGTGACTAAGTTATAGCACCCAAAGATGTCAATAATAACTTTTCACTGTGGAAGTTACTCTAAAAATGAGTGAAGAAACCTTCCCTTCAGCACGTAACTTCAAACATAAAAAGCAGACATATAAGGGCAAAAGCACAGGCAACTCTAAAATAATAAAACTGTTTACAACAAAGAGCTGACCTACACACCTGTCCCAAAAAGTACTTGTTGGGCATCCCTCGTTGTCCATGGCAGAATAGGAACATTTTGGGCTGAAGACCAGTGCTATCACCATGCTTTTGTTTTGCTTCATTGTGCAGAAAAGCAGACCTCCACCTCTGCACCATTCTCCAGCTAGCTTTCTTCTGGTACGTTCATGTTAAATTCAGGATGACACTGACACTCCAGCTATCTTGGTCAGTCAGCTCCAGAAGGACAGCACTCACTTTAATGACAAAAGTTTATAATTATGTGATAATTATCTGTGACTTGGGCTTCTGGGTACTATTCTAATGTAAAGCAAAAGAAAATGCTGGTGAATTCCTGAGTACACTAAAGCCAATTGGTCTGATGGATCAATGGACTGAAGCCAACAGTATCAAGTTCAAGGCCAATTGCTGCATTTGGTCACAGCAACCCCAAGTAACATTACAGGCTGGGGGCAGGGTGCCTGGAGAGCTGCCCAGCGAAAAATGACCTGGGGTGTTGGTCAACAGCAGCTGAACATGAGCCAGTGTGTGCCCAGGTGGCCAAGAAGGCCAGTGGCATCCTGGCCTGTATCAGCAATAGTGCGGCCAGCAGGACCAGCGCAGGGACTGTACCCCTGTACTCGGTACTGGTGAGGCCACACCTCAAATCCTGTGTTCAGTTGTGGGGCTGATGCCTGAAGAAGCCTCCTAAAAGCAGAGACTAGACAGGGTAAGGGAATAAGATAAGTATTTATTGGAAAGGCCTTCAAAGGTACCCCTGGGGAGCCAGAGGCTACTGCCAAGATGGACCCCAAGATGGATGACAGGTCACGAGTTCTTCACACTTTTATAGGTTTGGTTCATTTGCCCGTCAGGGTTAGTTCTCCAATTAAAGCTTAGTTTAATGATGTAATTCCCTTCAGCTTGCCCCCCTCTCAAAGGCTTTTAGTTTATACTTTTTGGGCCTAGGATGGTCTGAGTGTCCTTGAAGAGCAGGCCTGGAGAGGCTTTGTTATGTCTACCTAGCACGAGAGAGAAGAAATCTACAGGCTACAGGAAACTTCAGAGTTAAGTGTGGCAGTGACCGCTCGCCCACAGCCTGGCTATCCCGTGCAGCGTGCTGCAGAACTGGGGAGCAGCCAAAGGCACTCGGCTTTAAGGCTGCTCCTCTGGAGTCTCAGCTGTGCCCGGGGCAGCTGAAACCCCAGGTGCTGCGGCTGTCAGCAGCCCCAGCGAGCGGAAGGACAAAAAGCTGCCAAGAGGTTTGTCTCTGGATACAGTTCCAAGCTTATTGCAGGGAGGGAATCCAGGAAGGACAAACTCGGATCAAGCCTGTGCAACACCTTTTAAAGGGGAGTGTTACAAGGGGAATGGCCCGACTGAGGACCAATAGGGATTCCTGGGGAGGGATACAGGCAGGGATAGAAATACAAATGGACCAGTGGTTTTTAGGGTCAGGGGGAAAGGGGTCACATGCTTCAGTGGGGCATTGACATTTAGGAGATTTCCAGCGGGGAAGCATCAAAAGGGGCAGGGTCTCAGGGGATTGACAAGGACCATATATGGGCAATCAGGGAGGGCCTAGGTGATAGGCACAGAACTTTCTGGGACAAGGGGAGGGGTTTGGGTACAACTGTATAGGGAGCATTAGGGAGTTGGCTGGGGTTTGGTTTGTACTAGCTGGGAATGGGGACAGGGGAGTAACAGGATCAAATATGCAGAACATGTGAACAAAACAAATATCAAAACATCACATCACCACATTTACGCACTAAGCAGTACAGGATTTGAAAAATATAGAAGTTAAAACCTAAGGCATCAGGGCCCCCATGACAAGAAAGACATTGAGGGGCTAGAATGTGTCCAGAGAAGGGCAGTGGAGCTGGGGAAAGGTCTGGAGCACAAGTCCTGTGAGGAGCAGCTGATGCAGCTGGGGGTGTTTAGTCTGAAGAAAAGGAGGCTCGGGAAGGACCTTATCACTTCCTACTACATGAAAAGAGCTTCTAGCCAGGTGGGGATTGATGTCTTCTTCGAGGCAACAAATGATAGGACAAGAGTACATAGTCTCAATCTGTGCCATGGGAGGTTTAGATATCAGGAAGAACTTGTTCTCTGAAGGAGTTGTGTATTAGGCTTCCCAGGGAAGTGGTGGAATAACCATCCCTGGAAGTGTTCAAGAAATGACTGGACATGGCATTTAGTGCTGTGGTCTAGTTGATAAGGAGGTGATCAGTCCAAGATTGAACTTTATGATCTTGGAGGTCTTTTCCAACCTAAATCATTTTGAGATTCTGTGATTCTGCGACTTTCACCACCAGTATCAAAGGACCAAGATATCAATCCATACTCTATCTCAGCTTATAAACTGAGTCTGAGTCTTGGCTGGCCAAATTACTTAACAAACCATTTAACAATTCATTGCATTTTGGTGAGTTACTTATTTTCCCCTGCCTTTGTTTTCTCTGACAGAACACTCAGAGCTTTATAAACCATAATTAGCAAGTTTTGAAAGCACTTAGAGGTCTTGAGATAGCAGCATGCTACAGGTGCACGGTGTATTTATTCTTAACACTTCAGGCCATTGTCCCCCAACCTAGAAGCTGCAAAGCCATAGCTTACAGAGTTGGGTTGCAAGTTCGTTGGAAGTAAAAACAGGTCACAAATAGAAACTGTGACACGAACCTAGAAGTGGTACTGGGAGTGAGGTCACAAACCTGATGGTGAAAACAGAAGAAAGGCCCATCAGTTTTGCTAGTTCCAGAAGAGCTTAAAATAGTAGGCTTTGTGCTGATAAATATGTTTCCACTCAAGGCTACAATGCGAAGTCCCACAGACGTGCTTTTCTGTTGAGCTCTCCCTCAAGAGCAGCAACAGAAAGTTCTGCCTACGCCAGTGATCTACTCAATTAGATTTTACTTCAATATGTGTTAAGAGATTGGAACAAGATTTTAAACAAATGTTTACCCCCAAAAAGAACCTTAACAGACTCAAACCTGTATTTCCCATGTGTATACATCATCTGAATAATAATAATAAAAAAAAGTCTCTGGGACATACTGTGAATATCAGTTTGGCTACCAGCTTTACTGCATGGAAAACTTCCCAGCAGGTGGTTGTAATCCTTCTAGAAAGGAACAGGGCTGGATCAGCAGCGCCTTGGGGTGTTAGGTGCCCGTCTCTTATTGGATTTACACTGCGATAATCTAAGCACAAAACCATTGCTTCTTGGGTTACTTCATTAAAAAACTGACATTTTGGTTCATGAAGCCACATCCAATCTAACCCCTTGGCTTGTATTCAGTTTATCAAAGGTAAACAACTGTTGTCTTCAGCTTTTACAAAGCTTGCTGGTTTTTCCTGAGCATTGGACTCTTTCTTCATCCTAAAAGTATATTTCATTTTTCAGGAACATTATGTCCTGGAAAACATTTTTCATACAGCAATAATAAATAAAGAAATCCCCCTCCAACAGGTTTTCATTTGTCACATATAATTTATGCCCACATAAGATTCATTCCTTAAAATAAATACTGAAACCTCAGAGAAAGCCCTTGTTCAGGTCTGCAAAGGGGAAAAAGTGCCGTGTAAATGGGAGTGGCGGCTCAGCACAGCCTGAGCCCCACTGGTACCCTCAGAGAGCAGAGCAGCAGACCAGAGTTTTTACTGGCCTCTGTTGTGTCTGTTGAACTGTTGCTCCGTCTTTAGTGAAATTTCAAGCAACAGAAATCCTCTATTAAAACCACCTGCACAGCTTTGTCAGCCGAGCTCCGTGCTGTCAAATGACTTAGCTTCTTAAGCCAATACAAGTCATTAAGAAGAAGGTGAATTAGAGATTTAGACGTTGCCGATAGTAACTATCTCTGATCAATTGATATCTTCCTCTGATAAAGCGGCGCTCCCCGGCCGACCCCCTTCTCTGCCTCATCCGTGCAGACCCCAGCCACTGGATCTAATTATGGGTGAGGAACACCAGGCCCTCGTCAGCGCTGAAAGGCCATCAGTAGGCCTATCCATTAATAACTCTCCTGTGCGCTGTACATTGTAATTGTCAGACTGCAATTTACAGTAATCCTCCAATGCAAAAACTTAAATAGCTGCAGCTGATTTGAAATTCATACAACCAGTTGAAAGAGAGAAAAACAAGATGCACGGGTTAAAAGGCCAAATTGTGCAAGTGTGTGCGCTGAGTGACAGACATTTTAGTACTAGCCTGGGACCATATTTTAAAAGGTCACTGAAAACTTTTGGCTTGGGCCCTCTGACAAACAATGAACTTTCCATATATTTATTTGCCATCTCTTTGTTTTTACAGCAAGCAGAATAAATGAGTTAAATGACGTTGTGCGGGTCTGCACATTGTCAGCACAGGTTATAAGTCATTATTAAACTCCATCAAATCAGACCAAACCCGGTCTAGGCAATGAGACTAAAAGTTATTTGCATTCCTTCTGTCATAAAAAATCATATCCCCTTACCCAAGACTTTCGTTTCTTTATTAAATGCAGCCACAAGAGTATTTCAGGTCTGGCAATGTGAGCTCAGGAAAACCTACTCTGTATAACTCAGTGTAACAGCTTAGAACCGATTCCACTAAAATGTCCCAGTTGAGTGTATCTGGGCACTCAATCAAGACACACATATTACTTTTAAATAAGATTAGCCTTTATATTTTGCTGCTTAAGTTAAAACTTTTCATGTCATTCTCTCATTTTATGTAAACTCCAACATAATTCTGTTTTAGAGAATACTTCAAACAAATTAAAATCCTCAACTTGAATGTGTCTAGCAAAACTCGCCTAATGGCATAGCAAGCTGTTTGGTGACACTAAAACACTTTTAAATAAGATGAATTTTCCCTGCGTTGCCCTGGCTTTGTAATTACTGCTGCTGAACAGCAGACGCCTTCGGTTACAATGGTAAAAAGCAGCGGCTTGTGCTCTGAAACTTATTTGACAAATAACTTACAAGTGACCTGCAACATCTGTTTAAAAAATCGTCCTTTCGTATCTGCCTCAAGTCGAGTTCAGCATCAATTTTGAAATGCAAACATATCATCTGGGGCCAAGGGCAGCTTTTACACACTGCATGGTGCAGGGAGGGGGCAGGCTGCAGGCACCTTCCTTATGCCAGTCAAGGGGAAAGAAAATGTTTAAGTAAGACTCCATCCGAGCTCCCAGCTTTTAGCGTCACCCTAGTGAGATCCAGTGACACTCAGCCATGGGCCTGATACCAGTGGTGCTCAGATCCCGGCGCTCAGGAAGACGTGAGCCATGGTGGGATGGGACTTGGAGAGGTGGAGAGAGATGACCAGGACTTTCAGCCACCCTGGACATCAGCTGGAGCAGTGGAACCACAGAACCTCTGAAACCCAGGCATGAGCTTCGCTCATCTGGAAGGTGCCATCAATACCTATGGAGCTGTGTAAGTCATGACAACCCCTCTGGAGCTGAAAACACCTACTCAGCAAGCAAAGGACTCCATACTCCAAAGAAAACCAGAAAAAGGATTTCATAAAACTAATGACAGCCTGGTTTACACTCACAAAACCCTATAGTGATGGACATGATGGTCTTCAGTCTCTAAAGCTCTCCTCAACTCAGTAGTTTACTACCGTGCTGCTTGGCATAACATTGGCTCAGGCTGAGATGGTACAAAAGCAGATGGAAGAGTGAAATAGAGCACTTCTCTCTTCTTGAGAGATGGGAAAAAATTTTTCAAGGTCTTATAAGTCTTTTTATGTGGAAGTCACTAAAAAATAAAAATAAGAAATTTTGACTGTATGTAATCCCGAATTACATTATTTTGGATCTGACTGAAAAGCAATACAACAAGGTTTGATTGAAATAACACATGCAGTACAGATATCCCTTCACATCAATAAATATAAATAGTTTAACTATTGAATATAAACTTTTAGAGAACTATTTCATTATTGCAATCAAAATAGTCTGCTTCTAACTTATGTGGAAGCACATGTAAAATACAGGTTGAACAATACTGAAAATATTGATTTCTGTAGCTTTAAAAGATATTTGCTTGTAAGAGATCAAAAGCAGATCTTAAAGTTTACTTGTGCATGTCTCTTTTTCTCTCTTCTGCTTTTTTCATTTACTTTCTTATACATGAACTTAATCAGTAACCAAGCTCTACCATCAGGTGATAACATTTCTGCAGCTAATTGTAGCATATTGGAATCTAGTAAGGAATATTATTAAACTGTCCTATAATTCATGTTTTGTGTGAAAAACTGGGACTTGAAAAACACCTGCCCAAACAATTCATAAACACACAGCACAGAAAATACCTATGGTAATTCACTGGATTTACAACCATCATATTATATTAAACATACAGTACCAAAATTTATCACCTATTACACAGATTCCTGTTTTAATAATATCTTGTTCTTGTACAATTGCACCTTCTTTCCCAAAGGGTCCCAAAGCACTTTAAAATCATACATACAGGAATTGCTTCATTCACTGTGGAAATACAGCTGCCTCTGGGGTGGAGTGGGGGTTTGGGGGGCAGAGGAATTGTGCACAGCCCTTATAAACACTGACACTCGAAAAAGATGTTTGGGGATGGGGAGCAGAGAAAATTATACCCCAGCCTCAGGAGCATTGTATAAAAAGCATAATCACAGTTGCAGGTGAGGGAGGTGCACAGGCAGCTGTGGCAGAACTTAGCACAATTTGGGGCATTATTGCCCTAACCATCACTGATAAGCAGTCCTACCGTCACCGTAGGGCCAGCCCGCTGCCTTCAGCTCCAGCCCTCAGGCAGTGGGTCATGCAGAGGGATGAGCCTGCCCATGGTACAGCTCTGGCTGGTGAGGGAGTTGAGCTGAAGGCTCATTGCACTGCCCAGATTCCCCAGAGATAACCCCCACTGTGTTTCCAGGAAACCACAGGAAAATGGGAGCTCACTGATAGATCTCTCTATGGTGGGCAACTGGGTAAAAGAACAAAAATAATGCAATATTAGAACACATCAGGAAATTAATGGATTTTTGCTAGGCTGTTTACCTGGTTAGAACTTGGCTGTGGAAGACTGCTGCTACCTACACCACTGAAAAGTGATTGTGCTCCTTAACTGGCTCAAACTGCAGCTTCATCTCCCTTCATACTTGCCATAATTGCCAAAGCAGTCTCCTTTGCCTTCATGTCAGCCCCAAATCTCTAAAGCCTGGTCTCATTCAGGACTTTCTCTGACCTTCTTTGATCAAGGCAAGGAATCAGCTGCTGAATTATTAGATTTAGCTTTACAAGGAAATCAAGTGAGAAACTTAAACCTGGCTCCTGAAAATCACTACAAATGGATTTACTCCTGCCTACTAGACTACTCTGGTTCTGCCTGTTTCCACCACTGCCCATCTCTTCCCCACGATCCTCACCCCTTTCTTGGGTGTTATGTGCTGGGTTGCCCAGGTCTGTTTCCTTTCCTCTGTATATTTGAAGTGTGTCTGAATCTTTGGCATTTCTTCAAACATATTTTCAGTCTACAGCTTTCTCTATTTGATGATATGTTTCAGGTGTTTATGCAGGTCCCCCATCACTCCTTGCCTCAGTCGCTGTAGTTTCTGGGATTTCCTGACACACATCAACACACCATATCCTATAGAAAAAGCAGCTGCTATATATGTAGCACAGACTTCATACTCACGTCTAGTTTAGTTCCTACAGCCTATGTACCATAAGGCTCTGCTGAGATTTATTTCGCTGCTGCATTGAGGAACCCTTCACCTTAGCTAACCTGCCAATAAACCAACATCACTTTACAAGAAACCTTCTGCAGAGGGGGCTGTATGGTTGTTCTAGACCATAATAGATGGTGTAAATAATAATTTAAATTCAACGGCTTGTAATTAAATGTTAAGTAAAATAAGAATTTCCCTCTCAATGTGCATGCACGAAGATGTGTGTTTGATTCAGTCCTGCAAAGTGGATGGGGAAGGTCTCACTTGCCTTTCTCTGCCTTGCTGAACCTGCTGAGAAGAGTGGCATTCTTTGGGAATTCAGCCCTCCGTAGCAGGCAGTACTCAGTGATCCATGCAGGAACCCTTCTAACAGACAGATTCCACTGAAAGACCAACTTTTTAAAGCCAAACAAAGGCATTTGGTCCAACAAAAAATGGTTAGTAAATCTTTCATAGGTCCCTTCCCATCACCACCAGCAATTTCAACACTGTTGTTGAGGCAGAGACCCAGGAACTTTTGCCCCTGTTCTATGTGAGGCTTTTGCTGGCACAGCCCTGCACAGCAGCCAGTTGGCCAGACAGGGAGTACAGCTGCCTATGCCATTCTTGTTTGTATAATGAGATCTCTTTTGCCTAGAGCACATGTACTATGTAAAGCTGGGAAAAAGGTGATGAGTGCTGCTGGCAGGAATATAATGCGCTGCTATTCCAGCTAGAATCACCCTGAAAGCAGTATTTTCTTAACTTGAAATTGGTGTGCAAAATAGCATTAATTGCTATAGCTGTGTGAGAATAAGGCAGATCTTAGAATAGGCAGAGAAGCTGTGGATGTCCAGTCCCTGGAAGTGTTGAAGGCCAGCCTGGATGGGGATTTGAGCAATCTGGTCTAGTGGAGGTGTCCCTGACGATCGTGGGGCAGGGTGGAACTACACTTTAAGATCCCTTTCATTCCAAATCATTCTATGACTCTCTAATCTTGACTGTCAAGCTCTTGAGGCTCTGCTGAATTCAGGGAGGGTTTCATTCAGACACCTGGGTCTTGTCTGAAGTCAGGCAGTGACTGGAGAATGAATACACAAAAGTAAAAATAACTGATTTAAGTGGCTGTAATATAAGAACATGGAAGCAGATGTCTGTCCTTAACGAGATGTGTTTTCTGCTTTTTTACTGATGATAGTGAGACAGGCAACACTTACAAACATAGTTCTGCTCTTGTCTCTGTGCTGCTGTACAGATGAGAAACTAAGTAAAGTTAAAAGCCTTACCCTAAAAGTGATGTGAAAGTGCCGCTCCAGTACTTCTGTGACAACTGCTTTTTCAAAGGAGTGTATAGTTGAGGACTGGACGGGTATACTGCTGTCTCCTCATGGAGCTCAGTGCTTCAGTTATGTAAGTGAAGTTTGCAGCTTAGCACCAGTTTATTACAAATGCTGGAACAGCTGTAGCAGTTCATCTTCCCTGCCTCAGGCCAAGTGGCAGTAAAGAAGAGAGGATCATCCTCACCCTGGCAAGAGATGAGAGTGACCCTGGAGTAGCGAGTGATTCCCTGGCCACACTGCAGGCTGATGAAATCTTCTTTTCCCCTTGTTCCATCACTTTCCCTGGAAGAACATTTCCAGCTTCAGGCTACTGTTGTGGGGTCCCATGTCATCAGCTTAGTACCATCCCAAGGTTAGGGAGAAAGGGGCCTCTTTCTCATTCAACTCACCTCATTTTCAAAGGGTGATCTCAGGGCAGGAAAACCAAATGGTGCCCTGCAGCTCCACTGACAGCAGAGAAACGGGTGGGAGTTAGCCCCAATGCATTCTGCACAGGGCACCTGTCTGCCTGAAGTAGAATCATCATAGAATCATTGAGGTGTTTAGGGTAGAAAAGATCTGTAAGATGATCAAGTCCAACCATTAACCCAGCACCGTGTTCATGACAAAACCATGCCCCCAGGTGCTACATCCACATGCCTTCTGAACACTTCCAGGGATGGTAATTCCACCACTTCCCTAAGCAGCCTGTTCCAGTGCCTGACCACTTTTTACTTCCGTAAAGAAATTTTTCCTGATATCCAACAACTTGCCCAACTCGATGCCATATCCTCTAGTCCTGTCACATGTTACTTGGGAGAAGAGACCAGGTTATCTCAGAAATAGGCAGCTAGTGAACATGCCACATTTTATTAAAAAGCCTGAAAAAATAGAAGCAGAACTGCAGAGGCTGCCTTTGTCCATCACTGTGTTTCTCACGTTCTGCTTGACATCTGGAATTTACACTTATCATGTCTGAAGAACTTAAGTTCAAATGCACTCAAGTTACAAGAGCCCAAGATGATGTCTTCCCAGTGACTTCAGTGAGAGCCAGACAGGAACTCAGAACTACAGGAAATTTTCAAGCTAGCAGAAGAAAATTACTTCAATTTAAAAGCTAGCATGAGACTTCCAATAAAATACACATAAAAGATAATGTTAAAAATATAGTATAAGCCAGGTAAGTGGAGATGGTTAAGCAGCAAAGTACATGATACTGTTTCCATAAAACTGGGAAGGTTCTTGGTTATTTTGCTCACCAAATTTCACAAAATGAAGTTATTGTTCACATTCTACAATAAGGAGAGACCTAATCACAGCTATGAGGAAAATAAAGCCTGCTTACATGTCAGTACTGCCTGTGTCCACTGACATGCAGATTTCCTCTAAGGAACAGATCCTGCACCTGGACTCCAGAAGCAGTGTTAAGGGAAGCCCATATGAGTGTCAAACCTTCTCCTCTGTGTTTCTGGATTTGAAGTTATGATTAGCTTTTTTACTACTTCTTTTCAGGACAAGCATTACCCAAAACTTATTCCCCTCAGTTTTCAAACTCCCATTATTGCATGATTTTACTTGAGAGTCGTAACAGCTAAGCACATACATCTTAGTTCAACTGATGCAATTGTAAAACACATTTTTTCTTGTAAGGAAATGAAAAACCGGTACCTGTAGCGTCTTCCTCAGATAGACAGGGGTATTCTCTCTTCAATTCCTATAGAGTGAGCACTGAGGATTGTGAGAAGGACAAACAGCAGAGCTTTAAACAAGCATCTAAGTGGGAAAGGGGCAAAACCAGGCTCACCAGTGATGAGTGATGGGCTGGTGTGACAGAACTTTAGGAAATGTGCATTAATGGGATCCCTCAATCTGCTTCACCAGGCACTGGATAAAATGCACCACACCTGAAATGTTTCTACACTAGTGCATGCACCACAAGAAGCAAACAAGAGGAGCTCCAGGCTTTGGCCCAGTCCCAGAGATTTGACATCACTGGCATAACTGAAAACTGGTACGATGAGTCCTGTGACTGGAGTGCCCTGTTGGAGGGTTCCGGGCTCTTCAGAAGGGACATGAAGGTTGGAAGAGGCAGGGGGTGGCAATATAGGTAATAGAAGGAGTAGAACATATGGAGACCACACTTGGCAATGGCACAGTTGAGAGCCTCTGGGTAAGAATCAAGAAGCAAACAAATAATGTGGATGTCATTGTGGGAGTCTGCTATGGACCTCCCAGCCAGGACGATGGCAACGATTAATTATTCTTTGAGGAATGGTCACTTCCAAATTAACTGCCCTTGTCCTTACAGGGCCTTCAACTTGCCAGAAATCTGGGAGCAGCACACAGCTGGTACAACCTAGGCCAGAAAATTCCTAAAAAACCTGGATGACAACTTTATGAAACAGGTCCTAAGGGAGCTGACTCAGAAAGATGCCCTCCTTGATTTGCTCCTTGCCAGCAGAGCAGATCTCGTAAGTCAAGTGCAGATTGGCGACCACAAAGTGATCAAGTTTAAAATCTCTGGTGACAGGAGGAAAAGTGCCAACAAAACCTCCACTATGGACATGAGGAGAGCAGACTTCAGGATGCTCATGGAATTAGTAAGTAAAGTCCCCTGAGCTGGCAGACTATGATTGCGAGAATGACCAAACCCCAGTCAACCCTGAACTTGTGTGGGATCTCCTGCTCCAGCTGTCTCCCTATTAATTAATGGGGCCTGACGGGATTCACTTAAAGAGTCCTCAAAGAGTTGGCTTATGTCATCACAAAACCTCTCTTTCATAATTTTTGAGCAGTCTTGGAAATCTGGAGAACTCCCAGCTGAGTGAAAGATGGTGAACATTGTCCTAATTTTCAAGAAGGGGAGAGGACCCTGGAAACTACAGGCCTGCCAGTCTCACTTCAGTGCCTAGTAAAGTTATGGAGAAGATTACTCAGGGAGGTATTGAAAAATACTTAAAAGACAACTCAGTCATTGGTCACAGCTTCATGAGAGGAAAGTTCTGCTTATCAAACCTGATCTCTTATCAAGGTAACTCACCTAGCTGATACAGGAAAGGCAGTAGATGTAATTGTTTTGGATTTCATAAAGCTTTCGATACCATCTCTCACAGCATCCTCCTGGTCAAAATGTCCAGCACACAGCTGGATAAACACTTCATGGGATGGGTAAGAACCTGGCTCACAGGTGGGGCTCAAAGGGTTACAGAGAATGGGGTTACATCAGACTGGGGACCTGTCACTAGTGGGGTTCTACAGGGCTCCCTTGTCAGCCCTCTGCTCTTTAACTAATGACCTGGATGCAGGACTGGAATGGATACTGAGCGAGTTTGCTGATAAAAAATGTGGCTTTTGAAGCAGAACCTCTACTGATTTTACACCTTGACTTTCTGGAGAACTCAGTCTGTTTCACAGTGCTACCCAGCGAGGGATGTACCACTTTTTCTCAAGTTGGGGCAGCCATACCTCATCTCATTTTGCCACAATTAACAAGGTATAATGGCATCTTCAACTGATTTTTATTATTATTATTTTCAGACCAATTTTCCTGCAGAAAATTTGGGGGAAGAAAGCTTTCTAATTTGACTCACTTGCTAGAACTGGGAAGGTGGGGGCTGTCTTACTAGCCTACACACTGGAGCTTAAAGGGCTTTACCCTTAAAGGCTGCTCCTCCAAATCCCAGAAAAAGCTACCATCATCCCTAGCAGCAGCCCAGCATGCCTTTCTCCATAACTTAAGGAAAAATGTACAGTAAAAGTTGCCCACTGCAGATGCCAAACAAGCAACTGCTGCATTGTGAAGTTTTCAGAAAGGAACACTCCTGCTCTTTGTCTGACAGGTCTGACTTGTCTCCATAAAAGATCCGTGACACTACTGTGCCAGTCAGAGCACTCTACATGCACACTTCCAATATCCAGGATATGCAAAATACTAACAGAAAACAAACAGCAAAATAATGAAACGGCTGTTATTAATGCCAAGACTATTAGCTTATATTAACATATTATTCTTAAAACATGTGCCAGTCATATAAACCTGTGTTACAGAACCCTTGTGCTCTGGGGCCTCCCACTACAACAGACATTTTGCAGATATAATGGTCAACACAGAGATCAAATTGTATCACATACACCATCATTTTTAACCTGAGTGTCCCTTAAGAGTCTTCACATAGCTATGAAGACAGTTCATTCATCAGAGGAAAGAGACAAGCAGACTTGTCTTTAAACAAGGTCAAGAAATATTTTCACAAATGTTTTCACAATTTTTTTAGACTGAACAGCAATTTTTTTTGTAAACTCTAGAAGATTTATGGAGAGATTAACAGGAATTAAAAAAAAAAGCAAAACAACAATACAAGGTGAACAGACCATAACTTTATTGGAGATATACTCAGCTACAATTATTACAAAAAACTATTAAAGGTAATTGTGATCCATAAGGTGCAGATTGCAAACTTCTGCAGCATGATTACAGTATGAATGAATTACATTTTATGTCCCTTAAAGACAGCTGCAGCATGTGATGGTAAATATTTTATTGTCCATCAAATTATATTTGTTATTCTTTCTACTTGATTTTAGCCATCTTTTCAGTCACACTATTTACAATAAAAACGCCTGCAATTTCCAATTATTGTTAACAAACATTTTTCTCCCTAACTTGCTGCTGCAGTAAATTCTGAGTGCATCTACAAAGCAATTAAAGTAGTCTGTGGTTGCCATTCAAATAAAAGAGGGAAAACCCCAAGGACTTTATTGGATGAAATTTACTTTTAAGAAATGTAGTTAGCTTTGATAGAAGTTAATTTTAACTGCTAGTGGAGTATACTACAATGACCTCTAGATATTTGCTAACATAATTCATATTGAGTTACAGCTGATATTTAGATTACATTTGATGGTCATGAACTGTAGTGTTTAAAGTTTAAAATCTAATACGAAAGTAAAGAAATTAACTTCTTGAATATTAGAGCAACTGAAAAAGGATCAATGTCAGTAATTAAGTACCAAAAATCAAAATGCTTCTTGCTTCACTCATGTAAAAAATACAGAGATTTCCATAAGAATGTGTTCACGGGGAACCCCATGCAAAACAAACCCAGAATACTGTCAGAGTCAAGTGCAGTATCACAGCAGACTACGATGCTATTTGTCATTTTCGGATTGCATGTGCTGCTGTGACTGAGATACTAAGAATTCATTTTCTGTACAGATAAATGCATAGAATATGTAGCATATGTTATGTCATACGCAGTAACATCATTTTCCAGTTGATGGTTCTGCATTTGCTCACAAGGAGGAAAAACGAAACTCTGCAACACACATGCAAGCACAAGATCTTCAGGTATGTAAATGAATGCAGTTTCATTACTAAAATGATACCACATCAATTTGCACTAGCTGAGGATCCAGCACCTCATCCCTGGGCCACCACTACATTCCTCCCCAGCACCGAAACTAGTTCTTGTTCAAGTTTAGTACTTGGCAGTTGAAACATACTACTGTATAATGAGACTTAAAAATAGTAGGCTTTTTTTTTTGTATGGACTTTAGCAGCATCAAGCTGAACAAACACTTCAGAAGTCACTACTGGGCACTCAATATTCAGACTGAACAGAGATTTAGTTAAAGCTGACAAATTACTAGGGGCTGTCTTCTCCCAAAAACTACATTATATGTGTTAAGTGTTGGTTTGTTCAGAGATAATTACTGGAGTGTCAGTCAGAGGTCATTCTAATTTTAATTACTTCACATAACAGTAAAATGATGTAGTAGAAAAATAATAGCTTTAAAATACAATCAAGAGGTGTTACACATCTTTGTTGTATTTTTCCACATACAGTAAAAATGCCACAGACGTTACAAATGACCTATTTAAGTTGTGCAAGTAAATGACACATTGCAGGCATTAAAGACTATCTTTTTCAAAGTCATTAAATCAGAACAGCAGCAAGGCCAAACCACATTTTTCCTCTCTGTTAAGCATTTTTTCCTTGAAATGAGGTAAAGCATGGTACCAAGTGCAATGCTTATTTGTGCTACATGAACAGAACAGCGCAAAAAAAAAGCCATAAAAATAAAAACGCAGCATAGTTAGGAGGACTGTTTAAAAGTACAGTATAACAGGACTTAGATAAAAACCCCCAAGGTTCATGCCAATTAACCCCCAGACTATTTATGATGAGCCTGTGTGGTTGCTTTTGAAGATGGGCTGCAACAGTCCACTTACACTTGTGCTTACAGCATGTCAAGTGATTTCTATCCCAGCCTTCAAATGATCAGATTTAGGTCTTTAATAGCATACACTGTCCAGTATCAAAATCATATCAACTGTAGGGTAAAACACACAGATGTATAACATGGAAACTAATAAGGATTTTCTGTCTCAAAGGATAAAAGTATTTCAATGAGGTCACACTGGAAAAAATCGTGGCATTTAAAACGCATTTAAAAATGCATCAGCAGCAGAAACTACTTTATAGTCAGCCACTACACATTTCGGATGTCCAATTCATACGCTTTATCTAGTAACAAAGTGATCATTAAACTGTTCTGAAACACAGAGGAAGTTCAGCTGATTTTCTCTGCACCCAAATACTCCGTAACCACTTCACTGCTAACAATTACCTGAAACCCCTGAGAATCTATAACCTTGTAACAATCAGTAAGAATTTTAGGCATTCAAAGAATAACTGAAATTTTAATTTTTCATAATGCAATTAAACTTCTTAAGACTGTCTAGATGATCTGATTTAATCTGCTGATTGATGTCTGGCCAGAATTGTTGACATCAGTAATCATGTATTTTCACTAAGCAACTTCAGTCCTAGCAAAAGAGCGAGCTATAACTTAAATCAGTGACTTTTTTTTTTTTAGTTTTTTAAACAGCTAACGCAAAGCAATCTACATTTAAGAATTTGGACTGCGTGTTTTTATTGTCACATATCACTAAATCATTTACACTTGCAGTTCTTACACCTCCTTGTTATACTTTCATGACTGAAGTATCAAACAAATACTGGACTTTTTTATAAGCTAGTATTTTAATTGTTGGTCTGACTTCTGTAACAAGCAGCTTTCAAATACAAGAATGGTCCTTTTCACAGACTGAAAAGTGACTGAGATAGCAAATATATGAACTTTTAAAAACGGTATTTCAGAAAAGCTTAATGTCTGTCCCTTGTCACTAAGGCATTTATTTTATTATTTTGTTAAGAAAGCAAGAGCTGACAGTTTTTGTTTTGTTTTAGTGTGCATTTGTGAGGAAAGGAATAGGGTTTAAAAGCAGGAAATACAGTATTTGTTTGTAATTTAATTCATAAGACACAGCATCAAGTTCAAACTATTGTGCTGGAAAACGTTAAAACACCTTGCTCTGCTTTCTCAAACTTCAAGCATGATTAACAGGGCAAAATTGCAGCAAACCTCTACTGATACTGGTGGGAATACAAGACCCACAGCTTTTTTAAAAAGGTAAATTAAGAGGTATTATAGTTACAGTGCAAAAAATTAAAATTTCAAGCATAATATATAAACATAGCACCAAAACAGAAAAAAACCCAATGCATGCAAAAATAAAAAGGAAAAGAAGAGAAAAAAAGAACTGAGGTATTTAAGTGAAGAGTGCCTACAAAAATCTAATTAAAGAAGTATAGGCAAAGCCTAAAAAATAAAAGTATGATTTCCCCCCACGCTCCCAGTAGACCAAAACACCAATGAGCTAGTTTCTCTAAATTAAGGACCTAAATCACAGATGTATCAAAAGTACGGCAGTTATATCTCAAACATCAACTTTCATGTTATTTAACAGCACAGCTTTGGTAGATGAAATACGCATGCAACTCTGAAAAGTACAGTAAGAAATTTACGTGGAAATATCTCTAAGTGTAAAGGTGCTCTGTTTGTTAAATACGTAACCAATTGACTATAAAATCTGCAGCATATCTTAGGTGTGATATGTCTAAGGTTATTTTGTTAGTGACAGTTTGCACTGTGCAATTATTTGTTGCTGTTTCCAGTATTGGAACTATCTAGCTTGCAGGTTTGTGTAAAATTGGAATTTTAGCCAAAGACCATATTTTGTTTATGGTATTAAAAAAAACTGTAGACTAACCACCTCCTCAGAATTGTTAAAAATAACCTAATTACATATATATGAATATAATTTCTATTATAATCCTGTAATAAGTCACAGCTATAGTAATGAGTTGTACTGTAAATATAGAGCTGTATCATTGTAAAATGCATAACAAAATGAAGGGAATGTAAAACAGTTTGTTCCAAAAAAGATCAGAAATTAAAGATTATTAATGAGGGTTTATTTATTTTTAAGGCAAGAACCTTTTTTTATGCAAGACTGTGTGGCATAAGGAAACCGAAGTTTCACTCTACCAGTATGCCAGCCATTTCAATTAAAATCTGTCCCTAACAAATAAGTGCAATAATGATTGGGAATGCCATCTTAATGTAAAAAGATGACATGGAGAGAAAAAAAAAAGGAAAGTAAAAAGGAGAATACTGGCACACTTAATCTTTCTTATACCCAATCATCCAGTACAGTTTATCAACTGCTTTATGACTGGCACTAGTGCACAGATTGAAGAGTTTCAAGATTACTATATATAAATCTAGCAACTGCATTAGGCATAAGCTCCCTGGCCTTCTAATACTAAGCAAAGCTGTACTGACAAGAAAAGTAAACCAAAAAGACCTGACAACAATTATTCTGAACACTTGCTAAATGTCATCATTAAAGCACTCTCGTGATTAAACAAAGCAGAAGTGAGGAAAGAAGACAAGATTGTGTTTGCGCAAAAAACTATAACTACAATTAGTTCCAAAATTTTATACATGTTAAATGTTTTGTTATCTATTCTGTTATCAAACAAACTTTAAATTCTGTCTTCCAATTTGTTCCTCTCAACATCAACTTTTTTTTAAAATTTGCTTTATTTGTATGTTATTTTTTTCCCCATTTCATTTATTTTTAAGAGGAGTCTCAGCTGTTTGGGACCTGAGGTTGATTTGCTTTGAGGCTTCGTAGTGCTCTTCTTGCAGCTGCAGATTTGGCAATCCTGTAGCTTCTGCCAACACCTTTAAACTTTCCCTTTCCTACAACTTCCACTGTAACTCTGACCTTTCCATCGTAAGTTCTTTCCGCAGGACTGCAAAAATACACAGAAGAATTACTTACTGCCTAGGCAAGTTAATGTGAAATAAGAGACCTACATGCTTTTTTCTACAGAAGTTAAAGCAGTAAAGTTAAACAGAAATCACTACATTTCTCAGAAAGCTATGCAAGGAAAAAAAATAAAGAACAGTGGACACAATGATGATGTTAGCAGCTTAGTGCAAAAGATGTTACACTGTGACATTTAAAAATTCTCAGTACTTCATGAAGCACAGCATGCATGGAAGAAAGCATATCCTTACCTAAATTTGGCTGTCTCTGGCTCCATCTCCAGCAGCTCTCGCACTGGGGAACGGGGCACATTAGCAGAAAATTTTTCTAATTGGAAAAAAAGTGAAAAACAAAACTTAGTTTTGTTCTTTTCATAGCAGATGGCACTTAATTATTAATAATTTTCTGAAAGCTGTCAATACCTATTAGTGGCCTCATCATTGGATAGTACACTTGCCAAACCATTTCCAAAGACATTCCACTATCCATATAAATGGCACCAGCAAGGGACTCAAATATATCCCCCATGGCCTTTGGTACTTCAATGTCTTCCTCTTTTTCTTCATCTTCTTCAGATCTTCTGAGCTGTTTGCAATCAAAAAAAGACAAGGGTGGGAGGGAGAGACAAGGGGAGGGGAAAAGAGAGAAACGATTGCTTCACTTACAGTAAAACAAAGATCTTCAGAAATGTAAACTCTTTTAAATCCTATATACTGTGCTGTTTCCTTTAATTTTTAATTGACAGTTTTCCACAGCAAAATTGCTGTTTTATTCCCCAGTGAAACCAAGCTGCTGGTTACATCATTTTTCAAATATGGAAAAAAAATCCCAAACACCACTGTGTACAAGAACTTTTATGCTTTTTGAATTCTTTCTGTGATAATTCTGTAGGATTTCACCATGGGTCTGTTCTTTCCAATTAGAACCTGGCTTCTATCAGTTAACACTAGAAAGCTACCCATAACAAAGGAAGAGTTCACACATTATGTATCTCCCAAAAAGAGACACCTAAAATCTTTAAGTCCAGTCTTTGGATGAAAGTTGCATGAACCTCTCCTTATCTTATTTACCCCTGAAGACAAGCAGAAAACAAGCACTAGTAACATGACATTAATAACTGAAAAACAACACCACCAGACTGAGCTAACAGGCACATTTAGGTATTTAGGTGCAGCAGGCAGTGTTTTCTTCTATGCTATCAATTTAAGACAACAGTCTATTCTCATTATCAAAAACGAACTTTCAGTGTATGTCTTAAAGGCCTTGAGCTAATCTAATCCTTTACTAAAATACTTTAAACACATGTAATATACATTTGCCTAACTACAAATAAAGTAAATTGGAAACAAAGTTTTTGACCGTTATGGTACTCTGCCTAAAGAGAATTAAGTTTCTGTCAGTCTTCTCCCCCAGCATCTACCCTCTCACTCCATTTGGGGTTTAAAATCCAATTCAGTCCTCTTAAGAGTGACCATAATACTTCATAAACGTGTTCCACCCAATATTTCTACCTGAAATAAATCAAACAAGTAGTCAGACCTGATGTATACAGCAATCCAAATGGGAATTTTGATGTTAAAAAACCAAGTTCAACTGTTTTGAATAGTGTACTTCATACCAAGTGCAAACTGGAGCACTTTTGCATTATACTGAAATAACAGAAGAAGAGAGAAACTAAGAGCTATAAGGTAAAGGACAGATGTTTCACGAGTGAGATTTGAAAAAACAGAAAAGCAGATGACGTGGAGACACATATGGAAACCAGTCCAGCTGGCATGAACTGCAGAAACAAAGACTCTTACATTAAGTGATGAAATAAGAGTTTCAGTAATTCAGTGCCAGACCAAGATAGGGAGCAGGCATAGGGAGAGTGAAACAAGCATTTTATTTGAAACAGCTATCACACAATTTGGTTGCAACTTTGGTGAAAGTTTCTTTTTGCATACTAGCAAAAACTGAACAAAGTAAAAAACACCACTAAAAGCTCTTAAAGTAAGTTCCTAGCCTTTTCACTCATATTGTGGAGAAAACAAGAGAGATAAGAGCTTGATCCTCTAATGTAAAGCAATTTATGTTATCTCAATTTCAGTGACAAATTTCTTTTTCTATGTTTAAGGAATTTTTCCCATAAAACATGGTTTTCACTCTGCAACAGAGCACAAGGGCTGTAAGCACATATACGTGACTGAAGTATTTTGATTCCTAAAGTTTTAAATTGTCTACTGGAAAAAAAAAGACTAAATACAAAAACAACATGCTTATTTAGTGCTGGCATATTGTCAGACAGAATATTTTTTAAGAGACTAGTCAGTTTTTCAGAAGACAAATTATTATGGACATCTATTGGGTAACACTTTTAAAGAAGGATAATGAGAAGTCCATCTCTTCCAGATCCTGACTAGAATTTGACTCACAAGGCCCTTGGTCCCATGGATGTCCAAACCAGCTTATGTAAATGAATTACTTTTACCACATTCTCCAGAAAATAGAGGTTCATTATCATCAGCTTTCCTGCACAGCACAAGAGATGACCTGTGTTTGCAAGTCTTCAGTGAAACGATTTTTCAAGTGGCTTACTTGAAAGATACATACAATGTTTCTGTGGCTAGCAGATATAAAGCCTTTAGGAGCACGTCAGACATACTAGATTAAAGAGCAATAACATCTCCTCCAGTAAAAATCATAAGAAAAAAAAAGCAGAAATCTCTTGTCAGTGTACTACATTTAATAACCCCAGCATTGTGCCAAGGTAGCTTTGTTCCTGGTGTTGGATGGATACTTTACCCCGAGTCAGCACTATGTGATTTAACAACTCTTCATCACCATTTTATGTTGTAGTAGTGCTTCCTATCAGCTGGTGAAAGCAGCAAGCTAAATGTGTATGTCTGTGTCCCACATCGTTCTAACAACACAACAGCAAAACAACTACTAAAATCAAGTGCCACAGAGAAACCGAGAGGTAAATTGCTTTAAAATTAAATAATTTCTGTAAGTTCTAATTGATTTTATACTTTCTGAAGGCTGTATTTTACTTTGCATATTGCATCCTTCATTACTGGGAGCCCGCTTCTTTGGCTGCTGTGTGCATAAAACATTACAAAAATGCTAAGAAAGCCAGTGACATGCTTCAAATCAGATACTGAACATATTTCTTCTACTTCCACTAACCTCAGAATCCATTCCTTGCATTTCATTCTTTTCCATTTGAAACTGCACAAAGTCATCAATAACATGAAACAGTTCAGGAGAGACAGCTTTGAAGTACTTGTGGTAGTCATACTTTACAGCTAATGATGCAAAAATGGTATTATTGACTAGAGCAGATCGTAGGTCAGTAAGAACTCCTGGAGAGTGTTGCCGTGGGTCTTCATAAAGGTGCTTGGTTATGAGGTAGTCCAAAATTGCATCTCCCAGGAATTCTAAGCGCTGGTAACAATCTTAAAGCATTGGAAATAAAAGAATGTACAACACCACAATTAAGTTTAACACACACATTCTTTCCAGGCTTTCTGGATAAGAAGTTTGGTACACTGCCATGTAAATTCCACAAACTAACCAATGCTCAGAGAAGACAATCTTGCTTTTTAAAAGAAGTATCCTTGGGTTTAAAGAGGTTGCTAATGAATTACTAAAAAAAAGAAATCAGGAAAAACGGGAGCTATATCTAGTAATAAAGCCAATATCGAACAAAATGTTCATTTGCCAGGCTAGAAAAACAGCTGTGTTTGTAATTAATTAATACTTTTACTCAAGATCTTAACGTGCTGAGAAACATCAAAAAGTTAAGATTCTGCCAGCAGGCTGATCTGAAAACTGTAGCAATTAAAACTAAAAAAAAACCTAAAAAAAAAAAAAAAGATAAAAGTAAAAACAATACAAAAATCAATGTATTCAGAGCAGGGAAACACAAAATCTGAGGTTTTTGTCTGATTTGCCACATGTTAAGACACCTTTAACAAAGATCCTATTTAAAATATGTCTTTTAAACTGGAAATTAAAATTGTCAAGCCTTTGCTTTTTTGACAATTCACAGGGGCCGTGGGAACACAGAGCTAAGAACATCTATTTTTAGAATACAAACAAAAGCAAAAACTCTCCTGAATGCAAACAGGGGTAGGTAGGCTGAGAAGGAAGAAGACAAACTACTACAGAAGGTACCATGAGAGTGGAATGACTAGCACTAAGTTGCTTTTATAGCAGCTGAACCTAAGACACTGCCAGATCTCAACTGCTAGCTACTCCTTAAAGAGAAAAAGTTACAGGTAACAGCTGTTCGCAGTTGTCTCAAAAAGAAATGAAATCAGAAGTTTTCCTACAGTTCCAACAATGTAATTTCAACCAGATACTATGCCTGAAGGTTTCTGATAGTGTATACAGATAATAATGTATGTATAAAAATAAAGGAATCATCTACCTTCAATATGTTTTGTGAAATATTTGTAAAAAGTAAATACATATGTGGGTAATATTAGCTACAATGAAAAACCAAAGGAGTGCTTCTGTGTTCTGTCAGAACTGTTTCTCAATGCAGTAGCATTTCAGAATTACTTATTTCTTTAGTGAAAGCAGAGCTTTCTCACTCCTTGGAATAAGGGACCAATTCACTATGGGGAAAAATTCAGACTGCTGACTGCAAAGAAATTTGCCAATCACTACAGATAGGGTTGGAATTTTACCATGGTTTGCTTCTGATTGCATATTATTGTAGGAAAATATGCAAAGTTTTAGAATGAACAAATATTACATTAATTAGTATAAGCAAGAGCAATTGAAGATATCAAAGAAACACAAATTTCTACTGCTATAAAATCTTTTATGAGATCATGTACAGAAACATTAAACATTAATCTGAAACTAATATTTAGTCTGATTTAGTAAATTACTTCATTCTGACTTTAAATATTTGCTCAATAAAATACCTAGACTTAAATTAAGACTTTGAATTCAAAGCTTCAAAGGGAAGTCTCCCCATTCTGCAATCCTGTAGATTATTCAGCTAATAAAAACTGTAGTCTACAGTTCATCCTCAGAAGTACAAAGTGTAACATTCTTGGGATTCAATTACAGAACACATTTGCTAAATATATTTGCAAAATACGACTGCTATTTCCTGAAGTACATGGCAATTTTCCAAAGTTCTACAAAAACTTATTTCCATTAAATGAGGATCTAATGTCAGTCATGCACAGCTGGTGATAGAACATTTATCACTGATGTTGTTCCTCAAAATTTGGTGAGGCCTCAGTAAATATATTCTATCTGTATGAAGTCCAAATATGAATAAACACTGAGATACAAATTGATCAAGTATCCCCCTCTAGACAGCAATCAAAATGCTATTTTTTAAGATATTGTATTCCAAGAGTATTCTAACATGCAATGTCTAAAAAAAAAAAAGTCTATATATATATGGGAACACAATATACTACTTTTCTTGCTTTTGCAATATGGGGAAAAAACTACAGAACCTTTTGAAAACAACTTACCAGTAATGGTATTATAATGGTAGGAGGCATGAGTAAATGCCTGAAGAAGATAAGCCTTGTTCTTAAAACTGTAATTTATTTTCTTCTCAAAGTTTTCAAAACCAGAAATAAGGTGATTTAGGGTTTTTTCAGCATCTGGGTGATCAAACATACACCTTGGTGGAATCTTCAAACAGCCATACTCCAGGTCTTTACACAGAGAAGGCTCTGAATTAGCTACAGAAGAAGAAACAGAATTTGGTGAAAGATTTTTCTGCTCACTGTTACAGTTCTCTCTGGCAGCACACAAAGTGCCTTCCCAATCAGTCTTTTTAATTACAGGGAGCACCTTCAGCCCCAATGAACACAGGAAAAGCTGAGCAGCTCTTTCACCACAGCTGGTCAGATAGCAGCCCAACAGGGCTTCCACACAGTCTGCAATGCTCTTGTCAGCAATACACTGCTCCGTGTGCAAGTCATAGGAGATCGACTGTTTTCCTGCATCAACACCACAGTTTTCTTCTGATGGATTCCAGAAGCCCACTACAAAATCATCCTCTTCAACAGCCTTGCTAGGATCCAGATAGCACATAGCATCCCAAGAGCTATAGTCAAAATCATCAAACTCTGATGAACACTGAACATTACCCATGGATGACTTTTTGGGTGCTTTCCATTCATAGTTTGAATCAGTGGTTGAAAAGTGTGAGAGTGAAATTTTCTTCACAAAAGCCCCCGATCCCATTAACATATTATCAATGAATTTGATATGCTCCTGATCATACTCCAGAAAATCATCTTCAAAGTCTGTTTCTTCCTTGGGCAACCTCCACATTAGGTCTTCATTCTCTTCATCATCATTATAATCATCAAGTTTACCATTAGCCAACATGTTGTCCTTTGTCTATGAAAGAACACAAAAAAATGGTGCTGAAGAGGGAAATGAGACACTTTTACTTCAGAAAGATCAGTAAAGCAGGATTTGAGAAGTGTCTGCTAATAGTAAGACTGATTTTTTTAATGTTCCTAAATAATTACATTGTCTGATCAGAGGCACAATACAACCACAATTTACACTAATGTTCCAAGACTAGAATAATTGTCCTGGAATATAAACTCTCTTTTACTAACCTACAATAGCATGTGCTCTACTCATAACCCATGCTGCATTTCATAGGAACCTGTGCTTGTACTTGAATGTGATGCACACACAATGAACTTTATATCCACTGAACACTATATACTTGCACACCAAATAAACGACAGAAAATTCTAAATTAACATATTTTAGAGAAGTGTAAGAAAGTTCTGGGTGCATCCTTCTCTCTAGCTGCTAAGTAAGACTATTACAAATGTTGAATGAATGCAATTTTGAAGATTCTTTCTACACCTTTCTACATGGAAAACTCATTTCATAGATGGGGGGGGTTTCAGTCTTTTTTATTTACAAGCTATTCCTCTAGCCCTAACTAATAAAAGAGAAGGCAAAACTGTCATCAGTTTTCTAATACTTACATACACATCCACAACAGTAAAATTAATGATGTCTCATGTCTTTTCCCTGCTCATATTGAACAAATTGGTATGGACTGACGTAAATTACAAAGTGAACACAAATATTCCCAAATTATATAATGCTTTACAATTTGCCATGGCTCCTATCCAGGAAAGCACTTAAACATATTAGCTAAATGCACTAGTAGTAGTCTTCCTAACATCAAAAGGACTCTTAACAGGCTCTACACAGCAACACTGATGTCAGCGGGAATTCTGCCACTGAATTTGATAGGAGCAAGATCAGATTTAAAGCACTTTCCTGGACTGGGTCCTGAAAGCCAACAACATTCAGAATCAAGTGAAATAGCCTTTATCTGCCCTGAACCTGTGTATGTCATATTGTAGGGTTCAGTCATTAAATCTTGCAAATCTGTGAACCAGATGCTTCCATGGGGGACGCTTCCCTTTGGGCAAAATGCACACCTATCCAGAGGTGGAGATGGGTGGCAGCCATAAGGGGCACTAGGCAGCACTTAAAACTGCCTAAGGATCAAACAGATCTCAGTGTTCCTCATCGGGATGGACCAGGCTTAGTCATGTTTGGTAACTGAGAGGAGAGGAAAAAAAAAGTGGCTATAGAAGTTCTTAGTTTAGACATTCTGCTGAAAGAATTTCTGCTGCTGTAATTACTCATCTCACACACAGAAGGGACTTCTGTAACTTAAATTGATCAGAAAGAGATATCAAAACTGGATTTAAGGCAGCTATTTTGTATACCTGGAGTAATATAATACTTAAAATAAGATTAATTTAATCAGTCTCAACAAGGGCAAGTACCGCTTTTTTTTCCTGATATACATCACCTGTCACATTTATGACTGAAATAAAAAAACTCTCTGAATGAGGCATATCTATATGAATGCTCCAGAACAGATTTTGGCATCTGTTTTTACAAAGATGTAACAAAATATAAATTTTTACTGTAATTTCATTCACAAGTTCCTTAAAAAATTTAAGTAGCAGGACAGCTACATTAACTATTCTAACATTGTCTGTACATCACTTCTTGTACATTAGAAAAAGACTTTAAGGGATAAGGATGAGTAGTGGCTAAAGAAGACAGCCATTCTGCTAATTGACTTTTTGTCATTAGAATTTAAAAAATTAATCAATGATGAACCCCAGAAGAAATAATTTTTCATAAACAATACCTGACTAATTTTCAGGAAGTTATTGCCAATTAAAAGGTGAAAAAAATACACATTAAATGCTTTTTTTCATGCTCTTTTGAAAATCAGCCATTTGATAAAATGAACAAAGAAAGATTCTTCCTTTAATAAAGCTTGATAAATACTAACATTTGACTACAATCTTTTAGCAATAATTTGTCGTAATGAGATCTCTATTTTCAGTTATAGACCATCAGCCCATGGATGGAGAATGAAATTTACTTTCAAGAAAACAAAATATCTACTTGGCACAACTTCCCCACTATTTAATTGCATTACTCTCAGCATTTTGGTCTGAAACCATGTGTTTTATTTACAAATAAACAGTGACTATCACACAGGAAGAGGCCAATGAAAAGTTGTGGAAAACTGAAACATTTTAAAAACCAATAACTAGCTCCAGTCCCAAATATACTATCTCATTTGCCAGAAAGGTATACCAGGAAGTCTCTTTGAAATGAAATCTTGGCACAATACAGAACCACAATAATCAGGTTGTTTTATTCTGCAATAAACATTTATTTGCACAGTACATCCACCTAACAGTCCTCTCATGTGCCCTCTGGTGGTTCTACAGTCTGAGTGTGGTCTTCAGAACGGGAAAAAATAAAGATGTCCCTCCACCTCCTTCCCCTGACCTCCAAAGCAGTCTGAAACCCCTCAAGGTCATGTTACTGACTGCTATGAGCGCTGGTATTTCTGAACATGCCCTTCTACTCCCAGCATATCAGAAAACAGTGTGAGCTTTTCCTCACTAAGATACGTCATTGTGAAGCATTTGGTGGTAAGACTGAGGGTGTCAGACAGCGAGAGAGCCTAAGCCAGCACTGTATTTTACATGAGGAGCAGCTCTCAGTCATACCCATGGTGTAGCTACCAGCCATCAATATCAAATATTTTCTCAAGCCAATTCTGCTCTTCAATCTGCCTCAGCACTATGAAAAACATCAACTCTTTTTCATATATTCTATAAAGGCAAACTCTTATTTATTACAAAGGAGACAGTGTTCTGCCTGAACATATTACAGCTAAAGCACTGATGATAATACCATTTAAAACTTCCAACAGAAACTTCGGAAAAACTCCTGGGAGCAGGCTAACTATCAGCAGAGAAGCTTTTCTTCTTTGCTTCTTTATTAATATCTACACTCATTACTGGATGATGTGCAATAAATTTCCTTACTTCAGGTTCTGGTTAGAATCAGTTTTTTTCTCATTTTCTTACAGAGAAGTTTTAGAAAGAAAAGAAATACATGGATCTACCATTTTTTTCTGAAAACAGCAAAATAACTGGGGGTGGTGGGATGAGGTAGGGATGAAAGAATACAGACACACAAATAACTACTTGTCAACACAGTTAAATAAATTCATACCATTTCATCTTTCTCCCACTTGTCAGTGTTGCTCTTGTCCTGATTTACTATGTAACCAGGAGGAAGCCAATTGACTGGGGGATCAAAAATCGACACCACCATGGGACTTGGCAGTCCTTTCTTTTTTCCAAGGCGATACAAGTTACAGTTGCTGACCTTTAAGAAGAACATTCTGATAAACCTCTGGACATACATTTACACAAATAGGCTAAAATGAAAAAGGAGTAAAAAATGTTATGTGTCAAGCTGGATCTTGTACTATTATGCATTTTCTCCAGTTCTCAAAAGGGAGTTCAGCTTTTGTAATACAGTAGAACCAACTCAAAGCAAGATACACCTCTTCCCTTTTTTTGAGGCCAAGCCTCTTAGAGGTGACTGTTCCAGTTAAAGAAAT
Source organism: Lanius collurio (assembly GCA_020086605.1). Classification (NCBI taxonomy): domain Eukaryota; kingdom Metazoa; phylum Chordata; class Aves; order Passeriformes; family Laniidae; genus Lanius; species Lanius collurio. The sequence goes on along the minus strand of JACBWW010000004.1, from coordinate 9,697,750 downwards.
CTAATATATTCTCCTCGCAAAACAAACTGATTGCTACTTTTAAAATAATAGTAAATAGAACCTGTACAAGTGTCATTTATTACCAGTATAAATAATCATCATTCAGACTACATTTGGAATGAAAAGTTCTTATTTACAGGTAGACTGACCTAAACCTTGGCAGTAGACAGTGTTAAAACAGTTCCGTGTAACACTTATTAAGTCATAATCCAGATGGTATTTTGGCAGCCTCTAAAATCATTTAAGTATTTTAAAAGGAAAAGAAAAAGCATTCTCAGATACAAATATATTTCCTCTTATTTTTTAACTATCAACTACTGATCTTTTCTTCTCCTTTTAAATGCATTTTGTGTGTTTTAAAGTCTTGAAATTTGAACTTGAATATTCAATCACTTCTTTTATTTGAAGAGTGCGACTTATTTAGCCCTCCTTATTTTCCAAGACTAAACTATACAATCATTTCATTTTCAGAGTGATGCATTTTTATTAGAGGTAGATAATGAATACCTTGGCACTTAATTGAAGTTATCACATCATGTGGAAGAAAAAAACAAAACAAACAAAAGTTTTCATATGACTGATTATTCTAGTAGCAGCAGAACTGAAGACTCTGCTCCCTACTACTTACATTTACTCTAAAATACTTTCACAAGTTTTGTTGCAACAGTTCTGTAAGATTTTTTTGTTGTTTCATTTTTAAGTAAGATGCTAAAAATTGCAAGGGAAGTATCTTCTTGAGGAAACAAAGGAAAGGTCAAGTAAAGGTGCAACCTAAGGCTCTGTGCTGCTAACTCCAGCTGTCCTTTATTCAAGCATTCCTGTTAAAGACCTTCTACTCAATACAGCTCTAGAGTTCATGCACCAAATGTTCTCACTAACCCAGAACTTTTAGCTATATTCAATCCTGTTGTTTCTTAGGTTCACAATCAGCTGGTCAAATTGAACTGCAGAAAACAGGTTTTTTTAATCACAGTTATGGCAACATTAAGCCCACATTATTTTTATTACTAATATGCATGATACTCAAACTATAATGAACAAAGCTGTGGAATTAAATCAACCGGTTTTCATTCAACCTTCCAGCAAAAATTTCATATATATGGCTTGTTACAGCATGCTTTTTACACAGTATGACTAGATTGTTACTACTCACTTTTTTGCTTCTCATGTATGATAGGCGTCCCTCGTGAGCATCAGGGTAAGTGCAAAACAAATATGTAGTGATGGCATGCTTTAAAAATGAATCACCAAGCATTTCTAGCCGCTCCAGGTTAAACCCATCACTAGCATTTGAAAGAGTCAAAGCTTGAAGAATGAGACCAGGATTAGGACCGAGAGTTTTTGAGGAGTACCCACGGCATGGGCTCTTTTCAGAATCTGCTCTGTCTTTTGAAAGATTAATAGCTTTTGAAGAACTGGTGGTCACTGCCATCTTGGGGCATCCATCTGAGGTAGATCTGTTAGCATTTCCATCAAGGTATTTATTACTCGGTAGAGTACATTCATTGCTGGGCTTGGGCTGGTTCTCACTGTTGTATAAATTCTGAATGGGATATGAGGTAGTTGGTTGTACAGGTATTTCCTGCCTGCAGTAATTCAGCTGATTTCCTTGGCAAAAGTCTCTGTTAACTAAATCACAATTGCCATTGGCAAGATTTTTATTACAGGAAACACCATTAATTGCTGCAAGTTCTACCGAGACATCAATTTGGAGTTTACTGGGTGACTCATTGAGCAATGTTCTGTAACTCACAGACATTTGGTCATGGTTTTCTGCAGAAGAGGTTCTATTAGCACCTTGATGTGCAGCATTTTCAGGGACTACAATTGTGCTGTGCTTACAGTAATTTTCATTCTCTACTACAGAGGAGTTAGGAAGAGAGATGAAGGACTTGCTGTCAATAGACTTCTTCCATCCAAAGTCCAAGTTAGGGTATCTGTAAAGATACACATGAGGTTTGTTACCAAAAAATATTAGCACAGAACAAGAAGACTGTACATGCACATACACGTTTAAAAAGAGCCACAGCTTTCTGAAAAGTACAGTGACTGCAACATTTAAGTTCACCATTCACAATCAAGTATTTTTAAACTATGTTTCCCTGACAAGTAACCTGAGTTAAACAAGAGTTACCAGTTTTATAATTGATGCAGTAATAGTTAAGTCAAGATATCATATTGAAAAGTACTTATTGAAAAAATACATGCCTGAAATCTGCAGGAAGTGATTTAACCCCTACACCAGCATCAGTGGCTGTTTGAGCTCTTAGTTCCTCTGCTGTCAAAAGGCAGTGCAGGCGGTAAAGTATGCTGGGGAGGCAAACTGCTTTTCTCCACAATGATGCTGGAATAGGATGTATAGCACAGAGCTCAGGAACCAGTATCTGGGAGAGGAGGGGGGAAGAAAAGAATTCTCCTTGTAAAAGCAGCCACCAGATCACTATGAACAGAGTTCAGTTGAACTAGATGCTTCTGTTTTACCTGTTTATTCTGCAAACTTTCCCACTTTGCTTTCCTCTTCTCAGCACTGCTTAGTGGAAGTGCTTTTCCCTTCTGATTCAAATGGCGAGGAGTCAAAAGATTAAGTCTAAAAACCATGTGAAAATACTGTGATGTAAGTACATAATTAATGAATAGAACTTGCTACCCTAAACTTTCTAAAGTTTCTTACTATTCAACTTCAATGCACTGTGAAGTGAACAGCACCATTACCTATAGGAAAAAATGGATTCAATTTATAGTTCTTGTTACACTAAGCACCTCTCAAGAAAAAAAAACAGTAATTATTTTTGGAAGACACAAGCCCTCAGCTTTAACCCATATTTTAAGGAAAAGAAAAGGCACTTTACTGTCAAACTACAAATCAGACACAAATATGACTGTTGTTACCTTGAAGATGTGTGGTCCACATCCAGCAGCGGCTGGTTAAGATTGGTAAGGTCAAGATTATACTTTGTTTTATAATATTCTGCAAAAGTTTCATATTCAGGGGAAGGGAATTTACTGAGTGGAGTAAGATCAGTGTATACATCAGCTACGTAGAATCGATGAGGCTGATCAAAATTTCGATATCTAAAAAATAAAATAATATTTTGGTATTACAGTAAAGTTTTTGTTAAGTTCTTCATGTTCTAACAAGGTCAGGAGACAAACAGTTAAATAGTGCCCTTGAGATTTTTAGTTTATGAGCTTTTTTTTTGTTGTAGAAATCATTTAACTAGCTAACTCAAATGCTGAATGAGAAACGTGCTTTAAGACAAAGATTAATAAAGTCAATCTACAGTCTGTGAAATTCTCTCTACAAGATTAACATTTAAATTAAATGGAGGATTTAGGTCTTCAGTAGATAATACAAAATTAAGCTCTGTACAACAGTAGTGATACAAATGACGATTTCTTAATTCAAAAACGAACAATTAAGTTTGATAATTTGGCTTTTGAGCATCCAGTCTCCTATGTGGTATTCTACATCAGCAGAAATTGAGTTCCTCTGTATACAAAGACTGTACTACCTCGTGTCTAGACTGGCATTTTAACCAAGTCATCCTCCAGATCAAGTTAAAATACAAAACCTCAAATATACAGCAAGATAAATTCACAAGCCTTTCACGGACAGTGACGTTCTTGTATTACAGGCAGAATATTAAAATTAAAACCAGACTGCTACAACATCTTTATTGTGGCTACCGAGGCTCATTGGAAACTATGGTGATAAACATGCCCAGAAGATAATGATAATGATAAAAAAATCATTAAATCAATATTCAACAATTAGATTTGCATATTATTTCATACTTTGATCTGCGGCATCATTTTAAGTTTCTACTGAAATATCTAAAGAGAAACCCTAAAAAAGTAGTATCTCTAAACAAAATTTACACACAACTAATGAGACTTTTCAGCTTCTTTCAAAAAAAAAAAGTCTGAGGCCAAAAAACAAAGTTTCAACTTGCATTTATTCTCTCTATATATTCAGCAAGTACCATTGTTTACAACATACTAACTATAACACAAGCCAGTTACTCTGCAGGGAATAGTTAAGCCTCCACAAAGCCCAACAGTTCTTGAGAACTTTCACATATCCAGTACCTAAAATGCATACTGCTCAATATAAAGATTCTGTTAAATGGTCTTCCCATCTACCAACATGATACCTTCCTTTAAAGGCCTTTGGTGTGCATAAGCAGTAACCAGAGAACAGGACTCCTTTGCAATCTTCCAAACTAAAACTGGTTTTAGTAGGCCACTTCTTGATGAAGTTGCAGTGTTTAATCAGAATACTATGTAAGTTTTCTGGTGAGCTCTGCTATTCCTTATAAAAAGGTAATGAATCTTGGGATACCTAGAAACTTACATCCTACTAATGTAAGATTAACTATTGATTAAAAAAATCTTTATTTGAAACACAACCAGATACCTTCAGACTAACAGCATACAGTTCTTAAAAAGCAATTCTGCTGCAGATACTAACATGTCCTTATTAAAAGTCTGTATAAATACAATAGGTACATACCTAAACTACGTAGAGTACTCACCGTGGAATGATAACTGCATCCTGGTAATCTTCTAACTTGAAAATAAAAGGCATTTCTTTTGTATACTGTGTACTGGGAATGCCTGTACGTGCCTCAGATTTCTCAATGTCTTCCATAAACTTAAAGTCAATGTCCAAAGTGCTGGAGTCATCAACTTAAAAAGGAAAATGCATAACTCAGTTTTCTAGGCTGAACTTTTCTGAAAAGTTGTAAATTACAAAAGTTTTGTTCTTACCAACATTAAGAGGTAGAACACAATAGGCTGAATCAGCTTCTGTAGGTTTGAACTCTAGTGCAGGTTTCTCAAGACGAAGAATATGTGAAAAAATGTACTGGTGGAGTCGTGTTATCAGCTCAAGCATTTGCAGAGACAGAGTAAAACCAGATTTCTTAAGCTCAATGGATATTGTAACCTCTCCAGAGCGAGTATACACAGGAAAGTGAGGAATCTAAACAAGAACAAAACCAAAAGAAATCACAAGAGAAAATCCAAAGTGGGATTCCTCTACACAGTACTGGCTGTTTAGTTCAGATACTGAGGTAATGCTTGCCTGGTCCTACAGTAAATTGGACCAAAAAGGACAAGAATTTTGAACTGTGATGACATTCAATTACAAATGAGACTCTGAAAGTTTAAGAATGACTGATTTGGCTTTTTTTATCGTTCTCCTTTTGTTTTACAGCTCTCGTCTTTATAAAAGCTAAGTAGAAAAGGAAGTGTTTTCTCTTATGAAGGAAGAAATGTGAAAACCAGCAATATTCCTGAAATGTTTTCTTACATGGAAAACAGAAAATACAATTTGAAAAAATCTTCCTCGCCTGAGTCGCACCAACAGAAAATGCCTATTAAAAATTTTCTTAGGCAAAAGGTGCCAATTTCAATTAACATGGCCTACTTTTCCTGCTGCTGCTGCAGACTAGGAATTTTGAGGGGACTTGTTACCATAGCTTTTGTATAGATAAGGTAGTGCAATGGAGGCCACCTCTGTAGTTGCTATGTCCACTCCTATCATACTTCATACAAAGAAGAGGGACATCTTGAATTTGCCAGTGCAAAATACTACATTTCTAAACCAAAAGTCTGGCAAAACCAGAATAGATTGTTCCATCTCTGAAGATAGAAAATGAAGTGGTGACTTGACTGGATGGATAGCATTGCTTATTTTCTGAAGGTTTCTTGATGTGAGTATCATTTATAGTCATTTCCAACTGTTCAGTCTGGGGGTGGGGAGTAAGTGGACAGTAACAGGTTGTAAGGCATGCAGAATAGGAAAGGAAATAGATTCCTTACTTGAGGTATAGGTTTGGCTGTCAATATGCCAAAACATCTTGTTGTATCCTCAGGAGGATATAGCTTTCGTCTCCTGAAGTTGAGCTCGTCAGGTAGAGGAGTCGTTAATACCATTCCTATTACATACAAGTAACAGGGCTGATCAGGTTTGGGATAACTATCCCTCAAACACTCTGGAATCTGAAAAAAAATCAAACAAAAAAATACATTAACATGATAAACATCAGCAAAATTCACCTAATTACTATTATTTGAACAAGTCCTCTTATGCTTATTCAAGTTGTGTTTTCCTTATCAAGCAAAACTATTTGGCCAGTAGCTTGGCATGAGATTTCCTTCATCCTCAGCAGGTGAGCTGGGGGATGAAGGGTGGCTTTTCACAAGAAGACTTACCAAAAATTCTAAAGTACACTTACTAATAGCCTGCCCTATTGGTCCACATAAAGTTCCTGTAACTTTTCCAGTAGATTCTAGAGCTCAAATGTCTGCCCTCAACATTGAAGATGGCTCTTCACACAGAATCATTCCCTCAAATAAAGGCTTATTTGTGGTGGGTGCTTTTGGATATGCCCAGCTTCAAAAGATTGCTAAGGTAAGGTGCTGGTTGCTGGGGAAGGAGAAAGCAATTGAAACTCTAATAGTTTTGGGACACTTCCCTACAAATTTATTAGGACTGGACTTCCTGAAGGGAAAGTCGTGGACTGATGAAGAAGGTGGGAAAGAAACTCACCATCTATGCCTACTAGCTGCTGCCCCAAATCTTCCTCCCTCCCTTCTAATCAATATCAAGCTTTATCCCTTACCCTTGGGAGCAAATACAGATCATCCCAGTTACTGATGACTTGAAAAACAAAGGGGTAGTAATTCCAGCACATTCTCCCTATAACACTCCAGGCGTGGCCAGTTCGCCAACCAAATGGCAACTGGAGACTGACTGTGGACTACCGAGGCCTTAATGCAAACATAGAAGCCCCAAGTGTGGCAGTCCTAAACACAGCTGAACTGACAGCCACCATAAAAGAACATGCACACAAAATTATGGCTACCACTGGTATCAAAGATGTGTTTTTCATGGTTCCCCTACAAGAATCAGACTAGAAACATGTATTTTTTGTATCTACATGGGAAGGACAGCAGTATACTTGTACCTGCCTCCCACAAGGATTCAAATACCTACCCATAATGGCACACCATGCTTTGGCACAAGAACCATCACTTATTCCTCCTACACCAGGTGGTATATAAATAGTATATAAATATACAAAAGTATATGAATACATTGACAATATACTGGTGGCAAGAGATGAAAACAAACCAGTTCAAATGACACAAAAGGGCATTACTGAACATCTAAAACCTCAGTAATTGCAAGACCTCAGTATATTTTTCTATGGAAAAGAGTGAAATTAAATTTGACCTCCCTTCACAATGAGGCCTTACAATTCTTCGTTTTTGAAGCCAACACCCATTAGTCACTAGGCCTTATAAATCCTACTGATCCTCTACAAACTAGGGATTTGCCATTCCAGGACTGTCCATACATTAATGGCAGGAAGGGCTAGATGATCGCCCTTGGCCCACTGGATTTTACACCCGAAGCTTTAAGGGACTTGTGTATTTGTTGGGGACATGCCTCTATAAGGCTGGAAAAGTCAAGATGAGCACTGTAATACTACCAGATCATGCCTTAATAGCTGATGTGGCATTCTCATTACCATTTCCCAATTCAAGGTATCCCATTAGATACTAAGCCAAAAATCCCTGTTCTGATTTTAGAGGGAAAACCAATTGTAAAAACACCAAGTATTTAGCTCCCTGAGGAATGGTCTGGGGCTGATCCAAGGGGAAATTTTATCTACACCTGTAATTGCAACAGCATGCTGGACTAAGGTGTGGAGTCAGAATCCCTTCCCTTTGCCCCAAACAGATCTCCAGTTTTACTAAAATGTCCTAAACACACCAAGAACCATAGCATCCCCATCCCTGAAGCAACACAAAGACCGGAATGGCAAATTAGGGGGATTAAAGTTCCAAATTATTATACCACCAGACACACAGTATCACTGATGCTCAAAAACGTCTTCACCCTTTATGTTACTTTAAAAAGGCATCAGTTTGTACTTGAAAGTATCACTTGGCAATTGAATTTATTGAGTAATTGGACACAACATGCATTTGGAGAACTTAACATACAAGCCCAGCGGGCTTGCAAAATAACTTTACAAAACAGGTCAGCCCTAGACATGTTATTGTTGAAATGAAAAGGAGTATGCAGAACCCTGAATTTATCTGAAACTGAGTTATGCATTACAATCTGTAATGCTTCATTCTCCATTGAGGAAGCATGAACCAAGATTAAAGAAATAAGTCATCAAGCTGGAGAACTATTTCAATCTATGCAAACATGAAACTGGTTTGATGGATGAGAATCTAGGTCATGGGTTACCACCCTCCTAAAATCTTTAGAGCTTACAGGATGGGGAAAATGGTTAGCACAAATTAAGAGTTGCAATTGTCACTGGATCTGTATTTTTAATTGTTGGCATTAGTCTGGTTAAGTGCATGATAACACACTTATTCATGTCATGTTCCCCTTCTGTTCACTATACTTCTATTACCACCACAAGAGAAGAACACTACACCCATGTTCCTCAAGGCAATGTAGAACCATGGGGTGGAATGCTGTGAACGAGTAAAAAGTAAGCAATGTTTTTTCCATTGCCTCTTCGAAGATCAAGGTTCAAAAATTCAAGTTTTAAATTGCCTCTAACAAAAGCTTTAGAAACTGCTTTGTTTTAGAAAATGAGGCACCCTGTTTGAAAATTATTAAAATAGCTTGTAGTTGATACATCTAGCAAGCAAGCAGCAGACTTTTGATACATAATGAGAACCAGCCAATGAGTTTTATGAGGTGGAGATGTTGTTGCCACTCTCAAAACCCTCTATAAGCAAGTGTCCAACCTGCCACAGGTGCAGCCAAATCTACATAGTGTTAGATTCTATGCTGTCCTGTGAGGCTGCTCGTGCCCCCCATTTCCCCGCTGCGGGTCCTGCTGCCATGGCTCTGCTCCCTCACTGGCAAGCTTGACTCTTCTGGGCAGGATTTTACTGGAGAAAGACACATTGCACCCGATGCAGATCTCCCCCAGTGCACTCTAAGCCAGCACTGGACCCATGGTCATGGTAGCCTCTTTTCTGTGCTTCTCATAATTAGTCTGGGCAGTTTACTACTTTCCAATTTTCTCTCTTTTAGTCTTCTTTTATAAAATACATAGTTGTATTATTGCTTTGGATCACACTATTTAACCTCATTCGTGTTTTAATCTTGCGTTTGGGTATGCTTAGAACCTTCCTTTCTGCAGTAGTGGATGGAGGGAAAACATGCCTCTCCTCACTTTAAGCAGATCAAAACTAGCTTTGATGCAAATTTCTGCATTTATCCAGTAAGTCTGGAGCACATGTTATGTTCAAACTCTTTGGAACTTAAAAGCAGAACAGAAAAAAAAAAAAAAGGTAAAAAGGAAAATGTGCGTACTCAGAAAAAAAAAGCTCGACTGAACTTACAGCTTTGTTAACACTGATTCTTTTTCCAGCAGAACTGTTTAAAAGTATCAAAAATGTTTTTATACACTTGGGACAAACACAGAAACAAAATTCAATACACTGCCCCTTTGCCCAGGCACTAGACTATATGAGTTTTCTCATTACAATTCTAGCTTGCAGATGTGAATATTAACAACAGCTACAAGCACTTTTAATTCTGTTGCTCACATTTGTCAGACGTTAAGAGACCATGCTTTATGTTTGGTAGAAGTTCATTACTTTGCAGGTCTCAAAAATGATCCTCCTGTTTATCTAAAACTAAATTGCAATATATGTAGTCCTGGATTTTAAAGTTACACTGTAGTAAAACTATGGCCTTGGCTTAATGGAAAATTACTCATAAATTTAATAACTACATTAAACCCAAGAGGATCTTGCAGACCTTAAACATTTGCCAAAGCTTCTTTTCCAGATGTGAAAAGTTTGGACAAAGGCAAGGGAAAGTATTCTTAGATTCCCTATTAAAAGAAAAAAATAACTGAGAAAGAATGATGCATCACTTGACAAATCAACTCCTCTGAATGAGATACCATAATCTTGCATTTTACAAATCACCCCTTTCCAACAATCATTAGTGAGGTAAGAGGACAGAGAAAAGCACTTGTAACAAGAAAAAGTGTGCAAAGATGCAAACTGTGCATCTTTGTGAAATGCAAAGATTATCAGATTCTGGATGAGTTACCTGTCCTATTCAAAGGCCCTTAGAACGTGTAACAACTGCAGAGGAAAAAGAAAAGTTCCAGAGCAGTTGCAAAATACTCTGACAAAGCTTCTTTGCTGTTTTCTCTTAAAGTATTTGCAATTCCCACACAAATACCATTTAAGAAGTCAAATTTTACAAGCTGGTGGGGTTGAAACCTGTTGTAGCAGACTGCGAATACATTGCTTAACACAGAGCTATAGTTTCTTGTGTGATTCTTTTCATAGATCAAGTATAATATTAAATATTTAGAACGACTTTAAAAGTAAAAAAATATTAAAAGTACACTTACTTGATACTGTAAGGTTTAAACCAAGAATTATGAAATTCTGCGTTCAACCAGTAAACTTGCCAAACCAAACATCCAAAAAACCACCCCAAACGTATTTCTGTGTTTAGCCTGAGGTACACCCTTCAGTTCAGTCATTTGTCAAGAAGTCAACAGGGTAAAGACTTTACAGATTATTAATGCAGGACTATTTTCCTCAGTTATCTTCATACTAGGCAAATCCAGCCAACAAGCCCTACAGAAAGTCTAAGTTCTCTGAGCTTACAGGCATGCTTCTGAAGCATGTGGTACCATTAACTCAAGTAGCACTGCAGGCTTCCACAGAATTAGAAGAGCAAAGTTATTTCCACTGTAAACACAAGACTTCTAAAAAATTCTTATCTGATAAGATTAAGAGCTAGCAATTCTGTCTTATCAGTACATAAAGCATTAGGTCAGAGATGTAGACAGCAGTAAGTGATACTAACAGCTTTAGGATAGCACTGTCTTCGTTTTGTAGAGCCTGGCCTTCCTGGAACACTGGTTTCTTCCTCATCATGTAAATCAAGTTCCTCCTCATATTTAACCGTTTCCTTACCAACTGGCATCAAATGATCATCCAGTTCACCTAAATGAAAAAGTATAAAGAAATAGCATTACAAACAATCAAAACTTGGGTCCTTCATATCCTACACATTGGATGAGGCTCCTTGTGGAAAACACCTCACATGTAAGGTTTTACAATACATGGACTACTGCAAGACTCCAAAAGTGCAATTCTGGGGAATAAGTGATAAAGACTGAATTTTGGGCAAAAATGCTGACTTCTACTAAAAAACCTCTTAAATTTAATTAAAAATTGAATTCTATAATGAAAATATCTAAGAATTCTTTTTGCCCATAAAAAGCAATCTTTGACTGAAACACTTATTTTAAAATCACTCATATGGAGTTACACCAAGGCAGAAGGAATATTTATATTTTTCTATCATTCTAAAAATGCAAATTACTGCTGTTGAATGTGCACTTTCAACACTGAGTTGAGCCACCATCAGGGTGTCATTCTTGGATACATTTGTTGATATTAATTCAGTGTTCAAAAGGTTTAACTCAGAAAAAAAAAAACCCCAGACCTACAATTTTTTTTTTTTGCTTAAAAAATACATAAATACTTCTGTACTTCATCAAAAAAACATAACATGGAATTATCTTTAAAATGCTCCTCAGTGAAGAACATGCTCCATTATACTTACTAGAAACAAGAGCTGAAGTAGTCCTGCAATGTCCTATTGTTGGAACATGACTTATGATACAGTAGAAAAAGGAATAAATTTAGGGTTTTGTATTTTTCTCTATTAAGCATATTCAATGCCAAAATCTTTGTCTCTTGTACTAATGTTGCTTTTGCTATTTAATACAAAATATGTTAAATAACAAGATTTCCCTGGAAAATTTAACTTCAGCTTACAAAGTGTAAGCTAAATTAGTGAGCCCGTGACCACATCACAAAACAAGGCAAGCAAAAGAAAGCTGCAATAGATGGCTACAACAGAAGGGCATGTACATCCATACCATATAGAATTTCTCAACTATAAAATACACTTTGACAAAGAGGTTGTTTTTCCAGTTCTTACCGATTTTGTGCAGTTTTTCACAGCAAATAAGAGCTACAGCTCTCTCAGCCAGTCTTGCACAACTCATTGGAGGGCCCTATAAACATTTAAATACCTCGTAAAAACTCTTGGTAATTAGCAAGTTGCTTACTATATATGTTTAATTCAACACAACAAAGCATTTGAGGCAAGGAAAATTCTTGTAAAAAACACACTGATGGCCAGTTTTGTGAAGATATTCAGGCTTGTTTCTCTATGAAAACCAAAATTACAAGAACTCAACAATACTATTAATCAAAACCAATAGAGGACAAGTGCATGAAACAACATACAGGGAAGAATATCTAAATATTTCTGCCTTTGGCATAAACAGTAACTGACAGAAAATGGATTACAACAAAAACAGACAGCAATCTAAAAACAGAGAGTACAACAGAAAAAACTGATTTTCATTAACAACAATGAAACTAATTCTAAAAATGGCACAGACCAATTCTTAGCCCAATCTATTAATGTATTTCCATGCTTTTCTTCCCCAAATACCTACAACAATTGAAGCTCGAAGAGGTGAGTTGATTGGCAGGTAGAGAGTAGAGTAAAATGTATGGTCAGGTAGTTCCCGAGTTTTACACTTAGGAGCCAGGTGTGTAAATGGATCACTTGGTAATCTAGCGCAGTACCTAAGTTGACAAAACATTTTATACATCATCAAAACCTGCAAATTGAAACCTAAACAATTTTCAGTGCAACCTTGCCTTACTGGTATGAATGCTAGAGAAGATGATTTCAGGCATACTGAGCACTGTAAAGGTACACTGCTGACTCATATTCAACTAACTTCTGAGCAGAAGACCACCAAGTCCTTTATTATAAACCTGGTCTCCAGTAAGGTCACTCAAGCTTATAATGATGCATAAGACCATTTCCTGACAGGTCTCAGGGTTCACATTATATCTCCTGAGTTTACTGTTCTCTTATTCCTCCTGTTTATGGTTCACTCTCCTGCCTTTCCTCCCTTGTATTGACTTTCCTCTCTCCCAACTTAGTATTAAATGCAAACATGCTGATGTTAAACCGTGCTAGACCTCCTAACAGTCCATAAGTAATGCCACATGTAACCAGCTGCCATATAGCCATTTACCATCTGTCATTTATCCTTCAGATCCGACTGCTTTTAGAGGTTTTACTTACCACTCCATCAAAATGCTCTGCATATCAAGAATTTAGCTACTACAGTAGTACTTTGGCAATTGCATCTAAATCTTTTCTTCAGTAAATGACGTTCCCTGCTTTTCATAGAGTCAACCACTTCATGATACTGGAGATAAACAGCCCTCAGTAAAATGTGGCTGGTTTCTGCCAGCCCCTTTTCTTTATGGGCCTAAGAACTGCCACCATGAGGACTTGGTCCATAGGATTCCATATGACTATAGTTAAATTGACTGGTCCACAGCTCCCTGGATCTTCTTCCTTGTCTTTTTTTTCTTCCTATCACTGAGAACCTCCTCTAATTGCCATCACTTCACAGAGTTGATATTTGATAGTTCCCTTGGAAGCATACCATCCTGTCTTGTGGACTTTAATTACTGCGGTTTTGTTTTTAAAGATGACAACAGATTGCTATTACAAACATGAATGCTAGAACTGGAAGATTTAACTACAGTTTTAACAGCTCTTTATTTATTTTTAAAACTAGATTGACAAGAGCAAAAATGCAAACCTACTACATATTTTGAAGCTGAATGTTTTCAGGGAAGCTTTTAATTAAACAAGAATCAACATAACTACAGTTATTATCAGAGCTAGGACCTCTGGTAGGATAAACACAAAGCAAGCAAATAATCCCTTCAAACCTTTGTGACCACTTTCTCTAGGAGAGAAGAATCTACCACAATGCCTATGAGGAAACGTGTAAAATGCCCCAGCCCATGCTTCCATTTTGTAAGACTGACTAAGAAATTTTTTATTCAAGTCCATGAAATAAGAAGTGAATATGCCTCTTACCTGTTGATGTGTCCAATAGCAGTGTTAATCGTAACCCTTGGACTGTTCTCATCTGGCCTCAATACATAGGGTGGAAAGACATCGTCATCATCAACAATGGGTTCAGTTTCAGTTTCACTGGCATCAACAGATTTGGAGCACTTGTTTCGCAGGATCTTAACATTTCAAGAACAGAACGTGATGAGAGATTTTCCCTTAAAACATACTATTATATACTTAAAAAAAACCAGGCCCATTCCTTTGACCTCATACCTTCTCAATTGCTTTGTATGTCTTAAGATCTTCTTCAAAACTTTTGATTTTGTCTGTATCTGCTAACATAATGTAGTTGGAGATTGGTGCTCTAGCTCTTCCTTTTGACTGCACATAGGAACGGTACTCCGTGGGCAAATCAAAACGCACCACCAGGTTGCATTTTGGTATGTCAACACCCTCTTCTACAATACTAGTAGCAATAAGTAGGTTGGTCTCATGTGCTCGAAATTTTCTAAGAACCTGCAGAAGTAATGAAGACAAATTTGATATATTAGTCCAAGATCTGTTTCCATCATGGGATTCAACATAGTGCAGTAAAACCAAGATGAGTGGCTCAGACACCCCCAAAACATGTCCAGACATGAAAATACAAAACTATTACAAAGAATCTTTTCAGAAACATAACAAGACTATTTATCAGGACCAGCAGATTTCTAGAAATAAAATCTGATATATGGAATCACATGTGTCTAAGAAGCTACTATAACTCCTAGAAATGGAGAGGATCCCCCCTATTTACTTACAAGTTTTCAGTTGTGGCATTATAGAAAAAAAAAATGCTGCTTTCAGGACACCATCTTTTCCCAAACATTTCTGAGGTTGAAGCATCCTCAGGGGGTAGACCACATTCTAGAGCTGGCACTTCTGGTATTTATACTATATATAAGACAATACTAAGGAAAGGTGTGGTATCAGGAGCACAACCCAGACAGGATGAGCTTTAAACGATGTAAAATCAGGTGGGTTTTTTTTAATATTTATAACATTCAATGATTAACCAAATTCCCATTTAGAAAAGATAAATATTAAAATCAGCTTGACTACTGAAAAAATCAGTAAGCCTGACATTCTTTACAGTATTATTATATTACCACTAACACAATGCAGAAAAATTAGATAATGATCTGACAAGATATAAACATGATTTTACATTAAGTTTTAATTTCTATTTGTGTAATGTACCATAGCAATGTCTCCAAACATGCTTTTATTGTTTTACAAACAACATCTGAATCTCCAATAAGTATGCATATATGTTAAAACAAAGCTGTTCCCTGAACTTCCAATGGCTGTGTCCCAGACTCTGCCTGTTGGTTTGTTTTGTTTTCAAAGACACACACACAAAAGTTTCTGAAGGTACTGCCAGTTTATATTTTTTTTCTTGAAGTTACCTCTTCCTGTTTTCTAAATTCTACTTCCATCTGCTTGTTACGAGGCTGGTTCTTGCCAATGCCATGTCCAGTTATAAAATTGCTACTGATGTAAGCCAGTTCTGGATCTTGCTTGCCAGCTTCTTTTATCAACCTAAAAATATCACACGTGCTTTAGAAGTTACATAACCAACAAAATGGAAGAAAATCTTTTGCTTGTATGACCTATATGAAAAGGAAAAGTGGAACCATGACAATTAAGTCATGCTAACACATAAATTGACTGCAGTCTTCTTGAAAACCTCTGTAAGGTTACCACAAGACAGACTGCATACAGAAACACAAGGAGTGCTCATGCATCACACACATTTCAGACCTATCGTGGTAAAACTAGATATTTTGAAAACAATCTATTACTCTAAGGCTCTCTGTTGTTAAAACACCCTGCTCAAAATTACTTTGTTAATCTCTTCTTCTTTAAGCTATAGCTGATGCTTCGTCAACAAAAGTGTATTTCTTCAGTATAAAATGTTAACTTTTAGGTTAAAATGTAAGATTGTAATTCTACTTAGTATTAGAATATACATTCTGTTCAATTATACTGGTGACAAAATATTGACCTGCTCTCAAGAGTGATACTCAGCCTACCCAGTGAGATGTTCACTACTTGTGAAATTAACCCAAACAGAGAACAAAATACAATTCTTTAAAAGGAATACTCAACAGGAATGTGAGGAGCATTCATGCTCTCACTTTATTTCCACTCAGTTTATTCTCTATGTTACAGAAGAAGAAAATGTTGGCTTCTGCAGTGTCCTGATTTCACAGATAAGGCAGAAGATTGCTCACCTATATAATGCACTAAATCTAAGAATGGGGCATGTATGGATTTAAAACCACAATCACAGTGTGCAATCAAAGCAGGTATGCTGGAGCATCAGTAGTCAGTTTTCAGGATGAACAGAATTTGGAACTTCTCAACTGTAGGCTTTTGAGCAGCAGAGCCAATGGAAACCAAGGAATTATATACAACAAATAATCCCTTGCATGTGTCACTACAGACATCCCAGCACTACTCTGCTCAAAGTATATCCATCATGTCCACTACCAGGTGCTCCTCCTCACAGCCAAAGAACAGCCTGCCTCTCTACACCTCCAGCAGTAACTCCAACCTTTCCCAAAAAAAAACCTCTAGCACTTCTGCCTCTCATGTAAGTAGATGGGTGCTGTGCCAGTCCCCAGCTACAAGCCTACCCTCTGCCCAGAAAGCTGCTGTCAAACCAGATGGGAAATGGCAAAGTTCTCCCTGCTCCTTCTAACCTCAGAAAACTACTGAAGTCTTGCCCCCTTTCCTAGTTGCTGTTTTAAACAAAATTTATGGGAACATAAAACAAATTGAAGGCTTTCCTCCTTTGCAATCTGTTAAAACTGGAATGAACAGGGAGATAGGCAAGAGGACAGAAGAGGCAAACAGCTTGCCATGCTTAGCGAAATAGAGTAGAAGGATCCTCCTGTGCTGAAATGCAAATGTGGTTTATTAGTTCATGGCCAAATGGAGTTACATTTCTGTATGCAGTCTAGCCTCTTGAGACAGACACTAAGAAAGTATGGGTTAATAACTGGACAGAAATATTTTTTTAATATTTCTTTTTCAACATGGCATTTCTGTGAGGTCATACAGATTGAATACCTACTAAACATCTCAAACACTTTTACTTTACTTCACTGGTATACAAATAGACAATTAAAAGCATCTGAATAAACACTTCATTGCAAATCTTCATCAAGTTCCTGAGAAACATTCACTACTTCAGTCTTGGGACTGAAAAAAGGTACTTGTGGTAGGTAACAGGTGGTGTTTTTCAAATAGATACAGCAACTTCTGCTTTCCCTTCTCTTAAGGGAGAGGCACTGCAATGCAAATGGAAAGACACTGGGCTTTAGAAAATCTCTTCTATTCTGAAAAAGAGCTTATAGGCACCAGAACTCAACTGTATACACCAAATTAAACAGTGAGTGAGCCTCTCCATTACTAAGTGTAATAATAATTAAAAACCTATAAAGTAGAACTCATGCCATGAATTTTGCCCTTCTTCAGTCATCCTGGATTTCATAAAATGGTATTCCAAATACTACCATAATAAATATATTTTAAGAAAAACTATACTTCTGTTCTAACTCAATTCCATTTAATGATCCATACTGGATCACTGGAAGCTCAAATAGCTGTGATATACTAATTTAATCACTCATGACTCTCCCATTCGGGAGAAAGTCTTTCCCCTATATATAGCCTAAGTATAGCTATCATCAGCAGAGGTCCTTTAACTAAATCCACTCTGCTAAAGAGGGCCTACAATGAGCTTCTCCACTAAAAGCTTCCAGTCTAAACTCCAACAGCTCAAGTCTGATGGTCAATACAATATCAGGTATTCTGAAATCAGGTGCTACACCAGGTAAAGGAGCATTTTGAGAGACTGGCAGCAGCTAGCTTTCAGAAGGAGATCAAAAGTTACATACAGTTTTATATTTTGCCACCAATAACCTCTGCTCAAGGTGCCTAAAGTTCAAAGATGGCAGAATTTGATCACTTATTTCATCTAGAGACAGTATTCTGTCAGGTTCAATAGCAGTTACGACATTGTGTAGTGCATAAATCACAGAATACAAGAATATACAGTGGAAAACCAGTATGATTTAAATCACATTCATAATGGAACAGAAGAAAAAAGTTTTCAGAATTCTGTTCATTCCCTGCAGGGTAATGAAATACTCATTTCAGCTCAGCAAAAGACTGTTAATGTTATTTCTTCAAGACTTATTAACAGAATATGTTCATTTTGCTGAACAGCTTGGTTTGCCTCATATCACAGATTTATGTGAACATATTTAAAATGCAAAAAAGGAAAAGAGAAAAGACAGAAGTTGAAAAAAACCACAGAGGCAAGTATGCAGATCAAAGGATATGTTATGCACTTATTGACTCAAGCAAAAAATGTACCAACAGAGGGGTCAGATTTAGAGGTATCCAGACTGCAATGAACACCTTGCACAGGATGTTTGCTACACTATCAGAGAAACCTATCAAAAAACCAAAATCAGGATAGGTGAATCAATCAAGTCATTCACAGTTTGTGGCAAACAGCTTTTAACAATTAAGTGTTATACATAACTGGCATGTATCACATTCAAGAATACGAACTGATAAGAAACTATAATATTGCCAGCTGGCAAACACTCCCAGGTTCATATTTTTCTTAATGGAGACTTTCTAAGAAAGCACTTAGTGTTTGACTAAATAGGTGCTTTATAAACATCAACTGTGAAAGTAGTACTGGTAAATCTTGAGAGATATTTGTGCTAGAGTAAATTTGATTTTCTCTAGACTTGGATCATATAATATTGTGATTTAGTAGGGTAATGGTGAGATTTCTGGAAGTATTGCACTCAGTAGGCTACAGAAGTTTCCAACATCCATTGCAAATATAAATCTAAAGACAGATTAAAACAAATCAGTATATGCTTATTTTATAGGATTAGTATAGTATTTCACATTTTGCTTTCTAAAGGAATCAAATTAAAAACTCAGGTCTGAAACAAGTCCTCCAGTACAACTTTCAAAGACATATGCTCTTTCCTTATGCTTTAGAAATATTCCATATCACCTCCTAAACTTTATAAACAGAGTTCTAAAAATACAATGCAATCCCCTATATTCATGATATTAACATCTTGGCAGCTGAATCTGCCCTTTTTTCTTCAGAATATATTTTTTTTTTAAATAAAAAGCTTTACCTATTTAGAACAACAGCTGTGTATCTTCTTTCCACAAAAATAATTCCACATAAAATATTAGTAAAGGGAGATGGGAAATTAGTCTCTGGCTTCTCTTTCTCCTCAATTTCTTCATCCTCATCATCATCTTCAGAATCACTCCAAGATACGTAATTATCCTGATTCCTATTGTTATACCATTCAACACTTTCAAACTGCTGCCGTTCATATGGTTTGTATTTGCGCAAGATTTCAAGCAGCTTTATTACTTTTGGGGTCACAAATTTCAGGTCAAGTGAGGCAGGCGAGAAGTGCTCTTCACAGAGTGCATGTATTTTCCTTAGGAAAGTGTCTGTAAACAATAAAAATTTCCTGTGCAGCTCCTCTTGTTCATGTTTGATATACTTCTGCAGCTCTCTCACCATCATCCCAGCTACCTTATCTGCACACCACGGTCCCAGAACAACCAACACAGCTCGACAGTCTGACAATATCTACAACAAATGAATTCAAGTATCAGTTCAAAGAGTACATTCATGAACTATTCATTTAAGACCAGGGGCTTTTTTCTCTTACAGCACAGTCTTTGTGAGGATTATGACAATTTTTCTATTTAAAAAAAAATGCAGAAGTCTGCTCTTATTTAGATGACCTTGGGAAATTTGGTGTTTCTAATGCAGCAAGTTCCCCCCCTCCCCCTTAAATTACTACCAATCAACTTCAAACTGTGCATTTCTGAATCGCAAAAATACCCCAAGCTTAATCAAAATTTTACTATTTTGTAGAACTGTAATTTTAAATTTATACTAAGAAGAAGAATACTTTTTGAAGCAGCTAGATAAACAAAGCAAAATTTTTTCATCTTTATTACATAACATAGAACTAATAGAATAAACACTTCACTGGGAATTTTTACTTTATTTACTACTGACAGCTGGCAAGGTTTAAAAAGTACATAACCAGAAAGTTGCATGGTGGCCTTAAGGTAGCCCTAGGAAGACTATCCTTTTAAAGGAAAAACAGAACACAGTGGTTTGTATGTGTGGGTGGAATACTAAAAAGAGAGAACTATATCCTATTCAGAGAAAACAGAATAGGCATTAGACTAAGTACCATCATAATCTTATCTGAAGAGAAATTGTTTCCTCCTGAAGAGTGAAGTTGTCAGATAATAAACTAGCAATTCAGAAATGGGGTACACTGGTAAAAGGACTTATCATTTGGATGCCCTATATTGCACCAAAAGAACTACAACTAAACTGTAACAGTCAGGATGCTGCTTTTCAGCTGCTGCTTTAATTTCTCTTCCTTCTTCCCTTCTGTGAGGAAATAAAGAACAGGCTATCATACTCTTAATGCTATCCTCTGTGAAGTTTATTAGCTCTAACACTTAAGGGCAAAATTATCTAGACTAATTGTAACTGCATACAGAGACTTGCTCCTCTACATTGCCAAGACATAAAGCACCTCAGTCTGAAACTCATTTGTTTTCTTAATTTGGGTGCCTCCATCTTCTTGGAGATGCTTTAGATGCATAGCAGTTAATCCACTATTCTGGATTCTGCAAGTCATGAAGATTACCTCCAATCAGCATTCCTTACGTATTTTAGCCTATTATGGTTTAAGTTTAGCACATAAGTAACCAGGACTTCCAATTCCTATGCACTGTGATAGGCTGCCTTATGTACCGTCTTTCCCTCTGGCACAAACAGTATTTTATGGACAGTGTCAGAGTTCTCAGTTTCTAAGAATGCTAAAGGAAACCAAAATATTTTGAGCTGAAGAAAGAAATACATTCTCCAAATTTCTCATAGACTATTACAGGAACAGTCACAGTAGTGACTCACTACTGAGTTCTTGTTCAAAGACTTACATCTACATAGTTCAAAGACTTGCAACTACATTAGGAGGCAATTCCAAACCAGGAAGCTCAAGCAGGGTTAAAAAGGTGCCTTGACTCCCTGTGTGAGAGGTCCCTGCTAAACACTGCACACCTTCTGGGCCAAAACCCAGGGGAAAACACAGAGAAAGCTTGAGATTGAAATTCTATTCCAAGAAGGTGTGGCACTAGTCCAATACTGTTCTAAGATAAACTGCAGACACTGTACATCTCTGGCTGGAATTTTTGCCTAAATTCTTCCTTTATCAAGTTTTAATACAACTGGGTACAGTCCAAATTCTTCCTGAAGCATTATTTCCTCTTCTGTACTGAATTATTCAAAGGTCATAGGGGATTGTGAAAATGTCAAATTCTTGACTTCAGAGATAAGGACCTACAACATCAGGGTGCAGAATTGTTTTAGTGCTTTAATCAAATTTGAATCTCAAACCAAATGAAATTCTAATCAATGCCTGCCATTGAAGCCCCACTCATTTATGAAAACAATTGTGCATAAAACACAAAAATCAGAAGTCTTTTTGCTTCAGATAATCAAGGATGGCTAGCTTGGGAAGTTTCAGTTATGTAACATACCTGACAAAGAAAAACAGTAACAAGATTTCTGTTCCCCAAGTTTCTCACATTTTTTTATATCCTTACCTGCTTAGAAATTAAGGTAGAATCTCTTTCTTTTGAATGTACAGATATGTTGCAGTCATTTAGAAAAGCCAGTGCTTCATCCAATTCCTTTAATAATCTTCCATACAACCCACTTTTGTCAGTATATGGTCCACAGTCTACAACAATCTCACATGGCTGAGAAGTGTATCTTAATGAGGGAAAAGATCAAGTTAAAGACAGCTTCTGAAAGCCAGGGCTATTTCAGCTCAATGTTATACAGCAAACACAACAGCAACATGATGTGTTTTCAAGAACATTTCTTTCCCCTCCATGAATTAATAATTATTAAAAGTTATACAGTTAAACACTGTAGAAAAACCTCCACCACCCCAAACACTGAACTACTTCATTCTAGATACTGTTCTAATATACTCCTAAAAAGGAGGTTAATATTGCTATCTTCATTTTAAAAATTGGAAAATTTAAGCAAATTCAATTTACTTCACCAACATTTTCCCTTGTTTTTCCATAGTGCACTCTCTTGATACACAAAAGAAAATCAATCCACACAATGTAAATTTATGTCTATACATCCATTTACATAAGTAAAATAATTACTATTCTTAAATGGCAGTGAGAAATTCTTAAAAGCAAATGGTTCAGATGAGTTCAAAAAAAACCATTAAAAACATTTACACACAGACAAAACACCTGTTCCATAACATGAAAATAACACCTTTAACTTTTTCTGAAACTCAACAGTACAGTAGAGGTGGCAGAAGAAAACATTCTAGGTGGCAATCATTTCACCCTAACTGTCCCCTACAACAAGTCATTGCATTATCACCACCTTTAGTTTAACAACATTAATCTAGATTCTGCAACTCACTTGCTCTGCTATTTAAATATTTACTGCCTCCTCTGATCTCGCTCTATCTTTCATTAGCCTTTAAGACCCAGGCTATGCATTTGGGGGAAAAAAAGCAAAAGCAACTTCTCTGGCACTAAGAACATATTGTACTGTGGATGTTGCAACATCTTCCTAGTGACATTAGGGCATCCACTGGACATGAGATAGTTACACTATATTGTAACTACAACAAAACAGTTACTACAACAAAAGAGATCATTTTTAAAAGTTCAGGAATATTTTGTGAAATGTCAGTTTTTTAGCTTGGTGGTGCATTGAGGGGTTTTTTGGTTGTTTTGGGTTGGGTTTGTTTGTTTGAGGATCTGTTTTGTTGTGTCTTTTTTGTTTTGTTTTTTTAACTACAGAAAATCTCTCCATACCAAGGCCAATCAGACTTTGTACTCTCTGACTTGGTACTCATAAGCCATTAAACATTCCATCTCTGCCTAAATGGAACAGCAGCATCATATACACACAAACTTTTCTAAAATTTAGAAGATGAAATATTACTACTGGTTTATTCCTCTATCCAAAAAGGAAATGCAAGCATCGATTTACCAACAATCATTATAAAACACACCTGTCTAAGACCACCAAATCAGTTGCAGTTTCAGCATTGCTCTTTAAAATTTTCTCCAGTTTCTGGATCTTCTCCTCTAACTCAGCAGGATCACATTTCCCATTTAAAATGGAAGCTGTTAATCCCAAAATTCGAGGACATGATGGATAATCTTCACAGATCTGTGAAATCAAATTAAATTAAATTATTTACAAAAGGTATTCTGTTAATCTACCTTCAAACTTATGATGCTTAGGCTGGAAACTTATTTCAATAGCAAGTGTGGCAAAAGGAACCAAACACTGAATTAGTATTTTCTGTTCTACTGACAGGAAGCTAAATAGCCATCATATTTAAAGGCAAATATTTGCAACATGGAAAAACAGAAACAGTTAGCATTAAACAGAATATCTTTGCCACACCTACAATACATGCCATAATACTTCCACACGATATAAAAAGACACGTGCACTTGAGAAGAGATTTGCAAAGATATTTATTATGCAGCTCTCACTTATAAGCTAAATAAGACATGGAGCCAATAATATTCTAGAAAGAGTCCTAAACACACTTTTAGAAATTAGCAATTTTAAAAATAATGAAATTCCCCTAATTCAATAAATTTAGCTTGTCTGTTAATGACAGATTTTTCTTTAATCCCCACTGTAAAATACAGTAAATATATTATTTTTCTACCTCATAGTATCACTGATGTCTTAACTCAATCCAGTAATTTCAGAGTCCCAGGAACATGCTAACATTGGTTCCACTAATACTTTTTCTTGGTCGTAAAAGTTGCCTTAAATGGTTCCCAATTCTCCAGCCCTCCCACCGAGTTCTCCTTCTCAGCCAAGCACATTAAACATTCACACAATAAATGCACCTTCATAATTTCACGGTATGGATGATCCTCGATGGCGAGATGGCACTCATCAAACACCAGAAGATTAATATTTGACAGGGATAAATACTCATTTCTCAAAACAGTCAAAGCAACATGACATGTCATAACCAGAACCTAGGTTGAAAGGAAAGAAACAAATGTCTGTACAAGAGAAGTACAAGCTGTCTGAGGACAAGGTGAAAGAGGAAAAGCCTTCAGCACATCTTGTGAGACAGCATTAGCAAATATCAAAATATCAACCCCTATGCATCTACCTACACCATGTAAGGACAAAAGAGAATAAAACATTCTCTGCTGGAGAAAGTTATCTATCTGAAGGGGTGTGTGTATATATATATATATATATATTTGTATGTGTCTGTATATCTCCAGTCACATGCCTAGCTAAAAAATGAATACAACAATCTCAACACCAATCAGACCACACAGAACAAGTATCATTAAATCCTAATAAGTTAAGTTAGTGTCCTTATGTGCCCCAGCATCATGTCTCCAGCAAGAAAGATAGTTCTTCATAAGCTCTTAAATATTTGCAGCTATAACATAAGCAGGATGTTATCAGAATTCTTTTTAAAGAAAAACTTATTTCTTGTATGCCAGCACATAAAAACGAAGCTTGCTGATAAAATTATGTACTATTTTTACACTCACTTTGAACTTCACCAAGTACAGTAACATTTTCTCCTGCCGGAGTTCCTCAGATGTGCTCCATAGACCATTACTAATCAGTAGAAAGAAAACCCCAAACCCCTAACATTTAATAAGATTTCAACAGCATTTAAAGTATAGTATGCACACTTAGAATTTCTTCTGTAATCAACATCATGTACAACAAGTCAGGGGGGACTTAGAGGATGGCTTTTCAAAAACAATCTGACAACGTCTATATATATTTTTATATATATATATATATATTTGCCTCAAAATTAACATATAAAAATTACCAATATGCTGGATTTCTTTTTAAAAAAGACTGAATGCATAATTAGAAGAAATCACTTCTGATCCAACCTCTCTGTCTGTATGCTTTTAGTTTTTACTTAATACATTACCTGATGCTTAGAGAATTCCTGACTCCACTTCTCTTTTGTCCATGATTCAGTTATCTCTAAACTTGAATACTCTCCCACTTTAAGGTCTGAATGTGTCCTGACAGCTGACACTTGTTGAGCAACTTGATTTGCTTAAGAAAAAAAAAAATCTCATTACATAAAGGTCTTCTCATACTTTAATTTATGTATGTCATATGACCTAGCACCACATTTTATAACATTATCTTTAGCTCAGACTAACGTTAAACCATGCGTACATGGCAACTATCTTTACGCAAAACCACATCAAGAAAACAGATTGGTAACTAAATTGCACTTCAGATTCAATGCCTTAACTTGAAACTAGAAAACAGAACATGTTATATACATAAACAGGTTACATTAAACACATGATGAAACAACAGATGAACAGCATTGCACCCTTGTTGTTGAAGAGTTTACGCAGAAGTTTCTCCCAACTTTGCTTTCAGAGAACTACTGCTACAGAATATTCCAAGGAAATATTAGCAGTGTGTTTAGGAAAATTTCCTCTTACCTGAGTTGACCAAGAACACAGTTCTTTTTCCATTTTTGTTGAAATCTCCCCTGATCTGATAGGACAGCTCTTTAGTGAGTAGTACTGCAATAAAAGTCTTCCCTGAGCCAGTGTTTAAGCAGACTATTGTATTATGATCCAAAGCTGCTTCAAGCAGTTCAACCTAGGTTTAAAAAAATAATAAAGGCCTTATTTGCAGCAATGCAGTGAAAAAGCTGACAAAAAAAATAACAAAAGTGATAAATAAACTATAGACAAGTCAATAGTATCACTGGAGATCTTTCCAGTGCCATATAATTAACACATCTTTTTCATAACAATGTATTCTTGCAATCTCTCAAAAATATCAACACACAATATATAGTCCAGCTTTAAAATCTAAAACCCTTCGGTACCACAGTTTGTTCTCAGGTAGCTTTCTAAATAATGTCTTTTTAACAGATCATTCTGTTGCTAGATACATTGTGAAAAGAAAGAAGCTACAGCTTTTACATCTACCTGCACATATCAATTCAGCCAAATAAGCAAGTACCCTAGCTCAAGGTGATCCAAGTTTCTCAGCAATACTAACAAAACACTTCTGGGCACCTCTGCAATACAAAGAGAACTGATATTCTAGAACTCAGAAACAGTTTTCTGTAACAAAGTAAAAATCAGAGTACCCTGATGGGGTTTCTGACTTTAGAGGGCTGCTTTGAGCAGCCTGTGAACCAAAAATCAAAACTAGTATACTATGTGGAAGACAAGTGAGAGGTGGCAGGAGACATGATGTCTGCATACAGTTTATTTGCCCCTTGCAGCATTCTGCAGAGAGTGGCAGGAGAACACTCAGCTTAAAAGCTGTTCTGCTTGTTAGAGCAAACTGAGAAGAGAGAATGGGGGATATAACAAATGTAAACTAAAGAATTAGCTTCCAACAGGTGGAGCTGAGAGAGACACGTCTTGACAGTGTGCATCACTGCAGTTCTCCATCTGCTCTTGTTCTTTTTCCATTAATTAATGGAGTTAATTGTATGTTTTTTGATGTTTCTGCATTAGTACTATCACTAGTACCTGATATTTTCTTGGCGTGTAAATGTTATCATGAATTGCTTCTTGTTGCCATGGTAGTCCAAAAAATGGACCCATTGGGGAGGAAGCAGGGGTCATGAGCTGCAGTCCCGCCATGCTGAGGGATTGCAAAGCAGGGCTTTTCATTCATTCATCCAGTGTTTCTTTCATTGCATTTTTGTTCCAGCACAGCCTACTATGAGAAGAAAAGGAAAAGTATTAGATATTGTTGCAATCTCAAGCAAGAAGAGAAAAATTATATTAAGAAAAGGATATTACTTAATTTTACTTACAGAAATGTTCTTCTTATACTATTTTCAGCAAAAACTGTTAATTTTACATTTACAGGCGCTTCTCCACTTGAAGATATGTACTTATCAAAGTACCCCAGAAATTCTAAAGGAGCTATACTTTACAGGACAATGATCCTTCTAGGCATTTGGTTTTAGACACTTACTTTTTAATATGAAGTTCCATTTATGGTCTGACAGAATGTCATTTTATATCTTTAAAACAAACTTTGAAAAGTAAAGCTGTTTAACCTTTACTGCAGGAAAGAAAAACACTGATTTTCTACAGCATAGGCAAAAGTATCAGATTTTCCATTTTTCCTTCCAACCAAAAAGGCCTTTGACCAGTTAAAGCTCTAAATACCTGTGAACAGGAATTTTATTCTAATAGCTTGGAAAAGAACAGGAACTGCACAAGAACGTCAGTATTTTCAAATCATCAGATTCTGAAAAGATTATATTTTTAAGAACTGTCAGAAGCATTATAAATAATTGCTGATGACTCTGGTACGGACTAATATAGAATGGGATCCTTATCAGGTTAACCACCAATTTCCTCAAAGAGACTGTAATTCATTCAGAACTTCATGATAATTCTGCACTGGAGAACACTTTCCCATTGAGGCTATGAAGTCCTTATCACGGGGTGGGGGTGGGGAATGGGGGGAGTCTGTGTGTGTGTTAAAAACATTTGTTATTTGTCAGGAATGATTAAAATGACTAAACAAAAAAACTTACCAACTTAAACAAACAAACAAACCCCACAACAAAAAAACCTTTAGCCTGGGAAAGTGATTATGGTCCGATGATATAGAAATATACTGCTGAAGTATACAGAAACATACTACATGAAATCTAAGAAATTTTGAGTACTCCTCTATTTAAACTGGATACTTACCCTGTCCAAACCCAAATATTTTCAAAAGGTAGTTTTCCTTAAAATTTCTACAAGCTCTATATTAATTTAGCATCAATATGGGTTGAGAAATGCATAAAAATGATGATGCATTTGTATTTAATCATTCTTTAAAAAGACAGGAGGAAAAGCTAATTGTGATTTCATTGCATTGAAATGTTCCTGCTCTTCTATACAACAGGAAAGCAACAAAACTTGCTTAAGTTTTGCAAATGTGCAGTAAGGAACAAAAAAAAAAAACAAGAGAAAAGCATAATATGCTATCTAAGAGAAAACCAGTAAAAGGTTATCAGAATTAACTGAAGAGGGAGATTAAAAATAAAGCAGTACAAATAAATCATCAAAAATGGGACAGAGGTCCCTTCCAACCCTAGTAATTATGTGATTTCCAGAGGTCCCTTCCAACCCTAGTAATTATGTGATTCTGTAAATTAATAAAAGTATTCATTTAGATTTGTTTCATGGTCTCCAACTAATAACACTGTTGCTCTCTCTTATATATTAATATTTTAAAATTTAATATTATAAGATGGACCATGTCTAGACACTGATATTAAACTAGTATTAAATAATTATAGAAAGCTCTGAAAAAAGAGATGAAACCAATTATCTCACTTTCCATATCAGGTATATATGGTAAAATAAAGAGAAGGCAATATACTGAAGTACATGATCACCTCTCTTACAGAGTTAGAAGTAATTTCACTTTACAGTAAGTGGTCAGACAAAGCTTCATCTCAATTCATTTCAAAGTGGCAGGGGAAGCCCTGAAGGACAGGGTGGTTAAGCTGAAGTAGCATTACACATGCAGTTCCTTTGTAAAGAGTTATTTATCTTTTGTAGACAAATATTCAGTAGTAAATGCTACTTAGTGAACAAGGCCAAATGCAACTTCTTGGGTTCAGGCTCAGCAATAAACCTACTTCCCCCTCCATCAAAAATTTCCTCTTTAATGTAAGTCTGTTGATATCACTGGAATATTGTCTGATGTTTTCATTTGAGCATCACAAAAACTGTCATAGTGAGAAGATTCCAGAAAGCAAAGATGCATTAAAATCTTTAAAAATTCAAAAGGAAGGAATGTGCATTTTCACAGGACATAGTAAAGAACATGTCTGACATTTTGTTTTTTCAGTTGCTTTAGGACAATATACAAACTCATGCAAACCTTCTCATTTACTTTTCACTCCTGTAATGTAAGCTAGCATTTGAGCCTGAGTATTTCAGATTACATAAACAGATTAAAATGGATCAATATTGCTTTATTTAGCTGTAAATAAAGAAAAACATAGTCTACACAAATCATAAAATCATATGACATCATTGTTCATTTCAGTAGCAATACAAAAAAAGACACCTGTAGATTCTTAAATTATTTCTATACATTTTAAAGAATGCATACAAGCACATGCAGGTTTCTAACAATGCACCTACAGTAATTTTATAGTGTGTTCTAATCTGGCACAACTAAAGATGTTTTGGTTCATTTCCTCCTCAGAACTAGTGGCTTCATGGCTGTTTCCCCACTGGGAGTCCAGAGCTTTGGGCCATAGGAGACAGCTGGCAGGAAAGATACAGTCATCACAGAATGGTTTAGGTGTTACACAGCTGCATGTAGCAATCTGATCATCCTTGACATTCTGATCTACTGAGCATTTGCACATCAAATGTACTTGATGTTTACCAGTACTTGACTGATAGAATAAATCAGTCTCATGGCAAGGACAGTAGCATAACAATCTTCCCCAGCCACCAGCAGAAAGCATCAGGAAACTGTGGGCACTTCTAACCTTAGTGAAGCTTTTCTGACAGCTTTTAAT
This sequence comes from Lanius collurio, assembly GCA_020086605.1. Lineage (NCBI taxonomy): Eukaryota > Metazoa > Chordata > Aves > Passeriformes > Laniidae > Lanius > Lanius collurio. Next base: position 9,668,020 of record JACBWW010000004.1, on the reverse strand, counting down.
TGATAGCTTATGAGCAGAAGGGGGAATAAGGGAGAAAAAGTAGGGAAAAGTGTCATCCCCAACACCTCCTTCTCCAAGCTTATAGATAAAGCTCTCCTTTAACATAACGAGCATCTCTTTTTGTATTCCAGTGAGTTAGTAGTAACACCTACAAAAATATCCCTAGAATCAATCATAGAATGGTTTGGGCTGGAACAGACCTTAAAGATTGTATAGTTCAAACCCTCAATAGTGTTTGAAGAACACAAAGGTCTTCTGCCTGATTAAAGGATTTCATTGAAACAGTCTCAATCATGCTTCTCTACTTACATAGAGCAACTGGTGAAAAAACAACTAATGTTTGCTTTGTTTAAAATGAGACTTCACTGCCATAATAATTGCTAGAAAGGACCAGGGAGAAAAAATATTTTCCATAGTAAAAGCTGAAGCTGATTCCTCAATCATTCTTGCACATAAGCCCAGACATTTATAAAACACTTTAGATGAGCAGTGCCTCCTCTTTGTTTACTGCTCCATCTGTGTTGTGTTCCTTTTTCAAATGATAAATACAACTTCAGGAACATATAAAATAGCTATATTGCATTACCAGGAGGAGAATTAAGGAGAGAAAACCAACCTTATTTTAAAAGGTTGCTAATAAAAAAACAAGTACAGGATCAAGTATTACAAGTAATTAATCTCTTCTGCTATGCACCTAGTAACAGTGATCCCAGTTTAGCTACCCTGCTGTAAGAAGCAAGAGGATTTATGCTTATGTATGGTTCCAGCTTGATCTGGAAAGGATGTGAAACAACATACACTCTAAACTACAACTCTGGTTTCTGTGTACCTTTGTGAAAGACCTGATCTTAAGTACAATCATGTCACTGAGATCAAAAAGCATTCTCAAAAGAAACCCTCGGAAGTGCAAAGGAAGAAGTATATGCACATTTGTAACTTGAAAAGCACACACAACCAAAACAGCATTGTGTGCCCCTGCAATCATACCTGGGTTGAGCTTGCATGGGACACAACACATCTGAAAGAACATACAGGGGGAGGGAATTTAAGCTAAGTCAGGTAAAAAGGAAAAGTTATCCTCCCAAATCAATGTTACTTTCTGCTATACTAAGGTTTCACAGTACTGGTCTTCATTTCTGTAATTTCTTTTGGAAGTATGTAAGATCTAACAAGATCAATGCCAACATTATTATGGGAGTAAGCCAGATAATGAAGTAATTGTATCATTCTAGAGTCTCTATTTCAATAGCAAGGAAAAATATCAAGTTCTTCAATAAAAAAAAAGCAGTACAGGATCATCTATGAATAGAAAGGGAAAGAACACATCTACTTTGAAGAACAGATTTTAAATTGAAAACATTTGAGATGTAAGCACATATGTTCAGAATCTGTGGACAGAAAACTGAACATGAGCTAACTGAAACTAGCTAACAATGAAGCAAAAAAAAAAAAAAAAAGCCAAATTAGTCGTGTTCAGCCAGTGCTGAGTAATAAAAAAACTTGCTAAGATGTTCCATCTTTGTCCATTACATTATTTTGAAAACTGATAGAACAAGAAACTGCAAGAACTTGATGAAGCTGAATTTGGAGCAAGAAACACCTGAAACAAATTCTACCTCCCGTGACTAGACTAGTTATGGAAGCTGGATAAGGCAGCACTGTGCTTGAGCTTATTTGTTCTACTAAAATAATAGTGAAAGTTCCAGTTTCATCACCATCAATCTTGGGAGCTTTAAGAGCAGAATTCACAGCCTGGTGTCCTTATTTTAATGCACATTTATGTGAACAGATAGTGAACTGCAGAGCTAAAATTAACTCCTTATTCATTTAAAGAACTGTTTTTCAGACAAATGTACAACGTGGGAAATGAAGTCAACAACATGCAATAGCAATTTTTTATAGCCTGCAATAATTCTGGAACTGAGGAGTAGGTTTTTCAGTCACATGACTTTATCCAGTTTGAAGCCATCCCTTGGCACACAAAATTTCAAGGTTTACTGCACTAAGGTATACAAGCCAAACCAACCAGAGCATTCACCTGGAATGAGACATCCTGCATCTAGTCCTGCTTGGAGGACAGTTTAAAACATCTATGGACTGGCACCGAGGTACATGGAGAAGAGATCAGCATGCTGGGAGGCAACTTTCAAGTTTTTACTACCATTTGTGAGCACAGTTTGTGTTATATTCACAAGTTAATGAAAACTATAACCATCTCCCATTAACAACAAAAATTTCTTGCTGCCATTTGCAATGTATTTAATTTGCTTTCTATACTGATTTTTAAAATCGTACCTAATATAATCCTTGGGATACAAACATTATTTCTAATGCTTTAGGATTTCATCTTTGTCCAGGAATGTCTAACTTATCCTCCAAAAACACTCTCAGTACCAGCCAAAACAAGCTAGCCTCAAGAGGCAAAAATAATCCACTTACTCTAAAGGAAATAAACCACAATCTATAAAAAAACATTAATAGAACCTTGCTGCTTGAATATTCTCTTACATGAACACTTAAAACTGAGTCTGAATGCAGTTTCTTTATAGCAATTTCTGTGTTCAAGTGCTATATGAAACATTAACTTGCTGAGTGATCTAACACAGAAAATTCTTACTTGGGTAAAGGAGGACCAAATAAAAAGAAAAATGTGAAATATTACAAATATGAAATACAGAGTAGAAAATTAATGCAAATGTTAATATACAAAAAGTAAAATGTCACTGAGAATATTCCATACCAACTTACACAGTCCACATTCAGTGGCAATAATTAGTTTTGCCTCAGTAAAGGGGAATTTGCAAGATTTCTACGTTGTCTGGTTTCTAAATGTCCTTTTAGAAGAAGTGTACGTTTTAAAAGGATTTTACTTTTTCTGTGATAGTTCAAAGGAATACACATCTTCTTCCAGAAAAAAAAGCATATTTGTTAGTATTACTCCCGCAACTTCAGTTCTCTTAAAAGAACTTAAAAATCCCAAATCAAACACTCCCAGTTTTATACGGAAAAAGAAGAGGCCAAAATTTAACCACCAAACAACTGTCAAACAGTATTATTGAGTAAGATGAATCAGAAATCTCTTTTACATTGTGCTCTCTTTAACACAGAACACAGCTTATGAGACATTCTTTCTCTCCCATCTTTCAAAGATCTTTATCACATGCATTGCCTAACAGCAATTTTTACATTTGGTCTTACAATGTTCTTAAATGAAGAAATAAAAAACCTATTTCAGATGTGTTCCCTTTCAAGAAGGGAACACATAGATGCTTACAAAGCTCAAATATAACCATTTCTATAAAGACCATATTCCCTGGTTTCCCTAGAACAATCATCAATATTGATTGTGAATGTTCATTTTAAAGTACAAGAATTTTATTAGTTCTACTTTTCTGATGCAAAACATTGGTCTTTAATAGCCTACCAAGGCATACCAGAACAACAAAGGCTGCTTTCTGTTGTTCAGGAAAAGTTTCATTAAAGCACTTATCAAATGAAAGTTAAATTGATGCTCTGTATTTGGAAGAGCTGATTTTGAAGCACTTCTACAAGCAGTACAGTAGTTAACAGCTGAAATTCCTGGCAGATTCCTCCTAAATGTCTGTAGGAGAGAAATGGAGTACAACATGACACTTAGCAGACTCAGAAAACCCCTCAAGCCCTTCATGTAGTGTTCAGTATGGGGACATGGGGCAAAAGCCTAATAAACACTTTGTGTTGCAATCAATCCAGCTTGATCAACAGAGCCAGCAAGACACTGTTCACACAGGAGCTGTGCTGCTGCACAGAGCAACAGTAGAATGTAAGAAGATTATGCTACTATTTATCAGTGTAACACACACAGGCTGTAGGGCATTTACAAGTAAAACAATGCAACATGAAAACAAAAATCAGTTTTGTAGCACATCTCTAGTGATACCACTGCATGAGGCATTCAGAATAAATGTTCAGAAAGGGTCTGTTTCACCTTTAAGGAATACAGACATGCAGCCAGATTCTGCAACAAACATTCATTTTTTTCAAATGATGTGTATAAGGCCTCTGCAACAACCCTAACTACATAGTTGCTTAATCAGCAGTGTAGAACTGGTGCTATGCAGACTCCTTTCACCTCCTTAACACAGAGGACAAAAGACAAAGCATGAAGTATATGGATCTAAGATGCAAGGCAAGGTGAGCAACAGCAGAACTAAACACATTTCTCTCTTCCCTATGTTATCAACCCACATTTTTCTGCTACGTAGTTTTAATCAGATAGACTCTTTCCCTATTTTTGCTGAACTCGTATTTCAAACTGAAGCATAATTTTGAAACTAAGACCTTAATTTACCTGTCATTTCTTTTCCTTACCATTTATTTTGTATCTCCTATCTGGAACAACATATGAATTCAATTCTAATTCTAACCCCTTGCGTCAACTCTCTCAAAATTTTTTTTTTTAAACTGATCATATTTTACCAACACAACTACATTTGAATACAAAACCCACAAGAAAAACACACACATCCTTTTAGAAAACTGAATAGATTTCTAATCATATTCAGCTTCGTAAGAAATAGCAGGGCATGTGTTTCATGATAAACATCTAAACTTCTATGAATAAAATGAAGTAGCTACTTTCATTTTTCTTTCCAAAGAAATTCACAGTCAATTTCTATAAACTCACACGTGGAAGTTACTTTACTCTATGGTTCTGAAGCAGCTGTAAATATAAAATAGAAGAACACAGTGCAGTGATACATGAAAACCTGCTTCTCCCATACTACAAAGCACAGTCTTACCGTTTTAATTTCCACAGTCTCTGTGTTTTTCCTTCCCGAACTGCATTTTGACATCATGATATCAGCTTATAGATTAATCACATAATTTGCAAGCCTTGGCTCTTAAAAAAAACAAGAACAAAAACCTGTGAACTACAATAGTAAGATTAATTGTGGTAATTCAGTTGCTTATAAACATTTATATGTTTTGAGCCTATACCACAACTTGCTGACAGAAATGAACTACTTAAGTTCAGTCTGAACACATTTTAGTTTAATATTAGAAACTAAAATTTAAAAGACTGATTTAAAAGATAATTTAGTTTAAATGTGCACATACTTCCCTAGTACTATTTTGAGGTTACCATCATTAATTACTGGTTCATGTGAGAAATACAGGAATAGAATATTTGATACAATTTTACCATGGTTCATATAATTGTATTGCTTTCTCCATGCACATGTATTTTCAATTTGAGTTCAACATTAAAAAAATCAGAATTCAATCTTCTTTATACTATTTCAATTCGAAACTGCAAGTAATATAGTCAACTCATGAAGTACAGATCAGATGGCAATTCACCATAAAAGTAAAATTTGAAAAAATTTGAAAAAAAGAGTAATTCATGACAGCGAATTTCTAGCTATATTAGCTGAATATATGTATTACATATGTATAAAAAACTACAACTTAAAGCAAAAATACCATATTCAAGCAGGTCTAGAGTGTTCTTAAAGCTATAAAGTAAAATATTTGCACAATACATACACCTAGAAGTGTGAGTTTTGCCAGACCTGAAAAGAGAGATTGTGAAGTTCAATTTTTTAAAATCAATACTGAAAACTTAAACATAAAATGAATCTTGATGAAAATTTCTCCTCCAATCAATTCCATAAAGTTAACAAAGAGGACACCCCCAAGATTAGTTCAGTATGTTCATTTTTACCTCAAATGCTGATGCTGAGCTTTTCCAGAGTCTCCAAGCCTGTAATTTTGTTTCACCCTAGGTAACCTAAAAGGCAACATAAAGAGAGAGCATTTTAACATGCACTGCCATTAAAATCAACTGTGCCATGTGGCAGTCTGCTTTCTTGCATTTTAATATTTAGCTCTGTAGCAAGAGCACATGGTCTTTCAAAATCTAATTATCATATGCCCCTTTTTGGCTACAGATACAGACAGTCAGTGTCTGAAAGATCAGCCTTAAGTGCTCAGCAGATATTTGCATATTTTGTTTTATCTGCAAAAGTAATTGCTAGCTGAGGCCAACTAGATTTACAGCTTTTCTCCCCTGTGCTCCCTCCACGCATGTTTCACCTAACATAGTAAGGAAATCTAGAAGAAAATTATTATTCAACACATTTAAGAGAGAGATCTGAAAGAATGTATGTTTCCCCAGAAAACAAAGTAAACGGTTATTGTTTAATTTTACAAGAATACAAAAGGAATGCAGCACAGAAAATCTGATGAATACTGCATTCATGTACAAAATAGACCAACAAAAAATTTACACCCTAGGCTACATTTTAAATTTGTGTTTTCAGCATACATAAATACATCTTTTATTTTCAGTACAAAATACAGCAAATTGCTTTTAAGATGTAGTAAGCAGAACTTAGATTTATTACAGTATGTTCCTATTATGTCTAGGTTATTCATTTATTCACTGCCTCTAAACATGAACCAGAATATATATTCCATTGAACCAGAAAATAACCTAACAACAGAAAACTGCTGCATCCACGGCAAAAATATAGAAATATACTCCACTCTCTATATATTTGCAAGAAAAGCTGAAGAGAACAACGCAGCATTTGGATACCCTGGCGTAAAGCAAATGTACAAAAAGAAAGGTTCAACCCTTGTCAGTAAAGCTAATGCCATGTGCGGCTTAATAGAGCAAATTTCCTTTACTGCCTAATCGCAGATGGCAAACACAAAGCACAGAGACCAGTAGGTAAGATCTGGAGGACCAAAAAAGTATGTAATTCTAATTCTCCACCAGCACAACCGCTTCCTTTGGCACATCGAAGTCAGAAGACCGCGGCTTTAATCAATCGATCGGCAGGCAGGAATTACAGTAGGCCCTTTGAACGCCAACCTAAAACCAGACAGGCCACATTCCGAGGATGCAGTCAAGGTCTAGTACAAAACTGCAGCGTATAACAACACATTAGCATCTAAATGGTGCTGGTGCACCCACTCAGACAAAGCCGGGTGCGAGTCTCCTCCGGTGGCCAGCAGCACTCTTTGCTGGCGACGGCCCTCGGACAGCGGCACCGCCCGGGCTGCCCAGCACCGAACATCCCCCATGCTGCAGCCGCAGCCCGCAAAATATTTCCTACCACACTGAAAAAAAAATAAAATCTATATATGTTTTATTATGCTCTATAGTGTCAGAGGATCTTTTAAAAAACAAACAAAAGAGACAAAAAGTAAAAATTAGTGACACCTTAAAAACCTAATTTTTAGGAATTGTCATCTTTTGTCAATGTCTTCTATCAAACAGCAAGGCTCTCCCTTCTTTTAAATGTCACCTTTTAAGAGCTGGACATTCACATATTTTATCAACAGATAGAAGGCAAAAGTTCTAAGATAATCAACCACTTAAAATGTCTAACTCCGAAACATACCACAAACACAATAAACACTCAAAGCACTAACATGAAAAAAAAAAACAAAACAGTTCCTATAAAGACATCAAGAGAAGCATCCAAGAAGTGACACAGCAGGCACTTCTGCAAATCTCCAGCGCTCTAGAAATCTGCAAGCAACCACAAGTTACTTCTGCAAATCTCAACCAAGATCTTCAAGTGTCTTGGCTATTTGCTACTGTAACACTACTAATGCAAAACCCAAGTATCCACCTATATCAGAGAATACAGACTATATCTCAACAGGTTTTATTTTTACTTCATGGGTTTATAATTCAATCCTTGAAAATAATCATTCATATGATACCTAACCTGCTATTAAAAAAGGATGGTCAGAAAATGGTAACTGAAATTTATAGTAAAAGACCTGCTGTCACACTATAAACAACAGGCTGAATCTGAAAGGCTATCAACGTTCTTGCTCTTCAGCATCTTCAATTTGAAATTATACAACTATTCTTTCCAGCTATTAAACCATTACTCAAACTGTTAACAACTTGAAAACGAAGTTATCATGCAGTAAGTTCCATGGACTTACTGCAAGACACTGGAGTCTTAAACTCACAGGAAAGCTGTGATGAAGTGAATTATCTTTATGCAAATATATTGGAATTCCAGCATGAACAAAAGTCCTGCATGCTCTTTAGGGGATAAGGTAAAAACTGACATTATGATTGGGAAGAAAAAGCACATCCGGACTGGCATCCTGTCTCCATCATTACAGCTGGTCACATATGCTGAGGGCAGGGGGGAAGGGGTGAATATAAAACAAGATTTATCCTTCTCTTCCATTTGTTATTCCAGGAACTTGATATTTCAACTGTTTTTCTTTGGTTTATTATGGTACAAACAATAAAGTTATGTGAGAAATCATAGTACAAACTTCCTACTGCCTCAGATTAATTTGAAAGCAATATACTCTTTGACATCCAAGGACCTAAGCCTTCTTCATGGAAGTCAGGAAAAAGAATTACACTCAGGACACACACCTCTCTAAGTATACAAACACTCTGAAACACATTTATTAGTTTAAACAGCGATTAGAATTAAACTATGCCACTTACTTGAGGGGCTTTTTTCTTGCTGCATAGAAAACTGTAGCTCAAAGTGTAGATTCCAATTTATGGGTAACTATATTATCATATCACTATCACAAGTAGGGATAACTGACTACATCTGTGATTTTATTTATCATTTGGTTGTTTACTTGGGTACCAAATTACTTACTTGTGATGATTTAGTTAATTTAAAGGTAATGTTCAAGCCTTTCAGGCACTTAATGTCTTTCTACAGGAAGGCAATTAAGCAGACATTAGAGCAGGGATTTCTCTCTTCCCCAATGTGGGGGCAAGCTGCGAGGCAAGTACAGTTCCAAAGGATTAATTATTCTTGCTCTGGATAAGTAAAAGCAGCAGCTGCCCCCTGAATATAACCCCATGTGGAGACTTCAATCCCATTATTTGCATAAACACAAACCCTTTCTCTGCATGTGGCTAGAAGTCAAGCTCCTCAAAAAACACGGATATTCAACAGTTCACTACAACATCCAAAATTACTAAATGCCCTACACTACAAAAGGTTTTCTCTGAAGTCAGTAATTGTATGATGCAAGGCCAGCAGACATTTGGATTGTAAATCAAGCTCTAAAACTTCTACTAATTCTAAAATGAGAGTTCAAATCTACTGCAATCGGCCACATCAATTTAGGCACCACCCAAGAACCACTTTTCAAATTCTAGCCTTAGTTCCAAAAAAACCCCAACAAAACAAAAAAACAAACCAACCAAACAAAAAGTATTCCTTATTAGTGGTGCATCAAACCAACTCTTCCTGGTGCATCCTTAATATGCATAAATATTGGTTAGCACATTATTTACTCCACATTTTACGCTTTGTTGTTTCAAATGTACTCCCAAAAAAGAAAGACTTCTCACCAGTTACACTACTTGTCTTCACCTGACCTTTCCCTGCAATGAACTGGTGGGCACACCACTGGAATTTTCTTTTATGTGAAGCTCAATGAAGTCAGTATTAAATTCATAAAAATATGTACAAAGAAATACAAAGAAACTTTTTTTCTCCCAAATTCAGAAGACATTCAAAGCTCCTCAGTTGACACAGAATTCAATCTCCAGAGAAAGAATACCATAGGGGAGAAAAAAAAAATCCACAACAAACAAAATCCAAACTTGATTATTTTACTTTTTGAAGGAAAATATGTGAGTAACTTCCAAGATTTCCATAGGCCCACAGGGTTTTCTTTTTTGGTTTGGTTTTTTTACTTCTTTGTTGTTGGGTTTGTTTTTCTTTTGGAACACGTAAGAATATCAAAAGGTGAAGATGTTGCTCAAGTTGAGTCATATCCCTGGAGGTATTTAACAAAATGTGTAGATAGGGTACTTTGGGACACGGTTTTGTTTGGGCTGGGCAGTCTTACATTGATAGCTGGATTTTAGGCATCTTTTCCCTAAATCATATGGAATTCTGCAATTCTATGAAAATGCTCTGTGGCAAACCAACAGTGTTGCAAGGGCTGTCACACAAGATGAAGAGCAGAATGTGCATGATTGTAAGATGATCTGAATTAATTCCAAAGTGGAAAAGATACAACTATTTCCCTCTATGTACATAGATGCACTTAGACTAGAACACCAGCGTTCCTTTACATTCTTTACAGTTTAACTAATATAAGACTTCAGCAGCTCATATCAATTAACAACTTTTATTTTTTAATGCATCAATCTTTATTTTTCAATATTGTCCAATAAAGCAAATATTTGCATGGTGTCTGGGGTTCAAAAGTGGTAAGAAGCAATAAATATTACATTTCACCAGTACAGTGCTTCAAGCCTCATTAGCATTTCCATATCACAGGTTATCCGTAGCACTGTTGACCTTCCAGAACAATTGAAAGAACACTGAAACTGAATTGAAAATATTCAACAATTTACTTGGCAAAAAGGCAGTGATGGAAGAGCTGAAGTCCTTAGCTGAGGTGAAGTGGTAAAAAACTACGAGATTTTTGTGTACTGTCAGTCCTGAACTATCAGTAGGAAAAACTGGAACAGTGCACAAATTTGAGGACTTCTTCTTGTGCTAAGTAACTCTAAAAAGTTTTTATCTTCAATTAAAACTTCTTTTTTAATAGATCCCTTAAATGGAATTCTTATGTTTAGGAGTAAATACAGAATCATGACCAAATCTGAAAAAGAAAAATATTCAAGATCCACAAAATGCAATGGGGACAGCTTCTTTTCCCCAATATGTGGGGTCATAGGTGTCTAAATATTGACTGAGAAGCTTTATATTTTCTTCCCTTCTTTGAAAGCTTTTCACATAATAATCAACCATGAAAGCGGGAACAGGGTCAAACATAAACCAACCTCCCCTGTTAGCAGCGATGTAAGTGGTTCATAAAGGTCCCTTAGCTCCAACACTTGCAAGTTAGCACCACTAAACCTTGCAGGGCAGAGATCCAAACCAGAAACCAGACCCATTCCTGATCCAGCCATCAATCTTCCACAGTAGCAGAACAAATGCATGAAAAAGAATAAATTGAGATAAAATATATATCCTTGAGAGAGCTCTCTGAATCTATATTGATAGGTATCTTTCCCTAATGCCAAGTGTAGATTGCAGTTAAGAATCCTTTCAGTCCAGGGCAGCATTAGTCCATTTTTCACATTATATCACTCGTAATATATACAGAGATGGATAATCTTAACTATGTGGGTTAAAAACAAGTATCCAAGTTGTTACTACTCCTTGAACGATAGCAGAAGCTTCAAAAACTGAAACAAGCTGCTTTGCTACAACCATCATTAAAAAATAGGGGGCGAGGTATGAATGGGGAGAACTTTTTACCCTTCAATTTTCACAATGGAGTGAGAGCTATTCCTGTATATATGCAAAAGCATTCCCAGATATGCAAACAATAGGATTGTTCCAGACATTAAAATAGTTGTGGTTTACTGGATACAGCATTTACTGAATACTCATTTAGTGATTATAGAGGCAAGTTAGAAGGAAAGAGAAATTAAATTATTGTTAAACAATTCCACTTTTTAATGTTATTATCTAAAACTACTGAAGCCTGAGAAATAATGTTTTAAAGGAGTTAAATCCCTGTAAATGGTGCAGCTGAGGGTTTGTGACACTACATTGGGTTCTGCAAGCAATATAACTAAGTTAATATGGTACTAAACCTGTCAATTAACTCTTCTGCTACGCACAACTCAGAACTAATACATTCCTCTATTTGTTTCAATTCCAGGCCCTGTTTGCATAAAAAATTACAGAAATATGTACATGACCCTAATCCACAGCCATCAGTTGAAGAGAGTTCCTTTCTTCTGTAATATTAAAATAAAAAGTCCTGTAATTCAGTCTGTCATGGACTGCACTTTCAGAGCAGAACACACACACACAAGTTTGAGTAGAGACTCTTGTCTAAAAACAACACAGTAGATTTTGCTTTATGAGGGATTATCAGCTCCACAAATCTTGGTTATTAAAAAATAAAAAATACAAAGCAAAAGAAAGAATTCTGTCCTGTTCTTACCATGTTAGTTGTTGTTTGCATCAACATTGCCAAACCACCAATTATTATGCCTGGTATCATCTAATTACAAGAAGTATAGTAGCTTGATTGCAGCAACATTAAGTAGCCAACACCAAGCAACTATGAGCAAAAACTCGGAGGTGTTTTCTTAGTTCAACAGCTCTCAGTTTTCAGAAAAAAACTGCAGCCAAATTCTGTGAGACCAACTGGCAGGTGCATTGGCAAAGCCTGGACTACCTCCCCTTTCTACTGTGCTCAGCTGCTACTTTGGATACATTAAGGCTTACCAAAAGAAAACAGTAACAGCCTGGCAGGTACATTCCAAGTGACTGACAAGGGACAACGGGAATGACAGGAGAATGAGGTGAGCAGTAGAACACAGCTCCATCATTCTGAATGTGCAAGCAAAGCTCGAACTCACAATCTCTTGCAGTCATCACTGTATCATTCCTCCAGTCTGGGCAGCTCTGCACACACTTCATTCTCTCACTTAACAATGAGTACTGCACTGAGAGTACGTTCTTACCCTCATTTATTCTCACAGTACCCTGCAGAGGACCAATGCCAGCAGGTCAGGCTATGTTTCTCCAGAGGTCAATCAAACCCAGACTCTATGAAGACATCCATGAAGCAGCACAGAAGTGAAGGGCAGCTGTAATAAACATACAGTCAGGCTGGATCAGAAGAGGCACAGGGAGCATGGAAGTGACAAAGAACTCGACCTAGTTATGAGAGAATTAAAGGAAAGAAGCAAGTGTCTAGAAGCACACCAAAAAAGATTTGGAAAAACAAAGATATTTCAGATTAAAAAACAAAAAACCCCAAACAAACAAACAAACAAAAAAATCCAAACCTTACTACAAGTCTTTAGATAAATAATTTCATTTATGAACAGGGGAATAATCAAGCATTTTAAAGTAAATTATTCCACCATTAACATGCCAATACAGTAAGTCAAATTAAACCAGAGACATTAACATCCCTAATTTTGATTTATACTGGTAAACATCCCAGATTTAGACTGGGAAAGCTTACATCTAAGGCTCCTATGAGACTACCCTATTAGTTAGGAAATTACATTGTTTTTATAGTTTTCCTTAGAAACAAGTGCATCCATATTGATATCATTTAGGTTAATTCACAATCTAGGCATCTGACTAATTAGAAGAATAGCATCACAGCCATTAACATTCAAATAATCACACCATTTACCTTATTAATTATGGTATTGAATTATGTAGAACAATTTTCCCCCTGCATACTATGGTGTATTTGAAAAGAATGTATAATTCAATTAATGCAAACATATATTACATTTATAGTAATAAATAAAACTTTAAATTATTCAGAATAAATATTTAAATACAACTGACTTTGAATTTCATTGACTAATCATTTGCTTTCATCAGCTAATGAGCAGCTTATTTGAGTAGGCATACACAGATGCATTAAGATGCCTAAAGAGGCAGATAATTGATGACTTCCAGAATTACTTAAGCAGATTAGATGCTTAACTTTCAATGGAGATTTCCCTCTTCTTCCTCAGCACTGCTTTCTCAACCTTGAACAGAAAATCTCTTACTTCTCTTCAGCTAATGATTTTAAGAAAATTACCATGTTCATAACTTCCTAATCTGCAAAACAAGCTACTTCAAATACATACTAAAACTGGTAAAAAATCCCAAACCATTAGGCAAACAAAAAAAAAAAAACCCTCTAGGTCTCTAAGACATGTAATAGAAAAGTAGCTTTGAAATAAAATTTTAAAGGTATATAATTTTTAAGGTAATAATTTATAAGTTTGACCTTGTTGCACAGACAAGACTAGAGAAACTGAGACTAAAGCAATGAACTACACTGAAAAGGAAAAGTGCCTTAAACCCTTGTGAGCAAGCTGTCACTGAGAAGAGTGACCTTATTACTCCTCTTTTAGTAGGATTAAGCACATGGCATATGCAAAGGTTTTACACGCCATCATTTTACCAGATTGGTATTTCACTTCAGCTTTCTAAAATATGTTTATAAAAATCTGTAGCTGGTTTTACGGTTGAATTTTTCTAAAACAATCAGAGAAGAAATACATTTCTGATGTAAACAAAGCACAAGAGAGATTCTTTTCATTACATCACTTTTCTTTCATTTTCACTCAGCAGCAAGACAAAACGCTGTATAATAAAAGCTTCCTGATCACAGCTTACCACACATTTAATATGGCACAGTTGTACACCCAAGATTTAATGGTTATATTGTCCTGAACTATTTTTCTCCCAGAGAGTCTGACAAGTGTCAAAGCTGTTCGAGAACGGAAGGAGCAGTGACAGGGGGGTTGCTTCACTGAACACTAGGTTGTCACCAGATTGGATCTATAATCTCATGAAAACTAATCCCAAAGTACTACTTCTCACCTGTTAATTGAAATAATTGTATCATGTTTTTCTCGATTTTGTACTTGCTCGCTTTTTGTTAATAGCTGCTGCTATAAACAGGTATGTTGTGACAGTAGTTTTGTTCGTGTACAAAAATCAGCTGTGGTAAATGCAGGATAGGAATCAAAGTTGGGGAAAATCATGCTACAAAAATAAATTAAAAACCAGTTGGATTTACTAACACTTCTTCAGTGAGTACTATTCTGAGTTCTGAACAACTTTTTAATAAAAGTAACTGCAATCAGTGCAGTAATCACCATGGAACACTTACACTAGCTATTAACTTGGAAAATTCAGATCTGAAGTTACGCCTAGTTTAAAACCTCTCATTTTTACCTACAGGTGATTTGTTGTTGTGACTCCATAATTAGGAATCTGTACACACTTAAAATTCTAGGACTTATTTTCCATTTTGCCTCAAATGTAGTGATTATATGTTCCAAGACACTAATACAATTAGATACAAATCAATGACTTAATAACTTTAAGCTACTAAATTTTATTAAAAGAATGTTTTCCTCTATCCAGCTTTCCATTCTTATGAAAATGGTGGAATGAGGTTTTTTGTAATGATATGTTCAATTTCTTGGGTATAATTTGATTAGCTTTAAAAGCTCAGTGTTTCCATTTTAGTGAGGGAAGGGGGAATCACTGTCTGGATTTAAAAAAACAAACAAAACCCCTAAAACCAACTACTACTGCCCCGAAACAAAACCAAACAACTCTCTAGCTTGTCTGCTATGAACCTGGTAGAGAGCTGTAATCACTCATTTGAAATCAGGGCTTCTCCACTATCCAGAGCAGAATTTGCTATATAATTATGTGGGAAGTTCAAAAGTAACAAGCTGGAGTAGTTGAGAGAGGTAGGTTACCTCTGCAGATCAGGAGAATTTTCTTGTTTTTTCCCCCTCAACATGAGTAAGAAGTTTCTTGCCACCCCATAAATTTACCTTCAGAGAAGAACTAGGGGTAGGCTTAGGCAACACAAGTTTTCCAAACCAAGGGTTTGGTGGGGTTTTTTGGGTTTTGCAGTTTTTTTTTCCATAGACAAAACTCAATTTTTTGGTTAAAATTGACTGCAGTTTTTGTTAAAGTATGTAATTGAATGGTGATACCACACAACCATGGTAGAGGTATCAGACATGGATACATTGGATTTTTAAGCAAGAATATCCAAAACGTAAACAATATTCTTTTCAATGTTACGAGTTGAGCAGTTCCTAGTGTGGGCTAAACTGTTGTATCCTGTTGGACTTAAAGGATAAACAGCGTTTACAAATTTCAGTTTACAGGCACACTTTAGGAATATTGTTTGAGTGTATGTGGAATTTTCATATGAAGTAGTAGCCAATACTTAAGGCCAGGAGTATCTTTAATTAACATTATGATACTATCAAAAGGGTTAATTAAAAAGACAAAATCAGAAAACTTTGGATTAGTTAAAATTTTGCATTCTAATTAGGGGGTTCATGATCACAGAGGTGCTACTTGGAACAGTAAAACTTTTTCCTGTTTGGCAGCTGAGGAGCTTAGGCTGTATCTTGAGCTCTAGTCTGATATGCATTTTAGATAGCATTCAAGTGGCTGTCAAAGTGGAGGACAACCATCTCCTCATGGCAGCTCTAATACTCCTCTGATCCATATCAACTACTTAATCCAGCTTGCTGAACCAGTAGAAAACTTGCCTAGGTCAAGGAAATTGGATTCAACAGGTTTTTAACTGTGACATTTAAAATCAGCTTCTCTATCGCCAACCGTTGCTGAACTGTGTTACACTAAGAACAATAAATCTAAAAATTCCAAACCCAAAGCTTCTTGCTGTGTGGTACAAAACTGTTTGAATGGTGCCAGAGGAAACACCAAGAGACAACAGACAGCAGCAACCGGATGAACCAATGTAAGGTTTTAATAACTCTTAATAGCTGGCAATGTATACATTAGGAGCATTACTGGCATGCTACTCACAATGCCTGCCAGAAATCAGCACCTGCCTCATCATTATGCCAGTCACTACATGCCCTAAAATCATCCACTAATTCCTTGCAGACCCTCATCAGCTAGAATAACTAGTCAGTAAAGAGTTTTAACAAATCATGAATTTTATCACTAAAAACTCATCCTGTATTCAGTTTAGGCAACACACAGTCTTTAGAAGACCATTTTCCAGACAATTTACTATTAATCAAGGCAGGTTTAACTTCTCAAGTTCGACACAGCAAAGTATTATCTATGTAAGGATTACAATAGGGAAAATTGCTCATCTCCTGGAAGACGATCATATGTCTTTCAATGACCCAGGGAGCTCATAAATGTTTTTGGCATTCTTCCAATCCTTTTTTCAATTAAATACTTGAAGATAAAAATGCATTATCTTCCTAAAACCTACACACTTCCTCCTCCAGAGCTTCATCACCCATCACGCCTCAAACTCATTGCTCTCAAATCACTCAGTAAGTGGTACAGCCACACTTCTGTAGTTGAAGATTTCATTAACTCATGGCCCTTGTGATTACACAGTAAACAAATCAACTGATCTATTCAGCATATAAACCTATGGCTATAAGACGTATACATTTCTGGAAATACCTGGATGTATGTTTCTTTGTTTTTTTGATTTATTATCTCTGAAAGTATACAGAGATCAAGTTGTAAATGATAGGGAAGCAAGGAGCTATCTTTCTTTAGTGTCAGTGAACTCTTGAGGCCAATGCTGATAGAGTTCAATATTCTTTAGAAATAACAAAGAAAGGAAAAACTTTCCCCATATGCTTTTTTTTACAAGTTGTAAAAAATTGTAAGGCACTCCATGAGACCTTGCTGACAATAACTGCAAAAATAATGAAAAAGATACAAGGATAATCCCAGGGCTCTCAGTAACATGCTTCTGTCACTTCCCCTTACAGTCTCTGCCATTCATGTTGACTCTGTTCATTACACCAGTAGGAAATATTCATATTCCAATTTTCCTCTTATTTTGTCTTACAGAAACAGGAAAGCATAAGTAGCAAGAAAAATAAATGACAAAAACACACACATCTTCCTGGGGACTCAAAGAACATGCAGCAGAGGTTTAAGTGTGTGTTTGTTTGCATTTTTTTGTTTGTTTGTTTTAAGAAGGACTGTACTTTTTATGCTCATTATCCATCTCTAATAGTAATTTGGCTTCTGCAGTCTGGAGGTCATTGAGATAGCACTATGTTAGACAGCAAAAACCATGAAAAATTATCTTCAGTAGCCAGGGGGGAAGGAAGGAGCATTGATTCGTTTTTTTCCCCCCAAAAAAAAAAATTTACCAGAGCTCACATCCCTTCTTAACAACTTTACATAGCAAGCTGACAATATAGGCATTAAACTTAAGTTGAAAGATGGCCAAAGGTTGCAGGTCACTAAAAAAACCTGACTGACCAGAGCTTTTGCTTGTATTGTAAGCACTCTCATTTTATGCCTTCTTCAAAAGACAAAAGCCTAGTAGCCATTGACCATGGAGGTATAGCAAAGCACAGGTTTGCCTGCTCAGAAATACACAGCTTCAGTGAGGAATTAAAAGTCTTGCTTGAGATTGATCCCAGACACTAATATCCTGAATAAAGAAGAAATACTATCAATTAATATTATGAATTCATAAAAATCCCAGTTAATAAGTCAGATTAAATACATTTAAATGTTTTAAGGTATGCAGAATATAAACATCCAAAAAATGTCTTTTATTTATGCACTTGACAATTAAACTCAAAAGAGGGGGTGAAAACAAAAATACCTTAATTAACTTGCCAAAACTCAGTGAGAGAAGTCAGGTCTTCTATGGTTTGAACGTCGCCTACAATTCAGATCACCGCTACAAGTTTTTACACAAACTACAAGGCAACTTCACCTTTAGATAGCTAAGCCTTTTGCATTTCTGCTTGAACAAAAATTATAGAGTAAAGACATCATAAAAGGCCAGTAACAGTTCAAAGAAAGCTGTAAGAAACTTAATCTAAATAAGAAACAAAGCAGACTTCGCAAACAAAAGAGAAACATGAATTGCAAAGGTAGCCAGCCCAGACTTGCTTGCATAGCCAAATCACCTCAATGGAGTCAAACAAACTAACTTTAAAAAGCAAAATGTATTTTTACCTCACTTTGTAAGGAAAGGAGATTTATGCAATCAGTAGGCAGGTCTAAAACTCCAATTTAGTTTTCAAAAATAAAAGATTTAAAAAAAAAAATTCCTAAATTCCTATTTTCAAGACCAATTTCTTCACTACTATCCAGCTACTTATTAGCATCTCAGCTGAGGAAAAGGCTGCTACACAGCTTGATTAGACAAATTATCAAGAATCAGAGTCCAAAAGAGGGGACAGACACCGGAAATCAGATTCTAATAACTAGCAATAAAGGTCTGGGCCAGGGTTTTTCTTTTTGTGTGTGTGTATTTGCACAAATGAAAAAACGCAAGGATACTGATATTTAAAACAAACAAAAAAATCCCAATTCCAGATACAACAGTCTGAAAGTGACCACCTCTGTTTCCAGGTGAACTCGTCCTTCAAGTCAATAGCCACCCTGCTGCTTTCTCAGATCTCTCTGGCTCATTCAATGAACCCAAAGGAATTGATCCTTTATGAAGGATAACATATTTAAAACACAGGCAGAAATTGATCATGCCAGCTTACATCACAGAAGTACCGAGCCACTGAGTAACATAAAAGAAAAAACACAGCAAACCAAGGTTTTCTACTATCATTAGTAAAGATCACGAGAGAACTTTTGATTTTTTGCCTTGGTAAGAAGGGACACAGCAGTAACAGCCATGGCAACCACAACACGGATCTCAGACTGACAAGTGTATTGCACTTAAAGGAAGGGCCACAACAAGCAGGACTGAAGTCTCTTGGATCCAGGTGCATTTATGATAGAAGGTGGACAATATTGCTCTTTCTTCTCTTTCCCACCAGAGAAGGGCCTTTCAACACCTGCAGCTATGCAACACCGCAAGTAAATTCCTTGACATAAGTCTCAGTTCTCTGCTTCCTGACTGTATGATTTTGAAGGTGACAAATATAATGGAAAACTGGTATTAACTAATGTAGTCTGCAAAACAGAGCAGAAGTAACAAGGGAATTTCAGATATACTGCTCAGCACGCAAACTTGTAAAATTATGATGTTACTAAATAAGGTATGGAAGAACTATCAAAACCAAGAGTTGACCTAATATAATATCATGGTGCACACTAAAGTGGGCTCCGCTTTGTTCTCTAGATTAAGTCTTCTAGAACGTTTATTTTAATAACAGTCCTAAAGGCACCATACCCCAATCAACACAGTCTGAACATTGAAATGCCAACAAAGACTAACTTCAGCTAAAAAATTAACTTTTAGTTTTTACTATATATCAGGTTTCTTCTCTTCTGGTTTATCACAATACATATGGTAGTCACAAAAGGCTAATGGATGAAAAAAAGATGTCTGGAAGGTGTAAAGCAAAATCATGCTTTCTGATCTACTCCAGCTATTCTTAGCCTTCAGGATATAGCATTCTAAAAGCACACTGCACACATTTTATAGAAGCTTCTGTTCTACAGAACACTATAATTATGCTTTTACTTGCTTTAAAAGTAGCACTTCCTAAAAAACTATATAACTAAAATCAAACTTCTGCTGTCAGTCTGAAGAAATTACTTGAACACATGAAGGTGATGGGATACAGATGGCCAATGGTTACAGAGTCAGGCATAAGGACACAGGAGCCACCTTGCTGTTCTGCCAGTGATCTATCAGGCTCAGTATACTCCCTAGCTTGTATTACCTACATGAGAGGGGAAAAAAGGTCAGAGAGAATTATGGAACAACAAAACAACCCATCTCAGTATGTTCTGAAGCTCTACCTGCTGCCTGATAGTGATGCCTTTTCACTGGCCCTAAAATCACAAGCCCGACACAGAAAGCAGATAAAAAGGGGTTATCTTTACAACGATCCTTATGGTGCACAACCTGCTGAAAAGCACCAAAATGCACGCGTAACATAAAGCGGATACAATTTTTATATATTTAGCAAATTAGCATAACTGACAAGAATTCCCAGTTAGAGACATAGGTGATAAGGTAATTTCCCCCAGTACTACCCTTTTATGGAAACCCTCCCTTAGACAGGAAATAAACTTTGTGAAAATGTGTCTTGTGAAGTCACTTTAACCTCAGTTCCTGGAGAACCTAACCTTGGACCCACAGGGCTTAGAGCTGTTGGGGAATTTATTTTGTCTTTCTGTCTAATAAGAGTAGGTAAAACATTAGTTACAAATACAATAATGGGCTACAGAGCTACAAATATATACGTAAAGAATACAGAGAACATATAAAAGCAAAAAAGGCAAAACCCAATTCAGTAGCAACAGACTAACCTATGCCCCAAAATAAAAATCCTGTCTGTAGTCTTAGCACTTACTATAACGCTCATCATCCCTAAAGCCCTAGAATCCTTTTCAAAATCTTCCTGAACTCTCGCTCTCACTTATATTCTAGAGCTTATCTAAAGAGAAATCAGACTATTTCAGCTCCTTTATCCATTTTACTAAATAACTCCTTGTTCTTTTAAGAATGTATGTATTTTCATTTGGTTTTGCCAGTAATTTGCATTCAGTACAGATCAATGCATGTTTAGTCAGTTCATACTGACAGCCAACATGGGTCAAGCAGTGATACTCAGACTCTGAGCACCTGTGCTGAAGCAAATCCATTCACTTTGCTGAAAAAGTGGCAAAGTACTTTACACATTTTTGAGGTGGGAAAGGAGAAACATCTGTGGACTACATAAAAAAACCCATGAAAATACACTGGTTTTGTGAACTGTAGGTGTTTTTTCTTCTTGTATGCTACAGATGATCAAGGTATTTCTAAAAAAAAAAAAAAAAAAGAAAAAAAAAAGGTAAAAAAAGTGTATATTCTAGAAAGATATTAGTGGAATATAACAGACAAAATAGCTTGGTTGGCTTCTCCCTGCCAGCAACCAGTGGAGGACATGCATGGATCTGTAAAACTGAACCACAAGCAGGAGTACCTTCCATAGACCAGCCACCTTGATGTTCGCCAAGACTGAAAAGATACTCTTATTTTTATAGCCTTGGATGATTTTCACTACAAATTAATTGTTTCAACCTTCCTGTAAACTTCTGGCATTGCCAATAGGTGGATGCCCCACGTCTTTCAGTTACACAGTGTAAAGGAGTATCGCATTTGTTTCCAGTCTGTAAGATACAGAAATCTTTCAAAAACAGGAGAACCAAGCAAACAATTAATACTTCCCTCTTCTACTTTCTTCATGACTCTCTTTGTGATGTTTGTTATCCCTTCACTGGTATGTCCTTCCTCATGTGAAAAGCCCCAGTCAGTTTTCAACCCTTAGCCTAATACAACCTTTCTAAAGCAGAAGAGAGATAAAGGGAAAATACCCAAGCAGCATTTAGTATTAAACATATGGACTGAGAACAGATTTATACTATGACATATTGATGCCATTTAATTATTAATTTTTGTATCAATCATTTTGTGGCTGCCAAGTACTGAGCAGCCACTTTCACAGGACTGTATCATTAGGATGCTTTCAAGAACAGCAGTAGCTAATTCAGGGTCAACACTTCTGAAAACTATTTTTTAATCCTACCAATTAATAAAGTAACAATCCAATTATTAAACATGTAAAAAAAACACCTTCCAGCTGAAAACTTCCAGTAGCATCTTCAAAGCTCACAGACCACAACGTGGAGATAGACAACAGGAAAAGCTCTCTTAACAGAGGAACTTAGGAGAATAATTATCAAATTAATTTCAGGCAGTGTCTGTATGAACTTGCTAGAACAAGCACCACCCCACCTACGGAACACACATGTGCAGTGAGCATTTCAACAGAGCACCCTGAGTGGCTCATTTAAAGAAAACACATAAAACACAGTAAAACAAGGCAAACTAAGTGTCTGAAAAGTTAACTGTTTTGATTACCACGTTCACGGAAAGAAAACGGAAAACAATCTTCTAGCCTACACTTTCATCACTTGAGCCCATCACGTAACCTGAAGATCAAAATCTTAACATCGAAAACACTCAAAACTAATCTGAAGTGCCAAACATCCTCCAGACTGTTAGCAGTTAACTGAGATTCACAATTCACTTTGACAGTCCCTTTTTTCAAACACTAAATTTCTGGTCAAGCAGAATACACCCCCCCAAAAAAAAAACAAACCCTTTTTTTTTTTTGGTCAGATGTCAGCACCACTCCCGATTTTCTGCTCGTGCGGGCTTTTTCTATATAACCTAACACAGTAAAAAAGTCCTGTGCAAAAACATGTCTTTTTCATTTTTCAACGCACAAGGTCTGCCTTAATCACACTGCCTTCACTGACCCTGGGAAAGGACGGAAAGGAAGCAAAGAGGAGAGCCAAGACATTCTTATATCGCCTTTCACATCAGCACTGCTGTGTGGAAACTCCTTTACTGCCCGCCACTGCTTTCCCCGGGCCCCTGAGAACACAGCGGGAGGGCCCCAGAGCTCCCGGGAGGCTCCGGCGCGGCTGCCCGGGGGGCGCCGCTCACAGACAAAGCCGAGCGGGCCCGCAGCGCGGCCCAGCCGTGCGGGCCCCGCCGGCGCCGGGGGAGCTGCCCAGGCCAATCCTGGGGCCCGGCCGTCGGTGCTGGCGGCCGCTGGGGCGGAGGCGGGGCAGCGCTGCCCGGGCCCCGAGAGGGAGGGACGGACTGCCGCCATCCCACCCCGCTGGCGGCGGCGCCGGGGCCGCGGGAGCTGCGGCCGGCGGGCGCGACACACCCGCGCTCGGCCGCCATGCAGCTCCCGGGGCGCCATCTCTCCTACCTGCTCGGACCGGACCCAGCCCGGCGCTTCCCCCCACTACAGGCCGCGTCTCATTGTGCTCCCACCGCCGCCGCCGCCGCCATTTCCCCGCCGCCGCCGCCTCAGTCCCCGCAGCTGTCAGGTCCCTCCATCCACCTGGGCCCGGGACGGCCTCCCCCTCCCTCCCTTGCCCCTGCGCTACGGCCGGCGCTACGCAAACAGAGCGCCGCCCCCGCCCCTCCCGCCCGTACCAACGGGGGCCGCCCAGCGCCCGCGGCGCAACCCGGCTCCGAGAATTCCGCCCTGCGCACTCCGCACGCTCCGCACGCCCCACGCTATGAGAGGAAGCAGACGATTGGCGGCCGGAGCCGGGTAAAAGGTGAAAGGTCGCGAGGCAGCCAATGGGAGCGCGGGACACAGCGGCTGCCGGGGAGCCGCCGGGCGCTCACGTGCGTGCGCGCTCCCCAT
>JACBWW010000004.1:9562159-9643933 GCA_020086605.1 Lanius collurio | reverse complement strand
TTTGGGACGGGGCCGCGGCGCTGGGCCTTGGCTTGTGTGCCATTGAGGCTGGGCTGGTCCTGGAGAGGCGGATTTGAGGGAATGAGGGTGTTCTATAGCACGGCATGCCCTAGGGGGAAAAGGTGATCCCTTTTGGCAATGTGTGGACATAGCAGCAGTGAGCTGTCTCATGACTGTGTAACAAAATCCCACCTTTCCACGCACAGAGGTGTCCGTTTCCATCAGAAGGCACCTTCCTGCCACAGCAAAGTGGTCCTTTTCCACTGGGGAGCTTTTAGCCCTTGCTGATGCAGGGCCCAGAAGGTGGAAGAAGAAAGGAGAGCTGCAGGTGGTTGGGTTATGTAGGCTCCCAAAGCAGCATTTCTGTCATTGCATGAGGCAGATTGTTGACTGGCTGGACCACTAGTCTCACTCCAGTATCTTTGCAACACTCCACTGATTGAGTAGATGTTAGTAGTAACTACCAAATGTTTTCAAAAGTGCTCTGAAATATCTGGGATTAAACAGCTGGTGTAGGGTAAGGTTTTGCCACCACCAAAACCCTTCTGCCAGAGGTGAGTAATGAGTTAACATTTGTGTTAAGCCAGGGGACCAAGTGAGAGTCTCCTGGGAAGGCATGTGCTTGCAACAAGGACTGGATGGTGATTGGCCTTGTTGCCTAATAAAGATGACCATAAATGCAATGCCACTTCTGGCCAGCCCTTGTAAGTTGTGCTGAAGGCAGCGTGTTTTCAATGGAAGATCTGTCACTGGAGATCCAGCCTCCCTCATTCCATCTGCTTTCTACCAGAGACTTGCCATGGTAACACAACTGTGCCTACAAAATCAGTATGAAAAGATAAAGCTGACTGGAGCACTCCTAAGGCTCATTTAAAACAACCAGAGTAAAATTACTTCAGTTTCAAAGTGATACAGAGGGCCGGGGTATTATAAAATTAAGTATTTTCTTGGCACAAACCTCTGTTGCTGTTCAGAGCACATCTTCTGTAATGACTGCCATTATGCTGTTAAATGTTACAGTTCTAGGTATTTTTTTAGGATTGAAAGGGCATCCTTCTGGATTTTTTTATGGATGGAAGAATAATTACATCCCATGACAAAAGCTGAGGAAGAGGAGCAGCTGTTCAGTCTTATCCAGTGGGAACTGTCAGAGCATATGGGTCTATTTTTCCAATTTTAGCTGAAGTACTGAAGGAAATTGGCATTCTTGATTCCTTCTAACATAAAATAGAGCAGAAAGAAACCCTCCCTAATGCAGGCCATGGTTAAATAATGAATTTTATTCATTTCAAGTAGGTTCAAAGAGAAAGCAACCAGAATACTTAGAAAACAAAAAAGGCAAATGCCAGAAGAATTCTGGAAGTTATTTTCTTGTATAAACGGGTGTCTTTCTCCACAGCCTCCTTGAGCCTGCCTTCTGACAGGAGTTTTTGATATAAAAGTACAGGATAAAATCTGTGCTGTTCCTCACAATCCTATTCCTACTACCCCCTCTCCATTCTAAGAAACAGATATTTGATGTATATTATTGTAATTGGACCTAACCTTCCACAGTTTAAGCCCAAATTAAAAATTTACTTTTAGGTTGATTTCACAAATTTCTTACAAAGATTTTTAAAGTAAAATGAACTCATCAATGTGAGATGCAACTCTGAAAAATTCCATATATTTCAAACTGGTTGGCATTCAGAGTTTGGTAAAAAAACACACAACCAACCATAAAAACAAAGCAACCAGGCTGTGGGATAAAGAGGATAGGATACACTGCCTAACTATTAAAATCTGGAAAAGAATCCATAACAATGTACCAAGTAACAGCCTTCCCTGTATCTTTAGTACTAGAAATACTGATATTTGCTCTATGGGGTAACTGTTGTTAGACAACAAGAAAATAGAGACATCTATCCCCCTTTAAATAAATCACTAATGGATGGAAGGTTTTTCTGTTTTTTTTTCTGTTGACTAAGATTTAAAAAAAGATTCTGCTGGGGTTAGAAAAGAGGAAAACTGACATTAAAAGTCACTAAATTTTCTTTGTTCATGCTACAGAACACTGTAATCACACCAGTGGAAACCAGGAGTTTTGGCTCCACTTGTCACATCCGGTTCTAAAATGGACTCTGAAGAGATTCCTTCCTGTGAGACAATGGTGACCTCTGTTGTTCCCTGCTGTTGGTACCAGCCATGAAGTCTTCTGGCCTTGTGTCACACACTGGTTCAGGAAGGCTCTTTGAAACAAGCTGGCAGTTACTGAGGAAATACATTCTAGTTTCTGGCCAGGAAAAGATGTGTCTATTCTGTATTCCACTTGGGAAATTTTTCCTCTCAAGAAGCCCCTAGTCTGGCTACCAGCTTTTCCAGCTCATAGCTGGGAATCACTGCAGGAAAGAACAGTTGCAAACATTTTAAACCGCAGTGCAAATAATAACACCTGCAATGTATTATGAGAAAAAGCTGCAGGTATGATTACAGAGAAGGAAGTTGGAAGAAAGAAAGAACCTGTTTTGAACAGATTCCATTCTAAAACTGAAGCTTAGATTTTAACAAGGTGTTGGGTAGCATGTATCTTTGTCTCAACCTAAAACGCATTTTTAAAAAAAAATTTGGCATGCTTTCCCACTTTGGTGACCCAGACTTTGTAATTCCAAGGGTATTTTCCTTAGTGCAAGAGAAACTTCAGTATTTTTTTTTTTTTAAACCTCTTTAAATTGCTGACATGAGGATATGAGCTGACATAGTTTGGAAACTGACTCCTTTCTCTCCTGGCAACATTTCCCTGGCAAAGTTCTCTGCTTTTTCCTTGGGTTTCTCCAGTCTGATGATCTCCTCCATCATCTGCTTGCAATTTCTAGAGTGTCTCTATCATAGGTAGACACATCAGTAAAGAAATCACACAAATTCAAATCAGTGGTAAGGAAGAAGGATGGAATAAAATAAATGTTCTGTTAGGAAATAATTCCCTTTTTGACCTCCTATAGCTACCAGTGGATGGAAGAAAAATGGGGAACAAAATTCAGGTCAGCCATGAGATTTGTATTCAGCTCTGAGCTTGTAATTGTATTGGCTGTTCTGGAATGTCTCACAGAGAGAGAATACTTTTAAACCAAAATTGCCTTCCAGCTCCTCTAGAAATAATTTTGGCTTATTCTGATGCCATCAAACCTACAGTGGTTTTGGATGCCATGATTAATTTTCCTATAAATTTAGAAATGCATCAAAAGTAGAAAAAGGAGAGCATCACAAAAGGCTTTGGTGTGACTAAAAAAATCTCCTGAATGTGGGCAGCAAGAAGGAAAATTTTGCCCAGGTTTACTGGTGATGTCAGCCCTTGAAGAACTGAGACTGCACTGTTTCCTGTCAGGTTTGTGCAAGTATTGAACCAGAGGAGCAAGTGGGAAAGGCTCTTCCTTTCTACCCTTTTCTAAAGATGGGTGCAAGGTTTCCCTTTCTCCAGTCACTTGGGACTTCACCAGATGGGTTTGTTTTACTGAAAGATGGGAGTGATTTCACAAGCAGCTGCAATGGCACAGTGCAAAAGATCTGTCATACAACAGTTAACAGAAGTTCCTAATATCCTTGAGATATACTCTTGTTAATGCTCATTTTTGCCTGAGATCCAAGAAATTCCACTTGACAATGTATAAATCTATATTTATGTCAATTCTTGATAACAAGCAGAAAATACATATCAGCAGAGTGATAAATCAGTTGCCCAGGGTATGGAGCAGCCGTAAAAAAGAAATGTAAAAATAATCAATTCAAAGCATTTACAGCAGATGGAGCTATACATTTTGCTTTGATCATATGCTATATGATATTCCAAGATAAAGTGTAGTTTGGCAAAGACTGTGGTAAGCCAGTGGTACTGTCTCACCAAAGAACAGAGTTAGTCACAGAAGGCAGCTCATAAATTGCTGCAATTAGCTCTCCTGGAAATCATCCTTGTAACATCAGTAGAAATAGCAACTCAAGAAAAGATTACTGCTGTATATTGGTGTCTTAATAGAGATCACAGCTCAAGTCTAAGGCTTTGCTATATCCACTCACCAATTTGAAGGTTCTCCTGCCCCTGCTGGCTTTTGTTTACCAACCAGGTAAAATGAGCACTGAGCAGAAGATGAAGGTTTCAGTTTACACTACCAACAAGAATATGTGTGATGGCCACAGGTTATCCACAGGAGGTCCGGGCTCCTGCACAACCAAAGTGCATCCTCAGTGTGTAGGGCTCCTTGCTGAAATGAACCCTGTGCTTGTCTTTGTTGCTGCCAAGATCCAGATGGATCCAGCATGTTTCCAATGCTACGTGTGCATCATCTTCAAACTATGGAAATTGTGATTACACAGCAAGAATAAGGGAGATTACTTTTGAGTTTCTATCAGAACTACTTTTATTCCAGAGTAGTTAAAACCAGTCCAACAGTTCCTGTCTTACTATGTTTGAATTTGAAGTAAGGTTTGGATCTCATACCATTGTAAAAGTTTACTCTGCTTCCACACACTGAGATGACCTATCTTGCCTATTTGAACTTTACACCCTCCCCTCCCCAGTGCACTTGCAAATTCCTAACCACAGTGTCAGCAAAAAAACCCACCAAATCCAATTAAAAAAAAAAAATCACCAGAATGTATTTAGAGATTTTAAAGTTTTGGTAATGAAATGTGCTAGATGCCCTATCCCAGGAAACATTCGGTCAGACTGGTCAGGGCTCCGAGAAATCTGATTTGGTGGTGCCCATTGCAGAGGAGTTAGACTGGATGACATTTAAAAGACTCTTCCTGCTCAAACCATTCCATGACTCTGGAAATTGCATTGTTAACAGGACTGGACCCAAAAACCTCAAATTCTCACAGCACCATGAGTATTCTCTTGCTATGAATGCTTAGGTGTGGGGGATGGTGGTCCAATAGGCAGGTACAGCTACTCCAGGAGTGGCTAGAAACACTATGAAAGCATGTGAGATAACTTAATTTAGTAGAAGGTTTAGAGGAATATTTACAAGTCCTAAAGCGTGATATCCATGAAGCTTTTAGAGAAGAAGCATTCCTATGCCTTTCACATACGCCATTTTCTTTCTGTGTGTTTATCCAATTTAGATGTGTTTTTCAGGAGACACATCATGGGGCTGATTCTGAACAGTATTGCAACTCTATTGTACTTTATTTTCTTTTTCTCTTATACTGCAAAGGGAATTAAGGTTTTGGGGGAAGTACACAGTAAATATGAAATGGTACTGCAACTAGTAATTTGCTATTATCTACAAGTCTAAACATGAACAGAGAAACAGCCCAGATAAACCAATTGTAAGAACAGTAAATAATTAAGCACAACTGTTTTTGTAAGCTTTCCCATGGCTTGCTTTTATAATGCCAATTTCTGTGTGTTAATAAATTAGTAATTCTTCACCTTTATAAAAATTAAAAATCTGTTTGTTTATTGATTGGAAAAAGAAGTTTAGATTCTTCCTCCAAAATGAAAAGTCACTTTCTGGGCAAGTGGGAAACAATGTACTGTATGACTTTTCAGTCTTTACTGAGCTCTTCTCTCCTAAAAAGTGCATTTAGTTTCTGGGCACGAAAATGTGTAAATAGATAAAAAAAAATGCATATATATAATAGATAAAATATATAATAATAACAATTAGTAAATTAAGCAAAGAATCCACAAGGACAAACCCACAGGTAACAGATGAGATACAGGAAGCCTGTCCATTTATTTCAAAATTGGAGATTCTGTAAAATAAATTGGAGCTATTCACTAGTAAATACTATTTTTCTTACAGCATAACAGTTTCTAAAAACATTTTCTTCTAGTGTACCAGCTATACAGAAGAATGTAGGTCTTTCTCACAAAAATTAGCTATGAGCAACTAGTGCAAACATCCAATACAAGCCCCTCACTGAAAGTGTTCAGAAGAAATGTATTTGAAAGTACACAAAAATGCATTTCCTTCAGTTTATCTGGACACCACTCAAATCCTCCCAGCATTTGTTCTCATTTAAAAAAATCATCATTCCTCACCACTTGCCAAAGAGAAACATGTATTTTAAATATTACATTTCTTACTTACAATGATTTATTTACGATGAAGTCCCTCATTAACTCTGTAGCCATCTAGCACTTTACATTTTAAACTAGAGAACTTTAACAAGAAAGGTAAAACAGTTTATTCAGCTTTTTACACAGCGGTATACAATAGTGCAAAGTGGTATGCCTACTAAAATGTTTTGTTCCAGACAAAAGTACAAGTTGAATTTTTTATTACAATAAAAATACTTATTTGACTTGTGTAACTTATTTGGCATTAAAATGTGACTGCATTGTTTCTCTCAAGAACTAAGCAGCATATATGTTGAAATTTACTTGATTCACAGTCATTTTGAAATAAATGAGTGATTTTCTGTTACAGTCTTAATAATGGCCATGGACCAGGGACACCCCTGTACAAACTGGTCCTTGGACACAGCAAATCTGTTCTGTGAATCAAAGAGATTTCAGGAAGGCCCAGTGAAAATAATGAAAAATAAATTACTTACTTGGGGAATAAGATATTACCTGGCCTGATCACACCAGTGATGGCCAGGAACGAGCCTTTCTTGGAATGGTAGGTTTTAGTACTTCTCACTAAGGTAAAATCATTTTTATTGGTCCTTCTAATTTTTCATGAAGAAAAAAATATATTAATCACTCAGGGGCCAATTTTATGTTCTAGATACATAAACTTAGACATTTCCCCCCACTATGGTGAGAAAATAAGATGGTTCTCATTTTCCAGTAGCAGCAGTAGCAGCTGTGTGGAAAATAATTGTCAAAAGTGCTACTGAGATGGAAGGTTGTTTTCCATGTCTTACATTTAGTGGAGGAAAGAAATCCTTTGATATTCCACAATTTCAGTTAAGATAACCCTGAAATGACTATGGCACTTGAAAAAATAAGGGTTAATTTTTCACCCTTTGTGAGCTCGAGTTGTGTGAAGTGATGGACAGTAAGTGAGCTACTCTGCAGAGAACATGACTTTTCCGTATCATTTAATCATTTAATCATCCTCCTGCATGAATAGCTCCATGATTTTGGGCTAGTGTGGGTGAGGAAAAGCTGAACTGAGTATCCTGTTTGTATATAAACCTGGAAGGTGAACAGTCCTAAGTTGGGCAGCTGTAAATTAGTGTTTTCAGTGGTGTGCCAGGGGAAGTTATTTACCTGACAAAAACCTGCACAATACAAATACAAAGAATTTAGTGGGTTTTACCTCCATTCAGATCTGTTACATATTAGTTCAAAGGAAACAGCAGGCAATATATTGTCAGGGTATGAGTTTTCAGCTTGTAGCAGTTTGAGAACTTCCATGGCCATATTCCAGCCTGAAACCTCACCCTTGTTTTCCAGTCATTGTTCCCTACTGCTGTTCTCTTAATTGAAGATGGAAGTAGATGTTAACTTCCTCTCTTTGGAGGGTTGATTCTGCAGAATTTAGGCAAACAAATGCTCTGTGTAAAATGGAGGTAACTGAAGTGAGTGGTGTATGGTTAGTGTACATTGGATTTGCATGGGCATTGCATAGGCTTCAGTGATTTCCTGGCCTATGTGATGTTGATTTAAGTGCCCTCAGGGCCAGATCTGGTAGTGTGTGCTTAGCACACAGATGTGTTGCACTGACTTCCACAGAAGTAGAGGAACTGAACACATCACTGGATGCATTCATGTTTGTGCTTGGCAAGAAGGGACTCCCAAGTATTTAAAGCTACCATAAGTGACAACGCACTATTACAATTATTATCATGTTAGATGGCTGAATGTGATACCACATACATTGGCCAAATTAATCTCCTAAAGCTCGGATTCTGTGAGGATTAGTGTAGAGAACCCTAAAAACCCCATTGAATATGGCATGGTACCCCTGTAAACTCAATGGAACACTACTTGAATAAAGAAGTTACAGTCATACTGAGCAGGAGTAAACTGAGAGTGTCCAGAAAATGTAGGGGATTAAGTGTGTTTAGACGCCAAATATCAACATGTAGAAATTTCAGCCTCAGGAAGTTTTAATGGAAGAAAGTAGCTCAATCACTCAGTATATTTTGCAACTTTAGCTGAAAGTTTAACATCACAAAATGACATATTGCTATGCAGCTTTAAGAATCACACAAACGTACTCAATCATTTCCCCCACTTTTCAAATCTGCTGTTCATTAAAAGCTCTTCTCCTGTTTGCAGTTTCCAGTTTTCAAATGGATGACACCAACAATGCATAGCTTAATGTTCATTCTCATGAGTCATAATTAATAAATAATTGCATCACATACATAGAATTTTACAGGTACTCTTAAAATGGTTTTACAGTTCTATTAAATATATAGATAAAATAATCACTGCTATATAAAAAAAATCATTTTAAAACAGCTGAACTCTTAAGCTTTGCATAAAATTCTGTAGACACATTCATTACAATCTAGAAACTCAATAAAAATACATTTTAGAGCTCAATCTCTCAAAAATATTCATGGCATTGAAAATTGATTGTCATTTTTTACTGTAGTCTGTGCTTGCCCTGCCTTTGCACTGATGATTTCCTACAATTTGGCAAAAGCTATATTCCAGTCAGTTTGTAGATTATGTGACTGTTTAACTCATTTCCTCAACTCTAAGTCATCTGTCCCATAAATGTTTAGTGGAGTTCTGTCTTTAATAATGTATCTTTCCTTGCACTTTCCATAAAATCACAATGAAACACTTTGCAGTTGTTACATGACTACAATGACATTGAACCATCCTATTACAGTAACCACTCAGTCTTTAATGCTGCTTCTGTGAACACCAAACATCCTTTATCCTGTGATCCTCAAGGCACTTCCTGACGCTTACACTTCACAATGCTCTGCTACCCACATTTGCTCAAATCCAGTAGGTTTTAGAAAGAGTCTTAACAGATCAGTACCCCTGTGTATCTGAATTCAGCTGCTAAATCAATATACCAAATGTGGTCAGTTCAAGCTTGGCATTTTTCAAAAACCCAGGCAAAAATTCCGGAAACGTTTCCTGTATTCAGACAGTGCACATATTTGTTGGAAAATGGGTAGTCAATAGATTGCCCACCAGGTTTTAAACCCTCCACTACCACCAGTCAGTCCCCTGGGCAGCAAGTTAAAACAGGCTTTGCCATAATGAATGTTTCAGAATCAGGCTTTTAGGCAGTAGCTCAGAGTAGGCCACAAATCCCAAAACGAAGCAGTGTTTTGAGAACAGGGCACTTGCAATAAGGGATTGGATCTTGTACTGTGGAAGAAGAGATTCAGGCTCATGAGTCAGTTTAACTGAGGGAAGCTGCTGCTTATGCAGATGTCACTCTTTACAGATCCAGGTAAAGGCAAAACTCTTGAACAGTTCAGTCTTTTTTTAAGCAAAGTTGACAATACCAGTATAATCCCTTTTAGTGCTTCACCATGGATCTTCTCACCCATGGAATGGCTGGGTAAGGTACACTGCTTCTGTTATAGCACACCCACAACAAAACAAACCCCAAAATTTGAAAGCAATGTAATACCAAGTATCATGGAATGAGTTAGTATTTTTTTCTTTGTCTATTTTGGATGGAAGAAGCAATCTCTCTCTCAAAGGGATAGGCTGGAAAGTGTACATCAATTGAAACACTGGTTGAGATGATCAATACAATTGCTGGATGCTGTTTGGCATTTAAACTGCTCATTTCAATGTTTCAGTCACTGTTCATCACTGGGAGGTAACAAAGAAAACCTTGGGTTTTCTCCTTGGACAAAAATACTGTGTAATGACATTTCTGGCATCAGTGTATTCGCATTCGCCTTTCCATGGATGTCAGTTGTTTAGATAAGATATCCAAAGAGCTCCTCATCCTGATTAATTTTTTAGGAGGAAGGGAAGAAGACAGAAGGGAGCATACTTTGCTTGACTAAACTTTGATAGCTGTAAAGCCCTATAAAGAGATTGTAATCCAACTCCAAATAGCCTCTGCTGAAGATTAATAAACATGGAAGAACCAGAGTTAAGATAAAAAGGGTCAGAAAAAGTTATCATAAACCAAAGAAGCCTATGAAATGTGGAACATAATGAAAAGCTGTCGACAGTTTTGCTCCAAACTGTAGTGTAGTACACTGCTGCTTGCTGCTATTAAATAGATGTTGTATCCCAGGCTGGTATTCCTTGGTTTTCAGGAAAAGCATAAAATGTTTCTTGTACTAAGTTTTATTCTTTCAGAGGAAAAAGCACTAACCTTTCAACTTTCTATTTTAGCCTACGGCCACAAAGCACCTTCAAAAATTCTAATACAGGTTTTCTTTTGGAAGAAAGTATCTCTGTCTTCCACAACAAGCACAAACAGGTTCATGGATCACAAAATCAGATGACTCAAAATTTTGATTGTTTTCATGAACAAGATGAAAGAAATGTCTTTTTTTTACTTACACTGATTTAAACTAAATTAAGTTGGTACATTTGGGCCTCTTCCTCCCAAGAAAAATAGATGTTATTTCTAGGTTCATGGGGTGAATCCAGCTCTAGTCAACAGTGACAGGACAGAATAGGAAAGATTTCAGCTTTGTTGAAAGGTGTTCAGAATTTTATCTTCAATGTTTAAGATCTTCTGTCATTCCTTATTTCTGTTGAATTCTAACTGCAGATCAGGAGAAAAATCCCAGGGGAACAAAAAACTTAGGAAGAAGAATGAAGTCTGGTGGATGGTTAGGATTATCCCAGCAGATAACATGAATATGGACAGGTTTTTAATACCTGCAAATAAATTGCTATATATTCTGATTTATCTTGATCCCAGGTACTATTAGTTCATCTGAAAACTTAGCCAAGGTAGGGAAATACCTTATGCAACATAAAATATGTAAAACTTTTAGTCATGTGATTTAATTTTCACTCAGTGTAAAATTATTAAACCCTTCATTTAAGGAAGTACATTGCAGTCAACCTTCTGAATTTTCAGGTGGAAGCAGCAATGTGATGTAGTCTCATAAAGCATACTGTGAAACTAAAAATGTGCCAATGAGAAGCAGTGGCTTCGCTAAAAGTCACATGGAAAAAAGTAACTGCTATTAAATTGAAGACTTCTCTTTTGTCCTACAAAGCGTGGATTACACCTTCTCTGGTGAAAATCCTCTACCAAATATCCTAAAGTGATCATTGATGTGGACAAAAATTACAAGAGGCAGAAGTAGCTCAACTGTGCCCATGGACAAACCACAGAAGTCTCTTCGGTTGTGCTAAGATGTCAGTACTGGTTGTCAACATTTTCTGTATTTAGTTTTACATCTGTCACTTCTTTCTCAATTGATTTAGACATCTAAAAGGTATTTCTAATTCTTTCACCATGCCCTAGTGCCTTAAGAGTAGCCTCAGCAAAGAAGGCACCTATTATTTTTTGTATCTGCAAAAGAGAGAAAACATTATGCAATCTGTAAGTAAAAGCAGCAGAGAAATTAAAGCAGAAGCATGCTCGGAAGCACTGAGGTACCTTTAAAAACTTTAGTTTCTGGCCTGAGATTTCCCATATAAACTCTCCTAAGAAGCAGCTAGCATGTATGTTCTTCACATTTCTCCATACCCAATTTATTCCTGCAAATCAAACATACCAAAAGGTGCAGGATAAAAAAGACTTTAAATCCTAAAAAAATCAAACTTCCCTACCCCAAAACCCTCAACATGATTTTGTTGCTCCACTGAATTTGCTACTGGAACTGTAATCAATTCTTGATGTGTATTTCACTACCTGTAGCTCTGCTCTCCTCTTTCAAATAATTCCATGGAAAATGTGAAGAAGCATTTCTAGCCTTGCCCTTGTGGTCACATCTAGAGGTAACTCAACACCATCCCTTTTCCACAGCTTTCAGGCCCTACATAAGAAAATTAAGCCAGAAGAATAATTTTTGAAGACTAGAGCTCTGAATTGTTCATACTTCTACTGATAATTATCTGGTTTTATTTAGCATCTTATAAAGCAAGGCACAAATGTACAAAATTGCATCTACTAAATCAGATAATTTTTATATATATTTACACAATTACCATAATATAAAATGTGCTTTGACCCTGTCATAGCACAACAGTAGCAGAATTGAAGACAACCTGATAATAAATACAAATACCAGGTCCTGGATTTCTGTTTGTGCTTCACCTGAAGGAACACATTTATATGCAGGTACACAAAGCAATCCAGCCACCATCCTTTATTTTCCACACCTCACACGGATCAAACTTTGTTGCTAAGAAGCTGTGGAAGGAGTAAAAGGCAGTAGACCAGCACCCAGAAGAAAATGACGAAGTAGAATAGCTCTGGCTGCTCAAAAATCGTAATCTCACGAGTTGGTGCTGGAGTCTCGCTTGCTTCCAGGTCCTTTTTCTTCCTGAAAACAGGGGAGAATTCAGTAAGAGGTCAGGAAAAGAAGAAAAAGCCTTCAGTGTTAATAATTACTGTGAAGATCAGAGGGTGGACTAAAAGACAACAGTTTAATGAACCTTTTCAGGTTAGTCAGTTGGAGGGCCCCAGCTGGACTAGGAGGGGCATACTGGGTGTTAGCAGTGTGTTCCTTCCAGAGTCAACATATGTAAGAATCCATCTTCTGAAAACTCCAGACAAATTCTCAAGTACTTTAAGTACATGCCATTATATCACAGCCCTCTGATTTAAGATTTTCACCAGTCATAAAGATGCCATTTTATTTTCAGAACAGTAAACACAGCACTGGGCAACACATCACATTTCCACAATTCCACTTAACACTGGATCTGACTTGATATACTTTCCCCAAATCATCTACTTTCAGAGCTCCTCATGCTAGGCACTAAAATATTAAACAGAAAAAGCCCAAGACTTTCAACCAAGAAACCAGCTAGCAGTTGGGGGTTTGCAGGACAACTCCAAAATTTCAACTTTCCAAATTTCCAGCTGTGGTTCATAAGGGCAAAGCCTGATGGATTCTGCCAGCACCACTGGACTCTCACAGAGACAAGGAAAGGTCTTATTTTAAAAGGTACAAGGTGATACAATAATTTTATCATTTTCTAGTACTGTAAGAAAAACATTCTGGTAAACTGCTTTTAATCTACTTTTGGAGAAAAATGGTGTTTTTCTGGCTTGGGGCATTCTACTAGATATATACCTGAATATTACACAAAATTCACTTAATATCAGCAAATTGTACAACTGATACAACTGTAACAGCTATTTTTTTTTGGTTTTTTTTTTTTTTTTTTTAACAGAAGCATAAGTGAGACCAGGCCAGTGGATCCTGATAATATTTTGTATGTTTTCTGCGTCTAAATATAACAACCATTTTACCTAGCCGTTCTGAGAGGTACTATTTAGTATCAGCTAAGAGGCAAAAACCTAAAGCAATCCTTGTTTCTTATAGATATTTAGACTTTAATACCAAAGGGATGCAGGCTCTGTGTTCATGACGTGTCACCATAAGTCTAAACTAAACACACATACAAATTATCAAAACTCATAGATGCTCCAGCAGAGGCCAGACCTCCACTGAAGTAATTGACTTTCCCTGGCATGGATCTCACTAAACATGGTTTTGACAGTCTTCCAAACCTGGAAGGAGTCATTGCTGCTAGAGGGCCTAACATTTGAAGTTCTCCCACTCTTTTCTCAGCCTCAGATATCCACCACGTGGGGAAAACACTCAGTCTTGCTTAGACACATGAATCTTTCAGGTTAAGACAAAACAGTTTAGTCAAGGGACAGATTGAGCAATATGGAAATTTTGTATCTTACACCTATGGGAAATGTGGACTCTGAGCCATTACAGAGGACAGTTGCTACCATTGTAATTAATTTCCAGCTCCCTTTGTATCACTGCCAGTAGTACCTCGGAGTTACAGATTCCTTGCAGAAGTGCATCTGAATAAGAACCACTCACCCAATGATTAATGGATTTTCACCCATATCTGTCATCTTCTGCTCGTTTACACCATAGGTTTCCTTAAACAAACCAGGAATAGATTAGATAACAAAAATAAAATTCAGCATCTCACAAAGGTGGTAACTGTGTATTTTACGCAAATTGTATCTAATGTTTGCTCAAATGAAATGAAAGTGTGCTTATATCCATACTCCCTGTCAGAACATCCAGCAGTGCAGTCTGGTGCACACACAGAAAAGGAAAAAAGTTGACAAATAAGATTTTTTGGTTTCAACTGCTTTCATCAGTTGAATAAAGCTCCCCTCATTCATATGTATTTCTACTAGCTCTGACAGCATTGAAAAACTAAAGCATATGTGTGAAACCTCCCTTTAATTGAACATTGGTGGCAGCATTTTTTTAAAAGCTCCAAGATGGTCAGAATTTTATTTCTGTGTTGAAATAAAGCCATATTCCTACCCTTGCTCAGTATGACCAGATTGCTGATGCTGTCCCTTCCTTCTGACTTTAAAAAATAAAAATCCAGACCTCAGCTGTATAGTGTGTGCTCTCATGAAGCCATTATGAATCACATCTGTCATTAGGGGCGCAGTTGCATGTTACAACTAAAATTCTTTTAGGGTTAGCTGCTGCTACTGATAATGTAATACACTACTACTGTGAGGAAAAGGGACAGAGCCCAATTTTTCAAAAACAGTGCTCTTCAGGAGACACCCAGCATTTTTGCAGGGTTGAGACCAGGGCACCAACATCATACAAAGAATGAAAAACTAAAAGAAACTGTGGCAGAAAACAAAGCAAAACAAGCAAAAACAAGCAAGCAAAATGTTGCAGCTATACAGCTATGATGAAGTAAGATTTAAAGTTACAATAGATTTAACTGTAATATTAGGTACTCCTTTGTGAATTTGTTCAAGGCTCAGTAAAGTTTAGTACGTATTTAGGAGAGTTCAGTAAAACTTTGCAACTATGCCTGGTTTTAGCACTAAAATTATTAGAAGTCACAAGATTTTCATACTGTCACAGGCCTTTTTACAGTGTGTGAACTTCTGGAGTTTAAGAGAACCAGAGAAACAGTATAAAGAGCAATAAATCCATGTCCACACTTACCTCCTCAGAAGCATTATGAGAAAACCTTTTTCGGAGATGAATGTTGGCATCATTGTCACTGCTTCTGAAATGTATGTAAAAGCAAAGTTTTTAAATTCATAAAGCTAAGTTAAAAAGAGACACTGCAAATGGACATGACAGGTTTAAGCTACACAAAACCACAAATATGCATTGTTGCATGTGTTAGAATATGGACTGGAATTTATCAGTAACATGATAAAAATGGCTTTGGGAAAACCTGACCCACAATAAAAAATTCATATGCTCAAAAAGGAATCTTTTCTGAAAAATTGTATCTGAGAGCATTTCTGCACCTTTGACATCATTAAGTGAGATATACCCAAGTTTTACAGCCACTGATATAAAAAAATTTGGATTTACAGGGAACAGAAAGCTTGAAGGGGAGAACAGGTTTTTCTAAGCAAACTCTCAAATTCATTAGAGTGCTCCAGTGCTAAGCATCAACAAATTATGGTTCGTGTCCCACTCAAACAGATTACCTAAGAATAAATTAGAACATAAGAAAAAACAGAAGTGAATGGAGCAAAATTAGCTGAGTGTTTCTGTACTGGGCCTGGCTGGGCTGCAGTTAAATCTTCCTAGAGCAGTTCCTCCAGTGCTGTGCTTTGAACTTGAACCTAGAACGGTGCTGGTGTCCCACCCCAGTGGGCTGGGGCTGGGCAAGGGGCTGGGAGGGCACACAGCTAGGACAGCTGACCCAAACTGACCAAAGGGCAGTTCTTATACCTGCCTTCTGAAGCAACCTCTACACCCTACTTCCCAGGAAGTGGCTGGACATTGCCCTGCTGATGGGAAGCAGAGAATAAATAAATTTTTTTTGGTCTTCTTCTAATATGCTTCCACACATGGCCTTTGCCTTTTCATCAAAATGCCTTCACCTCAACTCATGAGTTCTTCATCTCATTTTCTCTCTAATACCTCATTTACTTGTTCATAACCAAAAAACCCATCCAAAAACTATCTATTGGAATAAATCAGTGTCATGCTTCCACATAGTGTCACAATGCACATAGACTGACTGTTTCATCTACATTACAAAATAATCTCTTTGTTGGAAAAGCAGTTACAGCATTTCCCTGCTCAAAATGCACTGGGCTTCCACTTGGGTTTTGTGTGGCAAAGTTTGTAGCACAGTTAAATCAAGTCCCACTGAATCACTCAATATGTTTAAGAGAAACACAGGAAGAAGTCAATACTTCTTCCTAAAACGAGACTACAGGAAACATCCAATGGACAGGGCACATTTCAAAAGACCTGTCAAGTGTATTTAAGACAAAGTTTATGTGAAATACCTGTTAAATTCCTGCAATTCAGCATTTTCTTCCAGGCTATCTTGTGATAGAGTAGTAGTGGCAACTTCTGAGATGTGCAAATCTTCTTCAATCATATTTTTCCCTTCCTCCTCCTTATTACTATTTTCTTCTGGTGTCTTTATGGCTATTGGTAAATCCTCTAGATCTTCTTCTATGGCCTGTTGAAATTAAGAAATGTTTTGCATTAGACAACAAGACTGATTCTCCACCCTTCCAAGTATCTTAGTGGTGCAGCCTACTCAGATGCTCAATTGCAGGTAGTATGAGACTGAAAGTCTCCCTGTAGAGAATAAAAAAGCAGTGAATTTCTTGAAAATCTTTTGGGATACACTGAGCTATGAAGTATCATCAGTCTGACATACATACATACAGCTGGAAAGTAAGATCTTTCTATTAAAAAGTCATGACATGACATGGCTCTTTGAGGCAATTCACTAGACTTTTTTAAATCTACCCCCAATTAGTCCTTGAAGTTAACAGCAAACTGACTTCATTACTGTAGTTAGTGTCAGGACCAAAACACGTTCAAGCAATGAGTCTAAGCAATATATAGAGCAGCATTAAATGGGAAGTCATTGCTGAAAAACACTGTCAAAAATTACTGCACTGGAAAACATGTAAGGCACTTCAAAACTGGTGTCTGCAAGAGCAGATGCAGGAGCAAACTGCCTAAACCAAACACCCTCAAAGTGCCCACTTCTTTCTCCTCTTCCAGTGCAGACAAGCCTTCATTTTACTGATGTAACATATGCTACTCAAATTGGTTTTTTAAGTTTTTGTAGGTAAACTTACTTGGATTGAGACAAAAATTACCATTGCCTGTATTTTTTCTTTAGAAACAATACTAATTTCTGTTCATCTCATTATGGATTATTAAAAATACCCTCTCTGGTAATCTTTTATGCCTAGGGATTATACAGTAACCCCAAACTATTTCAAAACATAAAAATTCACATTTTTGCCATACTATTAGCTAATCTTTTATGCTTTGGGATTACAGAGGCCTCAAATTATTTTAAAACATAATATAAATTCACATTTTTGCAGGGCCATTAGTATTAGGGTTTATTTTCTCTTTTAATGTCAGATCTTCTCAGGGATCTGCAATTCCATTCATTCCAGTAGGGGGCTGTGGCAAACAGCATAATGGAACGGGAAACCAAGTACATTTTAAATATTTCTCCCAAACACTACAAAATGAAAGCAAATAAAAGCCACTGGGATCTGATGCTAAGCCCACATATGTACACAAAGAAATGCTGGTAATAAAATAAAATAAAATACCTCAGGTTCTTGTGGAATAGTGGAATCTTGATGGTTGGCAGCCTTATTGCCATCTTCTTCTATTTCTGACTCTTCTACTGGTAATGGCACTTCATTTTCATCAGAAGAATTCACGTGACTGCTTGTTTTTTTAGTTTCCTCCTCACTGTTCTCAGTATCTGTTTCTGATGGAGGGGTGCCCAGCTTATTTTCCAAGTGTGGCTCTGGAGCATCTTCCTTGTAGTCCTGTTCTGCTAAGTTCTCGTCATGTAAAACATCTGTTACAGCTTCAGAAGAAGCTTTTTCATTTCCTGTACCATAACCTTCGATACAAGGCTCGAGGTAAGCGTTCAGAACTGCTGATATGGGAACATTATAATGTGGATAATAAAAGAGATCATGGGGTATCACGGATACTTTTGAAGAACTGGGTAGTGCTTCAGCTGCAGACTCAACTTCATCACAGCTGTCCAGGTCCTCTGGAGTTTTAGGTGCATCTGAGAGAGAGTCATCAGATGTTTCATGCTGTGCAGATAGTTCTTGGCTTTCAAGATCAGAACCATTCAGTGAACAAGGGTTTGTTTCTGTTGTCTCGAGGACAGGTGATTCCTTTGTATGTTCATCTTGTGGAAGGGTCTGTATTTTCTCATCTAGAAGATGGAGAACATACTTCTGCGTATCTTCCTGTTTTGAGGTATCTTCTGGTAAAAGAATTGAAGATTGGGGTTTGCTCTCTTCTGCTTTATTAATAGATTCATCTGTAAGTATACCTGAAGTCCAGGATAATGGACTCAAAGAAGAAGTATTGGCTGAAAGGCTTTTGGTTTCATTGTCATATTCAGTAGGGGTTTCTTTAGTTAATTCTTCAGAGTATTCTTCAAAAGAGTCAACGGAATTTTTCTGATCTGTCAGAACAGCTGGAGAAAGGTCATCATTCTGTTTCAGTGGATCATCAGAGATGATCCTTTCACCTGGCATGAATTTATCATTTGGAACCTCCCAAGAGGAATTGGATTCAAAACGGACAGATCCTGTAATTTTCAGTGAGGTAGGCCTTTGAGGCTCCTCTTCAGACATTCCCTGTAAATCACCAAACACTTGACTCAGTTTCCCATTACAATTTTCAGAAATGGTTTCTGATGGGATTCTCTCAGGAATATCATGAATATGGACCTTTGGCGGAGCGGGATGACTCCTCTCATGATTAACAGTATACATGTTTT
Source organism: Lanius collurio (assembly GCA_020086605.1). Classification (NCBI taxonomy): domain Eukaryota; kingdom Metazoa; phylum Chordata; class Aves; order Passeriformes; family Laniidae; genus Lanius; species Lanius collurio. The sequence continues at coordinate 9,625,095 of JACBWW010000004.1, read as the reverse complement.
CTTCGCTTTCACTTAAAATCAAGATTTTGCCTTCCTTTTCTGACGGTGTGTCTTTGATGTGGACATACGTGGACTCAATTGGAAGCTCCTTGTCAGGATCTGTAAAGTCTTCCTGTAAGTGTAATGTAAGTGTAAATATACCATTAGAAGACAAATCCTAGCTCAGGTACCATTTTCCATTTCCCAAACACTATGGAAAGAATAAATACCTAGTCTTTCACTCCATTACCTTGTGAATGGCCAATTAATGACTCACTTATTTTGAAAGTAGGAAAACTAATTTGGCAAGTCAAGTGCCTTGAACAAAGCTCAGCATCAAGAAGGCACTTGTACAGGAAGATCAAAATGCAGACAAGGCTACTCCTCAGTTATTAATGTATTCATCTCTCCCTGCTGCACCTGTGAAGACAACTGACTTGGCTTTTTGACATCCCAAACCTTGGGAATAACATAAATCTAGCAACTCCAATAAATCCATTGTGAAATACATTGATATACCAGCTTATTTCCTTCCAACAGATTCTATTAAAAGAAAGTTAATTTTTTACTTTCTCTCTTAAAATGTGAACAAGTCCTAAAGTCAACCAATCTTATTGCTCATCTAATCTAACAATAATAATAATAATTATATTATTACAATAATTTTAATTGCAATTACTTTAGTAATGCCTATCGATTTTATCAGCTACAAAATATATCCCAACTGTAACCTTCAATCAAGAAATGAGAGAAAATGCCTGTTTCTCCAAAAGGCCTTAGCCAATTCTTGACACTGTCAGTCCTTACTTAATCCTCAGTTCTTTATTTTTGCATCAAAGTACTAGTCATTTCAGGTGCAGTTTATTTCATGCTTATAATGAGTGCTTTTTACTCTTGTATTGACAAGGTTCTGATTTTGGTATCTTGTGTCTCATACCTGCTAAATTCAGACTGATCATGGCCCTCAAACTCAAGAAGGCAAAAGTAAAAATTGAATTTGAAGTCCAATGGATCATTATAGGCAAATTAATACATTTCAGCCTTATTTAAAGCCAACATAGTAAAGCAATAGAGTCCTATGAAACCAGTCCTAACCTCTGAAAGTTACAATTGGATGTAAATGTATAAAAGCACGATTCTACCTAAAGCATTTTAGCAATCATCAATGAAAGCCCACTTCACTGGATTTAACAAAAATGTGAAAAATTAAATCCAAGTTTGTTGTTTATTTTAAATAGCTTAGAAAGAAACCTAGAAAATAAATCTGATTTTATTACGTACACCAAAGCAAATTAAAGAAATGAGATGTGATCAGAGTAAACACATACCCCTTCCAGCTCTGGGAAGTGCTCCAGAAATTGTGCCACATATGTCACAATTGACTGTTCATCGGGTGACTCCACCATGATATCTGTGGAGACAGACGCGAGGGCCTTGAGCACACACAGCTTTGGAACGCTCTTGCAGAGGAACAGATTGTCAGACATTTATCCTGCCGTTATGGCCACAGAAATAACTCTTTTTCTGACAGATAAGAGATGCTTTTCACTGCTGATGGCACTTGACAGAGTTCTCAACATCCTATTCACATTCATTTTTTCCTATTTCCAAACACATACTGAACCCCGATCAGGGTCTGTTCTCATCAACTCTTATACTGCCATTTTATGCTGCTGTCACTAGACAGTTGAGTGTTTTTAAGTGACAATACAGAGCTTTATTTTTAGCAGGGTGGCCCAGTCTTCTAACAGGTGATGAAAGTGCAATTGTGCTTTCAATCATGCCACCAAGGCCTAACACTGGTCTAGTAGAATTCAGTAAAAAGAACTACAAGAAGTCCATTTATACATATTTTATATACACATACACATTTAGGTTTATCTGTATAAATATGTGTGTGTGTCTATATGTACTGTAGAGGGAAAACTGGGAGATGCAAATGCATTTGAATGGGTATCTCTCCATTTGCCTGGTATGGCAGCCTCGCACACTTCATCCTGGAATAACATTTAGTCTCTGCAGACTAGGTGTTACAGAACTGTGCTAATGCACTGAGACACCCCTCAGCACAACAATTAATGCCATCTAGGAATGCAGATGTCAAAAAGCATCTGAGCATGAACCAGGACCAGTGTACATAGCTGTGTACATGGTAAGGTCTCTGCCCCCAAGGAGCTTACAGATATGACTGGAATATATAACTGCAAGCCACTGACCATTTTTATTTTTCTTATCAACAAGCTCAATACACTGATCACATCAGCAGCCTAATCACTGGGAGGTTTTTGGTAGGTATCACAATGTAATATTAATGAATTCATTAGAGTCTGGGTGTTACCCAACAAAGCTGATGTAAGTGTTTTACCTTCCGGTTCAAGGAGCCGAGGAACACCCAGTTTATTCTGTGCTATGCTGAAAGCATCCTCCAGGTTTTCTCGTGCTGATTTCTCTAGTGCATGCTTCATGTCTACCAAAGTACAATCTATGGCTTTTATGACAGCTAAGAAAGCAAGGCCACTCCTCCAACTACTTGTAAAGTCCTGGACTGCAACGCCATACCTAAATAGAAATACATACATTTTACATGGGTGGTCTGTTAGAAAATCCAAAGTAAAGGCATCATCATTTTCTGACTCCTGAAAGTTAAAATGTAAGGTTGCTGAGTAGCACCTGTCACATCTGAGATATTTTTAGATTTCAAAATCTTGAAATACATTCAGAAAGCACATGGGCTCACAAACAGAATTGGTGTGGCTAACAGCTGACATCAACCTGCTTGTAGGAAGTAGTTAGTGAAAACAAAGCCCTCAAGAATTCAGCAACCACATTTAACATTCACAAAACCAAATGTCTCTGTGATTCCTGTTTCTGTTGCTCTCCAGCATTTTAATGCCATAGCTTGGGAAAACTTCCAAGATTTAAATATTTAAGCACATAAGCATAAATTATTCACATTCCTGTGTACTTGGCCTTCTATAGCAGAAAATCTGCCAAATGCAAATGGTGTCAGCATATGCATAAACCACAAGAGTTTTAGATGCCCAAAGTCTTAGAGGAAAAAACAGCTATCAAACTTGCAATGGAATACAGCCCCAGAAAAGAAAATTCTGCATAGATCATGGGGTAACAGGATTACAGCGATGCTATCATGTTTTCAATACTGCAGTTGCAAGAACAATTTTCTCTTATGAGATCTTTTCAATTTGCACTCTTTGACTGGGCTGAAAAGTCATTGGCCTTTACTTCTCAGGTCCTCACTTTTGTTGTACCACCTGTTAATGATGACTTCAGCATTATTTTGGACTAAAATTGTGCTTCCTGTATGGTCTACCCTGGCAGCAGTGAACTACAGATCTCAATGGGAGAAGTTTATCTGCTCAACAAGCACTCTTAACTTCACTGGAGATAACCAAGAGATGATGTGGTCCATAGGACCAAGTATTTAAGATGTAAATTTTTGTCTTCAACACTAGACACAGAAAATTTGTGTTCAAAGGCAGATTTGGACATATAAATCAACAGAAATGCCAAATATTCAGCTAACCAACCTGTATAATTAACTTTAACACATTCCCTCTTTAAAACTCTCTGCCAGTCACAACTTCAAATAACAATATATGTAAAATACACTCCAAGCATTTGCATGTGCATGAGAAATCTTATACTACAGTTTTTTAACCTGACAGTAATTCTGCCAGGATAAAGCCTTACTACACAAAATTCTTTGGTGAAAGAACCACGTTTTTATTAAAGAGGAGAGAGAGATGTGATGTGCAATGGAAATGCACTCAAATGTGACAAGTTCAAGAGAAGTGACTTAAGTTTCGCCCTCTTCCCTTCTTTATTCTGAGGAAGGAGGGACACTGGTAGGGGCTCTGTCCTTCAAGGCACTCTGCAGCACACAGAGAAGCTTCCTCAGGGCTACTGCTTAATGTAAAAGACTGCTGATAAAGTCTTTCAGTACATCTGAGATTCATCCCTTGGTTATACCTAACCTTTAATTAGCAAAAGATGTCAAATAATCTGCATGAAAGCTGAGGTCTGGGGAAGTAGAGAATGATCCTGTTTTAAACAGCACCAAGCAGGCTAGTGCAAGTTAACATTTAACACTCAAACCACGGAGCCAGCAGCGGCCTTCAAGGTCAGATGGCTGCTGGAAACACATGGCCATAGTGAAACACCCCCCTGCAGAGACCCTGTGCTCCCAAAATTCAAAAGCAGAAGCCACAGCACAGGGTAACACACCCATGGGGCAGGACAGAGAAAAGAGACTCAGCTTCAGAAGTGCAGGTGGCAAGACACTGTTTTGTTGGAGGGTTTGTTAGCTTACTTTCTGGTTTTCCTCTGAACCCAGATTAGAAGGGCCCTGATGGCTTTCCGCTGATCCTTCACTGTAATGGACATGTTTCTCTCCACGCTGGGAGTGCTGGGGGATGTGTCTGATTCTGGACCACTGGGCCCAGAGGACAGGCTGGAGGAGGAGGAGTTCCTGTTGAGGTTGCCTGTCAGCTCCTTAATCTGTAATAAAAGGTGAAATACACAGTGTTCTGCTTTATCACTGGCTGCATTGTGTCCTCGTTTTCATGCAAACTTCAAAGAGATCAGTGCCATAACTGAATTTTAAGTCATAATTATAAACCTGTTCATTTTAACTCTCAACTTGTATTTTACAAGCATGCCAGCCAGCAGCAGCCCAGGCAACAGAAAGGGCAAGAAAACAGTTTGGGCCGAACTATGCAAATTAAACAAAAAGCAAAGAAACATGTCCTTAAAAGAAAAAATAGTTTAACTGAAATTTTTCTCTTCACCAGAGTTGCTTAAGTGAAATGTTTTTAGCAAAGAAATGGTGACCTGCAGCAGCACTCCTGTCCTTGATCAGCCCTGACATTGACATTTGAGACTCTGCTGCTTTTGGGTCCCCTGTGCCCTCCGCTGCCAGGGTGACAGGTCCTGGTCACACCATCTTTGCCTGTGTGTCTGCCTGGACAAACTGGTTCTGTGCAGCACTGTTCAGCCTGAGGAGCTCAGCCAGGTAGGGAAGCCCCAGTGCAACTTTGAGATCTTTTTTTTTAACCTTATAGCCATTTTTTAAATCAGACCAAGAGAATGAAAGCGCCTCACAGTCTTAAGAGTTGCAGAACCCTCCCTCAATCTCTCTCTGTCCGTTAGAATTTGGGATTGTCTAGAAGGTAATTTTCAAACTATGTGTAGGTTAGGGAGCAGTTTTAATCTAAGCCTGGGGATAAATAAACTTTCAGGCTCAAATACGTTTTATCAGTTCCAGGTCCTTTGAGATCTTTCATATGACCATGTATATCAGTTGCAAATTTTTGCCAGGTTGAGTCAGTCTCCAGAGAACAGTGATTCTAAATGGAATTTCCCACCACACTGGACCAAATCCAGAAAAGGTAATTGAAAATAAACTGTGACCTGGAACCAAACCCAGGACATTGGTTCAGATCCAGGGAATCTGGAACAGAACCCTGAGAAGGCACAGAAAAGAAGGGAAAGTAGTAATCTGAAGCTCTAATTCAGGTCCAAGTTAAATGAGGGCTTAAATTGTCTCCAATTTACATCAAAATAAGTCCAATGAAGTAAAATGAAAGCAGCTGCAAGTATAAAATTAGTGTATATTAAGAGGGAAAAGCTCAGGTTTAGAATGATTAATTATGTTCTTTAGGATTAAAAATCAATTTAAAAATCCCTATTCAGCTGGAATAGATGGATACCATGAAGACTGATTACTTATGGGTAAAGTATTCAAATTTTATTACCTGAAAAAACAAGATTATATTCCATATTAGTCCAAGTACGAGAGAGGAATTTCCATCTGCTATTTCTGCTGCATCGATGCTAACAAGCTTTACCTGTAGAAGAGATCATAAATTCAAAGCCAAATTCAAAGCAGCAAGGTATATGCAAAAAATGCACTGAGACTACTGGATATGTCCATACCGCTTCTGCCATTGACAGGCCAGCAAAAAAGCAATACTGAAATCTTGCATCAATGAAAATTTGCCCTGATCACAATCACCCTTCTCCTGGAACTCCTATCTGAAACCCCCAGCATAGTCTGCAGAATAGAAATGGATCCAGCCCTGCATTTTTGGGACTACGAATGCATTTTCTTCATACAAAAATGGAAGATGGGGCCCCCTCCAGTGGACCCCATTCATAAAAAGTAGAGAGTCATTTCTCATACAAAAATCTTAAATCCTAGTAAGATCTGCTTACTTTTTTTTTTCTATGCATCTTCTTTCTCCTTCCTTATCCCACCTTACCCAGCTTGTCACAGAGTTCTGATTAAATCAGTTAGCAAGGGATAGGGTTGCCTAATCCAAGCAAACTCTAGACTTTCCCACACTGAGGTTTTTTCCAGCTGATAACACCAGGATGTTATTCTCTTAGACAACACGGTTTTGGCAAAGGTCACAGAGGAGGGAGGAAACAAGGAAGCAGTCAGTACTGCACATGGCACCCAGACCGAGCTAGAGCCCAGCAGCCCCTTTATCACTGGGCAGTCCCGGACAGGGTGAATCACTCAGCAGGGCTCTACCCTGCTGCCCCAGTTCCTCAGGAACGGACACTGTCAGGTTCCACCCACTGTGCTTTAATATCTAACCCTGAAGCTCTTGGCAGCCAAGGCATTTTGCCAACATTTTCATCACCACCCTTCACTAACCGGTTTGGTTAAGCTGAAAAAAAGAAAGCAAAACAACTTTTTATCTAGTGGTTTGCACAACATTTTCAATCTTAGCAAGAAGACACCTCTAGTTGTCATATTTCAAGGATCAGATTTCTTGCTAGCTCCAAGGTATTTGGCATGGGAAAACCTTGAAGACTTAGTATATTTGAATAGCAGTTTCTCCAAAATGGGGAGCAAGTCACATTTATCATTACCCTACTCAGTGAGCTCTGTCTTCTTACTGCTGCTTATGTTTGTCACCCAGCCCAGCAGAGATACTCAGCTAGAAGATCCTGGCTGCTTACTCTTGAGGTAACAGGAAATCCATAGGAAAGTAGTTTTTAGAACTACTGATTTAAAAAGCCACCTGCATTCAAGGTTCCTCCTGCCTGGCCTTGCTGATTGAGGACCTAATAAGGTCCTGGCAACCAGATATGCTTCAGCTGCAGCTCTGCCAAGGGCTGGTACCAACAGAGAGAAATAATCTCATCTGCAAGTGGGCCTTAGATGGATTAGGATTAAAAGCATCAACTGGGAAGCTGTTAAGAAATATGTGAATATGTAAAATATTTCTTGGCAGTTCTACAGCAGGACCTGTAGATGTAAACATTTAGGGCCAGGTCAGCCCCAACTGATGGAGTTTCCATAGGGAGGCTGGAACACCTGGAAGTTACTGGACAATTTCTTGACCTTTCACATCCTCTCCTGGGGAAAAAGGCTAAGGATGTTAAACCTCCCACATCTACAAAGTCATAGGAGATGTGCTAAGACCTCACATCGTTTCTGCACTGGGGTTTGCAACAACTCTCCTGCATGACAAGCACTGCTGCTGGAGCAGGAGCTAAGCTCAGTGCAGGGAAGCAGCAAACTGACACCAGTTGTTGGAGCATCCCATACAAGGCAGGGTTTTGCACACACTGATCCCTTCTCACCCATAAAGTTTAACCTTACTGAAGTGCTTCAGAAGAAATAGCCTGATACTTGTTTTGTCTTTCTGGAAGTTCTAGGTATACCACGTATGTGAAGTGTTACATGGCTGGGGCTTCTCTTGACCCCATTACTCTCAACATATTTTAAAATCAGGGAGTTTTCAACACACAGGCCACTTCCACAGGGCTTTGGAATAAACCCATCACAGGAGAAATGAAAGTAAGAATGAATCATTTCCAGCTACAGGGTCTGATCACACTTGGTCACTTACAACAGTAGGCAGTGATGCTGTGGTAGTACAGCACTGGCTGTGAGGGAAGTTATACCCATGTAAGGCTGTGATTCCTGGAATTATGCATTTATATCATGTTCTTGGATTTCACTTTCTCTTACTTTTGACTCATGATCAGCTGCTGCAGCAGTTTACCAGATAAATACATGATTTCTAATAGTGAAAGTATTTCTGAGAAAAGAAAGTCATCTACCACCAGTGTAACTGAAGTAATGCCACTAAGACCCAGATCATAAAAATTACTTGCATTTCTTTTTATTTTCTTTTAATATTGGGTTCCTGATCCTTTAATCCTATTGAACTTCAACATATAAAATGAGCAAATAATCCTTGCTTTAGACTCCATAGGTGTTCTTGTGCATTTTTATGTGGCTTTTCAGCCTTGCTGCTAAGGTAAGTCACAGCCTCTTTAAGCAGTACACTCCTCTTACATACATGCAGCACATCAGATTAGCAGCAATTACAACCTGCAGCATACATCAAGAGAAATTATTAAGACCAGTCTTTGAAAATACTCACATTACTGTCCTCCAAGAACTTAAGTGCTTTGGCTATGTTGTTCAAGCGAAAAATGCGATGGGTCGAAGATTTGTATTCGTGCATCTAGATAAAAGAAGTGCCACACTCTTTTTAAAACAGAAATCATTCACCACATGATACAAAGCTTAAAACACTACAAGCACTATAGGCAAAATAAAGCTAAGGAAATCTATCTATGAAAAATTAGTGCCATCTTTTGTAAGCAGTAAAATGCTTCAACTACATGATAGTAGCAAACTGGGTTAGCAACCAGCTTTCCTGCTCTCCAGATGTTATCACTTTCTTGGACCTGCCACATTGATTATTTATGTAATCACTCCCCATGCATGTTCAGTCACAGGATCAGATTTGCCTGAAAATTCATAATAATAGATTTTCTTTTGTCTTGAATTAAATGAAATTATCCTAATTAGGAAGCATGAGCAATTTTAATAGCAGGCACAGGCAGGTGGGAGGCAAAAACGTTCACTTTGGCAGAAATTAAAGATTTTGCATGCCTGTCTCCATGCAATTCCACTTTAGCACACTGTTTTTATCTCATTTGTGCCGAAACAGCTAACAAGAAATTTGGCCAGCTGACTTTATCCCCTTCCCTGACCTCCTCCCTGACCTCCCAGGGCATAGCCTAGAGTTTACCATGATGTAATTCCTTTCAAGCCTGGCCCTCAGTGCAGTGTGAATGCACATACAGACACTGCTGCTTCTGCTGCAGCTCTGCCAAACTTCAAGAATATTAAAAAATACCCTCTACTCTGAATGTGTGAGCACACATTCAGGGGCCATTCCTTCTGCAGGGTATGCAGGTGGTCAGTCACTACAGAGCATCACCAGGTGCATCTGCAGTGGTGAGGCAGCTGCTTCTCTTACCCAAGTGTGATAGCCACACACGGGACAGTTCTTGATGACAAGACTGATGGAGAAAAAAAACATTAAAGTCAACTGTAACTGGGCATTTATATTTGCACTGGGTGTTCCATTTCTAGTACGTGGAACTTTGCAGAGCTCTTACAAAGTAAGGAGGAGGGAAGAAGTTTCTGATTAGTAAAGCTTGCCCTGCTGATTTAGACCACCATATTTGTAAGACTAATGAAACCTGAGCCAGGATACCAGAATTAAACTCAGACCTACAGCTGGCATCAGAAGACCTGTTGAGTGTCATAATGATCTTAGACAAAATAGAAACAGAACTTACGGATTAAAAAAATTATACAGCAAATATGTGTTTTCTTGGTGACTTGGGTAATCTCCAAATGGAATGTGTGAGCATTAAAGCCTTAAAAACCCTGAGGGGCAGGAACATTAACACTGATCATACACCATTTACACCTCATTGTTATATATTTCCTTGAAATCTACATTACAGCTTAGGACACCTGCCTATAAGGAAATGACAACAAAGTTGCTGAAATTCTTACTACTTTATGCAAGACATGGGCCCAAATTCACCCTTATTCCTTGGATGTCCAGGCACTGTTGCTTGTAACAGCTACATACATACATGTAACATACACAGCTCCTGTGTATGGAGGTTTCTCCCTCTCTGTACATACCAACTTTTGTCCTGAAAGGACTTCCAGAAGTGCCATCAGGATTTTGCCATCTTGTATATCAATAAACAAGTCTTTCACTTTCAAAGGAGGCTTGCACTGTGAAGAAAATAAACCAGGTAGTTTTTAAAGCAGTACTGTTTGATAAATCACCATGATTTCAGAGAGATGGAAGGATAATTTTACAAGACAGAGATACAAGAAGTAAATCTTGTATCTGCAATGAGAAAGAGCTGACTATTCTTCACATCTGTGGCAATTCTGTCCTATGAATGTTGGCGCTAAAACTGAAATCATTCAAGGACTAATTCCAGATTTCCCGAAACAGAACCTAACCTAAATACTCTGCCTAAGAAATAGCCATCCAAAGGTTTGGTGCTGATCCCTCAGACTAAGACATGTCTAGCAGAAGAAAATACCACTTTATGCAGAAGTAAACTCGCGATCCAGCCAGCCACAATGTCCCTTCTCATGTGAAAGGCTTCTGGTGGTTCCATTCTGTCTCCCAGTATTTTCTAAGTCCTTTAAAAAAGCAACTTTTTATATTGTGTCTCTCTTTTCTCAGCAAACCCCTCCAAAAGGAACCATCTCCTCACTTCACCGTGGTGTTGGTCGATGTGTGGAATTCAAGGCACACAGCCAAGTCATCTCAGCCCTTAGGGGTATTCCCAGCTGCAGCAATTACACTCTGCTCAGGTGTCACTCACTCACATATCCCTAAAGAGCCCAATCTTTTCATCTTTGGTTGGGCAACACACTTCTGTTCAATTCAGCACTGCTCCTGGCAAATGGGGCCACACATTTTCATTACTGGACTTCAATCTAGCCAGGAGTACTAAACAATGCTCCACGAAAGAAAGCAAAGTATCTTTCATTTAAAAAATTAAATAACTTATCTGAAAGACTAAAACCCAAACACTTTCTGTTCTTTCAGTACTTAAAGCAAGAACAAAAAGAACTCAGAAATTCAGACTACTCCCAATTATCCCATGACCAGCAGAACCAGATCCTCTCAAATGATGACCCAAGTGGGATCACACCAAAAGTTTCTTGAAGAAGTACAAGAAGACTTCATTGCTGCCTCCAAAAAAAAAGAAGCCACTCTGCAAGAAGTGCTTCTTTGAGTATAAAGGCAGAAGCCACCCTTCTCAGTGAGTGTCCTCAGGGAATCACCTGTAATTAGAGACAGCTTTGGTGAAGCTCTCATTGTTTATATGGTTATGTTTATTATGCCACTTCCAGGAAAGACATTAATATAGCAGAAGGCTTTTGGCCTTTCTCTGGAAAAGCATTTTTATTTGTTGAATCAGATAGAAAAACATTTGTATGCACTCCAGAGAAAGCTGACCTGCCCACAAAGGTTCTAAGACTTCATATGCCTGGCACAGCAGAATTAACAGCACCTTACAACCTTTTTCATGATATAATTCCTTCTGTAAATCAAAGACCTTCTTAACAGTCACATATTTGACAGCCCTTTCTGACAAGTTCCAAAACTGCAGTTAGTTCAAAGCCCTAGAGCCTGATTCACGAAGGCATCACGTAACACTGTCTTCGTTCTGAGAGACCTTTGGGAGCAATTGCTAGTCAAAACATTTCCAACTAGCCTTATTCTGATTTTCCAGTGAGATTTAAGAGGATCCCTTTATGCCTTCAAAAACACTTGTCACAGAGTACTGGACTTAAGCAACTATAGATGCCTTTCTCCTAAAGCCCCTTTATTTTATTGTGTCTGAAATGCAATCACTTCTCAAGAACTACAGGAGCTAAACTGAGAGTCAGCCCAAACCTAGTCCTAATCTGTACTTTTTGAAATTTAGCCACACATACTAAAGCATTGTGAAGATCAAGCAGCAGTCCAAGTTAGGGCTTCGTCTAGATCAGGAAGCTGGTCTCATTCCTTGATCCTGCACTAAGCATTGCTGCTGTCTCAGTAATATTAGGATTTTTTTCTGCTCTTTCCAACCTCAACAGCAAGAAAAACATTCTCTTCCTGACACACTACTCAGGAGAGGTAGTCCTTATCTGTTATCAATATGAACAGTAAATTAGGTTTAAAAGCCATATTATGGTGTCATTAAGAAACAATTGCAACCTAAAGATATGATGTCCAAACATTAGTTCTCTGATGTGTGTATGAGAAGATCCCATCATACTGCCCCCCATAACATGTCTGACAAGAAATTACTGTCTTCCATCTTCAAATCTGGGATGAAGACAGGTTCTGAAGAACAGCTGTCTTTGGCCATGATTCCTCAGATGCTCAAACTTCCAGTCCAGGGAAGAACACAGACATTGTCCTCTCAGAGCCTCATCCATATTTGATTTTATGGGGGTGCATTCAGTGGGAATATCCTACCCTTATAGTAACAGTCAGTAGCATTAAAGACTGAAATGCACCTGAGATGATAAATGCTAGTCAAGCATTCATTGTGCCCGAAACCAAATTTTAAATAATCCAGAAACAGGCTTTGAGCTTCCCCTCATTCTCCTCCAAATGTCCCTATGCACAGAAGTCAACTTTGTTTCCAAATTTTAACTGCTTGAAAGGGAGTTAACTGCAATCTGTCTATGGCTATGTCCTTGTATCCCAATATCAAGATTGTTTGTCAGTCTTACCTTTCCCAAATGCAGGTTTATCCATCTGGTAAAGGTTCTCTTCTGTACATTTTCGCGTTCGACTAGAAATATCAAAAACAAAAAACAGCATTTAAGTTTCCAGAAGAGGGAAAGCCAGTAGGAAATTTCAGAAACTGATGCACAAAATAGTTAGAATTCATGAGAACCCTGTGAATAAAACAAATACATTCTAAAACAGGAGATACAAGGTTGAGTTTCAATGTTTTATTCAGTTTCTTTGTCCAGACATGAGCTATATATTTGTAGATGCATTTTAAAGGTAGGAGGAAGGAATTTCTCTCAGTTTTGCAGTCTTCAGTGTTCAGCTTCTGAGAGGTGAGCATTTATGTGCTGTGCACAGCTCTCCAGCGCTGTCACCCTCTGAGCAGGCAGCTTGACCCTTTTATGTCAATTTATAGGATTGTCACTCTGACACCCTCTTGCAAGTTGGGCTGGCGTGGATTCCAATGTACTTACTTGCATGCACAAGGAAACAGGAAGAACACAACAATTTTGTCTTCATATTTATAAATGAATAGAAAAGCCTCATGAAATCCCATCCTCCCAGTCTCCTAACTAGTGCATTTAAAATCAGAATTCCAAGTCCCTAGACTGAAGAATCATTTTATTTATATTGCAATAAGACTATGAGTGCTTGCTCCTTGCCAGAAGTGCTGTGCACTAGCTGCTGTACAAACAGCTCGTGGGCCAGCTGAAGAGTTTTTAATCACATCTGCCATTTCCTGAATCCATTTCCATAGTGAACTATGGCAAGAGTGTGAGAGGAATCATATTACTGACCAGCTTTCATTTACCTTCTAATATAAAAAAGTAAACCATATATATTTAATATAAACGAAGTAGACTGTCAAAGCAATATTTCACTTTAAAGACAATTATTCTCAAGTGGTTCTCAAGTTTCACTTGAATTAAGGAAATCTGGCAATTTATGAACAGAACCCATTAAAACTAGTTATATGCTGTATTTCAATTTACTCATAGAGCGTATCAAATATATTTTAAAACCATTTTGTTTCTTCAGCCCTACAAAAACAGCTAACCTATCTACTGGGAAATCACATTCTGTAAAAGTGTGGGTTGTTTTTATTGGTCAGACTGATTATAGGCCAAGCAGTAGCTTCCGTAAATCAAATTTTAATGTTGTTCTTTTTGATCATTTTAACCAAAGAGTCAGCAGCCTCCAATTATATGCATAATTGTTTTCCTTATTTTTATGCATTGGAATAGAGCTTTTCAGCATGAAGTACATCTGTCACTGATGGCCATTCAGGCCTTTTAAGTCGTCTTATTCCATAAAACCTGATTTTCTCCAAGATTGGTTAAAAAAAGTCATTACCCTTTAAGTGCTTTAGAAAACATAGAAAATGCCAAACTAATTATTGCTGTTGGCTTTTCTTTTAACATGTCTTAGAAGAATGTGCAAAGATTTGAAACAGCTCTCTACAAATGAAACTGTAAATTATATTAGGATTCCAGAGTATCTGTAAAACACCCACAGCATTTACCACCTACAAATCCCAAAGTATAATAAACTGAGAGATGTGTCACATATTTCTCAGGCTTTGCTTCCTTCAGCACCTCAGCCCCAGAACTGGCTTTCCATGCACTCACTCCCACAGCCACAGCTGAGCAGCACAAGTGCTGTGTGTCACCCAGGGTGTAACTTCCACAATCGAGCTGCTAAAATTAACCTTTGACAGTGGGTGGTGGAGGTTAAGCCACGATTGTTCCTAGATACACTTCTTTCTGTTCAAATACAGGTGTTGATGCATAGGGGAAGGCAGAACAGGCACAGGAGCTAGCAGCAGGCGACAGGGCCACCTATTAAACTTGTCTGAAATGCTCAGGAACGCTTGGATGGGCACCAGTGCCAAGCATCAGAAAAGAAAAAGGAGACCTTATCCAATGGGATGGATATAAGATTTCCAATATCAACTAAAATCAAAAAGGAAACACAGAAAGGTTCACAGAAGCAAATATAATGTTTTCTGGTAACATCAGAGGCTTGGTTTCTTGTCATATTTTTCACTAGTCCCTTTGGCAACCTTCACTTTCAGTGTAAATAAGGATGCAAAAGAGAGCTGTGTTTATTTACAGATCATCCATAAAACTGAGCACACACTGGCTCCTGATTTTGCTGCAGAAATTCTGCCATGATGCAAATTAGGAGCTGCACATATGCCTCAAAGGATGGGTGAGCCAAGCTGGTATTACTGCTTCGGGAAGCTCACACACTAAACATAAAAAAAAGGCCCATTCAGGAAAACACTTGCATACATAGACGGTTTTCTGAGATGAATCCATCTCTGTGGCAAACAGCTTCTTTCCAGGAAGAGTGATGACCCCAGAATAGGCACTATTTGATTCAGTACAATTCTAAAGCAACAGTAACTGGAAGGGGAAGAGGAAAGAAGAGGAAATGTGTTGATAAAATCCCTAAGGCAGACAAATCCCTAATGCAGTCCATATGCTCGATGGCAGAGTTAATGGGGAAAGTTCAGCACAGGTATTTACTGACGTGTGCCTTTAACTGCTGTTCTGCTCCGGCCTTGTGGACCTCCCAGTTTCAGTACAGCCCCTCTTCTCCACAATCTTTTCCTTTAAGACTATTGCAGAGACTCTATAAACTTTATGCAGTTTCTATAAATTAAATCAAATATTTTTTTTCTCTTTCACACCTACTATTATATAAAAGTGAAGAAAATCATTCAAGTCCAAAGTTCCTATGCTTTCGTAAATAGTTTACTAAAGCTGCACTGTGTTTACTGGGCAGCTAGAGAGCAATAACACTATTATAAAATAATAATTACACCCACCATATGGCTGGCCTGCACACAAATCCTGTAGTGGAAAAGAAGGATGCCTGCTGTGAGGGTTGAATTGAAAGATGTAATGCTGGAAGGTAATAAAAAGTTAGGAATTGCCTTTTTGATTCAGCTCAGCTCAGACCTTGACATAAGAGAAAAATTATAGAGACAAATTCTGACCACACACAGAAGCTGGGTCTTCCACACTCTTCCACTAAGTCCACCTACAACATGCTTTCACAGGAGGGTGTAAGAGGCACTGCATTTGTATCAAAGTGCACGGGTATCGAAGTGCATGGGCACTGGCAGGCATTAAATGCAATAGTTTAGAGGGAAAGAAGCCACTGCAGAAGGAAAATGTGTACTATTAGGATGAGGAGCCTATCATATAACTGACACAGTTCTCTGCCCCACAACTGTGTCCCAGAGGACAGCAGAATTTGGCAGAATTTGGCTCAGCCCCAGTAACTGCACCCTAGTCAGTATTCAATATTCACAAAAATATACTGCTTTGTAAAATTTTATGGCAAAGGCAACTAATTCCTCAAAGAGTAAAACTAAGACAGTTCAAAAACCACTAGGGCAAAATTCAAGGTTAAACTGCTACTGTACAAGGGAGCTCGGCTGCTTTCCTGTGTGGCACTATTTTCTTCCCCATCCGTCTAGAAACTCCTCAGGCATTTACTAATGCCATTTCTCCCCCTCTCAAATCTCCTCAAAGGTCACCACTGTTTGCATCACCTGCAGGAAGCCAATCCCTAAGAGCCTCTACGTTCAACAGC
This sequence comes from Lanius collurio, assembly GCA_020086605.1. Taxonomy (NCBI): domain Eukaryota; kingdom Metazoa; phylum Chordata; class Aves; order Passeriformes; family Laniidae; genus Lanius; species Lanius collurio. The sequence continues at coordinate 9,608,893 of JACBWW010000004.1, read as the reverse complement.
AAATTGGAGATAGCAAATATTGATTTGCTTTTAAATACTATTTATTCTGTTGTTGTAGAACCAGTTATGAATAATCCTCTGAAGGCACAGCACCACGGGGCTGGGCACTTCAAGGAACTATGAAATATGGAAGCTGATTTGAGTAGAACACTTGTTGGTGTGTAATTACATAGCTTCAGGAAACTGCTTGATTTGCATGTATGGATATTACACCCAAAGCAAAACAGAAGGTCACTTAAATTTGCTTCCAAACCTATTAGCATTTCATCTAGGGTATCATCATCAAATGACGTTAAAACCTTCACAACAGGCCAAGCTGGCTTGTAGATCCACTTACAACTTACCTTCTGGCCATCTTGCCAAGTTCCAGTTTTATAATGAGCACAAAATCCAGCTTCCTTGTTTCTACAAGCTCAGCTTCCCTATAGATACACCTGCTATTAACACGAAGCAAGTCTTCAAGATGGAAAGCTGGTGTTGGCCACCTAACTGTGACAGAGGATGCTTTAACCACCCTTGGCTTCAGAGGCACTAAGTTGCCAGGATAATTGCCCCATATTCACTTAGTAAGTACCCAGTGGCCACCACAGAACCAGTTCATAAGGTGCACAGCTCTGGATGTATCCCAGCATTTGCCAAAGTCTTTGATCTGGAGAAAATGACACTTCTTATTACACAACAAAAACATATGGGAAAATGTATGATAATTAAATACTACAGCCTAACTCTAAAGTGCAATATGGTTCAGACCCCTGAAGTCTTAGGAAATGCAAATTCCTCTCCTTCTGCCTTGCTCACCCCCAAGCCCCCGATCACAGAGTTAAGCAATCAATCTGTCTCTCATGAACACACATTGAATAATCTACTTTTGAACTCCAGGCCACTAAACAAAAACTGGGATTTTAAACTGGGCTTCATGGTGTTCCTGCAGTGTGGCACAGCCTAGGAATTTCTGATTACTAGGCATCATACTAACAAATCTGAACACTCCTTTCTCTGCAAACAGTGTTCACAAAGGAGGCCTGACTGACATCTTAGTCTTACCTGAAATTGCTCATTTGAGATGATGATAGATTCAAGTAGTTGCCTACAGGCAAATAAAGACCATGCCATTAGTTACAGTACGTGGTCAGGCACATACAGGATGTTGATGATAGATACCAGATACTGACAAGCCTAAGGAAGCACAGATCCTTGTCTGGGAGACCTTCTACTGTTCAAACACCATAGGTGGGACAAAGTTCAGGTGCACAGCCCAAGGACAGAGCACAAGCAAGCAACACATCTGACATGGGAAGGGTGATTAAAGGTGTACTGTAACAAAAGTAAAAAGGGGGTGAGCAAGGGAGACTGGGTGCAGGGGGAGCAACTGACAGCAAAAGAACTGGAGAGTTTAAGATGGAATGTGTAAAGTAGGGCAGGGGAAAGTACAATTAAATTTTGTACTTTTGTCTCATTTCAACACACAGTTACATTAAACACAATGAACTATGAATGCTTAGAGACTTAATCTCTATTACATGTTTTCACAAGAGAAAGAAAAACAGATCACAACATCCGTCTCATGTATATGGTGCAGTCCAGCAACACTGCTCTGTGAGCACTCAGTACTTGCACATAAAAATCTCTGTATTTGTAGGAGTGTGAATTTTAAAGGCTCAATCAAAATACAAGGAATAATTTTAGCCAAATTGCCCATAAAATTAATTTTATAAACTTATATATTCCTGCAAATTCTCTATTTTCCTTGTGCTTAAGAAGCCCCCAAATAGCTTAGAAGATTAATATAAATTTTCTGTTTGATCTATACAGGGGTTGAAGGCTTTGTTGTGTACCATATGCCAATTTGATGTAATCTAGAGCACATGAAATATTAAATCTTAAAAACTCTGGTTTTCTAAAGGAAGCATTAACTACACTCTATAACATGAGTTTGCTCTCAAGTTACCTCTTATGAACAGGGCCTCTAAGCTCTCCAGATGAAGTTGTTAAGTTAATTGTTTGTTGAAACTGACCCATTTATTAGGGTCCTTATTAAATTTCTATGGCAGGTGTTGAAAGCTTGAGGCTTTTTTATTCCATCAAAGTTGCAGAGTCCAAGTCTTATTGGTTCAAAATGCTTTAAAACTCAGGTTGGTGCTGCAGAACACAAACACTGTAAAGTCCCAAGTGATACATTTTCATTAGCTGCAGCTAAACAGGTTTCTTTTGGACTTCAGTGTCTGGTTATAGCAAAATATTTACTGCTGCAATTGGTATATTAAGATTACATGCACCAGACAAATATTACAGGATGAATATGAGATTTCTAAAAAACTCTTAGTGCTTCAATCCTCATAATGTCTGAGACAGATGTTTCTCTAACCAAAGAATTAGATGAATTTACTTGTAAATTCTACTGGGCTTTGGAAGATAAATCCTACATAAAATATTACTATTAGAGCTGATCAAAATAGCTTCCAATAAGAGGGATTTATATTTTCCCTTGAAAACTAATTTAGTTGTGGCAGATGGTAAAGATTCCTCTCCATGTACCCTTCAATCACAAAGCAAACATCTTTGTTCGCATCACTCTTTATAGACATGGGAAATGTTATTGAACAGATTAACAAAATTTCTCATTTACATACTAGGAATGTTATGAAACAAAATATGACAAGGTTAAAAAAGAGAAATACAATTCTGTTCTGAACACAGAATGAAACAGACATAGGTGTTCACTGTGAACATTGCTGGACCCAAATAAAGTGTTAATTAGGTTAAATTCAATGGATTTGAAGTTGATCTAACAAGTGACTTAAGTGTTGATCCAGCAAGGGATTTTCAGGCTGTGCAGAGTACCTCCTGTGGTTTATTACACACTGTTCAAGGACCATAATACTTCCTTCTGTATATGAGAAGAAGCAGGATTTGCTGTTACCAGAAATTGCCATTAGGAGAAATGCAACAACAACCAATAATATCGTGGTTCAAGAGCTGTTCCACGCACAGAGTTCATGATGTTCCAGTCCTGTTTGCTGCACTAGGACTGGTTTCTCCAAATGGTTCACCTCCTGCGACTGCCGATGTTTCTCAAAGGGACCCCAGCTCTGCAGTGGGCAAAATATCCCACCCCTGTCATTGCTGGCATACTGAACTCCACTTTAAAGCACAATGCTTCACTTCAATTTCAACCTTTTGCACATTTTCTACCTACTTGAGTATAGATGGTCCAATTCTCTGCACTCTGCACCTTCAAAAATAAAATCAGGAGCGTCCCTTTGAAACTAACAAAATCATAGTTGCCACATTCAGCCAGGTTCCAGTTAGCCCTATCTTATCAGTCAGAGAAATTGTTCCTGAATCCAGTTCACATTGATACAGTTTTACTAGCACAGATCTTTTCCTTCCACATGGATAAGAATGTCCCACAGCCACATCAGTATCTGCACCAGTATCTGTGTATCACTTCTAAGTGATCTCTGGCAAGATCTCCATTCTCATCCTGTGGCATCTAAAATTAAAAACACATCAGAAGCTATCCTACATCCAGCAAATAAGGGCAAGTCACAGAGTCCAGTCCATTCTATCTCCACTTTGCATTTACCATTACTTGTTACGGCAAACCTAGAAAGCTTAAATTGTGAAGCACGCCTTATTCTTCACATATTTTCATTTACAGAGAGGAAAAAAATCCTTTTGGCAGGTTAACTCTGTTGAGACATCACAATCTGAAATGCAGTAAGATATTCTGCTATACATCAGATCTGACAACAGTGCTAAAGCCTGAATAATTTGAGATGAGCAAAGAAGCCAAACAAAACCCACAGTATATGTCAGGGTTATTTCTTGACATTCAGAATCAGATGAGAACTAGCACGTGCCCAGAGTCCCACTGTTTCCTATATTTGTCAGTTAATGTTAATAGGGTGGTGGTTAACTGTATTTTTATGTATTTGAAACCATTTTAATTGAATTTGCGAGTAGAATGAAGAAAATGCAGGCACAGGGGACCAGCAACACATCCACTTTCCACAGAAGAGTCTCAGGCAGTTTGCTGGGCAAATCAGTCTCTAACAGAGAATTTGAACTCTCGATATTATTAACCAGGATCTTTAAACCACCACAGGATGGTACAGAAAGGCTGAGAAGACAACTGCCAGAGGTATATAATCTTCTTTGGAATTTGCCTTTACCTGTGGGAAACTTAGAAGACAGTAGTTTCATTTTCTCCAATCAGGTAAGGAAAGGCAGCCACAAATGTGTCACAGAACTACCTTGCAGAAGCCCTGAAATCACAAAGAATTGCTTGTTGGGGTGCTGATGGCTTCTGGATTTCTCTCTTCTCCTTCCCCCACTGTCCCCAAACACCTCAAGATTATCCAGCCAGTACATTATCCAAATCAAGGAATGCTTAGGAAGCCTTCTGGACACCACAGCACTAGAAGAGGTTCAGAAGTAAAACTTAATTATATGTGTGTAGTACTGCAAGAGCAGTAATAAAAGCCAGAAAGAGTAACCCAGTGCAGGGACCACCAAAACCTACTGGTGTGCCCAGGAAATGGAGCAGCTGCAGATGGGTCTCCCCAGTGAGAAACAGGCAGAATCCAGTCACACTGCCTTTTGCCTCTCTCCCACTTACTCATCCTTTTAATGTCTCTTATCAAAGCCAAAAAGCAGCACAGGAGAAATAGAGTGAGTAGAATGGTAATCAGGTGAATATTAGAAACATGCAGAAATACCTGCAACTCTAAGAGCAAAAGATTGAAGAGATTTACTGAGATTAATATTAACTAGAGAAAAATCCTCTGGCTTTGGAGGAATAAGCAGATGCTTTGTTCATTGTGGGCCAGACACGTGATCTGAAGTAGAGGGTACAAGACTCTTCTGAAGGGACAGAGAGGAAAACAAAACCAAAAGCAACGTAAGAGGCAGAAGCTACACTATATAAAGTGCTATATTGTAGGGCAAAGCAACTACCATTCAAACATGGATGAAGGCAGACTGTAGGCTGCCACAGTTTGATTAAAATGGATAAAAAGCTGAACCACAGTAGAAATCCTTTTTAAGATGTATTTTACAAAATGCAAGAGCCTAGCAGTGATCAGTCCATGCTCCTGAGGAGCTGCCATTTGACACAAATCACCTGTTGGGAGGTGTTCTAGGAGGCTTCAAGAGAGATACTCCTTCTTCTCTATGAAAGGGTGGCTGCCACAGAAGAAGTTACGGGCAGACCAAGGATGGCAAAACTCTGAGCATTCAGCGAAGTCAATCACCCAGTCTCCCCCACAAGACCCCAAGCTTGGCCCCTCTAGCACTAACACAGGCTTTGTGGGCAGCAAAGCAGAAAGCTTGGTTCCCTCTGCACCCTGGTGAGCACTGCTTTAGGTAGCACAGGGAATTGTGAGCGGCAAGTCCTGGGCATTATTCTGGGTGATGCTATCCAGCTACCAAAACTGAGGAGGGAAATAATTTTTCTGAAATCAGTAGCAGTCTTTCTTTTGCTCCAGCAGGCTTTAAGACCAGGTTATAATGTATGAAGATAGTTCAGAAATAGTATCGGCACAGTTTACCAATTAGTCAAAGCTAGAAGGTATCAGACAAAATCTTGGACTGGGTTTGGATTAAGGCCTGTAGTAATACTCACAATCCTAGTTTTTCCTCAGTCTCCCAGAATGTGGGAATGCAGCCCTCAAGTGACTGACTGATGCTCCTGATGGAGCTCCACATTTTTAGCTATATGCCTGAAGGCAGGTTCCAACAATTCTGCCAGGATGAAAACCCAAGAAAGAGCAATGTGTTTATGAGCTCTCTTGTTCTGTAACACAGTACCATTTTATGGCATTAAACCAGCGAGCTGTAGACTCTTCATGCATCTTCAACACCGACACTGACATGCCTCCTCCCTTTGTTATTAAATAGTTCGCCTCTAGCTTCCAGGACAACTATCACCTCTCTACCTCATTTTTTGCAACTCTTTTCCAAATAGCAAATGAGAACATGGCAGGAACCATGAAAATTCACACTCTGTCCTTCATAGCCAACATGGAACATCCACTCAAAAGGAAAGGCAAACATAAAAGGATTTGGATTTAAGTGCCAAGAGAATATTTCTATTGTTTATGGACATTTCCAGAAACAAAATTTATCAGAGAGACATTCCTCATGTACACTATTACCCACAGCAAGAAAAACTTCTATCAAGCAAAAACCTGCTACTACATAACTATACTCTCTGTTTGCACTGTACCTTCAACCTAATCAGCTCTATCATCCAACTTTTCCATCCTTGGGGACAAGACTCAGCAGTGTCTTCTGTTACAAAGAAGCAAATAGGAGCAGGAAGAACTTCAGGGACCAATTACCACACAAGCAACAAGCCCCTCCTTTAATACACTCCACAGTACTCATATGGCATCATCACAGCTTTCCAAAAGGCCAGTTTAAAATTAAAAAAAAAAAAAAAGCTTATGGAAATAACTCGTATTTTGTTGCTTTGAACTGTGCCCAACATGCGTAATGGTCCCTCCTGAGATGTGTTTAAGAGATACACTTCAAAACGGGACTCAAGCCATTTATTTGCTATATTAGCTTGTACTCAGAAGAAGTTAATCTGATATTCCAGAGAAAGGCAGACCTTCCAATATATGTCATAGTCCCTGGCAAGAGGAATAAAGGCATTTTTGGCAAGAGAGGAGGGCTAGCACAAGGGAGGGTGTCAAGCCATGTTCTGGCAGCAGAGCTGGCCTACTGTGTGCAGCAGCCCTTGGCCCAAGAGCACCGACGTATACAAACACAACCACACTGAGCTCACTCTTGCTCCCCACGTTGCACTGCCTTGCATCTCTCACCTCAAGCCCTAACAACAGGATTCTGGTTAGTGCATGTTCCTCCTGGTTTTTTTATCCATTTGCCATATCAAATCAGGAATGTTGTGCAATGGGAATAACGCAGAGCACGAGGGCTGACAGCATTCCTGCTGCTGTAGGAGTCAGAAGAGCTCTGACAGGCACACCTGCCAATTTCAGCCCAGAGGAATGCCCGTATGTGCTGGATATGGTTAATAGGTGATACCTCCAGCTTCTTTAGGCCTCCAGTCACCTATAGAGCTGGAATGTGCATGCTCTCCAACAGGAAAAAATCATTACCTTAACCCCCATTTTTCTTCATCCATGGGACATAAGATGGATGGAGGAACAACAGAAGAGGACAGTGAGGACATCGCTGCTGTCAGGACTACACACTCCAGTTCTTTATGGCAACCGAGCTAGACAATCCAGTAAAATAGGAAAAGACACTAAAAGTATAAGGAAGGCTTCACTGCACACAGACCCTGATGTCTGAACACCTTGTCACCAACACTGAGATCAGGAGAGGTAGTAGAAGCATGGGCATTACACTGCAGGTGATGGGATGACAAGATTTCCTCACTCAGACCCTGTCTATGCTCAGACCTAGAGGCTTCAAAGCTGTTTTAGGACTGTTTGTACAATCTTACTTGTATAAGATTCTTTTATAAGAAGCCCAGATATCTCACAGAGCTGTGTTAGAGCCAGGACAGAGCCATTCTGCCTTTGCATGGTGCTTTCAGCTGAGAAGCCTCTGCAGGTGGTCAGTCCTGTGCAGCAATCAGTGCCTTGCCTTGCTCATGCCATCCAGCAACTGCTTAGTTTTGAGACTCTGGTTTTGAGAAGCTTAACTCTTGTGAGGAGCTGCTGCTCTTTACAACTGTATGAAATTATTTAAGGCAAATGAAACATTTCAGAAATATGAGACATGACTCATGGATTTTGAGAGACAGAGTTCACTTAAATCCAGTGTGTGTCATTTTGAGATCATGGAAAGACATTATTAAGTATTCCAAGGACCCTGGCAGGCTTGAAGTGTGCATGGCAATGAGCACCATCAAAGCACTGGCAGCACCCATAGTACAAGCCAAGTCAAACCAGAGAATTGAGTAATCATGACTAAAACATGATCATACAGTCAATTTCCCTCCAGATTAGAAACACAATGAAATCTTCATAGAGAAAAAAAAAATCAGGAATGTAACAACCTGATTGCAGCCTCTTGCATGGCAACAGGAAAACACCAAGTCTTTAAGCAAAAGATCCTACTTTCAAACTGAGGTATCATTAAAAAAAAAAAATTACTCTCAATGCAAAACAGCATTTAGACTCTGCTACAAAATCTTGCTAGGAAGGTCATGGATACCAGAGTATCTATCAAAAAATCCTATGTAAAGTACATAAAGAAGAAGGCTCAAAATCTTAAATGCCTGTGGGAATTCCTTTCAGACCTTGGGCAAATTTTAATGCTCTATGCTTCTCATCTGTAACAGTGGAATCATTCACACTTTGAAGCCGACTTGAAACTGAACCCACAAACACTGACTGTCAGGCCCCAATGTTTAGAAAACAAGGAATTCATAAGAAGACTTTCATGATGCATCTAACCAACAATACCACAACTACTGAACAGTAACATTATTTGCACAGTCAACAAAGGAATGCCAACAGGACTTGATAAAACAGTGTGCCTCTCTTGTGCTAGTTTTGTTTGCACCTGGATAAAGATTGACCCCAGTGCAGTTAAGTTGTAAAGACAGAAACACGTTTTACCAACTAACCCTGGAAGTTACCGATACTGGAAGTAACAGAGGAGAAAATGTTACAACTGAACTTCATCAGCAGGCCATTCTTCCCTTGCTCACTGTTGTGGTTTGACACAGAAGGGGTTTTCTTGCAAAATCTCAAGGGTTGTTTCTACATTATCAGCATGGAGAAAGTGTGGGGAGGAAAAGTATTCTAAAGGTTTAATCTGATTCTAACTTTTGTTTCCTTCTTTCAGGTCTGCTAATAAACTTCTTAGAGTCTTTTAAGTTTGAGCCTGTTTTGTTTTCTCCTAATTCTTATGTCACAGAGGTAAAATAAGCAAGTAAGAAATGATCTGAACCAAACCACTACATCACCAACATGATATTCATAAGAAAGTCACCAGAAAAGTCAAGATGGGAATTTTGTTTCAGTGTCACTTCACAGAGACTTTTCATGGTTACCCTTTAGTTTATTTTTTCCATTAATAATTATGACTGCAATTTAGCTGTAAGAATGGCTTTGAAAATATACCTTCTCTATTTCAATTTATTTCTACAGCTGCAGAATTACACTGCTTAACTTTTCTTTCTTAAGTGGATTTCCTTTGGCTTTGGCTCCCATTTAATAAAGTGACAAGTTTACTGAAAACAGCCTTTGCAGTTTCAGTGGATTAGTATGGTAAAGCCTAACTTGATTGAAAAATAACTTTGCTCCATGTTGCTTTACTGCCAGTCAGCTCACACTGCTGCCTACAACTGCATCTGGCCAACAGACTGATAATTTCACTTTTTGTTTTCGAATGGTCAGAAACAGCAACATCAATAACATGCACACTCTTCATTTTGACGTTCTGTCATGTGTGCAGAGTAGGTGGGAATCCTCTAAGTGGAGATGCATTGTCAGAAGAGGGCTTTGCTGCTCGGCTGGAGATCAGCAGTTGATAAAAGCAAAGAAAGTATGTATGGACCAAAGACAGCAATATAATTACTTACAATTCTATGCCAGATGAAACACGTGGGTGGCAATTAAGTACAAATAGCTTGTCAGAAATCCCTAAGCACATAATTTAATCAGGATTTGATGCTATGACACCACTACAAGCTGCACACCTCTTTAAGGCCTGCAGAGCCTTCATCCCTCACTCATGTCACATCCTGCAGCATTCTGGGCACAGCTGTGTCCCACAGAGGCTCTTCCTTGGCAGCTCCCACAGACAAGATAAGCATCAGGATTTAGCTTTCATTTGTCTGCTAAAACAAACCGATTTACTCTGTAGATCATTTCATTATAAATAAAATAATAAATAATAGTTACTCTGCTCTTTCAACACTGAAAACGTTTAATTTTATAGCTGGTTTTTGTAGGATGGTCACATTAAATCTCACACGTGTAAGCAAACACTCTTTGACATTAACAGATGAGAAGAAAGGACTATGGGTCATTCAAATTCCCAAGAGAAATCTTGTATGCTTTTCCTACCCTGGCCAGAAAATTAAAAATGGAGATAACTGTTGACTCTTACAAATGCCAGTATTGGCTCATATGCCTCTGCTGGAAAAATAACCAATTGATTTACTTCTGTGACCACTGAACATAGGATTTTAAAACTTAATTATATAAATACTTCCACTTATACACTTTCAGACAACTTTCTCTATTAAAAAAAAAAAATTAAAAGTATACGATTGGGTATAGAAGTACAATTATAAGGCAAAGGACATATTTTTGTCACCGACAACATCCAGAGAAATAAAAACTTCAATTTTATGAATAGATTACAATTTACAAACTAATGACAAAAGGTACTTAGACAAGTTCATAGTATTGATAATTTCAACAGAGACCTCCTCGCATAAAGAGCATAAACTTTGCTCACTGAGATACAGCAGTCTTCCAGAGAACTTCCCTGGTGAGGAAGCTGCCAAGGGGTTAAGAGATTAAGTCATCTGGTTTCAGAAGGAAGTGCCAGTCAAAGGAAAAATTTTCTGCTGGTATAAACTGACCATTTTCCCCTGGATTCTTAGACTCTTATAAAATTGATCCATGCAATTTCAGGGTCAAATGTAAGAAATTATCACTATACTGATTTTACAAACAAATTACATTTGATTGATTTGTCTGATGTCATATAAGAAGCCAAGTTACATCTCAGGCCTTGCTCTTTTAAATCACACTTTGCATGGTAGGCCAGGATATGCTTAGAAAGCACTGATTTAATTGGATTTGATTTAATTTGATTTGAGTTGCTGTGCAAGAGATGGATCTTTAAAATGCAGCTTGTGTGGGCCCTTTCTTAATGAAATCCACTGAGATACTGAACTCCACAGTTAAAATAGGTTTTACCACATAGGTTTGAAGCAAATGAATTTGGAGCAGAATGTACTTGCTATAAAAAGTAAGGGGAAAAAAAAGTCTTCAAACTTAACATTTGTCCCAAGAGTCACATAAAATTTCAAGTCTCAGGGTTGTCTTCCAGGGAAACTAATGTTTCCCTGGAAACGTGTTTCTAAATACAGTTGCTCCACTCACATCTTGTATTAACAGTTTGTTCTTCAAGTACAGAGATGAGCTAATCAATGCTGAGTTAGTATCCCTGAAACTTGCCCACTCTAGTCAAATCCTCCAATTTCTCAGGATCCACCTATTTTTAATAATATAGCAACATTATGTAACAAACCTAACCTGTGGTTTAAGTTACTTCCAAAACTCAATGCATGCAAGTCCTCATCTTTTTGCAGTATCCCTAACACATTTTTAACCTCTGGCAGAAAAACAGAGATGCACTACTAATTACTCTACAAGTCTGAGACAGCTGGTGCTCAGCCAGGTACCAGAGGCATTCCAGGAAAGGGACTGTATCCTGACTTCATATCATGCCTGGCACACTGGAGCACCAATCACTTTTACAAGAAAGATCCGGAGCTGTTCCAGCTAAGCTGTGGTGAATTAAACACTCTGAGGAGCTCCTGGGAACCAGTGGAGGAAATCTGTGAAGTCACCATGCTGTGTGGTTTCAGGAAATCTGTGAAGTCACCATGGTGTGAGGTTTCCCTCCTTACCCAGGCACTAATGTAAGCAGTAGTCCCAGCTTCCTCATGGACAAAGCATAAATGCTGGTGAATATTTCACTTCTGGAGTGCAAGAAGAAGGAGCTGCATATTTCCAGCATTCCTTTTGGTTACCCTGCATTGAACTTCTTGCCAATATCCACCTACAACTAGGAGGCAGTGCTGGTCCTGGCATGTTTCCTAACAAGATCTCCAAGTTGCAGCGGGTTTGGCAGAGTGTAATTGCTGTCTTGGGTCTCTGCCTAGGAAGAGCTGCCTCTGAAAAAAAGTGGATGGGTGATACCAGCCTTTGCCCTGTCATCTTTATCCTTTACCAGAACAGAGGCACTGGAACACATCATGCTAATCTCTTGTGACTACTTACCTGGCAGATGGATATTTTTAATGACAAACAATTCTTTTATCTTTTGATGCAAGAGTGGTGGCAAGAGTAAGATTATTTGATCTGAAGAAATGAAGACTTAAGATTTGACAGAATAATTTTTTCTCTTTGTGTGAGGTGTCTCATGAGTGGCACTGAGAGACTAATTTGCTGTCTTTCCCAGCAAAAGAACTAGGGAACATCTGATGAAAACACCAGGACACAGGTTCAAAAACAAAACTAAGGGAATTGCTTCTTCACAAGTTGCACTGTTTAAGTCCTCACAGCCAGACACTGAAGATTCAACAAATTAAGTGAGAGCTTAAGGGGAGACACAGTCACAGAAGGAAAATTCACCAACAAATTCCCTCCTGGCTCTGGAAGTCCCTGTTTTGCAAATGGTTGCAGACTAGATGAGTTAACTAAGTACCTCTTTGACAATTGTCAGAGAGAGATACTTGGCTGGGCAGACCTTTGGGTGAGTACATGCCTCCAGCACATTCTCCTATCAGCTACTGCAGTGGACAAGTCTCAGCTGTGGGACAGGTCAGGGAGAACCTGGGCTGAAGGCACTCTGACATATTCTAGGCTGAAGCAAAAGACCACTTTTGATAAAAGGCCCTGGGAGGTAGAGAAAGAGGGAAAAACCTTTGCATTTTCATGCTTGTATAACAGTGGGAAGGCAAAAGGCTTGGGTTTGGTTTTCCTTTTCACTATTGCCTGCTCTGTCCAGTCTAGAGTAGGACTTACACTACTGCAGATGAGTAGATGATTGTTACCATACTTGACACCTATTTGCAGTCTTCTTTGCATGACCTTGTACAGTCCTGCCCTTCGATGGACTGAAACATTACAAAAAAAAATAGGGAGAAGGAAGGACCTGGATAAAACACCCTTTTGGGCTACCTGCTCCAAGAGCCTTTCACTCACTTTTACTGATAAAATATAACACACCTTTTTAGAGTCAACTGCTTTAACAAATTACTTTATTAATTTAAAATGCACTAACCTACTTATGAAACAGCTGGCCTTGTTAAACCCGCTGTCTGTTAATAAAACAGCCCTGAAAAAATTCTGCAGTGTGTCTCAGAGGGTCTGTCTAGCTATCACAGAGCCCATGGGTAGGAGAGATGTATTGTCATTCCAAGCTGGACACACAGAAAAAAACCCTACAGTAAGCATATGAACCAAAGTAAATAAACAGATCTCCTGTCACACCCTAAAGGTTGCCACCACCCAGTGCTTGCCAAGGAAAGCACATTCCAGATACAGGGCCCTTCCTGACTGCCACAATTACTCCCAGAAACAGGTCTAATCCATCAGACTCCAGATCTCTATGGGAAATCAAAAGCCAGAAATAAAGTCAGGAAAGTAACACAAAATTATTCTCAGACAGGTCACCACACAGAATATTTTTAAACCAGAAACAGTCTGCTCAATGTGGACTAGAAGCAAAGAGCAGTGACTTTCTCTTCCCCTCATAGTGAGCACTATTTCACTGATGCCAACATCCTCTGGAGGATCATTCATTTCTCCATCTCCTTGTTTATCTTAGCCTGACCCCTAATTGCTTCCTGGAGATCAGAAAATGCCACTTCTGCCTGCTCGGCCTGGGGCTGTCCCTGCTTTCCCCTGGGCTGACTAGGTTGTATGAACACTCCTCTTCTTTCCCTCCCTTCATCAGGAGAGCTGTTTGTAGTGAAGTGCAGGTTTGATGAGCAGCTAAGGATATGGAAAATGCTGCTCTTAAAGGTTTTCCTAACTAAAAGTTTTCCTGTAATTGCTTGACAGATAAGGTCACTTGCTTTACACATCAAATGAGTGTTTCGAAAGAAAATGGTGCTTGCAGGGATGTCAGAAACTAATGTCCAATGTTCTTGCCTTTGGTCTGTAAAAGCATCCTAGGACTTTTGCAATAAGCTCTGGGCAGAGAACTTATCAGTCAAAGACAAGAAGAAAGAATTTTAAGCAAAGAATTTGACTCATAAATTCAGTGGGTGTGGTGATATATGAGAATGTTCTTTAAATTCAAAGCATCTCATTGCTGCCTCTGTTCTTTTCTGAGAGGGAAAAAAATTGTGTTTCTCAACTGGTATTTTTTTCAGGAATTGCACCTGGAGCAAAAGAGAATACCACAGTTATCCAAAAGGACTCTGTGTACTTACTGAGGAAGCAGCTCAGTCCCCAAGCACTGCCACTACTCATGACCTACACACAAGGTGCATATCCTAGCACTTTTCCCATAAAGCCACCTGTGCTGCACTCCCAAGGACACATTCCCTTCAGTCTGTCTGCCACCCCTTGCAGTTCCTGGACAGGAACTTCTAGTCCTTAAAACTCAAATGATCTCCACTGGTCTGGGCACACTCCTCAGCAGTTTCTTATGGCTTGGAGACTTGGTATTCACTTCAGACATAGAGGAGAGAAGGTAGAATTGTTTTGCACTAAGGAATGCTGTCAGCAATCCAATTTTGGAGAAGACTTTTCTTTAAAAAGTTTATAGTTTCTCAACTTGTAACACAGATCAATGAGAAGTTGATGGCCAATTATGGCACACCTGAATCTTTGCCTTCAGTTTGGAAGCACTAATTCATGCTTTACCTCTAAATGCCCTTCTGGTTCTTGCTTGAAATTGTACAAAAACATCCCTGAAACCAAGTTAGGCTGTCTGTAGTTATCTGTACTGAAGAGCTTCACAGGGGTTCTAGCTAGCTCTGCACACCACTATGCTCCTTCTGGGTGAATGCTCATTCCAGTGACACCCTCTGCCCTGGATAGAGTTGGTGGTATGAGTAGTATCAGACATATCAGTCCTTGGAAATGGATCATTTTTGTCCTCTAATCTGCTGCTTTAGGGAAAAAAGGAACTCCTTCCTCATTATGAAGTTACAGGCCCAGAGAGGCCTAATTCAAACCCACATGTCTTCTGCGTGCCCATTTGCAGATGCACGTCCTTGTGCTCCACATGGCCCCTGCCAGCGTCCCACATCACCGTCCCAGATTTGTACCCTCCTGCCAGTTCCTCTCAGAACTGCAGAGGTGCTCACAGCTAACCCAGTTCTGAAAAAATGATCCCCATTTGCTGAATCACCCGTGCAGCCACAGCAGCCGAGCCATGGCAGGAGGTCCCGGGGCGCAGCACCAGAGCGGCTCCTGGAGCAGCAATGGAGCACCAGCCTGCCCGAGCCCAGCATCCCAGAGCCTGCAGGCACCAGGGCTGTCCCACGGGACTCCTGCCAGCCTGGGGCATGGCGAGAGCTGCCCTCCCTTCCTTCCCCTCTGCCCAACTCGCAGGGAGCTTGACTCGATACTTTGCGTGCCACTGTCTAACATATGCACACTGGATAAGATGCTACTTCTTCTGTCTTTGTTAAACTCTTCAAGCTCCTTTAATTGCAGCCTGGAAGTTTTTTCCTGACTAGTGGCTGGCATTATTTTATCCTTTCCCTGAAGAATTCAGCTGCCTTTGCAATTTACAGGCATTTCTCTAGGGCTGAATCTCAATTTTTCCTGGAATATGGAGTCACATGTTCCAGAGATTATCCCACCATCCATCCTCCTTCTGCCTCTTGAGTCAAGTCAGAAAAGAAAAAACAATAGGCATACTTCTCTCTCCCCAAAAAGTACATTCTATCCCATTAAAAATTGATACAGCATGTACTTTGAACAGCAGAAATAAATCCTGCAGATTCATCAGCTTGTCATTTGCTCCCCCATTCTACCCCTAGACAATAATATTAAGCGAGGTTTTCTAATTATTTTCTTTGCCATAGTCCTCTCTGCAATCAGGCTCTGTACTTTTTCCACATGCAAGCAAGCATTGTTTGTCAAGGAGACCCTTTTTCTACATAGTTTCTTCTGGATGCACAGCCCTTCTAGCTACTGTGACTTTGCTTTCCTATTCTGTTCTTTACTTGTTAAATTGATTATTTGATTCTGTTACACATATCAAGTACCAGAAAATAAAATGTTGCAGAAAAGATCAGAAAAAGCTGGTTTCAGAAACACCTCAGCTAATCCCAAGACCATCTCGTTTTGTGTCTCACACAGACTTTTGTGAGGCTCTCCAAATTCCTCCCCTCTGTAACCTGAGTTTTTTCCTCAAAGATGAACACAAACTGCTCCATGCTGCTTTTGAGGAGTTCTTGTGTTTCCTCATAAACATGCTACATCTCTGTCTGTTTTCCAGGTTTGATAATTTGACATTCAGTAGGAATGTAACTTCACACCATTGTATCAAAAATTCACCTCCTTTTATTTGAAGGCCAAGGAAAAAGCGTGGGTGAAAATCACAGGCACTTTCATTTTTTTCTTCATGCGTATGAAAGGCAGATGGAACAGCAAGCGCAGCAGACCAATATTGTAAATAATTCAGGGACATGAAAGGTTCCTCTACAGAAGCATCATTATGCTTTAAACTGCTTTCAGTTTAAATGTTTTCAACAATTAGGAAACAGCTGTGCAGGCCACTTCCTTTAAAAGCATCACTCATCAATAAGCACAGTATTCCTCAGCTGATTAAATACTATTTGTTAGGATTTCCAAAAGGACCACTGACTCCTGTTTTATAATTTGGGTATGACTCCTTAATAAGATTAATCAGCAGCTCAGAGCTTGTGGGAAGTGTGCAAGTGTGATACATCAAAAAGAACCATGCAACTGCAGTGTGATGAAAAATAACACTTTCCATGCCAAAAGGATTCTGGGTAAAAGGAAGGAAGGAAAAAAAAAGAAGGATTCATGCACATTATTAAGAAAATATCAGTCTGTAGATTTTTTCTTTGGAGTAATGTCAGCATCTCAGATATTTTTGTAGCTCCAAAGATGTAGCATCCAATTCAATTCACTGAAGCATTAAAGGTTCTTTAAGTTTTGGTTAAAGTTACACTGAGCTGTCAACTGTTTTTTGAAAATGCAAAGTGTACTGAGTTTTACTGAATCATAATCCATTAGATCTATTGATTTTTTAAACTAGTTCATTCTCTCTATCTATCAGAATGAACTTTTTTATTACAAACTCCCAAATCTAACACTGTTACATGCAAAATATCCTTAAACTGTGACTAGGATATAAGACCTGCAGCCACACCTGCAGAGAGACACCTGAGACTCTTCTCCTGGCACAGAAGCAGGAACAGGATAAGGAGGTGCCACAGGGGGACTGGTGGGGTTCACAGGAAAGGACAGATAACCTGGTGCACCTCTGGAGCCCAAGCATTATTCGAAGATTTTGTGTCACCTACATGTTAGGAGCCCAAGCAATACACCTGTTGCCTAGCAAACCATTGAAATTACTCACTGGGTGTTTCATTAGTAAGCTGCCAGTGTTTTCTGGATGTGTTTGTTTATTTTTTTTTAAAATTGGATTACTTTGATCATCTTTTTTCTGTGTAGCTTTCATGCTGCATTCTGAAATAGCTGAAGTACTTGCTTAAAGCTTGCAGAAAAATGCACTCCTACCCTTTCAAAAAATGTCATTTTTAAACATTTATTGATGTTTCAAGACACGTGACAAGAAATGCAATTAGAGACACTGTGATTTTCCCTCTATGCATTCAATTTCTCTATTCCCCACCATAACTTGGGTCCCAAGTGTAGGTTATGTAATTTTCCCAGAAAATCATTCAAAAAGAAACTCTTAACACTGGGTTGAGGCTGTTTTCCCTAAGAGTTTGCCAAGAGTTTGCCTCCTAAAACCTTTTCAAAGCAAAGTCAATTTTTAGTTCATTTTCATTATCTTCAGAGATAAACATAATGACTTAATAACATAAGCAGCAAAGAACAACACTGTATTTCAACAGTACAGTAAATCCATCCTAAAGCTTGTTGGAGCCAATTTTTTTCTAAACCCCACATCATACAAAATGCCAAACTAATATAATCTTAACCTAGTGGCTTTATTATGTACAAAAAGTTGCAAGTTAACTTCATATCTCCAAGTTTTAGATCACATCAGTCATTGTCTGGTGTTCTGCAGCCAGCAGGTCAGTGCAGAGTTGTCAAACACTTCACTGCACATTCTGGCAAGTGCAGTAGAGAAGTAAATGTGATCCTGCGTGTGATCTCGATTACTTCTGCATTGTTTTATTGCACAGTAAATTATTACAGTAAATTATTGTACAGTATTGTGTTTCCTAAAAAACACTCTGCACCTCTGTCTCTTTTCCAGGTTTGATAATGTGACATTCAGTAGGAATGTAACTTTAGACCATTGTGTCAAAAATTCACCTTTTACTCGAAGGGCAAGGAAAAAACATGGGTGCAAATCACAAGCACTTTCATTTTTTCTTCATGTGTTTGAAAGGCATATGACAACATATAATCAACATTAACAGCAATGGGTTAGGTAGTGTTAAAATAACTCCTGGTTTTAATGAGCTGGGGCAGTAGGATACACTTCTCTCATGAGTTAGGCTGCCACCCATCAGCCTGTGCATCACATCTGGGCACCACCAAAAGGAGGGAAACATTTAATGCCAAGTCTGCTCTTGGCTCATCTTGTATTTTAGCACAGACGGTTGCAAACTAACCCAGGAGAGCCTCAGACGTACTTTTACACCTACTGAGGGGACCTCAATGCACAGCAAGAAGAGCAGATTCTGCCTGTCCCATTTTGCCCTCAATTCCTCCCCCATAAGGGTCAGTAAGCAAACTAAAGCCCTTATACGTGTAAATAGTGTGGCTGTGGAATGCCTGGATCCGTGCTTATTTGCAAGGGAAGGGATATTCTCACAGTCTTCAAAAGCAAAAAATGTTTTGTTTGCTACTTTTAATGTGAATATTGTATTTGAATATGTTTATAACTCAATTACATAATTTGTTATAGCCTATTCCTGGAAACAGAGGTTGTAACTAAAATATTACTACTTCTTTAACTTAGAAGCGTTCATGTAGATGGATTCAAGTGTCCAT
Organism: Lanius collurio; assembly: GCA_020086605.1. Taxonomy (NCBI): domain Eukaryota; kingdom Metazoa; phylum Chordata; class Aves; order Passeriformes; family Laniidae; genus Lanius; species Lanius collurio. Next base: position 9,589,976 of record JACBWW010000004.1, on the reverse strand, counting down.
CCTAGGAAGCAATCGAAAGCAGAAATGCAGAAATGGAGAAATGCCTGCCTACAGCAGGCTTCATCAGCCACATAACACGTATCTCATGACAGAGCTGCAAGTTTGCAACACCCCATCATGTAGGAAAGACCCAGATGCCAATTTGCTTTCTTCTTCATCCTTTAGTGCTACATGACTAAACGTGACGTGTAGTGCCATATCTATTTTTCCTTACCTTTATCATGGATTCACAGTTTACACACCCAGTTAGAGCATGCAGATAGCTCTTCTGCAAAGATTTGCTTAATGTTCTCCATCAGCTCACAGACTCAAATGGCTGGGAGTGGGGGATAGGGAAGAGCTGTCTAAATCCTTCTGTAATTCTGTGGGAAACCAGATGCAGGATTTGATGCCAGCTACAGTTAACCTGATGGACAAAAGGGTTTATTTTAACTTAGTCACTTGATCCAATTCACTGCACAGTCACACAAACACTTGTGCCTGTATGAGCCAAAGGGGGAAAGGGTGTGTTATAGCTCTGCCTGTCTTGGCAGCAGCACTGGCTTATTTCTATTTAAACTGTATGTTAAAGTATGTCTTAACAGCCCTTGAGCCATTTTATTTAGTCTCTTGAGTCACACATACATCACACAGATTTTTGCTGCTGTCCAGACTGGAGACACTTCATAAATAAAGCATGAGTCCTCATACAGGAGGGAAAATTATGGCATGTCTAACAAAATACTCAGTGATCCAATGGCTGCATACAATCGTTGTATTTTCAGAAATAGTTGCAGTTTGGTAGTTAAAGCAAAGAATTGCTGAGGCATGCCACCAACATGAGAGAAGCAAACAAATGAATTTGTTTTCATGCCTCAGTCTTCCCACCTTCCATAATCATTTTGTAAGGTTTCAGGATGAGAACTAACATTTTGATTGCGCATCTATGAAAAAACAGCTGGCAAAACCTTTAGATTCTCGAGATTCTTAAAAGCATTTAAAAATGTAACATAGAGCTGTAATAAAAACCAGTTATGTCGGTCAATAGGTTGATTGCCCATTCTCTCCTGTGTATTTGCAGGGCCTGCACTACAAGAAAAGTCCTTATCTTAAGAGTTTGTTCATTTTCTCTCTCCCTACTACTTACCTTTACCTATGCAGTGATAAGCCACAGAAAAAAGCACATGTACTGTTGATTTATAACATTTAAATTTTGCATTTTGTTAGCTGCTCATCCCAGTCCTACTCCCAACGATGTAAATAGATGAATTTGTTTTGCACAAGTGGCTGGAGACCTAAGGATCAATGACCACCTTCCTCCTTGCCTGCTTTGCATTTATCATTCCTACCTCTCTGTTTTGCTGGTGCTGATTTCCCCATTCAGTCTTTAATCTTGGCTGTAATTTTGGCACACAGTTACCTCTTCCTCTTCCCTCCTCTGTTCATTCTTTCCATCTCACAGCTGATAAAGTGGCTCAGCTCTATAGAGGTGTTTCCCTTCCTTACCAGACAACAATTTGGAAAAGCAGAGCAATCACAACCCATTTCTGATGCTGCTCTGCGATAGCTGTGGTTAGGGAAGCATTACACATACCTAGTCACTCCAGCTATAACATTTCAGGCCAGCACAAGATGAACACAACACCCCTCAGGCACCTCTGCGTTATGCTGCCCAAAGGCAGCAGCTGATGCACCATCTCAGGAGGCCTGATAGCAGCATTCAGTCCTTGCTCATGCATTAAATATCAGAATCACAAGAGGCTGCTACCTTTTAAATCCAGCTCACCATAAAAGGATCCTCTCTGTTGGTTATTTCATAGCTGAAAGAATGAATAATTAAAAGGCAGTAGGTATTCTTCACCAGAACCAAATCTTTAGTTAGAAGCAGAACAACATTCAGCAGATCCAGACTTCCATTTATAAGAGCTTAGAGGAGTCAAAGGTCCCTTGGACATATGCAGAGCAGGCTGGCAGCAACGGTCTGATGTGCAGAGCACACACCCACTGATCCTGAGACACTCTGGCTCTCAGCTGGGGAATGTGTTTGTCACACAGGCATCCCTGCCTTCTGCAGGACTCACACAACTGTCCTGTTTTCACTGTGCTGGTGGCAAATTACAAGCAAATGAAGATTCCCTTCTTTTCAGTTTAATTTTACAAGCTGCTCCAGGATGAAATGTGCCACATGGTTAAAGAAAAACTGGGCTCAGGGTATGGGATTTGGCTGGCCTTAGCTGCAAGATGCCATATCAGTGGAAATTAAACAAACTCATCTTGTTCCAGTGACTTAATGCTGCACAAACAAAAGCTAGTTAAATATAGACCATGGCTGAAAAATCATTTTCCATAGGTGAAGTCTACTGAAATCCCTGCTCTCAGTGAAGCTGCAAAGCTTGCTGCTAGCTGGCATCCCTGGCAGCTTCTCCAAGGGGACTTGGTGCTGCCAGCTATGCTGGGGCACACCAGGATGGACTGGGCACACATAGCATGACCCACACAACCCAGGTAGGATGGTTGTGTGGGTGCTTTCAGGTAGGAAGCAATAAATGCTTCTCCAGTCCAGAAATCTCTGTGTTACAGCCCCATGATGGCAGCTGACTCTGCTGCCCACAGACACGTGCAAGGTCTGTAGTAGAGCTGGCAGCTGCACTTTCCTCCTCAACAGCCTGATGGCTCTGAAATGCCAGTGGCACAGTCACAAGTCCTCTTACCCTCATTAGTGCAGGAAAAGTACGATGGATATACCCCAGGCTAAGAGGCGGATCTATCTTTTGAGGTAAGGATGTAAAACCAAGAAAAATAAGAGAATAGCTTTTGATGACAGAGTCTTTTTGAATAGTCAGCTTGCTAAACAGAACTAAAACACCTGAAGGCTGATCATGGAAGAGTCCTGTCTGCCTCCACTTGGGAGTCCTCGCTACTGTAGGATGAAGTGTTGCAGCATCAGTCACAACCAATATTCTCCAAGGAGCAACCACATTGCAGCTGACATTTGCTGGCTGTGGAAGGGCAGCTCAAAGGGCAGTGGGCACAGGGCTCAGCTGCAGGTCTTGGCCCCTGGAAATAAATTCCTGAACACTTGCAGTACTGCATATCTTCCAAAGAGGGCAGGAAGTTCTGTAACACTAAGAATAGGCAGCAGAAAAATTACTTCTATTTTCTCCTTCAGTTCTTTTTAAAAGCTGTGCTATTTTAGACAAAGAAAAGCCATTGTTTTAACTGGTCAATACCCAGGCATTTTTCCTACCTTAGCATATTCATCTTTTTTCAGGTCTCCTATGGAACTGCAAACAGGCACACTTCAAGTAAAACTTCAGGGTATAAACATAGACAAATGCAAGTGCTCAGGAATGAACTGTCTCTCAGGCAAGTGCCCTTCCACAGCCAGTAAATGCCAACTGCAGTATGATCGCTCCTTGGAGAAGACTGGCTGTGACTAACACTGAAACACAGAAGGCAATGACCTCCCCAATGTAACCTAAAAGAAGGCTTCACTTACTCGCAGTCAGGGCGCATTGTTGGGTTGTTTTCACCTTTCACATCTACTGACATCTTTTGGCATTCATGGTAACACCCACATCCATACCAGCTGGACTACAAGTCACACAGTTGCTTCCCAGCCTCTACCACTGCCAGAGGTTGGTCTGGCCAAGGTGCAGACCATTTTGCTTCCTGAACTCCACAAGCTTCATGTTGGCCTAGCTGCAAAGTTTATCTCTGTGGATTTAGGTTCTCTCATTTGATGTTGCTACTCCTAATTTAGTGTTCTTCACACATAAGGAAGACACACTCTGTGCTGATCAAAATGTTGAGCAACGTGGACTCCAGCAGAGTACCATGCTCACTACTTGGTGCCAGCTGGATGTCAGCCCTTTGATCTCCTGGAGTCCAGCCGAAGGTGGTCTCAGCAGATTTCAACCCACCTAACAATCTGTTCCACCAGATTGTAGCTGCAGCACCAGAAAGGCCATTTCCCACTGGCAGAATTTGGCAGCTTTGAATCTTTCCTACACTGGGAAGGATGAAAATATGCAGATGGAAAGAGAGGCCATGGTATCTCTGAATTAATTTTTTAAAGTCCATCTGAGACCTGAGATTGCAAAGGTCAGCGTTGAACTGTACCACAAAATTATCAGCACAAGAACAGCTGCCTTTGTGGCCTTTAGTTTACTGAAAAAGGATGATGATGTTCATATGAAATTGAGATCCAGTACAAATTCAAGTGCATGTGAGGCACAACTTCCAAGAACTGATTAATTCCCAATGTCAGTGACTGTGATTTAAGCATTCTGCCAAAACCAAAGAACATCTCTTTAGTGAGGCCTCCTTAACAGTTAACAAGATCACACTTTCCAGATGATCACAGAACCTGTGTGAAGAGATTTTGTAGCTTTCAGTGAAGCCATTAAAAAGGACTATCATGCAATCCAAAACCGAAGTAAAAAATGGAAGCAAAAACACACTGACTGGCTCCAGTGAGAACTGGGTGTTCAGATGAAGAGATTACCATTTTGGGTATACATACACAAATTAGCAATTAAGGGTAATTGCTTTCAGCTGCATTTTGCTGTTAAAAAAAGGATTAATAACCTGTAATTAACATTAATTTAAGGACAGATGAAAGCCCATGTTGGTGCTGAGAGTAGACATGCCTGACAGAAAACAGCTACCTCATATGCAGTGCTGGTAGTTGTCAGCTAGAATATTTGTGTGTTCCCAAACCAAAATTACAACAGCTTTAATCTCTCTGTCTTCTCAGGCACTTCCTGCCCACTAATCTCTCCCTTTAACCATGGTCAGATCTTCAACAAAAGTACCACAGAGGAAGAAACTCATTGTGCACAGGCTGCCAGGTATCAGCCAGACACTGCCCCTTGATACCCACCCAGACCTCACGCCGTGGCACCGGACCGGCCGTGCCCGTGTGAGCTGCACCACGGAACTCCAAGGGCAGGCCTGTGAGCCACGCTGCCCTGCCACATGTGCTCTTCTACCGCCACGTGAAGAGATAAACGTAGCCAAGATTTAAGACTAAAATGAGTCTGCTGGAAGATTTCCTCGTAATTTGCCCTGACAGCATTTCCTGCCTGGAAATAAAATCTGTCCAGCCCCAGGCAGCCCTGGTTGTGTTCCTCAGCACATCACCACGCGAGGCAAGCCCATGCACAGGCAGCACGATGGGCAGGGCAGCCCCTCGGCTGGCCATCTCCAGGGGAACCTTCCCTTGTGCTTCCAGGGCAAACTAGTGAAGGGCCAGGGTGATGCTAGGGAAGAGGGGTGGCTCTGTGGCTCCCCTGAGGTCAGGGAGGAGGTACAGGGCACAAGGCACCCTGCCTGGTCAGCACTTCAGCCAAAGGCAAGTTCATCTCATGAGTGCCCCTCCCATAAGTTATAACTTTGAAGATATATTTCCAAAAGTTTACCTATTTCCGCACTTCACTCTGTAAAAGTACATGCCTGTTACAGGCTTAAATGAATCAGACTGTAGATTTGTTCTAAAGAATTGTGCTCCCAGCACCTGGTTATCCAAGCTATAAAACCCCTTTGCAGAGTGGCTTAGTATGCACTTTTCTGGACAGAATGCTGGATCACACCTAAATCTCATCGGGGTCAAATGAAAGTGGACTTGTTCTCCTCAACCGTAGCCAATAGCACATATTTGTCAATACACAGGACAAAGGCCAACAGGGACAGTTTCTCAGGTGAGCTCCAGATTATAAAACAGTAGGCAAGGCAAAAAACCCCAAACCTCAAGATAGTGATGCACTTGTCCTACCAGCATGCCCATTTCTATTAACTGTATTCCCTCCTGTTGACTACTGTTGAATTGCTCGAGTTTTTTCCCCCCACTCTAATCAGTATTTATATTTGGTGAAATGGGCAGCCTTCAGCCCACAGGAGCATTTTTCAAGCTATCCAGCCCTGCTTCCTGAGCAGAATCATAGAATATTCTGAGTTGGAAGGGGCTGATGAGGATCACCGAGTCCAGCTCTTAAGTGAATGGCCTGTACAGGGATCAAAACTGCGACATTGGCATTATTTGCACCATACTCCAACCAACAGGGCTAATTCCAGGGTCAGGTACTGACTTCACCACTGGGGCTGGAGCTGTGACTGGAGTTCATTGCCCCATTTCCTTCACCATTCCAGCACACCTCTGGGTTCACCACACATCCCCTTCTGTGGTAGAGCTGGGCAGATTGAGGTCCCTGCAATATAACTGCTTGTGTAAGGATCATGTGATTTCTTTAGAAAAAAAAAGCCCTAAAAACAATAATTATTATTATGAAGCCCCAGCCAGGCATCCAGTCTTCCAAGAGTGGAGAAGCTCAGAGGTCTCATTTCATCTCAATTTCCTGCAAATCTGTTACTACAGTCTGAGGCTCAGGACCCTTTTATCAATAAAAGGCTTGTTCCTTACAGTCACTCCAAAGGGCTGAAACAGACTCAGAATAGAATTCAGTCAGTTCTATCACCAAAACTTAACAGCAAACAGGTTTCACTGTAAACAGGATTGGCAATACACTACTTAAGACATTTTTCAGCTTTTTGGAGCACAGGAACCCTCCCCACTTCTGACTGATTTTCAGTTTAGCACTGGGAAAAACATTTAAACTTTCCACACTCCCTCTATTCTACTGATTTTGCAAGGAACACCCCCTTACCTGTTACAGACCATTAACAAAGTGCCCTTTTTGTGCTTGCTCGCCCTCCCCCACGGCATTTGGAGAAATGCTGCAAAGCTGTGACCCTCCTCAGACTCCACTGCCTGTTGTCCAGGAGCTGGAGAAGGCAAAGAGGAAGGTGTCCTCTGAGCAGAGGCGCAGGAAAACAGGAATTTCCCTTTAGGGATTGGCTGCAGAGAATTACCTGGTTGCTTAGAAACATGAGATTAACTACAGCTCATTTTCCCCTTCCTTCACACATCCACTTAAGCAGAGGCCATAAATCAGCTTGATGGGAGACTCAGGATGGCTAGTCTGCAGGGTGAGACACAGGGTCACCATGCAGGGTCACCATGCAGGGTCACTGCATGGGGCAGGTGGCAGACAGGAGGGAGGGCATGTTTTCTGCTCCCCAGGCTGTGTGAGCTCCCTTTGGTTTGCAGTGAAAAGTTTCTCATTGCTGAGTTTCAGATGCCAGGATGAGAGTCAATCATGGAGCTCTGCAGCCATATTACCTGTGCCAGGATTTCAGCTTTGATGACAATCAGTTGAGGGAATGCAGTCAGGGCAAAGCATCTGACAAGAAGAAGGAGATGATTTTTAAAGCAAATTATATTTTAAGCATAAACAAAGGTTACATTAATTCCTGCACCTCTTAGTAATACTTTCTATGTGAGCTGCCAACGCATCAGTGACTGGCAGCAATGAACACACTCGCTGCCTGTTTGCATCTTTCATACCTCACGGAATTGGACAGAGAGGGTGATTGGCAACACAGAGACCCAACTACTGCACTGCTTCCCCACCAGCATGTAACACAGAAGAAGGAAAAAACAATCTAGATAAAACAGACGTGAACTTAATCTCATACAGTTTATGGTCAAACCAGTTTAACATGAAAAAGCACCACTACTAACACAAACATGAGAGCGTAGCCCACAGTGTGTGCTCAAGAGCTTTAACGAAGTCTCTGCAAGAACACTCTTGAAGCCTGACATAACAGGTCAAAGGACAGATGAACTGGTATCTGCCTATAAAGTATTAGAATTTGGAAAAAGATACTGGCAAGTGTGCCTAATTTAGACTCTTCACATTCATCCACATTCACAGACATCAGCTCCCAGACACAGTGAGGAAGGGATAGACTGTGCAGTACATACCCAATAACCTTGTGGACAGGAGCCAGCAGTGTGGTTATCATTATGCTGGATAGTTACTACAAGCTGAGGGTTAATTATTAGCAGAACTTAAAATCAAAGAGAGTTTGATCCAGACTGCATAGCTGCACATGCACACACAAAGCTTCCACCCTGAAGCACTTCCCGTTTCTTTACAGACAAGCTCAGCACAGTTTAGACACGTCCAAGGTGGCACACCATGCCAAGGTAGCAGTGACAGGGAGACTGTAGCCAGGCAGCTCTTGAAGAGTCAGCACCTACAGGAATGGGTGTTGGGGGGCTTTTCACTGGGTGTTTTTTTTGCACTTCAATGTTTTTTTACAAACAGTTAGCATGACTAGAACAAAGTTATGTTTTGTGTATTATTTGTAGGTTCTGCACAAAAAAATTCTCTCCTTGACCTTGGAAATATTTTTTTTCAGGGAGAAAGGACTAGAGTTACCTTCTGCTCCGCATTTGCATCCTTAACTATGAAAATCAATGTCCTCTGCAAAGAAAGGCTTGCAAATATCAGGACTCTGATTTTGTTAGAGGTTATTTATTGATATTTAAAAGTGAATTCAAGCTGGTGGGGTGGGGAAGGCCAAGAGAACAAAGCAACAATCAAAAACTGCAATCATCTGACAAGTTTCTTTTGTAGATTAACAGAAACTCATATTTGGTAGAGCTGTTTGTTCTTTTTCCACAGCAAAATGCTCTTTCGGCCTACATGAGCAATCATACCCAAGCGTTTTTTTTTCACTTAATTGTCCTGTTAATTCAACATTAACCTGATGGACTCATTTATAGCAAAGTGTTTTACTTGTGCATAAGCACTTGATATTCAATCTACATTCAGTAAGAAAACCAGGAATGTGGGTAAGCAGATCAGATTGAGTTCAGAATACACATGACGGGGGGAATTGCCTCTTCCAGTCTTCACCTGAGATGGTGCAGATGCACAAGGTTTCTAAGACAGACACAATGGAGCGAGTACTGATGGTACACACTCTGCTACCAACACCACAGAAGAAAAAGGAGTTTACCGTACCAAAATGAAATAAAAATGACGAGCCAAGCTGGCTAAACAAGGCAGTGTTTGTGTAGGGCGGGGGGGGCTCAGCTGACAACACTGCTCTTTTATGTGCTCTCATACCGTGTTCGGTGCGTAAACATGGGCTGACGTGACCAAGGGCTCCCGGCGAGCAAACGGAGAAACTTTCCCCTGGCAGAGGAGGATTAGTGTTTGCTGACCCTGCCAAAAGGAAATCGGGGCGACCTCTGTCTCCTCACTGCTAGTCCTGCCACCCTGGTAGCTGCAGGGCTTACACTGCAGTCTGCAGTGTTTACATTGCTGGCCCCAAACCTTCTTCTGTGTCTGCAGAGTGACAAATTGAGCCTAATTCTCTCACAGTAAATGAGAGTGCTCTCCCAGCCTGGCATTTAGCATTTCACATTCTCATGTACTGCAAACAACCATCAAAACCAGGGAGAAATCACAGCTGCAGAGGAAGTCTGCATGACCAGCTGAGAAGGTCCAACTTCCAGTTGGTAAGGGTTTAGGAGAAATGCCACCCATTAAGCCAAAATTGTAAAGAGAGAGTCCCGGGAGTCTTATGAGACAGGGCAGCTAGTTCAGGGATCACATCCAGCCCCTGCAAAGGGCCGAAACTCCAAGTGTTTGTGTTAAGAGTCGCAGCTGTGAGAAAGGCACAGCTTTAATGAGGGCTAAGTCAACAGGAGGGACCTTCCAGGCGTGTAATACCAGCAGCTACGGTGACTGCAGATAGGAGTACACTGTACTGATCAAGGAAACCTTTGCTGAAGTAGCTTTGAAGTGAGCAGTCCAAACAATCTCCCTACCATTTACACCAATGTCCTCCCAAACATGGGGCTTTTGTCAAATCTTGCTTTAGTAAATTAAAATACATTTCCACTTTGCTCTGCTAGCCATTGCAAGAACAGAAAAGGTGAATTAAATCCTAACACTGTTCTTGGGAATGAATGATCCTGGGACAATGTCAACAGCCTGGCAAGAGCTGAGGAAACACTCAGGCATCTCCCAGCCTTCACTCATGCCCCCTCCCTGAAGTAGTCCTCAAGGACTTTCCATGCATAAATAAGTTAAGGTAGGATGAACTTTAAATAGGCCTCGCCCTACACAGTCAAATAAACTAGGGAACATGTATATATGATTTGCAATATTTGCATTTCAAGCAGTGAAACTTCTTGTTTTGATATATTATACATGCTGGGATTACTAGAAGCTGCAGACTGGATAGGTATTTTATGTGTTGCTTTTTACCATGAAGCACAGATGGCTGGCTTTTCTCAGGGACCGGGCATTGCTGGGAAAACTCAGGTTATGGCAGTCCAGCTAAACTGTGTTCTCCTGCTTACAGCTGTAGTTTAATTTATCCATTTACTATCTCTCAAGGCCAAATTTCACATTTTGCTTCTGCAGTCAAGCTGGGCCTTGGCCATGCTGTTAGTTACTTGTCATTCTCAGTCAGACAGTGCTGTGATCTCACTTATTTGTAGTCAAGCTGTTGTTAAGTACAATGATGTACTTTCAGGAGTTTACTCTGTATAAATGAAAGAACTTAATTTTTTTCTCAATGGTCACAAATTACATAACAAAAGCAACATAAGCAAGGCAATAAAAAAAGTGGGTTTATACAAATTAACATTGAATTTGTTTCATGGTCTGCAGTCTGGAAACATGACTAATAGGCTAATGTCATTGATTTCTCTTGCTCAGATAAGCATGCCACCAAAAAAAGTCTGAGGTGAGGTGGGAGCTTTTATTAGGCCAAGAAACAGGAGCTGGAAAAACAATAAAGCAACTTATCAGCCAGCCTAAAAAAAGACATTACCTCTCCCTACAAACCTTGCCTTGCTTATATCATGGCACTAAATTCACTACCCAAATATTTCTCATCCTAACAATTAAATTTTATATTTACTAAAAGTCCAGGAGCAGCCTCAGTTCATAATTGATTTTGTTAACTAAACAAGATTTTCTGTGCAGAAGGGCAAAGAAAGCATGAGAACACTGGTACTGGAAACACAGCTTGTGTAATTTGGCCAGCACAGTCCTTGAATCTGCGAGTTCCCCCACCCCCACATGCTGCAATCCCAGCATCCATGGAGAATCCCCAGCAGCAAAATGATAGGCCTTGGGACCAAATTACCTCCCAGCTGACACTGCCCAGAATTACCATCACTAGTGTGGGTGGGTCTGTGTCCCAAATAATTGATTTGAGAGACGAGCTGGCTCCCTTGCAGGCATGCAGGATTCCTTGGGGACTCCTGAGAGGAGGCAGCAGCAAGCTCCTGAAGTGGCTGAAAGACGTCTTTCATTCCCCACTCACTGCCACAGCACTGAATTAGGAGAGCATTTTCTGTGAAGCTGGAGGAATAATTGGATCCATGGATCAGCAGATGAACAGGTAATGTACAGCCATGGGTCAGTGTAGGCATTTTCCCTGGAGCATCCTCAAAGTCTGGAGAGGCCTAATAAACTGCTTACAGGAACCATTATAGGTATATAGCCATTAGGTATAGAACCCTGCTTTGTCAGCTACAGAGTAAACATACCCACACACGTGGTCCCCTTCCAGCATCCTTGTTACTAAGAGCAGCTCAGGCATCCCCAGTGAGCTTCTTGTTGAGACAGAAAAGCAGGGAAATACTGTTGAAAATAATTCCTAGCCTGTTTTTGTTTAGAGTAGCCACACAACTCCTCCTCCCTGCCTCAAGGTGACATCAAAAGCAAAAACCAGAATTACAGACAAATGAGCCTCAGCCCCACGGCTCCAGCAGGACAAGGCTCTGCGCTCAGCCTTTCCAGCTAAACCACTCCTCTGCCTGCCCCTCCCAGCACAGCCTCCAGCTCCGGCGGCTGTGAAGGAGCCCAGCTCCACAGGTATCGATCCTGGTACAAAGCACATGCTTAGCCCAGCAGGCTGGACTTGGGGTCCCCTCTCCACCCAACCCTCACTGCTTTCTCCGTATCCAATTCCGTTGTCAGGACTTGGGTCGACTTCAAGCATGCAATGGAAGATCCGCACTGCTAAAGCCTTGTCTCAGGTAAAATATGAGCAGAGGCAAAAAATATCCTTAATTCAGTTTACATTTAACTGTGAACAGCTGAGGCAGAGCCACCGTCATTCTTCAGAGGAACCATTACACCAGCATCCAGGCTGACTTTCAGGAAAGTTAATTCTCATTAACTTTTGAGGGTGCTCATGTTGATGCAGTCTATGTTACTCCACAGCTGCACCATACCGGCGTGGCAGTGGCCACGTTTATGGCTCCATGGTGCTGTAAATAAATGCTAAACCTGTGTTTTAGTGGTGGCAGGCAGGCAGCAGCTGTTGCTGCTGAATGCCCAGCAGATAGGTATTGCTCTCAGGGCTCTCAGAAGGGAAGGCACTGAACAGCCTAAACATATTGTCTGCAACGAGCATTTTCTTTTATAAACACCTCCTGAAAAAAAATCAGCCAGCCAACCACCCAAAGAAGTTGTATGTTGGAAAAGAGATGATGAAAAGGCTTTCCTGTGCTCCTGCTCTGGGCACCAGGCTGTCAGATTTTATGTGAGGGGAAAATAAGACATTACATGATCTGAAAGAGCATGTTAGAGAAAGGAAAGGAAGGATACAGAATAAAATGCATAATTCATGGCTTGTGAAAGCCTTGAGGCAAGACCTTTCGGACTTGCTAATTGCTTTGCTGAGAAATAGGCCAGAAGCCATAAGAATGACTCCTACAGCCAGGCAAATGAATGCATGAAGCATTGCAACATCCACTCAGGGGCTTCCACATCGCCCCTCTCGCACAGGTGTGCTGCTGGCTCACTTGGCAACATGCCAACCAAGGACAAGTGCATGGGACATCAGGTTGGTCTAAAGATCTAGATTTAATTCTGGTATGTAGTTCTGTATGTTCAGGTTTCTGAACTGCAGGCAGATACATTTATATAAACTGGCTGCAGCCATACTGTAGCCCTTAGAGGACCCTCACCGTGTGCTCAGAGCCTTGGCATGCAACTCTGTGCAGGTGAGACAGGCAGAGACGAGCACTTCCTCCACTGCAGAAGCCAGATTCAGCCTCACTGAGCTCAATGGCCAAAAATTCAGTGGGTGCAAGATCAATCCCAGTAGCAGGCAAAGGAATTCATATGACAAGTAGGAAGGATGAAGGCAAGCTTAACAGCCTATAGTTACTGAGGTTTGAACAAGTGCATGGTTTGGTGGATTTAAGTCATGAACAAAGTATCAAAATCTTTTCACTTCCTATGTTATAACTACATCCTCCTCCACGTCCCCAGCAATCAGCTTTGGATTTTCTCATCCCAGCGGGCAAAATCATAGGATTTTGTTTACCTACATGTTCAAGTCTCTCTTATTCTCTTATTTCAGAAAATGCTATTTGAGCCAATTCTCTGATAATATCCTGCTGAGCACCACCAGCCACTGCTCTCCTTTGTAAAACCTCACCAGAATTTTGCCATAAGGACTAAGAAAGGCTTTCCTATTGCTGTTTCAAATTTGTCACCGAATTCAGTAAGAGTCATTTACTGTGTCTGAAAAAAGACAGACTTGTCCCCAAAGCACAGGGATCAGGCACCTTCCTGCTCTGCCAGCTTGTCCAGCTTCCAGCCCCTTCACCCCCCTTCCAGCCCCAGCATCTTCCTGCTGTCCTGTTTTAACTGTCTTTCCTCACAGTGTCCTTAGAGAAGTCTAACCCCTCAACTGGTACTCTCAATCCATCAGCAGAAAAATCTCTTTTAGAGCCCTTTCCTTCTCCCTTGGTATTATGTATTGATGTATCAAAGTTACCATAAAAACTCATTAATAAAACACAGATCTATATCTTCCATAAAGCAGCTAATCTCCATGAGATTGCAGAAGTAAAACTACTGAAAATGCAAGAAAACAGTATCTGTGCCTTAACTGTACTTCTCTCAGTCATACTACATCAATTAATTTACTGAAGCAGATAAATTTTTAATTGCTCATACACTGATTTTTTGTACTTAAAGATGTTCCATCTATTTCTCAGGGTCAAGAATATGAAAAAGAAGAACTTGACAGAGATGAAGAAAAATAAGATGATCAAATATCCCTGGGCTTGACAGGTTTCATGGGGAAGCCATCAGTACCAGCTTGTGAGTATGAATGAAGCTATCAGTTAATATGATAGTGGTATAAAGTTTCAGAGCATATAAAACATTTTTTTTGTAATACTTCAAATTACATAATGGTAAAAAGACTGCTTTGCAATACCTTCTATATAAGAATCTTAACTATTATTCTATAATTATAACAGGAGTCACAATGAAGGCAGGAGAATTTAAATAGCAGCTCAAACATCAATGGGGGAAGTACAGTGAAGCTGCGGATACCCACACAGATCAGACTAAAATGCCACTGCTAGCTCTGTAGGCAAATAGCATTTAAGCTACTTTATAACTGATGTGCAACAAGATTCAAACCAAGCTGCAACACATTCAATGGGCAACTCTCTGAACACCTTTTAAAAACTGCCTGTAACATTTAAACTCTTTATGTTACTGTCCCTTAGCTTTTGATATCTACAAGGGGCATACAACAAATTCAGTTTCCCCAAGGGCAGAGGTTCCAGCCCAAATAAGCCAATGAATGTGAAAGCATAGAGAAGTGAAAGTGGGAACAACAGGAAAATGTCAGTTAATCTCATGAGTTCCACCTTTAATAAATGTTGGTAGCTCCCACACTGGATGTAAGGTAAATATGCATTAGCAGTAAGTACTGTTTGGTGTAAATTCGTTTTGTTCTGTGACCTATCCCTTTGGTCCAAAAGCAGAATGGATCCATTGCAATCACAACACAAAGAACAGTCTTTCATTCCATGCAAAGAATACTAGCACAGATGGTGAATCTACATTTTGCAGGAAAATCCATGTGCTTCCACATTAATGAGACATGAGTTAGAAGAACACAGTATTATACACGATCATCATTATGTCAGAAGTGATTTGTTGTCCAAGCTTAGGTATCCAGATGGTACCAAAAATACTCCAAACTTTCTATAAGCACAAAGCTTTCACTATAATTAAAAAATGGTTTCAGAAAATATACTGGCTTCTCTGAGTATTTCTAGTTCACTTTTAACTGCTGAACATGCCCTGTATTTTGCTTACAGTACTTCAACAAGAAGGACATATATGCACTGGAAAACCTCAAAAGGCAGAGCTGGGGAGTGATAGCACAGGAGAGGGGAGATGTGCAGAACCATGATGTTCCCAAGTGAAGAAAAGAAAGAACCAGGAAGCCAAGAGCTATGTGGTGCTTCCTTGGTGGATATACTAGCAAGGTCTTCAGAAAAGAATGTGCCTCTGGTCATGCAGGATGGCACAAAAGCAAAATTACAGAACTGCTCTGCATTCATACCATTAAGATTAGCTCCAACAAGGAGCATGGCCCCTTTTGATTCAGATCAGGTTTAACCCATTCTGTCCATGATGGGTTTATCCATACTGGAGCTGAAGCAGTTGGATTTTATAACCAAGTCCCATTATTAGCACACTTTATTTTCTGATAGGAACCTCAAAAATCTTCATAAAAGCTTGCAGTGAAATAATTGTTCTCTTTTCACTTCACTCTAGCTGACTCCCACAGGTTAGACTATATTTTTTCTCTTCGAAGTAAATTGTGCAGCTTCTCTTAAAAAGCTCACCTTTCAAAAAACAGCCTAGAAAATACCAGGCTAAATTTGACAGGTTTTTCCTTATGTTTCAAAGCCAGAGAAGGGTTTTTCTGGACAAAAATGACACCTTTTCTACTCAAGAAGATGGAAAATCTGCTGCAGAAAAAGAATGGGAAAAAAAAAGAAAGAAATAAACTGCCAGGACAGTATGTGGGTGACAGGATACAGTCTTTAATCTGACAGGTGTATGTCAGCACTTCTTCACAAACATATAGGGGATCTGATTGTTTTCCTCCTGTTATTGTGCTGTTTCCTAATGATGTTTTTTAGGTTAGCTTCCTTGACTGATGTCCAAATGTGAACAGGTTAACAAAACAAAAAAAGCTGACCCCTTTCATCATCTCTCTATTTGCTCTTCTGAGTGTCTCAAGCAAATTCATCTTGAAATTAAAAATCATGTTGTCAACCATGCAGTAGGCAATGTGGTCCAAAGACAGATTTACAGACCGGTAACTAGGTAGCAGACAGAGGAGGTGGCTGCTCAGCTGATGGATATAAATAGTAAAATCCTAGTCAACAGGATATTATTGTTCTTTGGGGTTCCCAAAGAAGCCTTAAGCGATGGATCAGCTCCTACGCACATGCTGATTGCAAGCCCGTGTGCAGTGGGGAGAACCTGCCCAGGGAAGACATGGGGCTATTTCAGGACTTACCAAGCCACAGCACTTCCCATGCTCTGGTGGGAAGAAAGATTGAGAAGGTGGGGGTGAAGTGCTTAGCAAAGCACCTGTCATTTATTCATTCCTTTTAATATGAATAACTCATCTCTAAGAACGAGGCCAAACAGCAATGCTTTCCTCTGCTCATGCAATGAAACCAAGCCTAGATGGAGATGACCAAACTAACACCAAAGAGCTTGAGAAACTGGGAATAGAGAACAAAGGAAAGGAATCTTCCGGGAGCAGGTCAGAACGGCTTATTTATCAAGCTGTAACTCCACAAAACACCAGCTTCAACTGGCTTCAAATCAAGGCAGCTTATGCTCTCAGATATGCAGAGCTTCCATTATAAACCACGTTTAAAGGTTAGGCAATTAATTGCCTCATTCCTCTATGACCTTTGCAGTAAGAAAACATAGAATCTGATTGCTGTTGAATTTCTAATTTTGTGTTTTTTTAACTCTCTGACTTCTTTCTCGTGCAGGATATATTCCTATGATCATTCGGGGCAGACACACATCCTTCCATAGATATTTTCCCACATTCACACAAGATACAAGCTCTCCCTTGGTCTTCCTCTCTACTTCACTGAGCTCTTTCAGACCTATGCTCAAGGCAGACAGGGTTTCAGGACAACGGATATGTCACTGCTCTCTGTTAAAATAACATTTGGATGACTCTGAGAACCAAACTGAGGAGCATGAAATGACAGCAAGTTCATGCTGGGATAAAATTTATTCTGATTCATTTATGCATACAAGCAGAAAGCTTTTATTAGCATACTTTTCTCAAAGAAAACAAATTATAGTTCCTGGAGATGTTCATCATTAATTACCCTCTTCCAGCATGTAGCAGGAAGTTTTCTTCCTTCCGCAGCTTCACTTTATCTTCTTTCTAGAAACACATACTCAAAACAAAATAAACAAAACTTCTATAACAAACTCAGTGAACTGAAAGCGTAGTACAAAGAGCCAGAGGGAGCACAGCTAATTTGGATCTTAACTGAGGTAATTCCAAAGCACTCGAAGGAAAAAAAAAGTTTATACCTGAAGATGATATCTAGTAACTCATAAAGATGATCAACATGCAACATCAAAAAATACATCTTCCCAAATGGGGAAAAAGTTGAACAAAGCAGATTTATTTCATTCTACAAACATTTTGTTCTTCTTGCATTTAAAAAAACCCAAGTCAAGCCAAACTAAATCTGATTGCAGTCAGCCTTCACACCAACTGGTGTACACTGCACACAGCACCACCAAGCACATGCAAACCCATAGGGGAACCACCTGCCACCAAACATGAGAACACCACGTGCTGTGGTGAAAGATGGGTCTGTAGCTTCATGGTAATTATCAGCCTGTAGAGGTTTGCTATAGAGAAGGCAGTATATATGTGTTACAGTTCACATGAATTGTTAGGGCACATTGTTAGCCTTTGCTGTAACTCAATGAAGGAGACAAGAAGATGTGAAGAAAGGAATTTGGTCAGGTAGTTCCAATGGTCAACTTGAAAAGAGAAAACCAAGATTCAAGGCCTGCTCCACCAAAAATTTCCATGTTCTTAAAATTTCCATGTTCTTACACAGAAAAACATGTCATTAGGTTGTCTGGATAACCTTGGAATAAATCCTCTGGCTTTCATGTGCCTTTTATCCTCAAGCCTAATTTAAATGTGTCATCTAGAGAAATACATTAAAGCCATGAGACACTTAAACACTAAAAAAATAGAAATAAATCCTTGATAGAATGCATTAGGAACACATTTCAGTTTTAGTCAAGATAAACACAAAGAAGTAAGAAGGAAAGCCTATAGGCATCAGTGTTATCTGAGTACTGGAAGTCAAGTTTGGAGCCTCTCTGTAAAACAAAAATTCCCAAATGCTACTTCCACATCCATAACAGCCCCTTCATTCTTCCTTAAGGGTGCTGCATGCAAGAAGACACACGTGTAGCAGGACCAGAAAGCCAAGAAGTGGGCAACCCCCACCAATATTTCTGTCACGTGGTCATCACGTTAGCACATTACACTGTATTTTCCATGCAGCTCCTGTGTTTAGGCTCCAAAACTGATCATTAGTATGATAAATTAAATGAGTGGAAACTTTGGCTCAAAGAGCCCAAACTGCTGCAGCTCTGAAGTCAGTCACTCTTCCTAAGCTTTGGTTCATTAGTGAAATGAGAATATAAGAGGTCAAGTGAACATTCAGTTCATAATTAAGTGCCTAAATGACAAAGCTGTTTACTGGCTGGAGTGACGCAGCACAGGGGTCTCATCAGCGCTTGCTGTGGGCATCCAGACCACTTCTGCAACTGGCTTTCATAATCAGTCTCAGCATAAAAGCAAAGGACTCACTGTGCATGAAAAAAACAGATCCTGCATGAAAAAAAATTGCTCTAGAGCCATCTGTGGGATAGGCAATAAAATAATGCTTCGACCTTTCCCAAAATTAAAGGGTGTCAAGGACTTGAAAAGTACTAAGATCCAACTAGTGGAAACAAGATCTGAATATAACTTGCTGCATTAATTAGCTTCCAAACAGTTTTTGAGGCAGATGGGTGTCAGCTTCCCAGATCTCCTCAGCTACACCAGGATCTCTCAGCACCTGCAGACAGCCCCTCTCAGCTATGCCTGGGTGTGGACAGGAAGCATGCACCGTCCTTCTCCTGCAGAAACGGGCTCCCATCACCAAGGTCAACCCATCAACCACTTCCCGACTTCAGAGGAGTCACACTGGTGCGACCTCCAAATTCTTAAATTAAAATAAATTCATGATGAGTGATACTGTCAGCTGCAGCTTAGACAAAGGGTTTTACAGCATCCTTTAGCTGTGCTAGCAACCAGAACATGGTGCTTCCTCTCTTCAAACACACAGTTGTTGAACAGAGATCTCCTATATTCTTTTATCTTTCTGATAAGGATAAGGATGTTTTAAAGTTTTCAAAGGCCAACATCAAATACGTCAAAAAGACTGTCTACCTTCACAAGAATAAATGCAGTTTAGCCAGTACAAATTCAAACTCTGTCTTCTTTCAGCCAATATCAATAACCAAACAACTTCTGGGAGAAGACTGAGCACAAGCTCTTTTAACCAACATTAGGTCCCTTAACAACTTTTTTCTCTATAATGGGAAGAAACAGAAAAACTCAGGCAAGAGTCTCTAAAACTTCAAATCAACTCCTTGTCCTGTATACAGAGATCTTAAAAAAAAAAAAAAAAAACAAACAAAAAAAACCCCAAACCCAACAAAACCAGAAAAAAAAAAAGAGCAACAGGAACTAAATGTTGTTCAGTGGCATTAATCATCAGGCCAGGAAGTCCCCTACACAGCCTGAAACCTGAGAACACAGAGAGGGGCCAAATGTTTCCCAGCTACTCTTAACAGTCACTCTTGGAATCATTTGGGTTTTGTACTAGAAACAGGCCTAAGAAACACTTCATCAAAAAGGGAGAGTCAATGGGAATTTTGTCTCTGAAAGATCATCTTTTCATTTGGGCAGGATTTTTATGTTTCACCAAGTTTAAGTATGACATGCAAATGCTGGCCACAGTCCCTCCTGCACTATCTAGGTTTCTGAGGACCACACTCTTCCCCATGGGCCTGCTTCTGTTTGCCTTGTTACTCTCCCTGGGCAAACAGCCCAGACAGATTTATGTTTCATTCCTTGTATTTAAGAAAATAAGTCTGAAGTGGACATTTCATACTATGTTATTTATAAATGCTATATCTTTATTAAGTTTCAACTGCAGTTCATGTTTATCATGAACATCAGTAAGAGCCAGAAAACTTTAATCATGTGTCCAAATGCAGTCATATGAAAGATCAGATTTTAAGTTATCTTCATTGGCACTGCTTTCATTTGTCACAGAGCCAGGTCTCTCTTGCCCTTCCCATTTTTCACTGAGCCAAGAGAAGCATAATCAGCCCTCAGCTGTGAACTATCCTGACTGCATACACCACACACCTATTGACATACATTAGGAGGTTCTTCACAAAGACTGAAATGAAATGGCAAAGTATTTCTATCTGGCCATTAGTGCACAAGAGAAAGACAGCCCGTGCACGTAACTGCTCCCTCTGCATTGGCTGCAGTTCAGAGCTTCGGCTGGAGTCCTGTCAAATGGACACTTCAGGCTGTGATATGACCCTCACAACATATGAATAACACATGGCCTCCTGATTGTCAGGGGTTTACTGCACTGTGTTGTGTGTCTCTTGAAGAAAACTTAGGAAAAACGGGCTGGAAGAGTAAAAATGTATCTAGGCCATTCCATGGGTATGGGTAAAGCATCTCTGATCTTAGCAGGGCTCGAGGAACTCAGACATATGGAGCATCTAAACAGATGTGTTTCCTGGTAATGGACACTACATAAGAGCAGGGACTTCTTTGCTCAGCTTGGGAAGTTACAAAATGCATTCATATCCCCAGTCTTAATTATGACAAAATGAAGATCCAGAAGGATGCATGCATTAAATATAACGAGGACTGAAACATAAATCTTTTTTTTTTAAATGAAGCCTGTGACAACATATTTCATGAGCATTTATTTTTTGTCAACAACTGGAATTATACTACCAATTACACTACCAAAAGAGGAAAAACATAATTAAGCAAATCAGCACTAGTTTTTCTAGAAGTCTAGAAAGGTCTCATTTCTGACTACTAACAGTGAAAGATGCTAACATAAAAAATATAAAAAACGAGGTAACTCATTCTTCACAAATATACTAGGTCTGAATTACATTGACATCAGGAGTAACTTTCAAGACAAAACATAAAATACATTTTAATTTATGTCTGAAAGTAATTTGTGGAAAATTAATAGAATCAAAGTATTATATTATTATAACAAATACATCTTGAATCATGCCATCGAATTAAGTAATGGGCACAGGATTAGAGTTATCTTTTAATTGTTTTTGGTAACATTTATTCAGATTCAGTGGGATTTCTGGTTTTATAATGAAATCCTCTGCTTATAGCTTACAGGTCCACAGGCATTCACTCTGCAGATATCCAGGCTGTTGCTATTATGACCAACCCTAGAAGATGCCCATTTAAACTTTTGTTCATGGCTGTACAGCCTCAAACTACAGATAAAATACAGCTCAGCTCTTTGCACAGAAATATACAGCAATTATAATGAAGTAAAATTCATCCTGCAGTCCTCCACCTACAGTCCCTGTATTTAACTGGTTGGGGAGATATAAAAATAGAATAACAGGTACAGAGACATGTAGAAAAAGACACTTATTTCTTTTAAGGTGCTGTGATGCCCTTCACCACCCCAGTACTGACACATATCTCACTGCTTTTCTGATAACTTCTACTCCTGAATACATTTTTGAGTTCATTTTGACTTCCACATGACAAGACAGATATTTGGCTCTTCCTCTTTAGACATGTGCCCTTAAGAATCATTCTGAAATAACAGTAAGGTTCAACAACTTAGGACATAAACAAATAATGTTTAAATGGACACTGACAAGCCAAAATGCCCAAGGTTGCCTATTCTAATCAAACAGAAGTCTGTCTTTAAAAGTAAAAAAAGAAATCAAGTCATTTCTTTGTAATATTTTCAAAATAAATGCTACACATCCTTCAGAAGGCAAGTGACATAACCTTGAAATTGTCCTTAAGAGAAAGAAAACTGTTTGAATTTCTGTCCAAGTCAAGTGGACAAAACAAAAAAGCAAGCAGGAGAACTATGAAAAGTCCATTGTACTTTAAAATCATCACTTGTTTTAACACAGTGTTTTGAAGACTATAATTTTTAAACTATGACTTCAGGCACATAATATGGTCTGAGGTGTCACCAGCTGTCCTAATGCTGAGGCTGGTCAGAGCTTGAACAACAGCTCAGCCAGGGAAGACAGAGAAGGTGATGTTGGTAAGTGGCAGCACATCAGCCCCAGGCCTCGAGTGAGGTCCATGCAGTTGCCAAACACAGTCTCTCTTAAGACAAAGTGTCAGTACATGAGTGAGTTCATGTGACTGTGGAGCTACTGGGCATGATTTGAATTTGATGTCACTTCATCCATTCAATGGGACAGAGAGCCCAAACTTCTAATTTGTTAGAGAAATTAGGCACTAACCTTGTTAAAACTGCACACTGAAACATGCAATCTGCACTTTGCCTCCCCTCTCACTGCTCCTTTAATTCAGTGCCAGGGTTTCCTACAGCTGGAGCAGGTAAGTCTTCCTTCCATTGCTGACAAATACTGTCAGGTATGAGACTGCCCTTACAAAGACCATCCCCACTAGAACACTTAGGTTTCCAGCATTAACTTTGACTTCTTATACCTGGATCTGAATCTTTACTTTAGGGGTTCATATTTATAATTCCCAGACCTATTTAACTTCACTTTTATATAGAATAGGAGCCCATTGTAGCCGTATAGAACTTTGCCTAAGGTTCTCCAGACAATTTGATCTTTCCAAATGTCACCCGAATCTAAGAACTCCACTAAATGAACATGCCCACAGGCAGAATGAAATCCTGCTGACTATGGTGACAAGTTATAGAAGAGTTAAAGCAATGAACAGTTACAGCACCTTACTTTTGTCAGAATGAATTAAAAAAGGTTTCCTTCTACTCATGAAATTTCCATGTATTTGAAAAGCATGTCAAACTACAGCAAACAAGTTGAATGCTGCTGTATCTTGTAATTAAAGGAAAATTATTACTCTCTGTAGTTAAGTGCAAAAGCCATAAAAAAGTATGCCTCACACATAAATGAAAAAGAAAACTATGGAGAGAAACATTTTCAAGACTGACTACAGCAACTGCCTTTGGTCATCCATCAGAGATGCTTAAGCACCTGCAAAGTAAAGATATATAGACACTCTCACTGCCAGAGTTACCTTCTGTGAGTTAAGCATTTGCATTACTTGTTAAGACAGAGGCTTCTGAATCTGTTACCTCATAAGATACTGAGATTCATGTTAGTGACAATTATAGATAATACTGTCCAAAGCTTATGAAGCCCAGATCTCAAGGATCCAAACAGGAAGTCAAGCAAATCAGGGAGTGCTGGGACTTTATGACTAAGAGATCCACCCAGAGATATGAACTATGGCAAGGATGGGGAACCGATGCAGCTGATATTGTTCAGGTTATTTCTTCTAGTCTGTCACCACTTTTTTCTCCATTATTTCTGACAATGCTACAATACACTCCTGTGTAGCCCTCCAAATACTTTTGAAGATCATGTACCCCTCAGCAGAGCAAGAATGAGACTCAAGAAAGTATTTAAATCTACAGAAATAAAGGAATAAACATGTACAGGTTTCTGTGAGTTCTGGATCAAAATCCTGAATGAGTAGTGAAATAACGAGCAGGAGGACCTTCACTTGTCCTCTGACACCAGAATGGTAGAGTTCTACCACATACTTTATTATAAATGTACAAAATGAACATTCAAACTGTAATTATTTTTAAGTTGTGGTAAGAGCACTTGTTTGCCAGAGATGAGCAATACATCTGACTGCACAATTATTCACCTCTACCTATTTTATTGCAGGGAATGTAAGGAAAGATAAGTACTACTCAACATACATTTAGACTATTGCAAAGCACACAACCAACATATCATCTAAAAGAGAATGAGGATGCTGCCTCTTTCTAGCGAGTGCAATTCATCACATAAGGAAGTATATTTTTGATGATCCTAAATCAAGCTTCCAGTAGGGAAGATTTTAAAATATTCTTGTATTGTAACAGAACGTTCCCAATGGTGTTGTAATGAAAGAAAGAAAGAGGAAAAAACCCATTTCCTGGCAGGAAATTAATTATTGAGCAGTCCACGGCTTGATGATGCACTCCTACATTCTGTGCAGGCTTTCCATTTTTCTCTCTCAGTATGTGGAGAAATTCACTATGGAGAATACACAAACAGAACAAAGAGCACGAGGGTATCAGTTTATTAAATGCATTTAGAAACTAAACAGACCAGGAGAGAGGAACTTGGTTTGTGCATCACCACACCTTGTGTTTATTCCCTCTTTACATTCCTCTCCCCTCCATTAGATTGTCACTTCTGCTTCTGTTCTCTGAAATCACCTCTGTTGACAATGGAAGCATTGTGCCTGCTCTTAGCATCACTTAGCTGACACAGTTTTGAAATGTTACTTCCTTCTTCTAAAAAATATAATAGAAAAATCTCTTGATGGAAAGGGAAAATAGAAGCCCATCATTATATGCCTAAATATCAAGATGTAATTCTGTTTTTAAAATCATTCTTTTTTTTCCACCCCCAAGTCCAGCCCATTTAGTAAATTTCACCTCTTGCTGCCCATGAAAAAGCTGGAAAACCCATAGAGGTCATTTCACCCATTAGTAACATGATAGAACACACAGTTCCTGGAGCTACTTCTGCAACCAGCACATGAACCTACAACTTCTACATTTGGTGGGATCATACCACTGCAAAAGCATCTTCATGAGAGCAGACACTTCCCAACAATTGGCATCCTGGATTCTTACTGGATGCAGAACAACCAAACTAGAGAGGGAAGATGCAACAGACTGAAACAGCATATGCCATCCTCAAATACAATTCTGTGCCAGCAATGCTCTATAGCTTAGCTAAGACATAATGAAGAACTTTTCAAGAGAAATAAACAATTTTCACTTTTAAAAAAGGAGGCAGAAAGGGTACAGAAAACTCCTACAGCAGATGGCTGTATGATTCCTGCAGAGACATTAATACCAGCTAGGCTGCTCGGGACCCTTTCTCACAGTCATTAGCACGTGGGCTCTTCCACCAGCTGCTGCTCGGGATGGCTGGAAACACAGCATGGCTGTACTGCCTCTATCTGCCTTGCACACCTCATGTTTCTCTGGCTCTGTGCATCAGCCCAGGAGTCTCCACCTCTGCACACAGACATGCCAGTGGTGGCATGTGCTGTTTGTATCTGCCAATATTTAGCTGCTGCCTCTCATCCTCTCCTTACGCCTTCTTGGGTCTATATTAACATGATGGACTCCTGAGAGACCAGGAAGCACCTCCACATATGCCAAATGTCCCACTGAATGGGAGCATTCTGGAATAAGGCAAACTATTCATTTCATAATCTAAACACAGCTGGTCTTGCAAGAGAGCGCTGCAGGAGCTGGAGATGCAGCAGCAGATGGGGACCTTCACTGCATGAGGTCCTGCAGGTCCTTCACTGCAGGACCCTGGGCAGAAGGGTCCTGAAGGGGGTCTGATGGTGCTGATGGAAACTCTGTATTGTCCTCACCTACTTCTTCATCCTAAACTCTTGACTTTCTAATACATCAAAGCTGTTATTGATTCTGCAACTGATACAAAATGATACTGACAATGATTCCGATTGCATTGTTTTGAGAGGATTTAATTTTGAATTATAAAGCAGAAGCAAGTTTAATTACGACATATGAGCATAGAGCATATGCTGCCATTTTACAGGAAACTGTTCTGAAGGGAAGCACCATGCTCTGCCACCAAGCTCCTGAGCGACAAAAATCACACTCTCATGAGTATCAGACTCGCCATCTGTAAAATGTTTTTCATCTCTAGAAGATAATGTGAGAATTATGTGTTACAAATCATATATTTTGTGACAGCTATTATCACTTGCTTTGGAGCAGCACCTTAGAACAAATGCTTTTTCTCCCCTATAGGAGCTCACATGAGGCATGAAACTTCTTAAAAACCTATTTAGTAGTGCAGCAAGGTGATAACTAATATATGTTTCAAAATTTCTCTTGTGTAGTAAGAAGGGAACAGGAGGGTTTTTTCATGAACATAATGGATTCAATGGAATTTGCTCTGTAGGATGACATAATCCTACACAACTATAGGAATTTTAGAAAAGGCTGTGTGTATCTGTATACATGCATTTTAAGTTCCAGAAAGAGAAATTACTTTAACCCTTCTCTCACAAATGACTGAGTGGCAAAGCTAAAAACATATTACTCTTTCTAAGAACAATTACTTTTGTATTCCTTTTCAAAAAATGCCCATGAATTAAGGATTAAACTTGGTTTAATTATTATAGTTTTTAGCAACAAGAGATCAGAGGCAGGCCAGCCATATTAACACAGAATCAAAAGAGACTCAGACAGAAGCCAGAAACATAGAACTACAATGATATGAGAGATTGTCAAAACCCAAGGGGAGTGCAACCTGGAATCAACAGCCCTGAGTACTCAAAATCTGAATTTCAGAGGTTAGGATGATGCAGGCCAAAATGTTGTGGAGTGACCCTATCAGCAGCTAACTGCATTAATACACCAGAGCTGAAAGAATGGCTAATTTGACTCTCTTTTCTGATAAATTATACATCTTCTATAATCAATCCAAACTGATACTAATTTCCAGCAATTGCACTGCTCTGCCAGTAGACAGTGCCTTAATATAATTATGCACAGACAGGAAGAGATAATGACCTCTGATTCAAGTATATTATTTTTACAGGACATGAAGATACATCACAGTATTATGTGAGCTATTGATTTAGATCAGTATGTTACATTAAACAATTTGTTTTCCCATAAACCACTGCTGTTTTTTCCTCTTCCATCGAATCTTGCTGTCCTTTCCAATCACGAGGAGTTACCTGGTGAGGGGCAAACATAACTTTGGAGGAACTACTACTATTACATTGATACCGACCTACATTCAGAGCCAGGTATTTGCATCCCTTCTGCCTGCATAGTCTATGGCAGAATAGGAGAGCATCTCGTAGGTGATTTATCTAAAGACTCTGTCCATGTTTATTCAACAGTAGCTTATAAGAAGATACATGAAACTGTGTCCTCTGATAGTCATCGGCTTCCCTTCAAATCGCGGTGGTCCGGACGCGGAGCCGTGCCCTGACCGCGGCCGAGTGACCCCAGATGTCCAGACGGGAGCGGCGGGCGGGCTCTGCCCGCAGCCGGGGCGCCTCGGCCAGGCCCCATGGGGACCCCGCTGCGCGGCTCCCGTTACCCCACGGCAGGGTGAGCCCCGGCGCCGCCCGACCGCCCAGATCTCCCCCGAGCCCAGCCGGAGCACACAACCCCCGCCCCGACGGCCCTCCGGGAGGCTGTGGGTGGCAGCGCCGCCCGGGGGACACGCTGGTGCCACCCCCGCAGCATCCCCAGCGCCGCGGAGCCCACGCTCCCCGTCCCTGCCCCGGCGCCGCTCGCCCCAGCGCCGGGGCTCTCCGCGGCCGGACGGGCCGGCATCGCGCTCGGGGGAAACTTTGGCCCCGCCGACCTCCTCCCCCGGCCCCGCAATCGCGCCGCCCCCGCTCCGCGGAGCTGCGGGAGCCCGCGCACGGCGGCCCGGGGGGCGGGCGGGGAAGGGAGGACGGGCGCGGGGAGCAGCAGGGGCAGGGGAGCGGGGCGGAGGGAGGGGTTTCTGCGGGGGTGTTGGTTTACCTTGGAGGTTCTGCACTCGGATGTCGCTGATGTGCCCGATGAGCTCCTCGCGCTGGAACCAGTCCCACTCCTGCCCGGCCATAGGGACGGAGGGCCGGGGCCAGGGGGGCGGCGGGAGCCGGCGGCAGCGCCACCGCCGCCTTCACCGGCACCGACGGCGGGCGCGGAGCGGGCGGGGGGACGGCCCCTGTCCGCGCCGGCTGCGCCCCG
>JACBWW010000004.1:9469072-9561766 GCA_020086605.1 Lanius collurio | reverse complement strand
GGGCGGCGGGGACCCCGCGCCCGTCCCGCCGGAGAGGCCTCCCTGCGCTCCCCATGAAAACGCGTTTATTGCCGAGGCACGGGGGCCGCGAGCAACGCCGAGCGTGTGCTCCGTTCATCCCGCCGTGCCTGGGGACCGGAGAAGGGTCGGCCCTAGAGTAAGTGTCATGCACCCACGGCGGTAATGGAAGAAGAAAAGTATGAGCAGCAGAGGTGTTTTCCTCTTGGGGATGAAATCAGTGCCACTATGCATTAAAAGCACTAATAGTTGCATACTCATTTAGCTTGCTCTTGGTTGTCTGTTCGGGTTCTCAAATTTCCTTTGAGGTGAATTGAATGTCTTCATGTACACCGTTTTTCATCCAGCTTGGACAGTAATTGTTACCAAGGCTCTTGGGTGTCACTGAGAGCTGTTCTCTACAAGCCCAATGAACACCGTGAGCACTTCATTTGCATACGAGGCGTTTCATTGCAATATACCACTATTTGTACTTTGGTGCAGGTAAACAACAAATTTTGACATGATCCAGTCAGACCAGTATCAAGAGTTAGACTAGCAAAACACACAAACAAGATCTACAAAGTTAAATATAAACACTGGGATCTAGAAATTGTGGCTCTTTCAAGTCTGAAGTGTTTATGTGATCCCAAGCAAACACTCCACACAACCAGTTGTTTCACCCAGCACAGGAATGCAATGTTCTTCCCACAGCCTGCTCTGGTGATTTTGCTATTACGACTCAAAATCAGATGGAGATGGTAACAAGGCAAAGTCATCCCTTAAGTATCTAATAAGGATTTGTCAATGCTATAACATGTAACAGTCAGCTATCCCAAAATGTGGTCTCCAAGAGTCTGAGGCAGTCTTCAGCTGTTTATATACCAAGACTAAAAAGTTTTGCACAGGTATAAGGACACATGAATGCCATAACAAAGAGTTTATAAACCTGAATGTAAGGAACAGAAAAAACAGCTTGTGAAAAAAGAAAAGGCATCTGAACTCAGATAGATTTGCACAAATCAGAATGCCAGGCTTTGACTTCATTTTACACTGGGAGGACCTGTTTTTTTCCAGGCATTATCCAAGTGGGCTGGATGTATCAGTACCACATTTAGAGGTGGAGCTGGAAACTGAGCAGGCGTGTCTGTGGGAAAAACAGGTGAATGACTTCACAGCATCAGTTGAAATACTTTCTGCCAGAGGTGGCTGGGGATTCCCAATCCATACTGCAGCTCAAAGCAGGACTAATCACAGCCCTGGATGGGGACAGCTGAGGCTTTGTCCCATTGTGTGTGAACATCCTCCAGAAGCTGGGGTGTCATGAGCTCTCTAAATGACCTTTCACATTCTGCACTGGCCTGCTTGTGAGACCTCTGAGCGGCCGTTTGCTATGGTCAGCACGCCAGCTGGACAAAGAGAGGTGGTATGAGTTGCTGGCAAATGAATGAGAAGAAGCAAACCCATCTGCAACCTTCAGCAGCAGAAGCATAGACTCACAGATTTGGATTTGTTTAGGGTGGAAAAGACCTTTAAGATCATCAAGTTCAGCCATCAAACTAACTCTGTCAAGGCCACCACTAAGACATGTCCCTAAGTGGCACATCTACAAGTCTGT
This sequence comes from Lanius collurio, assembly GCA_020086605.1. Taxonomy (NCBI): domain Eukaryota; kingdom Metazoa; phylum Chordata; class Aves; order Passeriformes; family Laniidae; genus Lanius; species Lanius collurio. Next base: position 9,560,151 of record JACBWW010000004.1, on the reverse strand, counting down.
TAAATACCTCCAGGGATGGTGATTCCACCACTTCCCTGGGGAGCCTTTTCCAGTGCTTGACAACTCTTTCAGTGAAGAAATTTTTCCTGATATCCAATCTAAACCTCCCCTGGCACAACTTGGCAGTATTTCCTCTTGTCCTATCACTTGTTACTTGTGAGAAGAGAACAACCCTCGCCTGGCCACCTTTCAGGTGGCTGTAGAGAGCAGTAAGATCCTTCCTGAGCCTCCTTTTCTCCAGGCTAAACCCCCCAGCTCCCTTAGCAGCTCCTCACAAGACTTGTGCTTCAGACCTGTCACCATCTTCTTTGCCCTTGTCTGGATGTGCTCCAGCTCCTCAATGTCTTTCTTGCAATGAAAGTCCCCAAACTGAGCAGGATTCAAGGTGCAGCTGCACCAATGCCAAGTACAGCAGGATGGTCACTGCCCTGGCCCTGCTGGCCACACTCTTCATGCTGTAACTCCTCACTGCCAGCCCCACCTGACCTGTGATGTTACAGCTGTGATTCATTGCTCTTGCAGATTTCCCTAGAGCTAATTACTGCCTTCACCCTCCTCCTTGTCCTCGTGCAAGAGCTGCCCAGCTTCACTCTCATGGTGGTTTAGGGTGCAGCCCATGTCACCGACATCTCCAGGCCTGCCAGGTAGCTGCACTTGACCTGCACAGTCTGGGTCTCAGAGTCAGGCTGGGTTTAAGATGTAAATGATTAACATTTTGGGCACAGGGAAGTTAAAACTTCCGCTTAGAGAGAGGAGGAGGGCATTTAACCGTACTTACCTGGGAAAACACCTGCTCTGCACTGCCCTGTCCTTTGAAGGCACAATAGCAGAGTCTGGTGTGGTCCAGCAGCAGCTCAGGCTGGGGCTGTCAGCTCTTCCTGTGCTGAGGAAGGCAAAACCATCAGCACAGCAGCCTGCCCTTCTCTTGCCAGTGAGTCAGGCAGAACTTCAGCCTGAGGTTCAGCCCATCTGCCAGGTCTGATCACACCAGTTTCTAGCCCAGCACACCAATATAAGCTGCATGGACCTCATACATTGATACCCTGGGCCATGAGGTGCTGTGAATGAAACCTCGATCCAGTTTCACTTAGCAGGTGTGCAGCTGTGTGTAGGGAAGCCAGCAGCCATGTCACCTGCGTTTGTCCATCTGAGACTTTCAGCTGGCTCTTCAGCACCTTCCCCAAATCAGCTTTGTGGTTAGCAGAAGCCCTCATATGTAGAACCTCTTCTGAGATAATTGTAAAAAACACTGCAATATATGCAGAACCAAGTGCTCTAAAATGGAAAGGTAAGCCTCTAATGTCATAAGAACATTTTAAAATTGTGAGATCCAACAGGGCATCCTGTATAAGCATTTTTTAAATTTTTTATGTTCTTCCCTGCAACCCGGAGTCTGTGATTCAGCTCAGCAAGAAAGTATGAAATCTGAGATTCTCATATAAAGCTAAAGCACCAAATGTTATGTTACTTGTAAACTCTGTAAAGGCTTGTAGAAATTATCTGTGAAAATGCTATATGCCTTCTAAGAAGTAACTGTATGCAGTGAGGAGTTAACGTCTCTTTAATAAAAAGTGATTTCAGATTTTATTAACAAAGTCCACTTGCCTTTTGATGTTTAAGGACTATTCTATAACTGAAAAAGCAGGTTAGATTTAATTAAGTCCCTTGGCTCAGACTTGTTACTTAGGGCAACGCTGTAAACACTTGGCAGAGACTCTGAACTTTAGTAGCAGGTTTATTAAAAAAATAGTTTGGTCACATATGACAAAGCAGAGAATCTGATAGGAAGTTCATGGGGAACCTACCACTGTTCTGCATAGCCTTTATCTTTTTTTTTTAGTGTATGCAGAATAAAGATGTTGAAAAGCTTTTCGTTTCCCATCCTTTGCCTGTCTTACCTGTGAGTAAATGAGCTGAATTCTCAGTTTGAGAAGAAAATTTACACTTGAAGGTTGTGTAATAGTAGGAACAAAGCCATCAAATTCTACAACTCAGCTTTGTACCTGTCTGTGTGGAGAGTACCTTGTAGTTCCTGCTAAAATGGCAAGGGAAGGTATCTGACACAAAGGAAGCTCTTTCTGAAATTAAGGAAGATATTTATGCCATTGTAGCTAATCTACTTTGCCTTTATAAATGGAATTCTCCATATGAAAACATTCTAGGAATGGATTTTTTTTTGTTTTGTTTAAAATAGTTCCAGACCGATGGTGAGCAGAAAAAGGTGTTGTCTATCTTGAAACAGGTGAAAATATCGTGCATTTCAACCCAAACCTCAGAGAAGTGTAACTTCCTATCCAGCCATGCTTCAGCCATCCATGGCTGCTCTGACCCAAGAGCTACAAAAACAACTTTCCACTGATCCTTTCTAGACCTTCCTCTGCCTACATTCCCCAAACATCCTTGTTGAATATCCCAGGTCTGCAAGGTGTTTCTCTGCTCACAACAAATAGTGTTTTGAGAAAGGTGGTGGGCATTTGGGTCCTGTCCCTGCACTACTGGCATAGTCCTTGAGTCTTTGCATGTGCTTCTGGCTTGTTAAAGCGGCTCCAGAGAATATGAGGATCTCACTCAACTTTTAATCCTTTTCTGAAGTCTTATAGGATGAGGACTGAAAATGTATGCTGTCTTACCCTATAGCTGAATGAGAAAAAAGGAAGAAAGTTAAAGTCTGTCACACAGGAAAGTAATCCACATTCTTATTTAGCTCTCATACTTAACTCTCAGATCCATTACAACCCAGCTTGAGTGGTCCCTCCATTTCAAGGCAATAATCATGCCACTGGAGGTCTCATCAGCACTTTATTTTCCTTGCTTAGCCCATATCTGAAATACTGAGGAGGGCCAGCCAGGAGAATAGACTCATTAGCTCTCCCAGATGAATAGGTAAGTGAAGATTTCATTTCTATTACCCTGTCTGACAGCAGCCACCCCTTAGTCTGGCTCCTCTGCCCACACACATGTAAACAATGGGAGGGGTACCATGTAAAACAGATTTTCAAAGCAAAACACCAAAAACGTCAGGAGGGAAAAAGACAGTCTAATTCCACCAAGTAAACAGGAGACACTGAGAAAAATATATTGTAATAAGAGGATTAAGCAACTGGAGGAAGTAAGGTCATGAGCAAAAAAATCAAGTAAGCTATGAAATATAAGTGCTTTATGATTTCTTTAAAGGCAAGGGAGCGTACACTAAAATGTGTGTTCTACTCCTCTACCCAAAGTGTGATAACTAGCAATGATTTAATCTATAAAATGTATATAACCAATAAAATGAATACCTGCTTAGAAACAGGAGTGTTGTGCCCCACTAGACATCTTCTTCTTAGTCCCCTTCAGATGGTAAGAGAGGAAGAGGGGTGATGACTCTTGGCCCTTCCTCAGTGTACCACTGAGCATATTTAGAACTCTGGATGTTGACCAGCCTCCCTGTGCTGTGTCTCCTCCTCCCTTGACTCCCAAAAGTCCACGACATAAGCCACACTGATGAACCACATTTGTTCACAACAACTGTTGCCACATAATGGCAATAAATAGACTATGGAACTTGCTGGAAGGTCTTTATGTTCTGTCTATAAGTTTCATCACACAGCCCATGAATAATGCCAGGAGTTAAAGTGGCTTCTAATTTGGAAGGTGAATTTGTTTTATGTGCTAGCTACCAAGGTAAAGTTTGTTTGGACCAGCTTAGTAACAAAATGCACTTGGGTATTTTTAAGTCTGGGTCTTTTGGGGTGATGGGGACAGCTTTCACACGCTAGAGGTGTAGAGGTGAGGTCCTTCTGATTCTTCATTAGGGCAGCTGGTGTGGTGGGAGCAAGGTTGCGTGGGTCACTCTCAGTCCTCCCTCTGTCGTTTTTCATCCTCTTTGGTAAGTATGGTTTATTTTAAGGTGTGAGTTATTGAGAACATGTGTGCTTTATTTGACAGAGGCAGTGGGAAAGGCTGTTCTCTGGTCTTCAGGCTGGTTTTCTTACATTCAGTTTGGTTTTCTGTCATTTTTTCATGCAGATGAAAACTGGAAGAAAAGGAGGGTAGTTATGTAAAACTCATTTGAATATTATGTATCTGTGGAGCTGATTTCTTTCTGTTGCCATGAGCCTTTCATTCAAAATCTCCCCCCATACTAGGGCAAAACCCTTCCTTGATTCAGAGAGGACTTGACACAGAAAAAGTTCCATCTAGTGTTTGGAAACTTGATTGTTATTTTTTCCCCTTATTCTGCTTCTATTTTCCTTCTGTTTCTGATGGATGAGGGATGCAGTTGTCTCATCCACGTGACAGTATTGTGTAATTCTGCCCCTTTGAGCCTGACTTGCTCTCATTCGTCTGTGACCAACTGAATTCAGGACCTTCAGATTCCCTTCTGTGTGCTCCAGCACGCTATGAAGATTTGTTGCCCCAGTAGATACTGAACAAAGGTTGCAATGTTTACCAGCAAAAGGATCATTTTTCTAGCTCTGGATGTTGTGCAGCACCCTAAAGGCCAGGAAAAAGACCCAAGAAGCAAAGCTCTCACCTTTAGAGCATCTGAGCATCTCCTAGAAGTTTCCATCTCTTCAGAGCCTGGTCCCATAACATGAGTTTCACGGTTTCATTCTGTCTGATCTCCATGCAAAGGTAGAGATGCCAGCCTGGTTCCAGCAGTGCCTTAAACAATAACCCAGGAATCAGAGGGGGCAATTCTGAGTCAGGGCTTACTGCATGGAAGGAGAGAGGGACAACAAGCAGTGGCCTGGTGTGTGGATGCCTCTGCAGGTGATGATGGTGGCAGTAGGGTCCTGTGGAGCTGTGTAGGCTGGTGAAGTTGTGCAGGAAGAAGCAATCCAGCTGAACACTGCTCAGGGGTGGCCATCTCTGCACAATGTTCAGCTTCAGGTCACCCTGGCTCGCCTAGTTACCTTCTTCTGCCTGAATTAGCTTGGCTAGAGAAACTTGTGGTACATTCATTGTATAGTCCAGAGATAGAAGTCAAGGCCTCTGCAAAAGTACTCACTGGCAAAGACTATTTCTGGACATAACTACAAATATTTAATATGGGGTAAATTATAAATCAGCCTTCTCCAACACCAACCAGAAGTGAATGCTTCATATGAAAATGGAGATTGCCTGGTCTGTTTTTCACCCCATGAATATTAGGATTGGAAGCAGGGCAGCAGGTAATTATTAGTGTTCAAGCACTGCAGTTGCTATATAAACAATGCTAACATCTCTGACTTTTATGCACAGCTTTCCATCTGCAGATTTCAAATCTCTTGTATATTACAATTTTCTATAATTTCCTGGCATAACCTGTCTGAAACAAAATCTACAAGCCCTGAAATAATATTTGATATTACAGAAAACAACTGGTATATTTTTGCAATATAATGTTTGTGGAGGAATGAATTATGTGTGATCTATTCTGCGTACTTCACCATAGTAACAAAATGAATTGGTTTCTTAGAAGCCAGCAAGCAAGAAGGCTTCTTTTGAACTTCCTGACCTCTTTCACAGCACTGGAGATGTCAAATATGCTTCAAATGCAACATTCAGCTAAACTGCCTGTCAATGCAGCACTCTTCCAAAGCAATTCAGCCTCTTCCTATTTGTTTGTTTCTGTTTGAAGAAGGGGTTTCAATTTTACAACCAATGTCAAGTCAGTTTGATTGTGAGAGATGCGAGAAGAAATTCCTTCCCTGACCTTCCCAAACAATATTAGCTTTGAAAGTAACAGAAATATATAAATTCTTCAAATGGAGAGGCTGTACCTCATAGCTGATAAATAAACTGATGATTTTTTGAGGTAAGAAATGGATGACTCCAATGCATAACTAGTCAGACAGAGGCTTTTGCAGTATGAGATGCACTCACTAATGATTCTAAGCTCTTTCAGAGCAGGCATTTTCAAACCTTACTTATATTTCACTGAATATTTAATGTCACAGTTCTGCCAGAAGCCTCTGAAAATAGGGAGAATTAAAAGCCATCAGTCATTCCTTAGCAGAAGGAAGTTGATGATTTAGAAAGTTTCTCTTTATCATGTTTCCAAGTGTGACCTTGAGGAGTGCTAGGAATGTCAGACATGTCCTTGTGGTTCCTGTAGAGGCAGTTTAGAAGTCATGGTTGGTGATATTTCACCTGAGCATGGTTAACTGCAAGCATCTGTCAGGGTTTGTCAACCTCTAACCAACATGTCCTAGAAGACTAATCACCTTAGAAGTCATGTTAGAGAACACACTGTGGAGCTTTTCCTTAAGTAGGTTTTGATGTCCTTGCTTTGCTGAGGTCCTCAGTGTTGGTTTGGGGATCAGCACCCCAGTCAAGAAGTGTTTCTAGTGAGAGGGGGCTGGCTGCTTCCCTCTGATCTGTTCTTGTCCTCTTTTCCAAATGGATTTTCCAAATTAAGCTCTGGATTTCAAACCCATCCCTTAAACAGAAAATCTGGAATCTGGAGAGAAAACAAACAGCAATATCTTGTGGTATGGTGTACTAAAAAGAACTTTCTGTGCTCAGTTTGTAGGTGTTGGTGTGTGCCTGAGCATAGAAATGCAGGCTGAAGTGGTGACTTGCCAGTGGTTCAGTACAGGGATTTCATTACTGTTGCCTTTCCCCATGTCCAACCTCCCTCTGCATCACACAGTCACTCCTGTATTACAGAGATGGGTTGAGAGGATTAAAAAATGGATGTATTTGTATGTATTTATGCATTGTTTTCCCTGTTCTAATAACTGCTTTGCAAAAATGAACAACAGTTAAGGAGGAAGGTGAAAGTATGAGGCATCCTCACTTGGCAGATATTCTAAGTCAGCTTTGATGGAAATGTTTGTGCTTTGCTTCTGAGAGGGGCTCAGGAATACATCTATTTATGTTGTAACTCTCTTGACTTGAACTGGCAGATGATCATAGATACCACAGTACAAAATCCAACTGGTGTAATTTGAGAAGAAATTTTGGAGATTGAAAAAACCCTCAGAAAATTCTCCCCTTAGAAGAGCCCAGAAAAGGCATTTGGTGCAATCTCCTGCCTCTCAAAACCAATACAGTTGCAAGTGATGGATTTGAAAGGAACAGCAATATTTGTCTCCAGTACTGCAGACCTGTTGAGATAGAAATCTGACAAATTTACCAGTTTTGTCAGGTTCTAGTAAGGCTGAAAATGCGCAAAACTTGAAAAATCAAATATTTTCTTTCTTGTGTTTTTATACAAGTCAATGGCTCATCCCATTTGATCCAAAATAACTTTTATGGGAACATTTTGAGATTCCAGGGTAAAAGTGATAAGANTGATCCAAAATAACTTTTATGGGAACATTTTGAGATTCCAGGGTAAAAGTGATAAGAGGTAAAAGTGTGACCACATGTAGTAATGCAGGAGAGCTCTGCCTCTTGTATTCAGTGATTTTTACCAGCATTTACAAATCTTGTTGCATTTTATTGCACAATTGATTTTAAAATATTTATACGTCTAGGAGCTCTTTCCTATGATCATTGGTGAGAAACATCCCTGAAGTGTTTCATGAAGAGGCAAAGCATTCAGGGCTCTTCACACATGGAGTTAATTGTCTTCTTAGGGAGAAAACACCAGGCTTTAAGGGGTTTTAAAATGCACGGGGGACAAGAAAGACAAAAACCAATGGCCAGAAGCCGAAACCAAGATGAATCCAAATGAGGAGATTTTAATAGTGAGTCAGTCATCCAGAGAAATGATGATTTGCCAACTCTCAGTGTCTTCAGAGAGAGAGCATGTCTTTCTAGAAGATGTGCCATACTAACAGTACAGTTTATTCAAAAGTGGGTTAATTGTGTGAAGTATGACTTGTGAAATAAAAGCTGTATCAGAGGATCTGCCTAATGGTCCTTTGCCTTTAGTTTTGTGAGGTTTATCTTACAAGGGCATTGCTTTTCTTTTCGTTTTCTCCAGCTCTTGCACAGAATAGGTCAAAGAATTTTAATTCCATTTCTTACAAATTTCTACCTGGAAAATGAAGCCATTGAGCAAAGCAAAAGTCGTAACAGCAACTGTGAAATGATAACAGTTTGCAGTTAGTGCTCAGCCAGTGGGAACTAATTCACTCATTCACAAAGCTACAAAGCTGCTGTCAGACAGCATTTTTTTTGTCACTACCAAACAGATTGTGATTAGATCCACTGACAAAGGTGAATGGTTTGATAGTCATAATTTAATCTTCTTCAATCAATTCAGCAAGACAGTCTCTAAATCACACAGTCCAATTTTTGTAAAGTTATCCTGAATTTATAGTCAAAACCATTGCCACAACACTTGATCATGCACATTGCTAGATGGTTGTCATAGCACAGTTCATACCTGTGTGTGAACCTAACCTGAGTGCCCTCTCTGCCAAAGGTGTGTGTAAAATTATCTGTGTGTGTACCTGTACACACACCTGTATGGAATTCACAAATATGGGAGTGAGCAGAAGAGTGTTGGTGGTGGAACATGAGCATGTGGATGTCTGGTTTGTTCAGCACTGTTTCTGTGAGTCACATACATCTGTGCACAGGATGCTACTGCCTCCTGCTCCTCTTATGTAACTTCATGAAGACTCATAATATTGATATGGTATCTGCAAAGAGAGGTTTAGGGAGTCAGTGAGTGCCCTGTTATCCAGTGATACTTGTCAAGAGCTTGTCTTCCCCATTCAGGTGTGTTCTGAGAGTTAAAACACAAATAGTGACATACAGAATGTTATCAGCATCATCCACTCAATTCAGAGCACCTGATTTTGAGAAGTCTGGATATTAGTTTGGCTTTGTCTGTGGCTTAGGGCATACAGGATCATAGGTAAGTCACTTAATTTCTCTGAATTCATGTTATCATATTTATAGGACTGGATATTTTTGGTTTGCTATGCCCTACTTCTCCCAGCTCTTGTGAACTGCTACATTCGTGTGTCTTCATGTGGAGGCAGTTTCAAGAAAGCTGTGTGGTTTCATTATTGCCTATACAAACAGAAAGCAATGCTTGTATTTTGGCTGGTAAAGGTGAAGCAACAGTGATCAGTTTTTATCTGTGCATGTTTTAAGGTAGGGTATCAGATACATCCATGTTCAGTTCTTTTTTATGTCTTCTTTTTGAGCATCTCAATTGGTACTGCATGTGCTAAACACCTCTATGCTCTCCAGGAATGGTTCCAAAGTTCTTAACCTAAGGCTGTCAGTGCAGGGAAATGGTGTAATCTCCCCAGATTATGGAAGGGGTTATAAACCATGTACCAGAAATTCTCAGATTTCTTCTCACTGCTCTTGCAAGAAATACTTGCTTAGAAGTCCCTTTGTCTGTCAGCAAGAAAATTTGGGGGAGAGATGAAGTATGTTTTTTTTTCTTCAGCAGTAGTGGAAGCAACCTAAGAAAATATGCTCCAGTTATATCCTAGAGGTGAAAGGGCCAATAAAACCAACAAAGTAGTGCTTATTTCTCTGAGAAATCTCATTATTTCTGAGCTGATTTCAATGATTTTTCAACAGGTGCAGCCACAGGGATGCTCTGCCTTTCCTGAACAGATGATATATCATTTTAAATCAGTTCCCAGCTGATAGGGAAAGGATTGCAATCTGCTTAATAGTACCATTGCTGCAGACAAATAGATGTCATTTCTGAAGGAAAAATATTGGGAACAGAGCTATTTCCTGAGACCAAAGGAGACAGACAGGCCTGCAGCCATCGGTTATATCTGGGAGCACCATGTTGTATGAGCAGACTTCATCCCACAGATGTGGCCTTGAGGGCACAACCACAGCCAGTGTCAGCTCTCACCTCATGCATTTTATGTGCTGTGGAAGCCACAGCTTTATTCCTGCCCTGGTTCTAAACTCCAGTGCCACTTTCTCAGAAAGCTGGAGCTGCAGCCCACAATGCACAATATAACACCTCTCTCCCTGTTTCTTCCTACAGACCAGCCACTGAGCACTGGTCAGGAGCCATTTGCACCCAGTTCAAACAATGTAAATTCTGTGAGAACTCATTGTTTTTACAAAGATCGCATGCAATTTGTTGCCAAGCAGCCTACACAAATATTTGAAGCCTGCCTCTTTCTTCACACAGTTTAAAAACAAAACAAAACAAAAATAACAAGAGCTTTTACTTTGTAAAGGCTGAGGCAGAATTAACCTTTTCCTGCACAAGTACCAGACACTGAGATGATGTAATTATTGACATGTGCATGCATTCCAAGGGAATTATGCTGGAGAGGACTTGATTTGGAGGCTGGCTGTGAATTTACATATGTATTTATTTATATATATGTATTGTTATATATTTTGACAGTACAAGATAGGTCTTTCCAAGTCCCTTTTTTCTTGAAAGGTAACATTTTTCTGGCTAACCCTAATGTAACTACTTGATTTCTGAGGATCCCCTCCTTGTCCCAAATATCTTCAGGGTTCCAGCCCACCTAGGAAGAATAGCCACATTTGATAATGCTTTTCTGTCTCTCCATTCCTGCTGTCGTTCATATCTAAACACATGCTCAGCTGCTTAGCTGAAATCATCAGACAGAAACAATGTCCATTCTGTCAAAATGTTATAGGAATGCCAGCTCTAGATTTCTGTGCAGAAACTTGGAAGTAGACACACACTCAGCAATACTCATTATTTTTACTCCTATCACACTTCAGTCTCACCAATATGAGTTATCAGGCTAGGTTTTTCTGTCTCTGGGAACAGTGTCCAGGCACGGAGCTGTCTAATCAGGCAAGAATTATCATCGGTAGCACAGTGGATAGGCTTCATGAAAAAACAGACCAAGTACAAATATAAGCATGGCTCGAATCCCAGTGGCACTTTTCCATAGGAACAGGTTTTCATACAGTATGTACCTTTGTGTGCAACTCCAATACTCAGAAGGAGTCATTTCCCAGTCAAATGAAGCCTTTATCAGTGACTCCAGGGCCTGATTGCCAAGGAGACATCTATGATCTGTGGGGAGTCAGGATTATGAAGGTAATTAACATGCCCTTAAGATCTGCCTCGGAAGTTTGCCATTCATTCATGCCACATATACCTATCCGATAAGAAATAGACTCTTTTCAGGGCATTTTCTGACCACTTCTTTCTTGCATTTGATTTCTAAGGCTCACTTTATTATTCTGCTATTTGAAACCAAAGTTTCATGTTCAGAGCAGAATCACCTAAATGTGATCTAAGCTCCCTGAGGCTGTAAAATTTCATGATACATCTTATATAAGTTTTAAATCAATTCCTCCAAACTGATTTCAGAATTGCCTTAAAAACCATTTAGTATGGCCTGACCTATTTTTGCTAGACAAACTTTAAAACTGGTTAGAAAGTATCCCCATTTTAGCAATGACCTTGTTATTTATAACCAGGTCTTGATCCTGTAATATCTATTAATTATAATAATTTTCCTCAAAATGTCATTTTTCCACACATTCATGAGGACATAAAATACTGCAACTTGCCTAACTAAGGTAGAACTGAAAGACCTTATTGTGGTTTCTTATCGTGGCTTTCTATAAAAATGCAAATATCCACAGCTAATGTGCCACGATGGGGTTATCAGGGTGGTAACATCAATTACATGTATAACTGTTTTCTGCATCGAGATATTAATGTGTAAAAGCACAAAGAATTTTCAAGATTTACCTTACTTTTAAATGTATTTATCGACTGGGATTTGCTATATTTCCTTCTGTGAGAACCATACACCAGTAGACAGGTTTTTCTTTTGTTGCCAGTTTGCTTCACCTGTGGTTCTCAGGCATTGCCAATGAGATCTGCAGTACACACAAATGAAAAGGGTCATTTAAACTCACAAGAAGGACTGAAAGTAACCAAGTAAGAGCTATTTAGGATAATTTGGGTTGGAAGTGACCTTTAAAGGTCGTCTGGTCAAAACTCTCTGCCATGAGCAGGGACAGTTTCAACTAGATCAGGTTGCTCAGAGTCTAGTTCCAACTGCGCCTTGAATGTTTCCGGGAACAGGGCATCCTCTGGACAACCTGTGCCAGCATTTCACCACACTCATTGTGAAAATATTTCTTCCTTATAACTAGTCTAAATCTACCTTCTTTTCGTTTGAAACCATTACTCCCTGTCCTATTGCAACAGGCTCGACTGAAAAGTTTGTGCCTCACCATAAAGGTACTTTTTGGCCTTAAAACCTGCAACTCCTTAGGAAATGGCTAGCACTGCAGCCGGGGGATTGAGGATGAGTGCCTGTGTGACTGATGGCTCATGTGCCATCTGACCGTCACGGGCAACACGGACCGCAGCGAGGCAGCACATTTGAGTCCCGAAGGCTGATACAGAAAGCCTCCTTTGCTGCTCTCCGTGGCCCGGGGCTCGGCGGGGGCGCAGCGCAGCCCCCGCTGCCGCCGGCGGTGCGCACACGGCGGGCAGCGCCGAGCCCTGGGCACCGCTGCCCTCTCCTGGCGCCTGCCCGCATTCGGCGTGAGCCGGGGGCCCTGCGCGCCCTGGGATGGGTGCGAGTGCCGCAGCCGCACGGGGCAGACTGGGTTTCCTGGGTATAACCCAATTTACAGGTAACTACACGGCGGTGTGAAAGACTGTGGCAATAAAGACGGTTTTAGTGCCTCTCTGCCTTAGGGGACCGGTCCCACCAATGCTCCCCTCCCTGCCTTGCGCTCCCCAGCGGGACGTGGCAGGGTGCCTGCAGCCCGCTGTCCTGCTCCGAGGAGGGCAGTAAATGGGAGAGATTTCGTTAGTTAGAGCCCCTAATTTGGGGGCTGTGTAAAGCTTTTTCCCATTCCTGTAGTTAACCTGAAACCTCTAACACATGCATTGCCAGTCTCAATGGAAAACAAATCGTATGTTGAGTGTTGCAATGCTCCACAGAGACGTCGGGGAGAATTTGTCAGCCCTGGACCCTACAGATACACAGGGCCTTTTTATTATTTCAACTTTGAGCAGTCGTTTGTGACTGAGTCAAGAGAGCATAAAACTGCCACGTTTTCCAAGCACTTTGCATAGGCACATTTGCCTGTATGAGATGCAGGGAACTCAGAGCAGGGCACTGATCCTCTGCTCATCCTCTGAAGTGCAGGACTTCAATTTTTTACCATGTCTTTTTTACCCTTTTCTCATCCATCTCCATCCCTGGGGAGCTTCTAAGGGTACAAGAATGTTGCACACCTGCAAAACATTCATTGACTTTCTCTCCAGCCAAACCCATGTTCAAGGTTCCTCCCCTGTCTGGGGCAACTTTCCCTTGCAATATAGGGAATAAAACAAAGAGAGAGACAAAAGTCCTTCAAGCCTTTTTCTGGCCAGAGGTGGAATCACGGGAGCAGGAGCAGCCTGAACATTCAAGAAAGATCAGAGGAGAAATGGGAGAAAAATTCTAAATGTGGTACATGGCTCTTGTGAGCACCTCACAGCCTTAACCTGCTGAGTGATAAAAGAAATGTTCTCCGCTCCCTCTGTTTTTATTTTCCTTCTCAGGGAGCTTTGCATAGCTGGAGGAGGAAAAGAAAAATAACTGTCTTAGATATTATTCCAGTACTTTTATTTCTGTTTCAAAGAATCCAATTTATTAGCAGCAGTACCTGAGATTATACTCACCAAACAAATTCTCAAAGGAAGCCCCACCATCTAGGTGTATTTTTCATTATACAATAAACTCTGAACTCCACCAAAGGTGTTTTCTCGTAATGTTAAACTCAGTGCCTGACAATTATTGTCCAGCTCCATTTGGTGCCAGAAGTGCATTCAGTGGAGAAGTAATAAATCCTTTCATTCTGTTTAATAAAACGAGAAAATGTGTTGCTCACACTTGGATGCTAGACTTTATTGCACAAACACAGCTAAAAAAATAAATGGAGTATTTCCTGTTTAGAAGTGCCTACAAGTCACATGATGTTGATTTTTTCCAGGTGTTCCGACTCTAAATGAAATTTTCACTTAAGTTATTCTTAAAGAAGTGAGTTATTTCAAAATGCAATAATCAACATGTTGTTAAAGGTGCAAAAACCATTGTAAAAACCCTCAAACATCCAATGTGCTGTAATGAAATTAGATGTGGAGCATTGCAGTTGCCAAATTATTCAAGACATTTGTGAGACACTTTGCCATCCACTTGAGTGCTTTTCTGAGTTTCTACTGAGAGAAAAAAAAAAAAAAAACAAGGAAAAATCTTGAGGTCTGAGAAATGCTTTCAACTCCTCAGTTGGTTTTGTCACTTTGTAGGGAGCTGGGGTTATTCTGTGGTCTGGTGGCCTGGTCTTGGTTAAAGGTGCTACTGCCATTGTAAAATAGATGCCTGATATAAATAAATATCTTCATCCAGGCAAAAGCACTCCTCAAGCAGGATTGTCTGTTCCTTCATTTTCACTAATTTAAATGAAAGAAAAAGTCAGCCACACTTTGTCTTTTAATAGATGGATCCTTCAGTTTTGGATGTGTTCCATACTGCTCATACTCACACAACCCATGTGAACCTCATCCTGTGATGCTTTCAAGAACATGATGAATACCTGTCATGCATGCCTCATTTCTCCTCTCTCTTGCCTTCCATTTACAGGCTCGTGTGGGCAAGTCTCTCCCCTTTGGGGATGTGGTGGGGGGCATTTAGAGGTGCTCAATAGTCTGTATTTTGGTGGGAGACATGGAGCAAGAAGCACTGAGCATTAGGATGGGTCTAACATCTTGCTGAAGTTTCTCCCACAGCTTCTGAACAACCACCAGAGTGGAGACTCCTGCCCAGAGTAGCTCTATGCACATGTGAATTCCCTGCACACCTGAGCAGGATGGATCTCACAGCAAAACTTCAGAGACCTCTAGACAAATTCTGAGCTCCAACCATCTGTTATTCCCATCCATGATAATTTTTTGATATACCGTTATATGAATTTAGCATTGTCTCTTTTGTATTTAATAGCTGGAGTTGTATCTCTCTCCTGTTAATCTCTTGCTCAAATCTTTCCCAGTTTGAAATGGCTAAGCACACTTATACTAGTGGGGTTAATTACTCCTGTTGGTGTTTCTTACAGAAAAGAGCAGATCTCTATCATTGGGTGGCTCATGCCTTTTCTGTAGACTAACATTAACCTGAATATCTGTAAGGGGCACTGACACTGCACCTCTATAAATGTCAAAGAACAACAGCACCTCCGATATCCTCCAAAAAGCTGTTGTACCTGAAAGAATGACTCAAAGAGCCACGATTTCATACACAATAAAACAGGT
The DNA here is from genome assembly GCA_020086605.1 of Lanius collurio. Lineage (NCBI taxonomy): Eukaryota > Metazoa > Chordata > Aves > Passeriformes > Laniidae > Lanius > Lanius collurio. The sequence goes on along the minus strand of JACBWW010000004.1, from coordinate 9,544,988 downwards.
CAGAAGTGGCTACACAAACTTGCCAAGTGATGCAAATTTTGTAGCAGGCCCTCAGAGCACAGGGAGTTTCCTTACCAGCTTGACCAGCTGATGACTCTGCAGTCACCAGAACAGGTGGGATCACCCTGTCCTCCCACCCCTCCATTTTGCTGACCAGTGCCTGCAGTCACATGAGTCAAGGAACACACCCATCTGAAAATTATTGGGCTTTTTGGAGGATTGTTTTTTGTCTAGATCAGTTTGCTGATGCAGTTGGCCAAACAACATAGTTGGTTGCTGTGCTGGGGAAGTATGGCAGGGAAAAAAGGTGGGACATCCCTTTTTAATAACAGTGCAGTCACCAGATGGCTGGAAGAGCTCGTGAAACCATCTCATAGGGTTTTGCAAACCTAGTGTGGTGTGCATCTCCCTGAGGTCCTTTTCTCCCAGAGGCCCCAGTTCATCATTGCAGTTAAATGACTGAATTTCAAGCTCATGAGTAGTTCCCAAGGCATTTCATATTTAATTTCAGTTTAATTGTATTCTTAAATTTAATGATAAGCATAGATTTACTCGCATGTGCAGAGTTAGGTATGCGTTCATGTCCTTCTCAGGAGGAATATCACAATTGCATGTGTGGAAAAAAGTAATTGATTTTTCCTAATGCATGATTCCAGTTATGAATTTATTTGGCTCATTAGTTGAGAGCTGATTTATTCACTCTTTACTGACAGCAGCAAGTTTCCTTCCACCTGGGTATAACTCCAGGACTCAGAATTTTCCACTGAACTCCCTCTGCAGATTTAGTCAAACTCTTTCTTATCAGAGTTGGTCTTACAATAGGGTTTTTGTTGCTTAAACATTTCCAAACTCAGCAGGATCAAAAGTAGGCTTTTAAATCTGCATTTGAGCTCCTCCATGCACTTTGGGGGCTGTGAGCTTCCCAGGTCATTTTCAGTGAGAGATAAAAAAGAAAACCTTTGAGTCTCTCCCTGTGACTGTGGGGACCAGAAGCACCACTTTGCAGCAGTCCTTTTTCCTCTCGGGCAGTGGGGTCATGGCACAATGCAGAGAACATCTCTGTAACCTTGTGAGGTCAGATGAGCACAAGTGACGCAGGGAACGGTGATAATAATAGAAAAAGAAAGGTGAAAATAGTTGGGATTTAAAGGGATTGCAAAGACACTCCAGGAATACTAAATATTGGTATTACACAATTAAGTGAAACCTTCTGCTGGTCTAAAATATATATTAAAAAAATCGGTCTGAGTTGAAATGTGATGCCATGCTGCTTACATTATATATGAATAGTAATTGGAAACAGGACATCTGCAGAAATTAACCATTAACTATTGAGCACTAAAATCTCTAATTGAGTTTGTAAGCCCTTAATGGCACAGTTAACCTTAAACATAGCTCAGTGCACGCACTACCTGGTTAACACTGGTTAATAACTCCAACAGCTGATAATATTTCACACCCATGAGAGCACCAGATTAGCAAGAGACTTGCTGGAATGAGCTCAGCTCGCTGCTCTTTTGGACCACAGACATAACAGCTCAACCTTTCTGAGCTTTCTGCTGTAACTGGTCTTTTTGGGTTTTCTTCCTTCCCGACCTGTGTGTGATAGCACCCCTGCACGTGTGGCCTGGTGAACTGCACACACTGCCATGTCCTTGGAGCACTTTGTGGCATAGCAGCAGACAGAAGCTGAATGGATAGTGATGGATAAATCCTCCTCAGGTGGGCTGGAAGAAGAGCCTGTAACTTGAAATGTCCTTGAGAGAGAGTGACACTGTAAATTACACAAGAAGGGCGAATTCTACACCAAAGTATCCATGGGAACTGGAGACATCAAAGCTGTGAGGAACAGCTTGACTGGGGATTCATTCATAAATCTTAACCCCACATCCTCTACCATTAAACCCATTGCCCAGGAAACCCTAGGACTGTGCAGCCCAGGCAGACCAGCTCGGGGAGGACAATTTCAAAAGTGTGGGTGGTTTAAAGTGACTGGTGCAAGGGGCAGAGCTGACAAGCAGGTGGAAGAACTGTTGTTGAAAAAGCACATAATTCCTTGTCAGCAATGGAAAGTAAAACTTGACAAGTGGATTCAAGGATCTAGCACTGTCAGCTTTAGGTGTCCTAATTCAGAGGCTTGTAAACAAAAAATACTTTGTTACTGCCAACTTCCAGCACATATCTAAGCAAATTAATTCTGTGGATGTTCCAGAAGAAGTATGTGTATGTACATATATGTATGTGTGTGTGTGTATATATATAAATATATTTTTTAAGAATGTGAATTGAATACATTTTTTTAAGAATGTGAATTGAATACATTTTTGAAGACACTCTCAAATCTCAGCTGCAGACCTGTGTAATTTGTAGCAAGAGTGTGTGCCACAGCTCCTCTGAGGCTGGCATTCACCTGGAGAAAACCAGGCAAGGTCTGCACCTTGGGTTGTCCTGAGGGCCTCCCTGCAGAGCCCAGGCAGAACTGTCCAGTGCTGCCCTCACCCACTGATGCTAGCACGGGGGGCAGCGATGAGAAGAGTGTGTGCAGACGTGCCCCTCTGCAGCAGGGCGTGCCGGATTGCTGGCAGCAGGAGGATGTGCAGTGGAGATGCCAGCCTGGCCCTGTCCTGTCCCGTCCCATCCTGGCCTTTGTGCTCCCCAGGCACAGCCCCACATCGCAGCTCTTCGCCTTTCGGCAGCAGCTGCTCTTGTGTGGCTGTGACCTGCAGCATGTGACTGAAGGCAGGCAATGAAAATCACCTTCTTTTCTCACTCATTTGCCTTAAAAAATCGTGCTTGTTCTTACAAACCCTTCTTTTATATAATTTTCATTAACAGTACTTAGCATGACAATGACTTTGACGATAATTGCCCATTTCTGGCTGCTTTTGTGGTACATGAAAATTCACAATAAGTGGGTACAGATCAAACCTTTGAGCTAGCAGATGTCCTTGAAAACAATTTTTCCTGTGCACTTACGATAGAAATTCTCTTGCATTTTTTGTACTTAACAAAAAGTTTTGCTGACCAAGATAAATAAAACAAAAACCATAGCTGTGTGCAATGTGGGGTTTGGATTTAAAGCAAACCTTTCTCCCATGCAGAGTTTTAGCCCCTCCGAGGCTGCTGTTTTGTCACCTTTTACAGCCTTGTCTCCTAGGCACCCTCAGAGTTTACTGCAGCTGACATGGCTTCCTGTGGACTTTCGCCTACGCACTGCCTTTGGGTACCTGCAGGAGTTGATCACTTTGCAGCCATTACTCTTTTCCTATTTTCCCATGTGTTTTTATGGCAACTTGTGGTGATTTTCTAGACTAGCTGGGGTATCTGGGGCTTCTTTGTGCCTTTGTTAGATGTTTTGTTTTTCTTTCTTTTTCCCCAATGGCAGTTCTTTTATTACATCCCAGCCTGTGTCTCCAGGCCTCACGCTCTGGGATTCTTGTTTGGTTTTCTCATGGAGCAACCCTTTTCCCTTACCATTTCCCTGATGCCTTGTATTGCATTTTTATTACAGCAGAGGCTGTGTCTACAGGTCCTTCAGGCTATTTGTTCTGAGACTTTTATTGGATTCTCAATAAATATGTTTGCCATTGGGGGTCCTTAGCTGGTTTCCTTACCTATTTTTATTGAAGCTGTGATTCCAGACAAAATGTTAACCAGCTATTTCAACAGCAATCTGGTTTCTCTTCTGAGCCCTTGCACAATTTCTTACATGTTTGCATTGGCTGAGCTACATCTCCTGCTATTTTTTTCTTTTTCTTTTTTTCTTTTTCTTTTTTTTTTTCTTTTTTTTTTTTTTTTTTTTAATGTTTCCTTCACGTTTAGGACCTTTTGTTGATGCAGTCTGGGTGCTTTTCTGCAGTCTCCATTTTACCTGGCAGCACAACTACACCTTTGTGGCAGGCAGCAGGTGGAATGAAAATGGTTCTCTGCAAAGCTGAGAAATCCTTTACTTTGGATAAACAAAGCCAAGCAGGTCACATTCCTGCAAAAAGCTGCTCTTTGCTACCTTGGCCTGATGGTTTTTCTCTTGGGTAGTCCATGCTTCACTGAGGTACATCAGGGTGAATCATCTTCATTAAGAGAGATGGGTTTGGTGTCTCACAGGATGGTGAGTGTGCTGTCCCAGGGAGGTTTTCCTGTGAGGAAAGACTGACAAGCCCTTGCAGGCATTTCACTGAAGTACAAAAGCTGGAAGCTCCCAGTCATCTCTGCCATGAGGATTTTGATACAAATTTTCATGAGTATTCTGATCTGACACTTGGTTTAGTCCCATTTCCATGGTTATTTGTGGTATCAATAAGTTAGGGAGCAGTGGCCTTCCCTGGAGAGACTGCGTGGAAATGCTGATGTGGCAGCCTGGATACACAGGGCAGGACTGGCAGCTTTTCTTCCCCAAAGGCAACAGCTGCACCCCTGTCCTAGTCCTTCCAGGAATGGGGTTCTGGTACAACTGCCTGGTGTTCACATCACAGAAACCACTGCCAAGGCTGGTGGGTTACCTTGCACCCCATCAGCGTGCTGAGCCCAGACAGCAAAACACTGATGGGTAAAACTGGAGGGGGGAAAAAAAAGCCTCTCTCAGCCTAAGCCTAAGCCTTCATCTTTTAAAGTAGTTTTTTGTGTATTTCATTGGCTTTCTATTTTTAACTTGGGTGAAAAGGCCTGTGTGATCAATATATGTGTGTCTTTGTGGATGTCTAACTGCTATTCTCACAGTAACTTTTGAACTTACAGGCCAGTTTCGACCAGATTTGACTGAGAAGGAGAAAGCACAAAGATAGGAGGCTCCTGCTATTTCTGTCTTAAATAAACAGCTGAGTAGAGGAGAGAGTATCAGAGAATCCACACAGGAAAGAGCCATTCTAAATACTTTAACTGCAGGAAAAGTTTAGATCACAGTTAATGCTTTATTAGACATAAAAATCCACCAATCATTCAAGTTGTCTTTCCCAGATGAAGATCATATCCTCTGTGTAGTAAAAGGTAATTCTAATTGAGCTTTTTCTGGTGCTATGGACATTCATAATGTCTTGTCTCACAAACACATGCTGCAGCTTTAACCTAATGCAGTTTTTAAAAGAGAATCAACTACAAGATGCAAATTAATTTGAAACCAGGACCTGCTCCTTATGATACAGATAGAAATAGATATTTGCTTAGAGCTAGTTATAAAGCTGTTCTGTAGCATTTATTTTATCAGTACTGTAGAAAATATCAATAAGTATTTTCCATTTAATGTGGTACACACATTAATTGCCTTATTTTTGAGAAGGGAGTATTTGTATTTTGGGACCAGAGGATTTGTCTCACAATAGTAAGACATTGATGGCAAAGAAATTAAGACAGTCCATATCAAACAAGTCTACCTTGGAAGACCATTTCTCCTTCAGCATGAAGCTGTTTTCCAGGCAGTGAAAGGCTGAACTATCTAATTATATATCTACACTATCTTTTACCTCAGAAAAGGAAAACTGGGACACTGTGAGACTAATACCCTTGACTTGTCTGGAGTCTACAGATGACCTGAGTGAAACATTCCCAGTTCAGCAGTAAGACTGGAAAGATGTGAGAGTCACATCCACCCAGACAAAGCTACTGGGACATTAGTAGTAGGGAAGAAGCTCTTTAGAAAAATCCATTTATTTGCCTGTTTTGGACACAAGAAGTAAAATTTGAACTGAACGGCATAAACGAACACAGAAGCTGTAAATGCTTCATTTTTATCCACTGTTTTCAGATCAACAGGGAGATCTTTGTGATGCACTCTTAGAGGCTTGCTTGGCCCAATAAATCAGTGGTTCTTCAATATTTTGCCAGAAACCCTGCTCCTGCAGAAGCCCTGCGGATTGCCTTCTAGTTCCTTCAAGAGAATCCAAAATCAGGTTTGTTTTGCCCATGGCTGGGGGACACGCAGGCTGCAGTGTGGCACAGGGGGCAGGAGGATTTGGCATCCAGGGGCTGTGTCAGGCATCTCTCTAGAGCATGAACGGCCCGTCTCCCTGGGGCAACACTGGCTCCAAAGGGATGCTGGGCTCAGGAAAAACTCCCCCACCCCAAAAGCTGGATTTCCTATGAAGGACCCATCACACCAGCTTGTCATTCTGAGGCCCCTGAACTGCCAAGTAACCCCCTGCAAGGCAGCCCATGGCTTCTCCTTGCCCCTCTGTAAGTGGGGACAGTGACACAATCCTTGAAGGTGATCTTCTCTCAAGTGTTCATGGTTATTTCCAGGAACATAAAGAGCTAGGCATGAGTCACTCCAGGTCCTGCAAAAGAGCTTTCTGGCCCAATTTGCAATGAGAAATTAAGAGCAGCCTTAATCATGCCAAAGCCAAATTATTTCCTGCTGAAGTGGTCTGTTTGTCCATATCCAGCTTCATTTGTTCAGCGTGTTGAGCAACAGCCTTGACTTGTACTAGAACATGCTCAGACTTTTCCCTTTTTCCACATGTCAAAAGGATGGGTGGGAGTTGAGGCTGGTGCTGGGAAGAGCCACAAAGCTCAGCCTGGTGATGACACTGGACTTCTTAGGCCAACAAGAGCCTGAAACATCTAATGTGAGTAAATGCAAAAGTTCAGCTTCCTTTGTGCCAGATTTTGGGGAAACCACAAAATGACAGCGACAACTGACAGGACTTTCTCTGGGAGCATGGAGCTTGTGGGACAGCTGTTAATGACCCTGATGTGAATGTGGGGCACTCAGTGTTTCAGCATGCTGGAGAGGTGATTGCAACTCACGGTTCTCAGTAAAAAAACATCTCTTTAAAAATCGGAACATATTCCTGCATTTCTTGGACTCTTTTATTGCAAACTCTGTTTCTTTTTTTATTTTCGTTTTTTGCAAACCTGCAATTGTCTGATGGAAAATGCACCACACATGGATGGTTGGTGTTCCATTCATGGGACTGAAATGCCTGAATGTTTTACAGCAACAATAAAAACCTGAGTACCATTATGACTGAATAAAATTTGGGACACAATAACAGTAGCAATTTTAATTTTTTCTTAAATGAAAGCAAGTAGCTGTATTATTAAGGGCACAACTCCAATTTATGAGTTATTTTGAGCAAACAAAAGGCTCACTCTTTTAGCCAAAATAGTGGATACTTGCTCACTCTTAACAAAACTATAATCTTCTATTATTGTATCACTAAATGTATCATGAAGCAAAGCCCTCAAATCCAGGTTTTGACATCAGGGGCCAACATACTTACCTGAATTTGGGATTCTGAGGTGCATTTTAGTATTACTTTTTGCAGTGACCATTTCCAGTGCATGGCCATGTGTGTGGATAACCTGTTGGGATGGTCCATGGCCTGGCTGCAGTTGATGCCAACCAGCATCTTGTACCTGGGCTAGAGGGAGGACTGGTCACAGCTGTCCCCAAAGGCACTGGGGTGCAGCTGCTTCTGGCATTAGGGGTTATTGTTTATCAAGAATGATTGTTGTCTGACTTTGGCCTAAAGTTATTCCCTATCAAAGATGCAGGTTTTCATGCTGTATGAGTTATGTAGCAGTACAGCTGGCCAGGGGGACTTGAGCTAGAATGAATTTTTAAATTAGTTTCTAACTTCTTGAAGTGCTTGTCCCAAAAGCTTACTTTCTTTTCACTGTTGATTTGTTTCAAAAAGACATTTCAGATGGTGTGAATTAGAACAGCTCTGGAGAGACTTAGGCTCAAAAACTATTGTCTCATGCCTTTGTGGCCTCCACGAAATCAACAGCAAACCTCAAATGTATTTTAGTGAGAGAAGGAGCAAGCCTAACACTTTCCTCACTGGGGAACAGGAAAGCAATTCTCAAAGAACTCTAAGTTTTGCTTACTGAAGTAAATTTGACATGAACTACTGAATAAGCGGAGTCCTATGACTAAAGGCATCCTGAAATGTGATAAGGGAAACAGAAGAGAACTTACTGCTTTTCAAAAGAGCACACTGGAACTACACAAGCAGAAAATGTATTACTTGATAATGGACACTCTTTTTGGCAGGAATATCTCATGAGTCTACAAGGTCATTTATGTTCTGCAATAGTTGCTTTATAATGAAGAGGGGGAAGAAAAGAGTTATTAGATCCCACACTTCAGGAAGGCAACAGATCCCTCTTTACTGGCAGATTTCAGATTCTTTTATCCTCTTGTGAGTGCCTAAAATCCTCACATTTCGTTTATATTAAGATTCTTCTCCTCATCCCTTACATCTTTTTTCTTACAGGGAATGCACACAGAACTTTTATCTGCTTTTGTCTGAGCTAAGCAACTTGATTTCATTTTTTGTACTACTGACAGCTGTGCGTGACACTCCATGGTTTTGGAGTGCATGGAAAACGAGGACTCCATCCCACAGATTATCTGTGACACTCTCAAGAATTAAAATAAACACTGTTTTGCTTTGCTATTTCAAACAAAGGAAGAAATAGCAGCTGGTTCTGGCTGGTTGAAACAGAAGAGGTTTTTCACAATGTAATGGAATTTAAACACAAATGTTTCAGGCTGTGGTATAAAAGGGGCAGAGGAAATGGAGTCTGCCACCTTCCCTTGGGAAGCATGCACAGCCCTGTGTGTGCATGCACACACACGTGCCCCAAAAGAGCTTCCCATAACAACAGTGCAAATTAGAGATATAAACTACGAACTCAATTGCATCCAAGGTCAGCACACGGGGCCTTCAAGGAAGGTCCTATCAGACAAGTCCTCCAAACAAAAATAATTTAAAAATCAGACCATGTATTATTCTGCAGGTCATAGTCCATTCCCAGCTGTTCTCATCTGGGAGCCTTTTACTGAGGGCATGCCTGGCACTCTGGGGTCCCACCTCTCTGGAAGGGATCTGGGCTCCCAGGCGGGTGGCCCCAGTACACCGACCTCAGGGACTTCTCTGCTTGGGAAACTGCTCAGCTGTTCTCACTGCTGCCTGCCCACCAGGCTCCTCATGGGTGAGATGTGGCCCAAATGGCTTTAAAACCAGAAGTGATCCTTTTTCTGCCAGCTGCTGGCACTTCTACCTGCTCTCCTCTGAGCACGGAGCGAGCAGCATGGCAGGCATGTATGGCTGGGATTTTTGTTAGATTTTAGATATGCTTTAGGTGCCAGTAGGGAAGTTCTGGCTTTCTTCTCTCTCCAATATCAATAAATTTGCACAAAGCAAGAGCTGTCTGCACTCTAACCCAACTAGTGTCCATTTTTATGGAACTCAAGTTTTTCTCAATATCAGCAAAGACATCCAGGGCAATGTGACATCCAGACAGTGATAACATGAAACCTGTATTCATGGTAGCTACCTTAAGTTACCAGCTTGATCCAACACAACTCTTCAGGTATCAACTTCCATTTTCAGAGGCTGGGAAAAAAGTGGCTTACATGGGCAAAAAGAAAATGCTTACATTTCTCCTTCTGCTTATCACAAATCTTTTCCTGTTGACCCTGTTTTTGTCCTAATGAATGAAACCACTTTTGCTAACTGGCAGGAATCACCCAGCAGTGCACATGTTGGCTGTTCCTCTCCTGCATGACCTATCTGCCAGCTCACAGGGTCGTGCACTCTGCCATGTGAGGTGAGTAAGGGACAGCACTACCAAACACACCACTAAATATTTTTCTGCATCTGTTTCTTTCTAATTGCTGCATTTAGCTCTTCCCACAGCAAAACCAAGGTGATTGACTAGCAGTTAAAAGGCGTAAAAACAACTCAGACAAGATGTGGCTTTTATCAAGGACAAATACAGACCATTTGTCACTGTCTGAAAGGGCACTGCATACAAGAGCATAAATAGCTCTTTTCAAAATTTGTCCCCAGGAAGACAGCTGTGGCCAAGATTGCTCATTCTGGGATGAAACCTTGTGTTTTGGGACTGCTCTGAAGTGAGAGACCGAGATTCCCCAGCTGCTATTCCAGCATAGCAGGAAGGCACTAGCAGTGGTTAACTAATTTCATACAGAAATTTACCTTACTCTCCATCAAACCTTTCCCTCTAGCTTTCCTGAAGCTTTGCCCGGGGCCCTCTGGAGAGGACTGCACTGCTGGCAGGCAGCTGTGCTGCCCAGCACTGTCCCAGGTGGCTGGAGACAGCCCAGGAGGCAGAGACACAGCCTGTGGCTGCCCTGTGGCAATGGGTATGACCAGAAGCCAATTTTGGTTGGTTTCTGCTTTCAGTATAACACTATTGAGGGGGCTTTGTAGGGGAAATGGGTATAACTCCTGGTTATAAGGATCCTTGGCTATGGGTTAACTCTGCCAAACAACTGATGGAGACCTGACTCACAGGCTGCCTGCCTGCACATGGGGCTGGGGCCAGCTGTTGTGCAGCCTCTGTCTCCTCTGCAGGGGATTGGGCATTCCCCTGTGCCAGGAGCACTTTTTTTTCCCTACCAGCTGCTGTAAGAGAGCTGGAGAGCCAAGCACAGCAAGAGAGAGACAACATGAAAGAAGATCAGTTTGGAATTTCTTACCATGAGCAACGTGAGTCTTGACTGGAAGGGTTATTAAAGATTATCTCTAGATGTGATTATTAGCAGAAGGCATTTGGGTTTTCTGCTCAGAGCCAAGGAAACAAGCTGAGGTGTGGGCAGCAGATCCCTGGCATGGCTGTGCCCAGACTGGGTCCTCACTGCCTGAGATGCTGCCTCCTGTGCCCTTTGGAAACCCAGGATGGCTTCTGGGGTGTGAATTCCACAAGATCCATAGGCAGGTCTGACTGTGGAGCCCTGTTTATCCCCTTTTTGTGGATCAGCTCCTGGAGGTCTCATCTCAGCTGTATGGGGTGGATGGGAGTTGGCACCAGCATCCCCCAGCAGCACCAGGATGCATCTCCCATGCCCAGTGGCTCACATGGCTATACCTGGGACTGCACCTTAACTCCACCCCTGCCTCTCATGGGTCTCCTGCAACTCAGGCACTCACAGCTGGTCATGGGAACATCAATTTCCCCCAATTCTACTTCTTCCCAAAGTGTGAAACTGCCATTGCATTGTGAAATGAAAGAAAGCCAAAGGGAGTTCTGGCAGTGATTTCCTGGGCAGAGTAGGATTTTCCCCTGGTTCCCTCTGTGACCAGAAGACACCCATGACCCAGCTGGAAGCAGAACAGGAACCTCAGGCCTGTCCAGTGCCTACACGAAGGGCGTGTTGTGTCTTCAGGCAGCTCTCTCTGCGTCACCCTCCCACTGGAGCAGCCCTGTGCTCAGTCATGTGCAGCCCTATCCTTCCTGCCCACTCCCACTCCCACTCCCACTCCCACTCCCACTCCCACTCCCACTCCCACTCCCACTCCTACTCCCTGCCAGGTCCCTCTTCTTTCTCCTGGAGCAGCATTTACATCTGCAGCTCACCCAACTTTTCTCTTTTTTAGAAAGTTGCCATTTCATTTGTTATTTATGGTTTTCCTTTTCCATACATAAATGATATTATTATTTACTTTTAACCTTATTGCTGCACCTTTCCTTTATTTCCATTTTCAGGTTTAGCCTTGGACAATTTGGGTTTTGAATGATTTTTGATTATCTTTGAATTTGATTTTAGATTTCTGGGACCAAATTGCCACCCTGTGTAAATTAAGTGATAATGCCAATGCAGTCAGTCACATTTCTCACCATTATCCTGTTTTTTGATAAGCAGCAAGAAGAGCCAAGACAGAGAGGAGCCTACACTGGTTTTACTTACTAATCTTTTGCACAGACAAGCTTGACACTACAAATTTTGCTGATCATGAGTATCATGATATATATATATATATATATACATACAGGCATGCAAAAAAAGCCTGTTGCATGGATACAATTTCACTAATAAAAAAACATTTCTGCTGACATCTTAGTTCTCCACTGGAAAAATGAATTGCTGAAAAGATACAGTTCTGCTGTACCAAGTCCTGTCACTGAATGTTTTGCTAGTATTGTATTAAAAAAAATACATTTGGCATTGTGGGTACACTGCAAAATATTTTATCTGCTATAGATGAGAAGCTGTGAGCAAAAAAGAAATACAGTCACCATTTCTTCATCCCTAATGAGCTGTGATGGTCAAGTTGAGAGCAGTAATGCAGCTGAATTAGCAGTATTTGGCTCATTCAGTTCCCAGGCAAGCACACTTGGCTTGCTCTGCACAACTGAGGAGCTGTGACTCCTTCTCCCAAGGCTGGAAGCTGCACTGTTAATGCTCAGCTCTTCCCCAGCCCATCCTCAGTTCAGGCCCCACAGTACCCATGTCAGTCAGGCAAGGTGAGTGCATTCGTCATCCTTTGAAGAAGAAGGAAAAGAAAGTGGTTGTGTGTGTCTTCTTCACTAAGGCACTGGCTCAGGAGAAAGAGATTTGAGGGCCTGATGCATTAGGAGGAGAAAGTTGGCACTTATTTCTACAGGTGCAAGGGTCTGCAGGCGAAGGGCTCAGTGCAGCATATTCCATTGACTTCAGACTGATGGCAAAGTAAGCTTCTCCTCTGGAGCCTTGCTCCTTCTCTTGCCTTCTTTCCTCTCCCCTCTGCTCCAACAGAGCCCCCCAGTTACTGCATGGAGGAGAACACTTTCCTCCTTCAGCCAGAGCTCTTGATCAGATGTCTACAGAAGACAATTTTTAGAAGTTTGCAGCATTTCCCTCTTCTGCATGGTATCACTTTATGAAGAAACCCACAACCTGGTACAGAATGAAAACCCTCCCGTGGGTACCAATATCACCTGCAGAGTAAACATGAGCCCTGTCAGCTGCCATGGGCCAAATTCATTCCTGCTGCAGCTTTGGTGACATCCTTGGAATTACTCAGGGAGGAAATCTGATGCTTACAGCCACATAACCAAAAGGCTGTTCATGAGGATATGTTACTAATTACAATTACTGAATGTTAACAGTGCTACAGAAATATTGAGAGTGCCCCATATACAAAAATATTTTTGTAGCAGCTAAAGTCATAAATGAATGTACTAATTTCAATTTAAAACCAGAAGCCAAGAGTCTGTAAGTTTGCTGAGAGGCCTCTTGTGGTCCAACACAAATGAAGTAGGGGCTGCTGGCACTTGGAAAATAACAGATGAAGAAGAAAGGTAATTGCCAGTCATGACCTGTCAGAGCTGCTCCTTTGTGCACCAAGTCCAACTTCCCCTTGCACTTCCAAGTTATCTACAGTAAATTTTCTTCCAAACTAAACAAAATCAGAGGCTTTTAGGAACTTAGAAATGTCTGCTTAATTTCAGTGTCGATAAGCCCCTGCTCCAACTCATTCTTAATGTATCAAAATTAAATGTTTTAAACACATTTATCTAGTTGCTATGGCTTTGCCTGGTGTGTCAGACACTTTATCCATCAAATACGACAATTGAATAATATTTTTACTTTTAGATATGGATCACAGATCCTTCTCATCATACTATTCCCTTCCCCCCTTTCCTGCGTTTTGAACTCACTGGAAAATCTGTTCCATAATATGGTGGGTAAATGAATTACAGTCACAGATGGCCTCTGGAGATTTCATACATGCTGCAATTCATTTATTCAGGAATGGAGAAAAAAAAAAAAAGAGACCCTTGTCTTGTGAGGGTATTATCAGAGACAGCAGATCAGACACTGTAATGCTGCCTTGCACTCTGGATTTGACCCATTTCCTAGGCTTTTATGACTCGGCATTTACTATTCCTGGATTTGAAATTTTTTAAGAGGAACGTCAAAATCCTCAGTGAAAATGATTAAATGCGAGGAACTGTGGCTGTTACAAGTTACAATTTATTTTTACAGTCCTGAGTGAAACTATCGTGAGAGATGCTCAAGAACAGCAAGCTTCGGCTCCAGCAATAATATTTCAGCAAAAAGAACTTAATGCACAAATGACTGTTGAGAATTAGTTAAACCTTGCTGTGGGCCTTGAGATCCTCATAAGGACAATGTTAGAAGAGTAAGAAATATAATATAGGAAGCAGTATATAATATTACTGCTTGGGTGTCTTGTTCAGCGTAAGTCATAAAGCCTATTTGCAGGCAAGCATTAGGGTCAGGCCCCAAGACTCACTTTTGCCTCTGAATTCAGGCCAGAGATTATGGGAGAAAGGGATGGGGTGGTTGATGCATCAGCCATCAGGGAAAAATTAATCCTGCAATAAATGCAAAGAATTTGCCTCAAGAGTGGATCAGACAAACTCATTTCTGTTTGTGCAATGATATAAAAATACTACAATGTGGTCAAATGTAGCATGGTGATTCAATCATCTGCACTGACACACAGCTACTCCATTGCAGGGTCAGGCTGCAACAGGCTGAAAGAAGGGACCATTTATCTTCTCTTGATATTCACTCTGCTCTTGTGAGACCCCACCTGGGGCCCTGTGTCCTGCTCTGGGGCCCCAGGATGTGGACCTTCAGGAGTGAGTCCAGAGGAGGGACGCAAAGATGATCAGAGGGCTGGAGCACTTCCCCCATGAAGACAGACTGAGAGAGTTGGGGTTGTTCAGACTGGAGAAGAAAAGGGTCCAGAGAGACCTTTTGGCACTTTCTAGTACCTTAAGGGGGCTTATAAAAAAGAGGGAAAGGGACTTTTTATATGGATAGAGAGCAATAGGATAAAAGGTAATGTTTTTAAACTGAATGAGGGTAGATTAAATATTAGGAAGAAATTCTTTACCCTGAGGGTGGCAAGGCACTGGAACAGGTTTCCCAGAGAAGTTGTAGATGCCCCATCCTCAAAGTGTTCAAGGCCAGGTCAGATGGGGTTTTGAGCAGCCTGGTCTAGTGGAAAGTGTGTCTGCACATGGAAGGAGCAGGGGATCCTGGATCGTTAAAAGCCCCTTCCAACCCAAACCATCCTACGATTCTATGAGTATTTAGCTCTTTCTGAGGGACATTTCACACTTTCATCTCACCTGTAATTAGGCCTCACAGCTGACACAGCCCACTGGGTGCTGTAATGAAGATGTTTGTCCCAACACCAGATAAACCAGCCAACACTGCCACTCGAGTGGAACAGCATCGGCCAAGAGCCTCGTTCTGTGCCTGGAGATGCTTTGGGTTGAAAAGAAACAGCTCAAAACCATCTTCCAGCACATCCATAGGCCTGAGGGGAGACTGCACATCCCAGGGTGTCTCCTGACCCCCTCTCCACCTCTGCCCTGGGGATGAAGGTCCCTGTGCAGAGCTGGGTCACCTACATCCATCTGGGACAGAGACAGCACCTGCTGCTGGAGATGCAGAGTGCCCACAGGAATGCCTTCACTCATCCACCTCAGCGGGACTTTAGGGAAACAGGAGGTTAAAATGTCAGCTGAATCCTCCTAGGGATGCCATCCCCCTCCTTGTAAAGAAGCAGCAATTTAACAGACTTTTTGCCCTGAGGTTTAATGGATGGCTCTGGCTGCAGTGCTTGGGGACCCTCTGACAGGGCGCTGTGAAAGGGCAAAGGGGGACTAATAGCTGCTGTGTTTTCCAGCAGCCCCAGCCAGAGATAGTTCTGTATATAGCTGACAAGCAGTCAACGTCTGCTCCCTGTCTCTGTTTGCACTTCATCGAGTTATCTCCTTGCAAGCAAAGAAATCCCAGCTGATTGAACAGCACATTCATCATTTGGATTTCCCCCATATCTTTTCCTGTATCAATGGTGCCATAAAAAGCCCACCAGAAAAGTCAACGGAAATCTGCTCTATCTTCCATTAAAAGCTTTTGCAGAGATCTGAAGTAAAGAAAAAAATCAAAACAAACCCCAAACTTTTTTTCCTCCCTGAAATGTCAATCAAGGAACATTAAACAAAAAGATTAGTTCTGCTCTTATTTGTTTGTAAAACAAAAAGCATGAAATATTTAGCAGTATTGTAATGAAAAGCAGATGGGAATAATGCCGGCTTTCAAGGCCGCTGGTAACCACCTCCTTTTCATGCCGCGGCAGCAGCAGGACGAGGCAGGCAGCCCATTAGGACAATTTATGAACTGGACTTCCACAGAGGGAGTTCTAGCAAGAGGTCCACAGCTCGTATGGAGCAACCCTGATAACATCTGTTAGGGTTATTCATTGAAGAGGATTATATTACAATCCCTCTTAATACTACGAGTGCTACAGTAAAACCGGATGAGCCTTCAGTTTCATTTGCTCCAGCAATATGTGTTTATCAGAGCATTTTTCTGAAGTTGGAAACCTAGGCTGCACTCATGGTATGTCACAGAATGAAGTTTAGAAAGCTTGAAATATTAACCTACAAAAAACCCCCCCAGTCCCTGCTTTTAGTGTCTCATGGCTGTATTGCTCAACTTCTATGTGCAGCATCAACACACCATCAGCCTTTTTCCATAGAAAGCCACTCCCCATTAACTCTCCAGGGCTGAGATTGATTTTATTTAAATAATTCTCACTCGCTAACCTTGCTCCATGCTTTATTTAAGACTTTGCTAATGATGTATTTTTTTCCCCTTAATTTACCTAAGCATATAATGAACGCTCACATCCGAAATGACCTCATTATACCAGCAAGGACTTCGTGCGGATACGATTTAGTGCACAGACATAAGGCAGAGAACTCTCTAAATGGAGAGGTTTTAAACATTCTGTAAAATCCCTGTTGACTACAAGCCAGATTCTTACTGCTGTAAATTGACTTAGTTCCAACAGCTTCAATGAAGCTACACTGATTTACTCCACTTGAGGGTTTACCCTATTATTCTTATTTATTGAACTTGCCACCTTTTGCTGCTACAACCTAAACTTCCATCTTCTAGCAGCAGGGTTGCTATCTAAAACAGGTGTTTCTCCAGTAATATATAACTTAAGAGATTTATAACTGCCTGGAGTATTTCATTGTCCCCTAAAAGTGTTTACAATAATTCTTGTTGACTGTCCCAACTCCCACCAATCAGCTGTAGAGTTGTTTGCAGGCTGAACCTGGTCAACAAAATATCCATTCCCCATACAAGCATGAGCTGTTTTATCTGTCCATAGGCACTTTTCCTCCCTGCTGGACAAAGGTCTTTCCTGGTCTCTGTACAGTGTCTGGGACAAAATGAAGCCCCAAGTTTTTTGCTGGTTCGAGAAGAACCAGCAAATATACACAAAGCAGACTACTTTCTGGCTCCACATTAAGCAAACTACAAGATGAAAAGATGCACTGCAAAGGAAAAACAAAATCCTGTAAAATCAGAAATTTATTTTGTGCATCAATTGTAGCCCTAATGGGAATCTGACTGTCCCACCATGACAGTCTGCTGTTCCTACAGCCCTGGGCTTGTTTTACCCCCTCCCTCCTGGGAGGGATTTGGGCTGCTGCTCTGACCTTGACACAGCTATGATCAGCTGGTGTGTCTGCATTTGCAATTTTGGGGGCTTAGCAGGAGACAGCTCATAGGAAGGCACAAGATCACACAGTCCAAATACCTGGGAGAAGTCAAAGACCTGCATAAAGCCCAGTGTGTTCATAAAGCAAAAGGGAACCTAACCCACAGGTTCACCAAAAAGTTGTAGTGGTTTTCTACTTGTCCAGAAATAACTGCCCATGGAGCCCTTTGATATCAGGGATACTGGCAGGCTTTGTCTCGTAAAGACTCAGGAAAGAAATCAGCAATTACCTGGATGCTAATGAGAGTTGTTCATCCAAACACACGCTGCAGTGATTGCTCTTCAGAGAGATGAGCACTGGTTACACCAATAAACTGCTTGCTTACTACATGATTTGTGTTAACTTCCAACCCAAGGTTCTCAAAAAAAACCCCTTTGCCTTACCAGCTTTGGTATTGAGGAGAACACCAAAGAGAGTGTCAGGGGCCAGTGCCATAACAAATCATACTGAATCACAATATGATTTAGCAAATTCCCATTTTCTTTGGGTTCCAGTTGAGTCCTATTTAAATAACTTACAGAAAAGCTGACATTTTCTGTTAAATCTCAAAGGACTAGAATGAAGTAGCTACATTTAGCACAGCCATCTTCCAGTGATACCTGAGCAGAGAGGCAGGCAGCAGCAAATTTTATTCTTGCTTCACTTGTTCTGTTTTTTTCTGGGTCAGACCAAATACTCTGATGGTAAGAAACAAGCATAGCAAAAATGTGCAACCACCACCTAAAATAATCTAAAATTCCTTAAAAAGAAATGCACATGTTTATTTAATGCATTATAACTGCAGCATCAAATACAATTATATTTTCATTTCAAAAAAGGACACATGCAATAAAATATTCTGATTTCATGATCCAATTCAACACAGTTCATTGGTAACAGTGGAGCATCACAGAACAGTTACAAGGCTTGGGGTGATGAATTTCCAGTCTCTTGATCCTACTTGCAAACAGCAAAGTCACATCAAATTTTATTTGTCATCAAGGGATAAACTTTTCGAATAATGTGGCTGGATCACAGAAGGTTCCAGTTGCCCCTTAACTCCCATACAAGTCTCGAAGAATTAGACTTTTTTTACTTGAGAAAATATTATGTTTTGACAAGAATGAGGAATAGACAGTATTTTCCAAGCTGAGAGCAGAAATCCTTCCATGTTACACCACAGCTGAGGTACAAAACAGGGGCCTCTGCTTCACAGGTGCAAAGAAGCCTAGGCTGTGAGTTACTTTAACTATTGCTCTGAAGAATGAAATCAGGCCATTTTTTGCAATATTTCTATTATGCAGCTTTCTATTATGTTCATCTGCTCATGGGGCTTCAATCAATTTAAGCTGGCATTTCAGCTGTGGAATAAATCCACAACACACGGGAGGAGTCCACAGCTCAGAAAAGAACACAAAAAGTTGTCCTGAAAACATAACCTCTTAGCTACTTAAAAGGCCCTGTTCTTCATTAGAAAAGGTCCTTATTCTATCATAGTTATTCACACACCACAGGTTCTTATTTTAAATATTTCCCACAAGGTTTCATGGGACTAATTTTGAAATAAGATTCTAAACAGGGTGAAAAAAACTACAGACTCAGGGCCCAAAATGGTACCATTTCTAGAATAAACTCTCCTGGCTTTCAGTTGGGACTTTTTAGAGAGTGTGACATAACGCTGTCCAGCCTTTCAAAACAATGACCTGGTTTCTTTCTGTACATCTTGCGTGGCATAACACTAAGGATGACTTACTCTAACAATTTACATAAAAAACAAAGTCAGTCTTTTTATGCAGTTGAATTTTTACAGAATTTCACAGAGTCAGTATACAGAAGCTTACAGCTTTTTGAGCTAATTCTAGCAAATAGGAGGATTTATCTATGAAAACAAAGTGTTCCAAAAGTACATGGAAATCTGTAGAGCAAAATATATATCTCTATATAATTTCCCAACACAAGCAATAAGCAGTTTAGAAAAATATGATTGTTACAGTCTTTCTGAACCAGAAAAGAAAGGATTTAAAAAATAATTTCAGCTTTTCACAAAGCCATATTTTAATAAGAAAATAGAGGTCCGCATTTCCCTGAATAAGCCTGAAAGGTTAAAGAAAGGTCCAAGCAAGACAAGGAGTCTGACTTGGACTTGATATCAGCTGTGATAACATGCACATGTACAGAGACAGCTGCTTGGCTCCAGTATTGTTTACCTTAGAAACGAGCCTAATTTATCACAATTGTATTTAAAAATCATAAATAACATGACAAAAGTGGAACTGGTCCCCGCAAGGCAAATAATTGTATTCATACAAGCAAAAAATGACATCAATCCAGTTATTTTCTTGTGACAGTTAAAAGGTATTTTGTACCCAACTGTTACATTAAACAGCACATGTATAAACACAGATTATTATTGCAGACTTTGCTATCAGCTACTATACATAAACAAGAAGAGATGTTCATGCTGTAATTGCCTCTAAGGTTTTTGTTCTACTTGACTATTAACTTTTACAAGATGCTGAGGTGGCGACCTGAATTCAGGCCAGGATTTCAACATGCAAAATGACAGGGTTCACAGGAAGGCTTCTGATCCTCCCCATTACTGACATTTGGAAGTGGATAGGAGCTCTGAAGAACTTTAAAACCATTCATAACATGAGTTTCTCTTGTGAAGAGCCTTTGGTTTTCCCTGTGCCCAGAGGCAGGTGATATAACATGGGACATGCTGATGAAATTTAGATTCACATCAATAAACCTCCTGTTAAGGAGAATACACGTTTTAGTTTCAGGTCACTTCAAAAAGAAGGCAGCAAAATGTACCTCAGTATTTGCTGATTTTTAAATTAAAAGCAGAGAACAGTTTGATTGCAGAAACTTTGCTCCAGGCTGTTCTTAATAACTATTTAATTTATCAGTTAGAACTTCTTATTAATTCTGTTCAATATGAGAGCAAATCCCTTCATTTTGTTGCAATTTTTGTGAAATATATGGGATATTTATTCACCCTATATGGGAGTCTTAGCACATTTCTTTAAACTTTCTTCTAGCTTGAAACTAAACAAAAGCACAAAGACTAATGGAAGCAAGATTGATAGAGTGTTGGTGAAGGGATCCAAAACTGTTTAAAATCCATGCTTGTGAATTAAATTGGGCTCGAGACAGCCCACTGCTCTGAGGAGTGAGGACAGGTCCCCTGCAGGAACCCTGGACATGGGTTATATTGCCAGTAAACAACAGTGCAGCTTCTGGGTCTCCTACCACTTTTCAGTGTCAATGGAGAGTTATGTCTTACAGAACAGCGACAGAAAAATGCAACACCCACATTTTATTGCTTGTCCAATTGCTTCACAGTGGTCCAGTACAGTTGAGTAAACAAATGAGAAGTAGATATGGTGCTGGAAGGGAAGCTCTGAGGCTGGGCTGATGCAGTGAGCCCTCTTGGAATCACCCAATAAACTCAGTTAACACAAATTAAAAGGGAAAAAAAATGGAAATAGTCACACTGATCAAAAGGAAAGCATCTACTGAGGCAAAAATTACCATCAGGGTCTTGGAACAAGACAAAGGCGTGTCTTTTGCCTTCCAGTCAAGCCCATGTACAAAATGGAGGCTGGTGTTTGAGAACAGACACACACTTAGCACATGCAACATCCAAAAACCTTCAGGAACAGCCAGTGCTCAAGCAATGCCTCCCAGGTTAAATTCTTACCAGGTTTGATCTCAGAATGTGA
This sequence comes from Lanius collurio, assembly GCA_020086605.1. Lineage (NCBI taxonomy): Eukaryota > Metazoa > Chordata > Aves > Passeriformes > Laniidae > Lanius > Lanius collurio. The sequence goes on along the minus strand of JACBWW010000004.1, from coordinate 9,523,992 downwards.
TGGAAAAATCATCTTGGGTGCTTTTTGCCCTAAAGACTGAAACCCAAACTCAAAGCTTATTAAATTTCATTACAGCTCATTAAAACAGGTACCTCTAAACTCTTCCAGCTTCCCTTTAAGACATGGTTTCTCTTAAAAGCTGCACTTGAAAGTTACATTGAAGTGGAATGTCACCTTTCTTTAAGTAGAACAATAATTAAGCTCCCCATTACATATACATACACACACATATATACACATACATATATATATATTTCATAGCAACGGAAAGTACTCTACAGAAGCATTCATTCATATCTGAAGTAAAGCAAAGTCTGTGGTGTTCAATGCTTATTAGGCTTGACAATAGAAATGATTTGATTTTGAAGGTGGGAGTCACTTCAGGAGAAATAACAGCTCCTACCCCTGAGTTCCAGTGGGAGGCCTCCCAGCAGAGCACTGCTCAGGGCAGTGGCACTGCTCTCCAAACTCACCTCTGCCTTTAAACACACAGCTTTTCATGGAGCAAAAAGAGGCTAAAATAAATGGCTTGCTATAGGGCTTGATAAATGAGTTGTGAAATCAGTTGGTTAAAAGCGATCATTTTAGTTTTCTTTCTTTTTTTTTTTTTCCCTCAGGTCAGAAAAAAGGGTTCTGGCTTATTTAGGGTGTATAACAATGACAGTGGAACACTCCTGGCAGCTCAAGGGCACAGACCCTGGCTGAGCAGCACCTGGAAGCTCTTACCCCAGCAGTGACAATGCGAGGATAACAGAGCTGCAGCTGAACCACCAGCCCTCTGCACTGACTGAGGGGCAATTCTCTGCACACAGTAATTGGATTACACATCAAAACTTGTTTAGAGATGAGAAGAGAAAAAGGCTCTGGGCAGGCTATAAACAATGCTAATGGCGAGGCTTTCATTATTAATAATGGTTTGTAAAGTGACACCCTCACACTCCTGTCTGCGGATGTGAATATTAAGGGCAGTCTCTGAGCCAAAACTGAAGGCAGATGAGGGCAGGACATGGCCAGGAGACTTGGAAGAGATGGCTGGCCAGGACTAGAGCCTCCCCAGATAGTGAAGAAGATTGGTTTGACACAGGGGACAGCAGAAACAGATCATCTGCAGGAGGAACTGCAATAGAGGAAGAAATTACTGAATTTTAAACTTACTGAAACTGGACCAGATTTTTGCTCTAGGTATTGAGGAAGACCTGACACTGGAAACACTTAAGGTGATAGGAATGACCAAGGCAGTGGAAGAACTACAACAGGAAAATAAGAATAAAAGACTGGGATAATTTACTTTGGAAAGGAAACAAAGCCAAATTTCCTCTACTCTCATAAAAGAAGGAAAGAGAAAACATGAACTGGAGAGGGTAGTGCTGCTCTTTCTGCTCCCTTGGATTCAACACAAAGTGGCCAAAAGAAGGAAAATCAAACCATCCCCACTCCCCAAACAAAAAATTTCTGATCCAAAATCAGTTCAGGGAAATACCTTTTTCACACAACTTGGAATATTGTGGAACTTGCTGATGGCTCTGAAGCCAGAAAGCCACCAGCCTTCAGTAAGGCACTGAATAGGCTCGCCCCCAAAATCCAGAAGACTAAAGACAACACCTGACATTTACTTGAAAAGGAACAGAAAAACTCCCACTTCAGTTCTACATTGCATTTCTGCCTCCTGAGGATTGAACAGAGACCATCATACCTGGCTTTTTATCTATAATAGCATCTCCTGCATATTTTCCTGGAGCAACAGCACCCACCACCTACCATTAACCTGTCACTGAGTGGTTTTAATTTAGCAGTTTCTTCTGTATTTAATGAAAAGAAAAAAAAAAAAAAAACAACACTTCCAGGGCTCAAATCTCAGCTCGAGTGAATCGCCCCGAGGGGAGCCTCCTTCCACAGTCAGGGACACGAAACTGAACAGTGCTGGTGGCTGCTGTCAAAATTTTGTCTGGCAGAGCAGGATGGCAAGCCCTTGTTCCTGTGTCATTAGACCTGGACTGCTCTCGTTATGCCAGACCTACATGCTCCCCTCCTGCACTGAGCTATCAGGCTGCCTTTTGAGGACCTAATGTCTCCTGCTGCTTCTTAAGCTGTGCTGCACCTTAAGCTGTGCAGTTCCACCTCAGTCACACTTTACTAGGAGAAGGGTTGTTATCTCACAGGTACCATGAAGTAAAATCTGGCAGTTGCTGAAGCAGGTTAGGGAACAGGAGTGTTGTTTTCCAGATTTAATGATAACTCTCTAGAAGATCCATATTCATATTTTAAATTGAGTAGATAAGAGAGAATAAAGAACCTAACTGTATGACAGATTATTCCATCCTGCTTTGTTGTTTTGTTTTGTTTTTTTCTTTAATTCAAGAATCTTTGTTTTGTTTTACCGTTTAACAAGTGCAACATGATCCCACAATTCTTAAAAAGACATGTACAAGTCAAAATGCCTTGTGCCTAAAACATTCTACAGTTACCCAACACCTACAACTAACCTGTCTATATTCCAGTATAACCAATAGATATCTTTTTTTAAATATGGCAAAAGTAAGGACTGGTTTCTCAATGAATCATGTTGCCTGCACCAGAAATATTATCTTTAGTATTTTAATAAACTGGTTTCTGAGAGCTGTCAACAGCTGACAGATAAACTAATGCAATAAACTTGTAATGGCTCAGAGCAGATCAATGACCTGGGAACTGCTAAGAATATCCTCAACAGCCCGCAGAAATTCTGGAAGAAGCTGATATAGGCTCTCTGGGCAAACGTGTTTTCAGCAGCAGACTAGCAAATGGTACTGTCCAAGGGGTAGTAAAGTTTCCAAAAGCAGCTCTTACAGCCAGCTGGGTACATAACCCATGACTTGAAAGACATCTATGATGCCTGGCAAAGACATGTTTATTGGGGGTTTTATACCAGCCTTCCTTGAAAGGTAACACTATTTTTCCAGTTTCCTATGGTGGATAATTTCGTTTCAGTCTGTAATCTTTAGTTATTCCAAAAGGCTTTGTTTGCTCTGGGAATCCCTGTTGCACAGCAGTTTTGTGGGGTTTTTTTTCTGAAGAAAAGAGGACAATGTACTCTCTTGTTGACACAGGTTTAAAAAAATTATTGTATATGAACTCACTCTTTAAATCTCTTTAGTGCTAATGAGATATGTATGCACACACATCAAAGTAAAACATCCTCTATTCAATATTGAAGAGGAGATCAGATGCAGCAAACTCCTGAGGTCTGGAGCAACTAAAGGGAAAATACTATTTCTTCTGATGTGCAGAGATCACCACCTGTCTATCTAGCAGTGGCCAATTTTTGGCCAATTTCTTCTCTCCAAGGTCTACAACTACTCCAACAAATGGGATTAAGGAGAAGCATAAAGCCATTCTAAGAGCTCTCCAAATTGTTCAGTGACCACTAGGTAGTTCTATGAGTTAGCCTAGTAGCTTTACTTACAGCCTCAAATGTTTCATTTTTTAAGTATCTTGGTCAGTACAAATAAAGTAGCACTTGGTGGAAATCATGACTGCTCTGGAGATCCAGTGCTAGCAGAGGAATACAACATTTTTAGTGTATGTGCTTAGAACTGAACATGTTTTTCATACAGAGATTGCTGTAGAGGGCACATATAAGTAATATTTAATATCATTTAAATTGCTGGCTGGAATCAAAGGGCTGTTAATAGACATGGGGCACAATAGCAATTTTCTCCCTCAGTGTATTGCTGTCATGGAAAATCCTCTGGAAAGCATCAGGCTTCAAAATCAATTATGGTTTACAAATGAGGCTTGCTTTCATGCCAAAGGTTGGGTTTGAAGTGTGCCTTTGGGCAATGTCTTACTGTAATGCATGGGCAATGGAGTGCAGGATTTTGCCTTCAGCACTGCAGGGTCATTAATGTGGTCAAGCCACTGCTGGGTCCAAGAGAGCAGGCAAGAGCTTGGACAGAGAGCTGTGAAGAGGCTGAGTGCCTGCATGGAGTATAGGCCAGGTGCACACACAACTCACAACCTCAAACATATTCGATATTTTTTTAGAGGATTTTAGCACCCTTTGACAGTGGCTGCATCTGGACTGGGGCAAAATGGTTCAAGTGCTCAGCTGCAGACACATCCTAGGTTCTGTGCATCCCAGGTTTTGGCAGGGGAAGGCTTAAGGCAGTGGCCCCAGTCTGAACCTGAGCCATAACACATCTCAGTTACATCTGGATGTCAGAGATGTATGAGCTGGGGTTTTTATAGGCACAAAAGTGAGCATATAACCACCAATTCATCTGTGAGCAAAGATGACGAACCATGCTCAAGATTTTAAGGACTGATTTGGAAACAGTATGATTTAGTTTGTGTTTTGAGGAATCAGAGCTTTGCACAGTTTCCTGGACGCTGGACTGGGCAGTTTGTTTTCATTATTCCAATTACTGACTTGATTAATATTTACACACACTTCCAGGAATCAGTATCACAAGCTTTTAAGAAAAAAAATCCCACAAGAGAATAAAAAAGAAAGTAAATTTTGCATTTACATCTCAAGTTTACTTTTGTGGTTTTTTTTACTTCTTTCTTTGCCAGAAAAATCCCACACCTGCCTTGGACAGGTGAGGTAAATGACATTATGGAAGACTTAAATTGTTTTCACTGATATGAAGATTAAAGTCCTGTGCCTTGGATAGTTTTCACTGCAGAGAAGTAGAAATATTCATCACTTCTCTGAGATATTCAGATTATTTAAGTTAATGAGAATGGATCGAGTGAGATTTAAAGCAAAACTTAGCAATATTACAGACAGGGGACTTACAGAATAAACTGATTGCAAACCCAGCAGCAAAAGTGTGTTTCTAATTTAGTTGTTTGGTTTTTTTTTTTTTTACCTGCCACAACACTGAAACATCAAGGTGATGATGCAGTTGTTCTCTTAAGATCCTCTGTGCAGAAATTTTTTCTCCCAGAACCTTTTTTTTACACACTCCCATGGTGTCAACTGCATTTGTGAACCCTCACAAATCACCCAGATCAGAAAGGTTCAGCAGAAAGAAATCTGATGTGAGATTTTGTGCTTTCATAGAAAAAACTTTTCTATCTCCCTATTGACTTCCATTTGCACCTTTATTATTCCTCATTATTTTTACTTTCTCACTGGTATTTTACTTTCATCGCCTGGAACAGCTCAGCAAAACCCAGAGAACTGCAATGTAGCTATGTCACAGAAAGGTGTGTGCACACCTACACACATCCACAACCACACAGAGCAGGATTTGTTACTGCCCCTCTTCCCCCACACTTCTTTTTTAAATGACGATTTAATTTGAGATGGAGATGTGTGTGATGATTAACTCCTTGCTGGGAGTCACAGGGGTTTCTTTCCCCAGGGCTGGCAGTAATTTTTAGGGGAATGTGCATGGCACTTGCACAGCTAATCAGGAGAGGAGAAGGTATGTTCTCTGCCCACAGAAAGAATGGTTGCAAAAAAGGATTAATTTGCCCCATTCTCTGACAAATTATAGCCCCTCTCACCCTCTCCATCTGGCTCCCTCATGAAAGAAATCACAGGCCTTCCTTTGCTTTCCCAAATGGAATGTCTTACTGCTCAGCACACAGGGACTCTGCTCACCTTTCTGCTTCCAGTCCCTTCTGCCTGCTCTGAGAGCTCTTCTACTACCTCCTGACAGTCAGGTTTTTAATCCATACCAGCTCAGCTCCTGCTCGTGCTCCCCTTGCACTTTGACTGATCTCTTCATCATCCCTGTTGTCTCTCCTTTAATTTCCACTCTTCTTTACACTTTTAGCAGAATTTTGGCATTTTAGTCCAACAGTAGCAAACCCAGTGTAGTCAGAAGCGTTATTAGGAACACAGTGACAGAGTCCTGGTGGTGGAAGTGTCTCCTCAGAACACTGGTAGAAGGAAGCCCTGTTACTTGACCCATTTTAAAACTGAAGAAAAGCTGTTAATGTGCAATAGAACCAATACAGTAGCAGGGAGGGGGAACCAAAGAGATTCTGAGATTTTTTTCCTCTGTAGGGCCTGTACTCTTGTCCTCTGTATTAATTGTGACTCCCTTTCTAAGGTTTTACAAATTGATGGACACCTCTCCTCTCTATGTTTAGCTGCTCCTCTTTCATACTGCCTGTTTTCCTAATCCTGTGCCTAAATTGAGCTCTGTGCTGTTATACCTCCCAATTCTACACAAGTTTGCTTCTTTAACAGAACTTTAATGATTTTGCTAAATAAGTGACTTCCTCCTTCAGTCTCTCAGCTACTTTATTATTTTAGATCTTATTAGGAAGAAAACATCAAACACCTCACACTGATATGCAGAAGAGAATTTCCACCTGTAACATAACCAGGAGAGGGAAAGTAACTGTTTCTTCTGTTAATTTTTTTTTCATGATTACTACTGTAGCTAAAAACATGAAATAATAAGGTAAAGCTCTCAGAAATGGCACAAATTTTTAGAAATTACTTTTTCTCTCAGGAATCAATTATGTAAAACACCACTAAGAATGGCTTCATCACTCTGAAGTGAGAATTGCTTTTATATTCAAAGGCAATGTTTAAATGTACATTCAAAAATTTGATAAATCAGGCATAGGGTTAGGTAAATAAATGACAAGTTGCCATAATTTTAGAGTTTATCCTACATGCTTGACTGTCTTTGATACAATCAGTGTACATAATTTCAATAAACCATTAATATAAAAGCATCCTAGGTAGGAATCTTGTTTCCATGGTGTTATTATTAAGTACTTCCAGCTTTTGCTTTACTGACACTGGACCAGGCTGCATCCCACTGTTCAGGCTTTATGATCCATTACCAAATGCCCCTTTATAAAGTAAAAAAAACACAACAAACCAAACCACAAAACCCCACAAACACAGAAAACATAACAAAACCCCACTCTTTTTTATAGACAAGATTGGTGATACAAGGTTTTGTTCAGTGCTCACAAATTGGTTCAGAAAATTATGACCTGATTTTAAAAGTTCTCCTGCTAGAGAGATGCTAAAAAAATATATTTTCTTTTCTAGTTTTCTTCCTACTGTATTCCACCTCTCCTGATTCAGGTGGGCTGGAAAATACAGTAATTGGAAAAGAAATCTGGTAAAAAATAAGAACAAGAGGAGGTCCACCCCCACTCCTACTGAAGTCAGTAGAAACACTTCTATTAGCTTCTGCAATTCCTGTATCCAGATAATGAAAAAGCAGCTCAAGATTTCAAAGAGAATGGTCTAAATCTTCCTTGAGCTGAATGTCAACCACTCTATTCAAACATGATTCTACTGTGCCTGCTCTCCAGTTCGGACTCTGGTGCATGACCAGATGTTGTCATACTTGCTCTGACTTCGGTTCAAACAAGAATCTGATAAAAATCACCCAGAAAGTCCCACACCATCATCCTTCAGTACTGCTTGCTGAAAGACAGCAGAAACATTGCAGAATTATCCTTAAACAGTGGATGAGTGGATGGTGGTTGTTAGTTTGACCACAGATATGCATATATATATATATATGTACATACATACACAATCTCTATATACATATTACAAATACAATAGTAAAAAAATTGTAAAAAATATTAATTTTGCTCAAATACCTGATTAAAGTGGATTAATCTTATGTTGCAATTATATGATCTATCCAGTTGATATGATGTCTGTGTTAGAAGCCCTAAAATCTACAATAGCTGCAATTAAAAACAAAGAGTCTGCACTTCTGCCAGTCACCTCGTGCCATGCCAAGAGGTTATGTTGGAGGTGGGCCCTCATATCTCAGCATCAGCTTGAAGGAGCGAGCGAAGTTGTTGGCCAGTGTGCAGCTGTGGCTCTCTTCTGCCAGGGGCAGGAGGAAGGCCAGGAGCAGCAGGAGCAAGAGGAGCAGCTGCAGGGGCAGCGCTGCCCGGCACACGCGATGCAGGTATGAGCACACGCCTCCAGAGGGCTTCTGAAACACACAAACCAAAGAGCAACTCAGAAAAAGAAATTACTGCCAGGGAGAGGGGCAGAACAGCTCCTGTGGTCCTTGACCCAGGGTCCAGCCTGGGTGCTGGGCACACTGAAGCTGACTGAAGTTAAATTATGTCTATTAGGAGAATTCTCTATTTTCAAGAATTCACTGCTGCAAACTGTTGTCTTCTAGAAGGAAAACACTGCTGACTTTCTAGAAGGAAATGACTGCCTCCAAGTCCATTTCCAGTTACAAAGTGGTGGTTACAAATGCTCATGCCCAACTGGTCCCCTCACAGCCACCAGACGGCACAGAAGGTCTGTGTTTGCTGCTCTCCAGTCAGTAAAATGAGAGTGCTGGTGCCTGGAAAAGAGGAACAGCTTCTGCTCTCCATCAGCAAAAAAGAGCTTCATTTGCAGCTCATCCAGCTTCTAGTCATCTGCCCTGCAGCACCATGCTTTAGGGGTCTACAAGACTAGAGGTCAGAAAAAAGGCCCCACAGAGCACCCTGCCTCAGCATACCTTATCAGGCCCAGCTTAGAATTTTATGTGATGCAAAACAATGAGAGAAACACAACACTGATAGTGAAAGAGAAATTCTAATCTATTTCTGTGTATGTGGGAGACACACAAAGGAGTCCCATTACACCTTTCTTTATGCTGGTGCAAACCCAGAGTAGCTCAGTTAACCTCATAAATTTAATCTGGTTTAGCATGACCAGGAGAGAATATATTTAGGGCTACAGAATTCAGAAAAGATTAATTAAGAAGGGAGATTTCCACTGGCAAGGCTCCTGGGTAACTCTTGCCAATGAGCTGAACTGTGTGAGTTTCAAAAAAAAAAAAGAAAAAAAAGAAAAAGAAAAAAAAAATCAACTCTCTTGAAAAGAATTCTGATAAAAAGGGCTCAATAACCCACTTATTTCATCAAACAAGGATTTATACAATGAGCATAAATGCAGTGCTTAATGCACCAGTCTACATCACAAATGTCAGCGCAGAACTTCCACTGAAGTGGGATCCACATTTTCCACAAAAGAAAGTTAATTTATTGCATTCAAGTCACAGGCAATGTCAGTCCTGCAGCAAAAGCAGGGCTTCTGCCCACTACAGGGTGCTTAACAGGCAATGCCCTTGTCCCACTATAGCACCACCATGAATAGTCCATGGGGAACATCAGCAGAGTAGACAAGGAGGAGATTGATGGTAGAAGTAAGTGATTATGCCTTCTGCTATTTTTAATGATCTCTTCCACTGTTTTCTAAATTACTCAGTCCCTTGTAACTCCATATAAATGCTTACAGAATTAATTACAAAGGTAGATATACAGCTGTAGTTATACACAGCAAGACAGTTGTGCTGCAAAATCCTTCTGCTGTAGTTGGTTTGCTTCCATTATATTGAATGGCTGATGAGATGTAATTATTGTGTCAGGCAGATGTAGAGGCAGCAGAGCAACAGCTGCTTGCTCTATCATTTCTGGCCCACAGTATCTGGGTTGTAATTTGCTTGCTGTGGCCAAGGAAAACTCAGATCCCTGGACCCTGGAACTGTCAGTGGATAAAGTGTACATGCCAGGCTGTGAGTGGGACTGACTCTGGGCAAGTTCCCTAGGTACAGCAATCATTTACCCACAAAATCAAAGCTTCACCAGCCTGGCTGCCTTGCAAAAGTCATCTGCTCCTACTGTGACCTGTTCTCAAAGCACATGGCCTAAGTAGCTGTACTAATGAGACTGCTTTCTCTAGTCCAGACCTGAAATCCTTCTCCCCCCCTGGATTTCATCTGCCTATGGGCTGAACAAAATCTGGAGGGTCTTCTATGTTAACAGTCAATGCTAAATCCATCATGCACAAGAACAGCAGCCACAACTCTTGGTGTGAGCTCTCTGGGCTTGTCTCTGTAATGCCATGAAACAGCCACTTCTTGGTGCATTCAGTGTAAACCAATGCACTGTCATTCACAGCTCTGTTTTCATTGATAATGATTTATTAGTCTTAATTCTTCATTGCATCCATAATATACAGTAATATGACAAATACATTTATCAGAGGGCCCTATCTATAAGGAAAAAGATCCCTGCCAGGTTCCAGAAGCCATGACCAAGTTTGTGTGTATTAATAGGTATAGTTCTGCCAGTGGAAGATCCAATTCAAGTTAACTCTGCATTGGGACAATTCAAACCATGCTCTTTGTCCTACCACTAAGGGACAGTAAGTCTTAATGCTGATGTTGTTAAGGGGTAGGATCCTGTGAGCGACTGTCCAATAGTTCACTACAACCGGAATCCTCAAAAATGTTCTCACAAATTCAGACAGGGACTTAGAAACCCACCTCTCACTGACACAGTTGTGAGGACCACCAGTCTTCCTAGCAACACCTAAAACTTCTGTTTTACTGCTGTCAGTCATTTAGAATTGATTTTGAAAGCTACTTCAATCTGAAACTATTGTTTCATTGCCAGGCCAGCTGCAACACATCTCTTCCCTGATATGTCATTCTGCCTATGAAGGGGTGGGAAATGTGGGCTTTTCCAGTTGTGCCTTGTCTCTGCTCCTGCCACAGCCCAGGGAGCAAATATCTGATGGTCACTGAAGCCTGTTGCTGGTTTCCTGTGATGACCAAACTACCAGTTAACCACTAATGTTTTTCCTACCCTTTTACCAATTTGATTCAGAGCAGTTCACTGACTCTGCCTTGATTTCTATAGCAAAGACTATTAATGCAACTCAAATAACATTTCAAACTCATCCCATTTCTCAAAGTACCTTGCTTTTAGATGGACTGGAAGAAGCTGTAAAATAGTATTGCTTTTCACAGCTTATCCTCCACAAAGAATTAATGCAAAATGGATTTATTAACAAGCTCTCATTTGCTCTCCTTGGAGCTTTCTGCAGAGAAAGATACTCAGGCTAACCCCAGCAGATCCTAGTGCTAGAAAAATCTGTGAAGGGACATTCACCTTGGGGCACAACTTTTGAGAACGAGAAATTTATTTTGTCTTTGTCTGCTGCTTCTCCCCTACCTGCTTGCTGGGTTTATAGGTATTTGTGTTCAATGAACTTTTTTCTTTGAAGCCCGGCTTCTCTGTTTTGTTTGATCACACAGCAAGGTCAGAATCTTGTATTTCTGACTCCATTTGTTGTCATGGGAATGACTCAGCTATTGCAAACATGGTATTATGATGTCTCTGCAGGACTGAAAATGAGGCCCACAGGAGCTCTGAAGGTTTGGTTTTTTCAGCAAATTTGCAATGATAAACCCTTAATAAATGAGGGCCTCAACCTGCACACACTGAAATCCATAGGAGATTTATCATTAATTTCAGTGTCTTGCAGTGGGATTATGTACAGGCACAACTAAATAAAGTCAGGATCAGGAACTACTTGTCTTTGGAGGTCAGCAGGTACCTTACAAATAGATTCATTACTTATATGCCCAAGTTGTTGTGACATGAAACCTACAGTAGTTCCATTGCTTTGTGCTTGCTGGAAGAATTGGTGATTTCTTCTTTTATTTCTTTCTTTTTTTTGGGGTAGTACTAAGAGAGGTGTTAAAGGATAAAAAAATTTGAAGGAGACACAGTAACTTTTAACAAGAAAGATGATACATCTGGAAAAGTATGGAGAATTTGAGGCACTGACTCCCTTTCCGAGTATGAAAAAACAGCACCTCAGTTTTACTAAGTCAAGATATTTTTTTAGATCTGATGTGAAAAAGAGATGCTTTCAGGATGCGGTGACCTGAGATTATGGCATCAACAGGAAATTCAGGAGGCCAAGGTTCAAACCTCTGCTCTACTGGACTCAAAGTGATCGGGGTCCTGGAGTCAGTACCACACTTCCAACCCTTTAGCACATCATTCTGGGTTAGAAAAGGACACTCTAATATAGTTCCACCTTTGCAAGAGACAGTTTGAATATATCACTTTCATATGAGATGGAAGGTTGATGATGAGAAAGATGAGAAGGTTGGAACCACAACCCTTGCTACACAGTGGAATTTCCCTTCCCCAATCACTCCAGCTTCTGGCATCAGTACAGCTACTACCCAGCACCCACAGTGCCTGCAGTGCATGTGTCAGATCTAAGCTCCACTAAATATTCTGAAATCAAATCTTCCTCTGAGAAAAACTGGCAAAGCTCCAGTGAAGTCAACAGAATTTTAATTTCCACCATCTTAGAATAACAGCTGGAATACCTGGGTATTGAGCCAAAGTGTCAGAGACATTTTTGAAACACACATGGAAAAGGAATAGGTTGGCATTTAAAAAGAAAATATACTTTTAAAGTTCACCATCAAGAATAAATGTCCTCCCCCTTCTCCCTCCAAATACCAGGACAAGCAAGGACTGTCAAGGGGTGGACCGCTGTGTTTTGTGTAATGCTAAATGCATGCTTGTTCCAAATGAACTGCACTGGCTGTGAACATTCACATTTGTACTTGATTCATGTTGGGGCGTTTGAATGACAAGCATCGGTTTAGATCTAGGGAGTCCTCAGAACTTAAATCTGTTTGCAGTTAATAACTCCTTACCAAACGCACCATGAAAAATCACTTGGATGGGAAACAGCAGAAAAGCACTTTAGAACTTGCTACATAATATTCCTGTGTAAGTTGCTGAAGTGTTTTACTAAAAATCAGTGCCCCCCCGCCCCGGTTTGCTATTGACCACATTCCAGGATATAAGAAAACACACAGTTAATCTAGTTATTTGAGAGAGCAGAGCAATATAGCATCTTAGACCAGCCTCATTAGTGGGGTTTTGCTGCTGCTTGTATGTCACCAGCATGCCTGACAAAAATCATACCTGCACCACTGAATCAGTGATCCAGCAGAGAAAAAATATTTAGTCTGGATTTATTCCTCTTACCTCAGAGTATTTCCTGAGAAATGCACTGCTGCCTGAAAACTCCTGCTCTCCCCAGGGGTAAAGAGACCAAAGCCTTAGTGTCCTACAGACACACACACAGACACCAGCAGCCATTCCACTTCGTGCCAGGGCTGTACCCAGCCCAAGTATCCTCTATTCTACAGCAGCTGGCACAGATACACAGGTACTAAGGCAAGCATAAATAATTTCTCTTAATATTCTCACCCTTCAGGTACTTCAGGCAGTTTCCCAAGCCTGATAGAACTTGTTCATCTGTTTAACATTCAGGGAATCTTTCTTCCAGATACTTGTCCCGTTTCCCCTTGAACCTACACAAACTATACTGAGTCCTCAATATTCTTCAGCAAGGAGTTCCAACTGGCATGAAGAACATATCCCTTGTGTTAGCTTTGAACCTGGCTCCTAGTTCATTCTACAAGAAGAGATGGAGAGTCAAACATCATCTACACTCTGCACAATTCAAGATGATGTGAAACCCCAAGTTAAAAGCCCAGGCAGGATGAATCTAGGCCTACCTCCACAGCGGGTAGGTCACAACATACTAGGCTTAAACTACAGCAATAGGGACAAAGGAAGAACTTCCTAACAGGAAGAATAGATAAGCCTGGGAAAGGATCACCTGCATAGGTGTGGATTCTAGCACTTCATTATTCCTCTGAGAATAAACAGAGCTGCCAGGAAGGCTGAAACAACAGCTTGCTATACATTCCTTTCATCCTGCATAGGAGTATGCCCAAATAGGAGTATTAAGCACCACCACTTGTTTTGGTGAAGCAGCTGCCTTATCAGTGGCATTTTGCCTCTGAGAGGCCCCATGTTTCTGCCACTTCAGATCCCACTGGGTACTTATTCAGCTGTCACTCACAGAGGCAGGTTATTGACAAGAAGAAGAAATCAGTTCCAGTCAAACCAAAGCAAATTGGTTTTTTTAACTCAATGTGAGATAGTTTGGAGCTGGGCTTCTCATCAGTTCTCAACTCAGAGCCATGAGTGTCCCTCTCCAAGATAAACAACACATTGCAAATCACAGCTGGTCTTTTCAAGAGAGAAATAATTTAGGGGAGTTGGATACTACTGTCACCACAGAACCAAGTATCCAATATGCTCTTGGACAAAGCACAATCCCATAAACCACAGCAGGAACTAAGATCAGCCTTTGTTGATCAGAGGTTATGTGGCCTCTACAAAAGGACAGTGAGACACTGGGCTCAGAACTGTATTCTCCTAAAGCCAAACACTGCCAAGGGTAAGCAACTAGCAGTGAGGAACAAGGAGGGCCTGGGACCCCATTGAGTCCTGTCCTTACCATTCTCCTTTGCATAAAGAGCTACCAGAATGAACCACAATGCTGAAAAGAGGTTAACTGCAGTCATACAAACAATTTCAGCTCTGACATTTTCCATCCTCAGATTGCTTGACTTTGCAACCTTAATGTTCCTTTCAATTCTGAAGTGCAGAAGCATATGCATGTAAATAGTAAGTACACAAGCAAATTAAATACTGTTTTCTTCCTTAGGGAAGATTCTGGAGTACCTCAACATGGCTGGGGGATAATCTAGAATCTTTGATGGAGGCTTCATTTAAAAGAAACAGAAAACAAGGAAGAGCCAGCAGTTTGTATCTGAGGTTTCATCAGCCACATATGGAGGACATTTCAGAATTTCTGCTGCAAAGTCACTTGGAACTAAGCACTGTGCCTTATGGGACACAAACAGATTTATAAAGGTTCGCTTCTGTGTGCATATACAGCATGACATGTTTCTAGGAGAAGCACATCACAGGACAAGAGCTACAGCCGGACCTGTTAAAGTAGCACAGATTTCTATAATTCTCCAGACCCCAGCAAGCAGAAAAAAACTTCAGTCTTCTGTAATTATTCAGGAAGGCAGAGAGGTAAAACAGCTTTTCCCAATCTCCATCTTCCGTTCATCCTTACAAGTTGAAATAAACTAATTAAAATAAGCATAGTAAGAATAAAAACTGAAAGAAAGACAGAAAGTTCTGGAACTTGTAGAAGAAGTTACTGACATCAAAATTATCACATCAACAATGTATGTTTCCAGCTTCTCTGCCGGTGACTTCTCTCAAGTCAAGATCAAACTCTTCTTAAACTTCAAAAGTCACTATACATAATTTGAATATTATTTGCATTTTATTTAGAGAATTACAAATGTGATGGCTTACTTTTAAAGAAATAATAGGTATAAAAATAGAAGTAATGATTAGAAGAGCTTTTCTTACAGTGCCTTTTACAGTTGCATTAAAAACATTTTTTCACATTTATACTGAAAACTGGTTGCATTCTGCTATTGCTCAACAAATCTTTCTCTCTCTCCTTACCTTTCAGTTAGGACATAAAATTATATCTGCTGAGAAAATCATTCTAAGCTATCTGCTTGGTGAAAATCTGCAAATACCTCACAACATGGCAGGCAGCTAAAGTATCATCTCTTCACATAAAGCAGGTAGCACCAACCCCGTGCCTGACTAATACCACAGGAGCATGAAAAGAATGTAAGAAGCAGGCGTCCTGGGAAGCAGGATGTCACCTCCTTGCACAAGCACTACTGTAGGCAGAGGGCATTGCCAGGGCACAGGTGTGGCAGGAGCAGACAAACAACAAAGGGCCCCAGAATTCTAACATTTGAGGACACTGAAAACGTCCTCAAATGAAACCTACAGAAATAAAAGCAGCCAGGCAGGGAGTCTCACAGGTGCAGTAACACAAAGGGAAGCTTGTGAGCCTGCTGAAAAAGGAAAGGGATGCTGCTGCTGGCTCAGCATATTTAACAGTAGGTCTGAGTTAGGAATGGGCAGTCAGGATTTTTCTGGAGGTGGGATATTTTGGGGGTTTTTTTACTAGGTTTCCTTTCTGAGCAAACATCACTATTGGGAGAAAATAAGTCACTAATTTTGAATGCTAAGATGCCCTTCATCCTGTATTTGGGTCATGGTATAATTCTTAAAACAGGTAAGCCCAGGCTTATAGGCAGAGTGATGAAAAGATATAATGGAGAGATGTTATCATTTTCTATAAAAGGAGCATTGAAAACCAAGGAAAAGGCACCTTTTTAATAAGTCTTTTTCATTTTACTAGGACTGTAATTGTACAGAAGATTTCAAGTGGGTAACACCTAGCAGGACTTGAGGAAAACAAATGGGCCACACACTTTCAATAGAGCGGCACCACTAACACAGGCACTAACACACAATGCTGTGCTTTTCTGCCATGGGGAGCTCCCATCATATCTGCACTTGGGCAGAGCAGACCACATTACTGTTTTCTTCCTGGCAAGCTGTGGCAGCTCTTGCTTTGCAGTTTCCTGAATGACTGCATTAATTTGATTGACTCCAGATCAATGGTGTCCCTAAATAAGATTAAATTACATGTTCCTTCTGCCTATATGTTACAAATTACTCTTAGCAGAATCTCAAAGGAAGCAATTAGCTGACCACTGATGTAATGAATTCTAATTATTTTGTTTGTACAAACAATAAAGCCAGATTGTTTGTTTAGCAAGGATGTGTAATTACTCTGAGCACTTGAGAAAATAAATCAGTGCTAAATAAATCAGAAAATAAAACAGCGCTACCTAGACCTGTAAATAATGAGGCTTTGACTTCGTATTTATGCTAAGAATACTCATGGAATATTTTCTGGTAGCTGGGAGCCAGCCTTTGAAAGTAACATTTGTCATAGTTATTATTGAGCACTTGCTTGATTATGTTCTCGAGTGTGCTAGGTACCCTGCAGAAATGTCCATCTGCATTGGTCGTCACCAGCACCTGCTAAAAATTCGCTGCAGCCACTGCAATTTCCTGCAACTGCTTTTTGTTAATCAACAAGAAGTCTCTCACATCACAATCATTGGGCTGTTCTGCTCCTAAGGGCACCAAGTGGCAGGGGCATGTCCTCAGCAAGGGATGAATGACCAGAAAATAAAAAGCACATTACTCTGCATGGAGCAGGCTCTGTTCTGCCCAGTACTTGGCCATGTAGGCTGCAAATGGAATAAAATCAGAAGGCAACGGAATGAGAATGGTCGCAGATGGGCCTTCCCCTTCTCCATGCTGATCTGCTGCTGCTGCAAAATATTCACAGCTCAAACAGGAGAGACAAGGAGAGTCACTAGGGACCTTGTGCTGCAGAAAGCAGAGATCAGTCCAAAAATACCTCAATTTCTGCCACTTATGCTGATTTTGTGTGACTCGAGCATGAAGGAGCTGACAAATCAGATATAACCTGATGCTACTTTATGCAAACTCACTGGCTGTTGCAAGCACAGTGATGAAGCCATTTGCACTTCCTGCAGATACTAACCTCTGAGATCAGCCATTCTCTTCAAGGTAGTTGGCTTCCTTTACCACAGCTTTGAAAAGATATTCATGTATACAAAAATATTTTGCTTAATCTTTCTTTTTTCTAGCCACATTTTATGTGTTAAATCTGAATTTAAAGTAAACTGCATAGCCTAGAATTCTGCAGTTGGCCTGGTTTTCCTCTTTTCTTAGGCCAAACAGCAATACGCCCAAAAGGGATAAACATTATTTTCTGGCTCTCTTAAGTGGTGCTCAAAAATCTTGTGGCAACACTGGCTTACATCCTGATAAAAGCTGAATGAAAAAAAAAAAAAAAGGCACTTCTGCTTACAGCACTTGGATTCTTGTTGTAGAGATACTGTTTAAACAGAGTTCAATGAAAGCCCTGAGGTCAGCGAAATCTCACTGAAGTGAGCAGGGTTTAAGTTACAGCAACATCTGTACTGGCTGAAGGGAAACTGCAAATCACTTGTTAGTGCAATGGGAGCCATTTCCCTCATGCTTATGAGGTATTTCAGTTCTTCATTCCTTTCCACCCTGAGCTGTTTCTCTTTGTTTGTGTTCAGTAGCTATTAAAAACTCAGAGTGGGGGTTTTTTGGTGCTATCGGCCTAATTGACAAATGTTTGCTGCCTGCCATTATGTTAAGCCAGTATCTTTGAAAATTAACTGAAGATTTTAGTCTAATTTGGAGAATTTAAGGGTGAATAAATACCATGTACCCCAAGGCAAATGAGGAAGATGAATTAAAAATGGCATCTAACTGTAGTGGAGACATGCTTATATCTAAAGCTTTTGTTTTGTTTTTCCCTACACACAACTTGACCCAACCAAACAACATGAAACCAGAGACTGCCTTGGACAGCCTTCTGGAATATCCCTTTGAGCCTCTTCTAGGGAAATGCAGCACTACTTAATGTTTGGCTGCCTCTACACCAAGTATTAAAATGTCATACTGTTTTTCCAGCCTGAAAAATTCTGGTGGCCTTACTGGATGAAACAATTAATGCTGAGCCAGACAGGCAAGAACAGAAAGTCTTTGGGGGTTTTCAGGAAGGCTGAACTGCAGCCAAAACTATTGAGGAAAGTGTGAAAACTGCCTTAAAATTGGTCAGTATTTTTCTGGGTATAAATACTGGAGCTGCTACTCCACATTTGAGTATTAGAGGAATATCTCATCAGAATGAGGAAAGTCTTGATTTCTGGCCATGCTTGAAGTGCACTGTGCTGCACCCTTTAAATATTGGTCTCTTGTACAGAGGTGTTGCAACAGGAGAAATCAAGGGTTTGATTTATCTTAAAATGAGTATGTGATTATGATCCTGCAACACATTATTCATCCAGTCTCCTTTGTGTTGGGCAAATAAAGCCTTATTCTGTTCCTTCTCAAAACAAATGGAAAGAGAAATGACAGTACAAAGCACAAGAAGGTCTATAAACAAAGCAAATTGTGACAGAAAAATTTGCTGACTTTATGAAAATAGGATCAGAAGTGCTGCTTGATTTAATAAGAAACTGGCAGTATTTTGTTTTCTTTTAGCTTCTCCTTATCTCCTGTACTGCTTCTGTTTCTTATGTCATCACTTCAAAAAGAAAATCCATCACAGGAGGAATTCTGCTGCTTAGAATAAGGATTTAGTCTAATAACATAGACAAATCTCTTGACTTTCTCTGGCTTTCTGCATCAGAAAGAAGGTGGGCTGATTGACCCAAAGCATTTTTTTCAGAAGTGTCTAAAGAATTAGAAGCCCCATTTTCAAAATTAGTTTAGGCACTTAACCACTAAATCCTTTACAGAGATATTCTGGCTCTTCCTTAGTCTCTTTTGAAAAATTAATTAAGTTCATATAGCATGTAGATATACAAAGACTGAGTTCCCTTCCTCTTCCAGGAGATGGATATTTAGCTTCTAGAGATACAGTAAGCCCAGCTCAAGAGTAAAAACTGTGTAATATTTTTCCTTTTAAAAATCTGGAGAAAATCAACAACTTCCTTAAGAGTGGCTCTTAATATGCAAATTAATTTCAAACATCTTTAGAAAAGTTTAAAATAATCTTCTGCAAAATGTCTGGTTAAACATTTTAATAATAAGAAACTGTCATACCTTTCTGAATCTGTCTGGTTCCTCCAAAGATAAAGCACTCTGTTTAAAAGAATAAAAAATAAGAAAAGAAAAAAAAAAGAGGCATGAAGTTAAGATCCCAGAGGAGCCTATAAATGAGTATTCAACACACAGGAGATATCTCTTTCAATTCATGGTCACCTGGACAGAGTGAACCAGCTGGAGATTTTTTTAATGAGCTTTTTAACAAACATTAGGCAGAAAGACATGTTTTTAGGTTCTTGACTATTTGAATCAGATGAGTAGTTCTCCCAGCAATAGCTTTGACTTTACTGACACCTATTGACTATATTAATGCCAACAGAAGGCTTTGGTTAACAAAGCATGAGTCATTACAATCAATGGCAAACAGAAATATGCTCTTTATTAACAGAAGTCATGCTTACCTTCCTTGCATTTTAAAGGATTCATGTTCTAAATAAGCTTTGGATTTCAAGACAATGTTTCCCAATGCAGAAAATTTTAAAATGCTTCAAATTTTAGGTGTTCAAGTTCAGATACCTTTGAAAGCACTCACATACAGAAACACAAACCTGTAAATTCTAATCCTTTGATGATGGCATCTTGAAATTGCTCAGATAATGTGAGTAGCTAAGCTAGAAAAATATTAATTAATAATTATATATGTTTATGCTAAGAACATGGGAAAAGCTTTAGCATGCCCTGGAATATCTTATATATGATGATGACATCCTTAGCATGCCTTACATATAACAACTCAGTAAGTTCTTTAATAATTTGATTTTTGCATTAAAATGCCTCCCCTTTATTTCATTCCAAATTATTAGCCTATAAAGACAGTTTCAAAAATGACTAGGTCCTTCTGTGCATAGTTACTTTGAACCAGTTCAGTCACTGACTATTCTGTCCCACAGCAGGAGACACAAAAAATGAACAGTGAATATATTCTTACTGCAGGAACAGTCAAAAGATAACTCTATGGAGAATGTTGTGTGGAGAGAGAGCAGAAACCAGAAATCCATGTGCCCAGAACCAGGCATTTATCCAAACTATTTGCACACACAAACACCTCTCAGGCCCCAGCTGCCTGCCTCTTTGCCAGTTGTCATTCTGGTTTGAACCTTCCATTTCAGGAAATATTTTGGGCATAGCTTACAAAAGGAAAAGCACACAACTCCTCATTAAGCACACACATGTGCACTGTTGAATTAAGCCCAGCAAAGTGAAGCAACCTGAGAGAGCAATGGCAGAGCTCAGCAGCTGTGGACTGTGTGTTGTCACCTACCGGGGAACTCAGGGACTCTCTCAGTTTAGCTTTGTAGAGCATCCATCTGTAGCGCAGGTCCTCCAGCTCTTCAGAGTTTCCAATGACAGGACGAAGGTGAAGGAGGTCCTCAAAGAGATGCTGACCATCAGGCACACGAGACTGCAGCTCCTACAGGAAAAGACAAGGGTCAACTCCGGATTCAGGAAGGCCCCACTTTTTAAATTAACATTTATAAAAAACAGTGGTTATGGAATAGCACATTTATTTTTGATACTGCTTTTTTGGCCTGAAATGATATAAAACTCACCTGCAAGACTCCTCTAGCCTTAGATATTTCTGTATTTAATTTCTAACAGCATCCATTGCCACAGCATTTGGCTATACTCAACAGGAAGAGTGAGACCAAATACCAGACACTGGTTTTAATCAGTTTATTCTAATGAACACCTTTGCCATACCACACTGGATATGTCCAGCCCAAAAGCTAGATGCCAGGTGCTCCCTCTTCCTTTCTACTACTCTGGCTCTGGGCTTCTTAGTAGAAAGGATGAAATTTGTCCTAAATTCCTGAGCTTCAGCTGCTCTAGAGTCTCCTAAAGCAGAGAGCATAGTGTTTGAATTTTTGTCAGTTTGCTCTTTGGGGATTTTTTTTGTTGGGTTTTTTTTTTGGGTGGTGGGTTGCTGGTTAGTTGGTGGAGTGGGTTTGGGTTTTGTTGTTCTTGTTTGGGTTTTTTAATTCAGAAAGAATCTGCACTTATTGCAGTATTTGTCTCCATTCACATCCTGAAAACTAACCTCAAGTTTGCTCTGGTGTGCCTTAATTTCCTCTGTGGAAGATGGAATCCCAGCAAGAATTTTGGTCAGTTTGGTGTTTTCTCCTTGAAGCCACGCTTCAAAGTCATGTAGGAGCTTCAAGTGGCTGCTTGCACTTTGCCCTTCTCCCATCTTCTCCTAGGATACAGAACAACAGGGACAAAAAAGCTCTTACTGTTATGTCAGATGGTTCCTCTGAAGGCCTCATTGCAACACCTTAACCTCCAACTTTGTAACCCACAATATCAGATGAAGGCAACGAAATTGTTCTTGTGAAGCTGATATGAAGGCAGACACAGAGTTCCCATCTCACCTGCTTATGGTTGGGATCTACATCAAAAAGGCGGAAAGCAGGTCTAGACATCCATCTGCTGTCCACAAATGCTCTTTTCTTCTTCTTATCAGCCACTGGTCTATTTAACTGCCACTTTTTGAGGAGGCTTAAAAACACAAAACCAGAGACATGCATCAGTGCATCAGACATCCACATTATGACTGGTCTATGGGGGACAGCTCTGGGGAAACAGCACTATTGCTGTCATTTTTATATCATTATTATTACTACTACTAACACTATTACTATTAAAGTTATTTCCAACTGGAGTGTTTTAAAGCTGCACCAGGACTCTAGTTCTAACATTTCCAAGTGTTTCGTTTTCTTTTATTTAGGGGAATAAAAATATTACCTTGGCAATATACTTTCTGGTTCCAGGAGGCAGTACAATCAAGCCTTCCTCGATTATGTAATTTAATTTTTGTGCCTATTCTGGCACTATATATGAATACAATCATACATGCAGCATATCATTAAATATTAATACAGACTGGCAAATATGAGCAGCATTTTGACACTACACAGCGGAGGCAAAATAAATTAAGTCTTCATTCCCTAGCTAAAGAAGATTTTTGGCTCTGCTTATACTTTTGCAGGTTTGCAAAAGGCACAAATCCCATTGCAGATATACCCTCCTTGCAGGCATCTCCAAGGAGAACAGGAAGGTGAGACAGAACAGCACAAGTCACTCAGTCTATGCCAAATTTCTTCTGACAAAGACTGGCAGTACAAGAGTGAGCCAGGTCATAAGACACTGCCTACTCCGACACAAGGTAAAGGAAGATTCACAGACATTGGTTCACAGAGTCTTAAAAAGATTTTCTTGAAAGAAATGATTTTCAGTTTATAAACAATTAAATAAAATCCTATGTCGCTTCTAGCATTGTGGTATGGCTGTTCACTTTCGCAGCACAGAGCATAAAGCCTCAAGTGTGTCTGTTCTTATTGCAGTAAAAAAAGAACCTCCTTGAAGGGACATGAGGAAGACTTACATGAACACTTACCCAGTTGCCATCTCCTTCAGTGATTTCCACGACTCCTTCAGCTGATCCAGCTCTGCCTGGACATGGGCAGTCTCTTCTGGAGAAGAATTCTCCATGACCAGCTGGCCATGAGCTTCCACAAGGTGCAGTTGGATCTCCTTATCTGGAAACTCAGCTAGCCATCTCTGAAACACACAGCCCTTACAATTACTCCTAGGTATCCTGGGTAAAGCAGAGGCTATGTCAGACTGAAGGCCATGCTCAGTCCAGGACTATGCTGGTTCTGTTGGCACTAGCTAGAACATACCTAGCGGGCAAAAAAATATGCTGTGGATTCTTCCAAAGAGCCAACATAGGTCAAAGAGCTGATGGCAAAACCTAAAGGGTGCAAGCTGTCAATACACCTCCTTCTGTAGCCTTCCCATGAAAGATTTTGGTCTCCCATATGAAGGCAACAGCTGCCAGCTGAAGTGACCTACAGAGGGGATTTAGCATGCAAAGTACTGCTAACCCAGGGAAAAGCTGGCAGCTTTGGAACAGCTCAGTCCAACAGAGTGTAAGGCTAGCTAAGATGGCAGGAATCTTCAATGTATTGATGAGTACAGACAGGCAAAGGCAGGTATTGTCCAGAGAGATCACCCTGACTGGAACAGACCACCTATCCCTGAATAACACTTTATCCATCTCAACACTTCTCAGCCATTTTTCACCACTCTTGTCTGTTACACAACACAGGGCAAAGCAGCGAGGCAACAGCAACCAACAGTTATTGAAGGAGAAACACACCATCATTACCTTCCCAAACCAGGAAATTCTCACTAGGAATCCCCACTCTTAAAGTCTGAATGCTGCAAAATAAATAATTAACATCTTAAACTAAGATGCTTTTCCCACCTCCAAGTCTTCCAGCCTGCCCTCAGTGCTCTGCTCTCCATCAGCATCCTGGTAGGAGTCAATCTTCTCTCTGGTTACTGAGATCCACTGCTGGAGGTCAGACAGCTTGTCATTGTATGCCCAATGCTTCTGAACGTGGTCTTCACTCTGCTGTATCATCATCTACAAATGATAAAAATATGTCAGCAACTAAAGACAGACAAAAAGCACTTTCTTTACTGTATCTAATGCTATGATGGGCACAGAACCTCATGGGCAAAAAAGAAAGCAGCTGTTAATGAGAGACAAAACCCCTATCCTTTTAGCATCAGTGGTGTGGAAAACACCTCCAAGCTCCTGCAGGCCTGTATTCAACCACACGGGGGGGTATCAAGAGCAAGAATAGCTCCATTCCTTGGCTGAAAGGGAATAGAGAATATACATGTCTGGGGCTTTTGTACCCCAGTCAGTATCAAATACATCTTACACTCCCTAAATCAGAAAAGATTGCACAGACTTGTTTGGCAAATGTCCAGTTCAGTGATGAATGGGATGATTGAGATTGAAACTAGAATTCCACAGTGCATGTTCAGGTAACACTTTAACAAAAGTAATTTTATAGTGAACTGCATAACTACAGTAACTTTATGAGCTCCTCTTTTGAGATTGCTTTGGAGGTCGTTTTATAGGTATGTTTGCAAGCTACAAAATGCCTCAGGACAAAACAAGTATGCAATTGCAGCACTTTTCTCTCATTAACTTGTAGGTCCCAACGACATGAAAACCCCAGACACTTTGCTACAAAACCCCTAATCTGTGAAGGGCAAGCATAACCATGATAACATGAGTTCTTTTGGTCAGAAATCTCAGGCCCACTCCAGAAATCGTTTATATAGACATAAAATCAGTGTGGATAGTATCCTATCCCCAAGGGAAATCACATTGGAGATAATCAGAGAATCCTGGAAGAGCTGTCAAAGTCATAAGAATTCAGTGCCTTCTTCCCCTGAAATTAAAATATCTATCACTCAAAGCATGTAATATCATATGCTCAAAGATTTTTTAAAAATATTTTTAAATAGAGGCAACTGACAACTCCCCAGGCAACTAAAAACTTCCTTATGTTACCTCCAGTGATCTCTTCAGGGCTTGAGAGTCAGATGAAAGTTGGTTCATTTCATGCCTGTGTGTGGTATTTGACTGAACAAGCTTCTCTACCTCCTCCATGTGAATTGCAAGCTCTGCCAAGTCATCCTGGATCATCTGCAGATGAAAAGACAGATTCCATATGGGTAGTGTGCTAAGTAGGGCATGGATTTTCATAAAACATACACCAAGGGTAGCTTCATTTGACAGTGTGAGGACAAAAAATCCCAGCAATCACTGTCGTTAAGAAAGTGACTTGTTTCAATGCCTAGGAGTAAATGTTTCTGAAAAAAATGGTTGGATGTGCTTTACATGCTACCAGGAGATAAAAAATAAGAGAAGTTGCTGAGAGGTGCCAAAGGAGCCATGGTATAACCAGTTAAATGCTGCAAAGAACTGTAGTGAAAATATCCCTGTGGTCACCAAGGATGTAGTGGCACAGTAGAGCTGAACCATCATAGCTCATCATGGCAGTCACAGCCCCTCTCCCTTCTCCTGCTCTTCTCTCCCCTCTCCCAGGTATGTAATCCCACTGCATGCCTTGAACAGGCTCTACTGCATGTTGGACCCTTTGCTGAACCAGTCCAAAACATTAACCAAAACAATTATCATCTTTTTCTGTTAATTTTTTTTTTTCTTATCTTGGCCAGCTGAATCAGCCTGTAGAATAAATCCAGCATTTGTCAAAGCTAAGTGACAAGGTGAAGAGCAGAAAGAGGAGAATACAAAAGGAAGGAGAATGATGAGAACTCTTTCGGAGGCAGTTAGATTGGTTCAAGTTATCTTGTGCAGTTTCACTGCTAATGGGAAGTGTCAAGATACATCTTCTTTAGCAATTAAACCAGCCCAAGAAGGTGTACCACCAAGAGCTTCCAGCTGCTTCTTCCTTCCCTCAAGCTCAGTTTGCCAGTGCTTCATCTGCATTGCTTTAATTTCATTCACTCATGCTATAAATTGGACCAAATGAAATTATCTAACACACAATCAAGGGGAAAGATAATGAATTCTCAATGCTAATAAAATATGAACAAACAGCACCACAGTTAGCTGAGGATAACAGGGCCAAACAATACTGTAATGTACCTGGAGTCTCTGGAGTTGTGTCTTCTTACCCAAGAGGTCAGGCCGTGGCTCCTTCTCTAGATCTAATTTGGCTTTGATGGCAGATAATTTCTTCTGCAATGGTGCAAAACCAGCATCAAAGTTCTTATGTTGCAATATCAAATTCTAGATGGAGAAATAAGAAAATAGGTCCAGCATTCAAGACACATCCCTTGGCATTATCTTTTGTCAAGGTCCACTTCATATTCAGAACAAACAGTGAGCTACACTATGCAACAGACCACAAATTTATTTGAATGTATGATCAGGGTAGAGAAAGGGATTAGTACTGAATTTATAAGTATAAAACTGCCTTAGTAAAGACTTGATCTTTGTCTTTATCACAGGCAAAGTCAGTATGTGGGTTTTGTAGCTACCTGGAGTTTGCTTTTGCTTTGCAGCAGACTTTTGTGTAGAATTTCTCTCTCCTTTGAAGCTTCGGCTGCTGCTTGAAGGAAAGACTCTGCTTTTTCCTCACCAAGGACATTGTTTAGCAAATCTTTCTTCAGCTGTAACATCATCAACATCTCTTTGAACTGGGAGCTTTCAGCTAGAGCAGCCTAAAGGAGGAAAGTTCTTCCAGTGAGATCATACCCCAAAAAGAAAATCATATAATCACATTATTCCCACACAAGTCACACAATCAAAGCAGTATGACAAATTTAGGTAAAAACAGCATGCTGGGCCAACAAGAGGTAACAGAAGGTACCTGGACAGTGCCCAGTTAAAGGAAAAATCTTCCTGATAATGTTAGAGGCACCAGGGCTGCATCCATTTTGTGAACAGAAATAGAGGTATGGAAACTATGGAAAGAGTTGTCTGTGCAGAGGAGAGGCCTAAACAACCAACAGAAAGGACAGCTTGAATGCTCATCCTGAGGATAAATTCCATCCCTGTCCACAGACACATTTGTTCTGGAGATAACAGGGATGAAAAAGTAACAAACACACTTTTGCTGGGCACATGCAGAAATCATGCATTTTAATCCCATGTCTACATCACTACAAAATTCTTTAAGAGAGTCCACAGATTTCTCATCCAGGGAGATCTGGGCTATTGCTAAACAATGTTATCATTATTGTTAAAGACATCTAACATTTTAGTGCAGCCTGTTCAGCTAACTGCTGTTAACCAAAAGGAGGGCAGAAAGTAAGACAATGTGCAAAAGCTGGAGCTAAGTAAAGACCTCCATCCCTACTGTGGGTTTTCCTGCCACACTGCAGGACCTTCCAGCTGCTGCTGCCTGGCAGCTGTCTGCAGGCTTGGTCAAACCCACATTTCTGAACTTTGTAACAGCTTTGCTACCTCAATGTGAGCTAGTTCTGGCTCGGGAGTCTCCAGGAGCATCTGGACCGATGGCTTCCACTGTTCAAAATTTTGCAGGGGATTTTGGAAGATTCTCTTCAGTTGGGTTTCTGTATCAGTGCTCATTTTAGAAGTCTTGCCTCTCACACTGTAAGGATAAAGTGACAGCCAAGAGAAGAATTATGAAGAAATTCAAGCCCAAACATTCCATTATTCAAGGCACAAATTAACACAATACTCAGTGTAAACCATGTACAACACAAAAGCCTCAGTCTGTTTGACTGTCTGAGCCTGGTATTGCGTACCAACAGCTGCTGTGTCAGTCAGAGACATCTGACAAAACTTTATTTAGATGCCATAGGACACATTTGTTGGTTGTATCAGGAACTACTTTGCTTTTCTAGTAGCCAGAAGTCTCTCCTTGTATGTGAACCTTCTTGGCTGCTGTCACCAGCGTGATTTAACAAATCATATTATCATAGCAGTCTCACTGACTGATGGGAAGAACAAGACAAGAGTGTCTAGAATGTAACTGCAGTTGCCTGTAAAAAACAGATTTTGTTTCTTTAAAAAATTACATTAAAAAGTCTTTGATAACCTTATGTTAGTTCAAAAAGTGAAAAATATATTTTTATTTCAGATATAGTTCTTTTAAATTTTGCAGAACCACTTGAATTTATATTAGTACATACAAGTGATTCTGATAAAAGCTTTCTATCGATGTATATGTATCCACATACATTCACAGCTCTGTTACTGGAAAAAAAATTAAATCAGCAAACTTTCAATGAGTATCCAGGCTTCTCTCAAACACAGCCAAGTGACAAGGCCCAGCAGTGACACACCCCATGCAGCTTCCTCCTGTTTTTCTCAGCTTGCCTGACTTTCCCAGTTTGCAGAACCCTGTCTGATATGGCAAAATGCAGCCCAAACCTTATGTTCAAAGGGGAACAGTATCTTGCAAACTCACAAGACAGGCAGGTGAGAGGAATGCCAATCAGGATCAAATACTGCCTTTCTACGAAAACAGAAACAACAATCTTACCTGTGTCACTGGGCCATGACGGAGCTAAACAAAGGCAAGTTTGCACAGCCAAAAGCTCCGCAAATAGAAAGTTCTGACTTTACATGTCCTCTGTCATTTGCTCTGCTGCCCCTGCCATGCTCAGTGTGAAGCTGCCAGACTTCCCAAAGCAGCTTTGGAGAGAAGCTGGCAAAGGAGCAGCTGCCATTTTCTACTCAGAGGCAAGTCCCCTGCTTTCTTTGCTCCTCTTTCAGCATTGTTTACTTGCTAGTTTTTAAACTGAAATCCTTTCCCACAATGACCTATAACCCTTCCAGCAGGACAGCATACTGAGCACAGAGGGAAATAAGATGGGATACAGAAAAAGAACTGACCTTCTTTTTTCCCTTAAAAAAATGATCCTTTCTTCTAGTTTGCAAAATTTGCTGCAGCTTCTTTACTTCCTGATTCCAGGCAGCCTGGAAACGGAAACACTGAAGTCTGGGGAGAGGCTAAACTTTCAGAGTTTCCAAACCAAGGCAAGTTGAAAACAGGAACATGCATATAAGCTGCCAGGAGAAGGGGAATGAAGTCTGCCAAATAATTGCTAAGGCTGGTGAGTCACTCAGCAAGGGAGGGCCATAATTCTTCTGAACCGTTTACTACTACAGCTCCTGTCCTGATTTTCTAGTTGCTGGCATGAAAGGCAAGCAAAATACATAAATTATTATTATAAAATGCTAATAAGATCGAATTAGCTGCCAACAATCTAATTTTCTTCAAACCATACACAACATTAATGACGCAAGATCATTGCTTGAAAATGACCAGGAGCCTCCAGCTCCTAGCAAATGGCTAAAATTACAGCTTTACTGAAACACGGAGGCGGATGTAATTAGTGAAAGCTTTTTTTTCTACTCAGCACTTACAACTGGATGGCATATCACTTTTTTCTTAGGCCTCTGACAATCCCTTCAGTGTCTGACAGAAGATTCTCCCCCACCAGCCCACCATAATCAGACTTCCCAGTACCTTTGATACTGGTGTATTGCAGAGACAACACTCTCAGCGTGCGGCTGGACATCTTGGGAAAACCGTAGCAGTTCCTTAAGCTGGGCCTTCAGCCTCTCAATCTTTGACTCTTCT
Source organism: Lanius collurio (assembly GCA_020086605.1). NCBI lineage: Eukaryota > Metazoa > Chordata > Aves > Passeriformes > Laniidae > Lanius > Lanius collurio. The sequence continues at coordinate 9,494,800 of JACBWW010000004.1, read as the reverse complement.
GCAGCCAGAGCTGCTCTTGTTGCCTTAATTATAGAAATAATTAACAGATCACACCTTATATAGTGTCTGGCACACAAAATGAAGACGTAAGACTGTGTTTCAGGGTATGCACAAATCCCCTTTCAGTAGCTTTTTTCCTGGTTATAAGGAATGTGATTTTTGCTAAGACAGAAAACATTCTCAGGAACAGTTTTGTTCCAGCAGGCTCTCTCTCCTCCCCTCACACTGCCCAGCCTCTGCATCTGATCTGCAGTGTTCACTGTTTGAACAGAGTGAATCACAAACAGGCCCAGTTTCAGTTCAGTGATTGCAGTATATAACATGAGCTGCATTTTTGGAGTAGTCTTAACAGCATCTGTTTGCATGAACAGATCTTTCTCAGACACTCACATACAGAGAATGTTAATTCTAGGGTGACTCAGGGAAACAAAAACAACTAAAACCCATGCAAATGTAGCTGGATTGAACCAGTCTAAATTTTTGGATCCTTTTTCTATATACTTTTGCCAGTTAGTCCTGCACAGTTCTAGACATACAAACAGCAATGAAAGGCATTTTGAGAACAGATAATAAATGTAAAACCAGCCCTTGAGAGGAAATGAGTAGCAAAGATTTTTATCTACTTTATGTGTGATGAATTTTTTGCACTTATTTTTGCAGCAGATTGCTTTTGGTGTAAATACTGGATTGTTACAATCTTGGGACTTCCTAGTACTGATGATGTGTCTGCTAGTAAAGGAAGAGAGTTACCTACCTTACAGAGATGAAGGATACAACACAGCAATGGTCTTACCAAATTCCTCAGAAATATGTCTATTTGTGCCTGTGTATGCACTTGTGTCTGTGTATTTATATATATAATGAGGCATTAATTTCCTGCTTCTTTTTAAGTGGAGCAAATTGTGTTGCTTGCTCTGTACTGTGCTCTTTTTGCATCTGATCCCTTTGAACTCTAGACACAAACTCCAGCACATTCTCCAACCCTGCTCCTTCTGTGCAGCATAAGATGGAGGCTGGGGCAGTTGATTCCAGTGTTGGCAGTCGCATTTTCCTCAGTCTGTTTCACACTCACTTGTACTCTTTCCTTATCATCTTTAACCAATGGCACAGGCATCTGTTGATGTGACTATGCATGTTTGGTCTATGGCTGCACTTGATCCTCCACACAAAGGGTGACAACTTACATTGCATTTTCTCCACAGAGTTACAAACTCATCTTCAGTCTTTTCCCCTTCCCCAGGGTCCAGGTCATTTTCTAATCTCTGTAGATCTTTTCTCAGCTTCTGGATGTCTGCTTCTAATTGTCTGGCTTGGGACTCATAGGCACTTTCAGACTGCTGGATTTTGAGCAGTCTCTCCTCCTCCTCACTGCTCAGCAGTTTCAACTTCTCCAAGGCTTTTCTTAGCTCTTCAAGATCATCCTTCAATCTTGAAGCTCCAAGTGGAGAGGTGTTCTGAATCACCTCTGCACACTGATTTTCAAGGTGTTTCCATTTCTTTCCACCACTCCTAATGTCTTTGGAAATGTCCTGTGAAAAGAAGTTAAATAAAGATTACCTGCAAGAATGGGAAGCTAGGAAAAAAGATGAAAGCAGTAGGAAAAAAGACCACTTCTCCTGGCCGTATGTATTTTGGTTTTCACTTCTTATTTCAAAATATGTCTTTACCAAGTGACCAGAAACCAGAGTTAGTCATCTGACTGCATTCTGAGTAATATTAATTGCCATTGATTCTGAAAATATTGGTTGTCATTAATGCTAATCACCTGAGATCCCTGACAAAGAAAACAGGAGCTGCAGGCATTAGATAATAGTTGGATCTCAGAGATTTTAAGCTAAACAGTTAAAGCAGTGGCACCAAAATAAAGAATATTGTTTTCAAAACTGGTATTTTCATCATCAGGTCTAAACTCTTGAAAACTGTGAACCTTCAGGGTCTACTTGGATCATGTTTACCCAATCTGATTTATTTAAACAAGATTCTCGAAGAATCACATAATCGTTGGAGATTAGGCTTTAAGAAAAACAAACTAGACCAGTTTGTGACTCATACCGGAAGAACCATACATACAAACAGTTTCAGGACCTCATACAGATCCTTCTGCCCTAGCCCATGCTAAAATCACCATCTATTTTGTACACGTAATTCTTTTCTCAAGCACACCCTTGTATGGTTTGAGCAACACATACAGGGATGAAAAAATACACAGTCCTAACTCCTTGTTGGAGTTATATTGTTCAAGGACCTTCAGTGCCTTTAGCTTGTCCTCTGCTGAAGACTTGGTTGCTTCTCCAATGCAGCAGTTTAATCTCTCTGTGACACCATTCAGCCACGACTGAAACTGGTTGACATTAGCGCTGTACTGCTCGTGTTCCTTGGTTATCGTTTCAAGCAGTTTCACTCTGTTCTGTAACAAGAGACATCAGAAGTGGTGAGGACTGTCCTTATCTGACTCTTTTTCCTTTATATTATAACCTAGTATTTTTACAAGACTCCCTTTCCATGAGCCCCGATAACATTTGGCTTCCACAGGAATTCAAAGTTTACCTTGAGAACAGAACATAAAAGTACACAAAGGCTTGTTCTGTCTGGATTGTGCTGCAGGTTCTCAATGCCTAAGACTCCAAGAACACAAACTGCAAGGCCCTGTCAGGTGAATTTCTGACTTTCCAAACCTTCCTACTCTCTCCTTAGGAAAAGAAAAGAGATGGAAGCTTGTTTCTGGTTTTCACTTTGAAAGACAAGCAGCTGTGTTCCTCTCGTGAGTTAAAAATAAAGATGAGCACACCTTCCTTATGTCTCAAAACGAAAATAAAAGAGAATATACTAGAGGCATGAAAATTGTTTTAAACTGTTCATTATTTAAACAGACTGCATGGAAAATGACCATCACCTGCAATTGTGCAGTCCATGTACTTCTGTACTTAATCAGCAGATCACAAACTATTCTGTGGTGGTATCACAGACTCTGGAAACAAAATCATGCCAATGGAAAGCAGACTTCATTTTCCAACTTTCTGCCTGTACACCCTATAACTAACAATCCCTGAATTTACAGGGGCCCTGCATGGCTCCCTGCTGATCCAGTCTGGCACTCCTCACAAGCCAGAGTCACATTTGCTCAGACTAGCCTTGTTTTGCCAGCCCAAGTTTAAGGCCTGTTTGATTTTGACACAAACCACCTGCTCTGTTGTTTCATTAATATAATATCCAACCCGAGCATTATTTTCTACAAAAACAGACTGATTTTTTCTTGCCCTTCCCCAGCTGGCACGGAGAGCAGTTGAGGTTACATTATGATAAAAAAATCATTCCTTGTGCAATCCATGCAGTGCTTGCAGCACCCTGGAAAGCACCCTTTGCTCTCACAGACAATGGGCCAAGTTTCATTCTGTGCAATACAGGACACACCACTGGCCACTGAGCAGCTGCCCTCCAGGGTGAGTAGAGTGACTGCTGCAATGGTGCGTAGAGCTGAAAAGTCTCCTTTGCATTTCCTTTGTCTCTGTGAGGCTCTGGACAGGTCTCCACACCTGCCAACCTGCCTGAGGTGGCAGTGAGCCATCTCCATGCTGTCAGCCTGTTCTCCAGCTGGACCAGCAGGAGGGTGGCACAAGCATCAGTCACCCCAGAGTCTCCTGTGTGCTGGGGTGGGAATTGCTCTGGGACTTTGCCCTTCACCTTTGGGACAAAGTTATGCCCATGGTGCACTACAAAGCAACCATCCTGCAAGTGGCACACCACCAGTCTGTCTTCCTCACTGCCACTGCAGTCTCTGCTGACTTGTGCAATTCATGAATGACTCCCCTAAAGTTGGCTAGCTTGCTGTGGGACAAAAGAAGGACAGCTAAGGGACAATTGTTTCTCATGAAGGATGAAATGCTGCCCATTCATTAGAGCACGACCTTTAACAGCACTAGCCATGCATGGCTTTGGATGAAACCAAAAGGTAGAATTATGACTGCAGACTTCTGTGGCAAAGATGCATCCAGCAGAATACCTCACTTGCTGAATCCCCGTGTGTCAATTCTCAAATCTGCAGATGCTAAACAATTAATGCCTCAACCTCGCGTCAGGGACCTGAAGAAGACAACCTTAGAGCAGTGTAAAAGGGCTGCATATCAAAGTGAACAAAGTCAGGCCTAACTTATTGACTCCACAGAATTAGATTAATTTGTTTTACTGGCAGAATCTCCAAAGGGCATAAATCAGAATAACAAAGCAGAGATGTTATTAAGCTAAAAAAATCTTAGGCTGTTATCTTAGGGGGTTAAAAAGGAAGTCAAAACAACCTACCCTTGGCCAAAGCTATTCAGCTAAAACAAAGGAATCTGCAGTTTGGGTGCACTGCTGGTCTGTGAGGTCAAGGGATAGATGCCACGGGTGTGGACAGACTGTGCCAGCTGTCAGACATAAGGCTTACAAAGAGCTGGCTGAGCCCTCTCCCCCATGAGAGGTTAAGCAGGAAAACTTTCCAATGATGAAACATAAGGTATCACTTGCTCCTGCTAGGTTAGCTGTTTAGGGAGCAGGACGGTGTGAAATTCAACATCCACAGTCACTGGAGGAGACTGAAGCAAGGATATGGCCCTAGAAAGAGTGAGGGCACCAACAGGAAAAGAATAGGTTTGCCATGGGCTGTGGAGAGAGAGATGTGATGTGTCTGAGGAGAATATGCCCAGCCCTGGGTACTCAAGGAGGGTGGACAGAGGCTTAGGAAGCCTCTCCCCTAAGCTCCCTTCACAGTCAGTGAGGGCAAATGAGCCTCCTCTGGAAGGCAATCTGGGGCACGTAAAGGAAGCTCCTGCTTTAAATCCCTCTGTGGTGTCTCAAGGAGAGTACAGAAAGCTCCTGTAGGCCTTTCTGGTGTTTTTAGTCTTAGCCCTAGGGTACCTTAGCAAATTGTTGTAATTATCTAGGTTTCAGTTAACAGAGATAACATGGACTGAAATAAATTTGATGTGCTCAGAAGTATTTAAAATATTTCCTAAATATAAGCATACTGTATATCATAACTTTTCTTACCATCTTTAATCATCATTTATGCTAAAAGACACAACCATCTACCTCTGTGTATTTTTAATTTCCTGGACAAGGAAAGCACGTGGGAAATGCCTGCCACATCTAAAAATATTCCTGTTGATGTAATTAAAAAAAAGGATATGCTTTTAAAATTTGGGAATGTTAAAAACACATGTTAGCACTAAGAAAAAAAACCAACCCTCTCACCATTTGCTCATACCAGAGAAGCAATACCCCAGGCCAACCATTTAAGAAACACTGTCCAAGAGCCTGCCTTCTGACAGAGCTGGACAACTGCACAGGATCTAAAAATGTTCTTCAAACACAAGTGTAATCTACAAACACCAGCGAGCCTCCTCTGCTCAGGCATTCAGCTGGCATCTGCAAGTCACATTTAGTCTGGCCTCTCATCATGTGAGGGGCCAGAGCAATCCACTTACAACTCCTGTGTCTCTTTCATTCATTCCTCCTGCCCATTAGAAGAGGTGGCAGGGTTTCTCTACCTAGTGTTATACTTTCCAACACAATTCCCAAGGTGCCTGTAACCTTGGCATTAGATAATAAACTCATTTACTTCAGTTGCAAAATCCAAGGCTTCCCAACTCCCTTCTTTGTTCCATATCTCCGGAAAGAGAGATTTCTCAGCTGGATTCTCTCACTCAGTCCTTCTATTAAATGTGGTATTTATAACCAGTGCCAAAGAAAAGCTTTTTCTAGTGTCTCAGTTGGCTGGAAACATAAAGACATATTTCGTCTAACTAGTACGAGCCACTTCCTGATCTCATTTACACCAGCACATGTCCAAGTCAGTTAGAGAAATCACACTATGTAAAATCAGTCTCAGAGAGGTCACATTCTGGCTTTGAGTATTCAAATTACTTGTTTGAAAGAACAGCTTTATTAAAATAACTAATGGCTGTCTCTCACTTCAAAACCAAAGACAATTTTGGTGAGAAGGGAGTGAATGATAATTTTAAATGCTTATCTAGATAAACCCCTGAATTCCCAGGAACCTTCTTATTTGTATATCCAGGTGCCTTGTAATCAAGACATCTATCTTTAAAAATAAATAATCAGTGTTGAGGCTCAAATCTGCTGGTGGCTTCTCTGTGGCAGCCGCAGCTACAGAATTTCCAAATATATAATCTAGATTTTGGAGAGACATTAGCAGTAGTTATATATTTATGGCTAGGAAAATACCTGAACTACACACTCATAAAACATGCCACTTAAGGGGTTTTTTTTTGTTGTTTTTGGGGCTTGGGGTATTTTACTTCAAAAGAGAGAAGGTATCTATGGAGCAAGCAGGACAATAGCACAAGCATCCCAGTGTTGTAGTTGTTCCAGTGTGATCTGAAGTTAACTTTGTGCAATGGCACCAGGGAGGGAAAGCATCCCTCACTGTCAGGCTCCAGTTCTGGACTGGTGTGGGAATTAATAGAAGGCAGCATTGTAACAGGCAGACAGCAGCACCAAAATAATGAAAATGATGTCTATTTGCATCATGTAATTCCAGCCTATAAAATTCCTGGAAGTCGCTATGAGCAAAAACTAGATTTTAATTTCTACACGTTTGGTATAGATGTGTCTATATATGTATCTAAAATATCCCTTTGAGTATTTCTATTGATTTGGTCAGTAAGAAATTGAATTCTTCTGCCCACATGCAGATGCCTGGCCCTCAGCCATACCACATGCTCTAATCCTGTGTTTACATGAGTTTTACAAGTGAAGAGTACAAGCATTTTCTGAAATCTTTACTCAGAAATAGGGTGAAAGAAAATCACGGGTACTGATGAAGCAGGATGCCTTACACCAGCCTAATCTAGCAACTGTTCAAGATAAAATATTAGTATTGGGCAAGAATTAGTATCTGTGTGCATGAAAATCTTTCAGATAGTGGAATTGGTCACTGAGCAAAGTGGTGGGCCAGAGCTGACTCCCACCTCTGTGTTTCCCAGTTCTGCAGGCAGGGAGGGCAGCTCTGGGTCTCAACAAATGCTACTTCCTCCAGCAAGGCTGTATTCATGTAATAGTCCCTGGCTCCTGGAATGGGTACTCTGCATCTGGTCATACATGAACCACTAATGTACTGAAAGATGAGGAACAATTCAAACTTTACATAGAGATGACCTAAAGCAATATTCCCTAGGTCACAGCAAGCAGCCTGCAGTTGCTTTACAGCAACACACTATAAAGAACAGTGTAAGAGCATCCCAATTAACAGCTCATCTTGGGACTTGACTTCAAACAGTCCATTGACTGAAAGAACAGGTGTCCTCAGCTCTGTTTCCTTTTGCAGTTCTACCAGGTAAGCCCCCATCACTCAAGGAGCAAGTAGCAAACAATACCATAGATCAGAGGAATTTGAACACCTCCCACTCTTTATAAGTGTACCTGAGCTTCTTGTCTGATTCCTTCATATTCCACCCTCATTTTCTTCTGAGCATCCTCATCAACACTGGGGTCACCTATCCTGCTGAACAATGAAGCAGCTTCCTCCAGCAGCCTCTCCAGAAGGACTGACTGATTTAGGACATCATTCTGCAAAACCTGAGCATGGCTCAGCTGCCACTGCTTCTCCTTTAAGCCAAGCTGCAACTCAATGTCAGGCTCCAAGGTCACCCTCATGTTGTGAATCCACGTGTAAAACTCATCTTGGGCTTTCAGGTACTCACTCCAGTGCAGCCAGACCCACTCAATGCGGCTGTTGGGGGGAGCAAGAGAGAAGAGTTAGATAAAATGATGATGGGAGCAGTGGAGACCAACATTCTCAAGAAGCCTTCAAAACAGTGCACAAGGTTCTCAGCAATTTTAATCTGCTCTGACTTTACTGAATCTGGACTCACTTCCCAAGTCCTCTCTGCTTTGGGGAGGAAATACTCTGTATAAGATCCCCATGACTGACCAAATTCATCATTCCAGACCATGAGGTGGGTGGGCCAGGTTGCAAAGGCAGAGCACTGAGGTCTCACTGATCCTCTCTCCCCACACAGTCCCCAAAACTCTCATAGGACTGGGATTAGCAGGGAATTGCTATCTACAATCCAGGCAGCAGAGAGAAGCAGGAAGCACTTTATGAAAGCACAGGAGGAAACAGCTGCCTCAACACAGCCACGAGTGTGTTTGTCTTACCTGTGACAATGAGTAATGTATATGGCTGTCTCTTCCCACAGGGCTTTAATGTCTTTTAGTTTAGAGAGTACCTCATGCTTCTTATCCTCAGCGATGCTGCGAAGAGCAGCATCTGCCTTCACAAGAACCAGGTCCATTTTCAAGCTGCCTTCTGGTTCCAGTGCACGTATTTTCTATGAGGAAAACAAATGGTACTGAAAGCATGGAAAGAAAACAAGCATAATTGATGAAACGTAATTTTTTTTTACCCAGGAATCATGAACTCAGAATCATTTAGGTTGGAAAAGACCCTCACGATCATCGAGTCCAGTCATTAACCTGACACTACCATGGGATGGAAATGCTTCTATACAACACAATTAACCCTTTCCATCTCCCTGCTGCAAAGTTTCTCCTGAAAGAAAAATATGAATGTTTTTTCAGACATGTTTACTTTTAAACATCCTAAAGGACTGAATTTAATTGCAAGCCACACAGCAGTTGAAAAACAATAAAGTTAGCTACAAAAACCAGACCATCCTCTATGAAATGCCTGTGGCTGTGTTTCCATTGCTGTTATAAGGTTACAGCACTGTGTTGCCAGCTGTTCTCCCCCACCTGCCAAAGCACAAAGAGGAAACTTCCACAGTTCCACACTGCAACCTCTCAATTCTAAGCTCTACTGTAAGAAATCATGAAGCGTATTAAAAAGGCTTCCTAGTGCAAATAAAAGTTGACTTAGAAAAGAAGCCAAGAGAAATTTAACTAGTGGAATTTTCTATCTGCTAACAAATTTTGCTTCAACCATAAACTGCTAAGTTATGAATTGGTGAAAATGTGTATCTTACACAAATAGGAATGCCAGGAACTGAAAGTTGAGTCATCTAATTTTAACTATCCAGACATGGAAAAATCAGCACAAGTTCTGTACAATATAACAGATTAATTATGCCCCAATTCAGATGTCAGCTTTCAACATTACTTTACCCAGACTTCTGATACTATCAAATTAGCTTTTCTTGCTGCTCCTCCATAAACTCCTGGCAAACTGCAGGCTTTCAAGTTTGAAGAAAAAGGCTTCTACAATGAAAACACCAAGGTGTTCAAAATCAGCGATTACTTTCAGTAAAATTAGGCCTATGGCACTTGTTAAAAAAGAATCATGTCAGTTATTGCAAAGGTGAGACAAGTAAAAGGCCTTTGGATTTCCACTCTCACATTCTGGAGAAAGCCTGTTCTTTTGGCATGCAGGCAGCTCACCTGCATGTGATGTATAAACAGGTGTTTGGACAAATTATTTCCTAAGAAAGGTGTGACTAATAGAATCCAGGGAAGCAGGGCAAAGGCAAGAAAATACAAGCCATAGCTATTATCCAACAGGAAACATGTAAGAGTAAAGCTTTATTCTAAGCCTGATATTTTTCCAGCAATTAGAAGCAAACAACAGCTGGAGAGAAAGCAGTGGCTGTACAGTCATTTTTCTTTTTCAAATCTGTTTTTTACATGATTTCTATCACTGGCTGACATTTTCATTAACAAATTAACAGAAAACAAACCACAGGAAGGAAGCATGAAAAAAACTGGCAAGTCAGGTGCAAAAAAGGAACTGAAACTTGATCACTGGATTTGAAAACAGCCAATAGGTGAAGCAGTGAGCACATCATGAGAACATCAGGGCTGGAGACAGAAGCCAGGCCCAAAAGGAGGAAGGATGAAGGAGAAGGAGGCGGTTAAGGTACACACAGGAAGAAAGAACAGACACTTGTTAATCTTTAGAATGATGAATTACCAAAGTCTGAGTTGAAAGAATCTCTTAACATGACTTTTTGCAGGTTACAGACCTCCTCTAAAGCCCACAGAAGTAAATGGGCTTCAGTTCAGGCCATATCACATCATCCCAAATCTCCAGACCTTTTAACTTGTTATCTCTGCCATGAATGTTCCTCCTTTGCCAAACTACCACTCTTCTACTCAAGCTCCTGTGTTTCCTGTGTGTTTTTTGAGACTGCACATATATCAAAGTTTCCCAGACAAAACAAAAGGGTGAAAATAATTTAAGGTCAGAAAAATAAAACTCTAGACCAAAAGAGAATGCTTCAGGTTGCAAGTCTAGCCACCATCCATCAGTCCATAAACAGTCTCTGTATTATGTCAGAGGCAAGGTCCATCCTCCAACAGAACACAGTTAAGGAAAAAGGCTGAAGATATCACTGTTAACTACCTCATCATCCATGTAAGCCTGCAACTTTTTTGTTAAAACTTCAGAAGAGGAAGGCCAAATATAAGTAGACACACAAAAGGAGAGACTTTGGGGTAAAAAAAAGGAGAAGATTTTTTCCATTTAAACTAAGGAACAGATTACTTGGAATTAAAGGTAATAAAAGTATAAAAATAGTTTTAATATTAGAAATATCACCACTCCCTCCAATTATGAATGGTACAAATGGGACGAACAGGAGTGTTTCCTTCTCTGAGATTACAAGCCCTAGATAGCATCTAATGAAACTGAAGTTAATGAATGTGAAATCACTGTAAGAGAGCAGGCACAATCTACAACAGGATCTCTGTAAGAAGAGCCATACAACAGATTAAGTAAAACCAGGAAAAAATGAGAACTTTTACCTTTTCATTAAACAGATCATAAAGGGGATCTGTAAACCCTCTTATCATCAGGGTTTATGGAAAAGGAAAAAGCTATTACTCTAGAACAGCTCATTACCAGGACACTGCAATCTTTCTCTATCAGTGCCAGAGTCCTGAAGGAAATGGAACACTAACATGATCTGATTCTCTTACATTATGTGCTGCTCGTCTGCAAATTACTATGGTAATTGCAAGCAGCAACCAAATTGTTCCAGGCTTGAGAGCGTAAACATTTTGACCTGCCAAACCTGCTGCTAGTGTTCCAAATTAATCTGAAAAGCTTGGAAGCCTGTGATATCAAATTGCCATCCTCTTTTTCTACATCTGTAAACATTTTACAGATGGAAAAATCAGAAAGAATACCATGTGAACCCATCCACACAGGCCCAATGCTCCAACAAGCAGGGACAGCTGATTATTTCCTAATGGAAAACTCCTGAGTTTACAGCAAGAACTGCTGTAAAAATGGCAGCAGTGAGAGCCACCTCTGATTTCCATCACTCTTCCCTTACCTCAGTCTCTCTCAGTCTAGCTTCTAGGGCAGATCGAGGTCCTTTGGTGTTGTCATTGATCCTCAGTCTCTCTTGGATGGCCTTCATCCAAGCTTCTGCATTCTCCACGCTACTGTCAAATTCATCCTGTAGCTGCTGAGTCATCGCATTGGAAGAAGCTGAAAAGATAGGAAACAGGGAGGTAAGCAGGTTTTGGGTAAGACCTAAACAGAAATGAAAAGCAACATAAAGGAGCAAGGGAGAAAAGCTAATGATGTTGTGGCTTTCCTTTTAAACAATAACACCAAAAACTGCAGCAGTATCGCTGTTCAGTTGGGCACAGAGAACACATTCACAGCAGCTTTCCTAAATAAAAATATACCAGGAAACAAAAAGAAGGTGGAGAACTGTGGGAGGCTCCATTACAGTAAACATTTAATTCAAAGCTTTTAAATGAGATTAATTTGGTGTTTGTGGTGTATTCCGGATTAGCTACACCAAACACAAACACTTTCTGTTCCTTCCCAAAGCTATGTCAATATAAAACTCTCCAAAACCCCTCTGGAGTCATGTACTGACACCAGACTAAGGAAGTATTTTGGCACATGCTTAACTTAGAGGTGTATGAATTGCTTTTGTAGAGGTGTTAAAGCTGCTGAGAGCAAGATCAGATGCTTAGACCCTCAGTTAACTTCTGCTGAGACCATGCAGAGGTTATCTGAACGTACATGCAGGGAGCCTGGGATACACAGACAACAGGAACTGGCCAGCAGCTTCTGAGACAAACCACAAACAAGCCTTCATAGGGGAATAGCAACACTGGTGGATGTCTTCTTTTGCCATCTCTTTTACTCCATAATAGGCTCCAAGTTTTTAATTTTCCTCTCATTCTCTCTTGTTGCCCATTCTCAATCAGCAAGAAGGTATGATGGCTGGTTGCTCTTTTGATGTCTCTGTTCAGAGCACAAGCTCTCCACTGCCCAGACAGCCTCCTTTGTGCCTGTACAAAAGAGCAGAGCCATCCTAGGGCTCACCACTAGGACTGCTGGACTAAACTTGACTAATAAGGATGAACCATAACAAAGCGCCCTGTAGGTCAGCTCCACTGAAGTGAACAGAACGAGAGCCACTGACATTCAATGGGTTTGGATCACATCCTACAACTACTGCCAGCCAAGCAGCCAATGTCTCATGGAAAATAAAACATTCCTCCTCTCTGTTATTCATCACTGAAGTATTTTTTTTTGGCACAAAATTTGAGACCTAATTACTGAACCCCAGTTCATTGCACAGAATTCAGTTCCATAGCAGCCCCACAGCTCCACAAAACGATTCATGTGGAAGAAAGTGCTTGGTGTCAGAGGCAGAGCACAGCTCCTGGTGAAGCTGGACCAATGTTGTTTTACAACCACCAGAGCTCTCAGCAGCTCAGTCTTTACAAGGGAGAGCCATCCTTCTGCTCACAAGCAGAAAGCTCCTCACCATCCTGCCAGTGCTCCTTTCCATGAGGTAAAAGGATTCACACAATATTAGAGGTCCTTCCCTGCAGCTCCCAGTGTATTTTCTTCCACATTAGACCAGAGGACACAAGATGTCAGCATTCACAACAGTCTGAATTGTTGCTTGCCAGCCATCAACAGGCTTTCTACTCAACACATCCCAGAACAGAATGAAAGAACTGCACCTGCAGAGCAGCTACTGCACTATCCATGGGGACAGCTGACAGGGTCAGACATCCATGTGCAGAGCAGCAGAGCTGCATCTGCATGAAAGAGGGAATTCCTCCCTAAGCAAGACCTGTCAGACAGGACAGAATCTACGGCTGTAGCTCTCAGAACTTGAGAGTAGCTTTAAAAAGAGTGACCTCACCTTGAAAAGATTTAAAAAGTAAAACAGGATGTACTGGATCTAGTAAGGGTGGTATGGCACAGGGCAGCTACTCCCTCTCTCAAATATAAAAAATATGACAGTATATATAATTAAAGCTAAAATCACTGACTTACATCATGAAAGTCCTAAAGATGAATCCAGCTAATGGAGGAAAGTTATTCTCAGTGGATTGCTAGACAGCTGTGTCCTTCTCCAACTATGACTGGTTCAAAACTGACATTCTGAACTACAATAATCCAATTCTCTGAAAAGAGCACATATTTTATTGCAGCTGAAAAATCAACTCATTTTCACATTAACATTTCTCATTATATCTGGCAGGTGTAAAGGGACTGTCCCCTAAAACTCCCCTTGTTACATATATACATTTCTAGGCAAACAGTTTCTGAATGCTCAAGTGTGAGCTGTGGTGATTCCAAGGTATGCTATTGTGAAACAAAAACTCACAGAGCATTGGCTGGATAGACACCAACGAGAAGTGGAATTCATTTCCTAGGAGAGGTTTCTATTCCTGGCAACATCCATATCATATTTAAAACTGGCTTCACTACTCCAGCCACGGAGTAGCCAATACAGAACATAATGTTATTCTAGTCCTAATTTTTACAAAAGGCTGAGGGCAATCTAACATGGTTAAGAAGCAGTGGAAAACCTACTCACAATTACACAGCTCCTCCCATCCCACATACAGTCAATCCACGTAAGGAGTCAACACAGGAAACCACAAAAAAAGTTATTTCAAGATTAAGAACACTTTGCTACTCCAACTACAGGCATAAAACATCATTGACTGATTTTGACCAAGCAATTCCTGTATCTAGTACCACAAATATTATTAAATTTAGCATGGACTCAATGCCCAGGCGGATTTCATAGTAGTTACAACCTGCAATACTTGACATGGATTTGGGCTGCCTTTTGAGACCTCCTGTCTGCTCTCCCTGCAGGGCAGCCAGATGCTGGCTGAAGCAATCAGCTACAGTGCCAACTTTTGTTCTGGAACCCTTCTCAGGCACTAACAGCATGGCTGATAGCCACAAGGTAAAAGTATGATTTCTGACTTACTGTCTGCTTGGGAGGAAGGACAACTGCTGACTATTTGAGATAGGAAAGGAGTTACAGATCTTGCCTTAAGTCTTCTAAAGCTGGGATTAATGATTAGAGGATAGAAGTTAACCAATCAACAGCATTCACCCCATTTCTCTTGCATCATTGGAACTAAATGATTGAGCAATAGTACTGGACACAAAATTGAGCAATACTTCTGGACCCTGATCCGTACAAAAAGGACTAAGGAGACATTGCAGCTCCTGGAGCAGGCCTAAGCTGTAGAGCTGTGCAAAGCTATCATCCACACACCAACCTATACTAGCAGCAGGCCATTAGGGCCACTTGAACAGTGGAGCAACAGCTCCTATCCCAGGCTCAGTCTCTGGGACCCACTGTGCCAGGGAAAGTCTTCCCTTAATCACTGGTGCAATACTCTGAGCAATTTGTACAAAATTGTTTTTGTCACAGTTATTTTCAAATGCATTCAGCTGTTCAAAACTGCTTTTCACTTAATGTCACTTGAATCAGTGTATTAATTCACACTGTGTAAAGTGCATTTACACTCTAAAAATCACCTTGCATCTCAATACATGTCACTAACTGAGGGCAATAACTATGTATAAGAAATTCTGGCTTAGATAATGAGATGCTGGGCAAAACCAAGTTTTATCTGTTCAGATGCAGTAACAGTTTCTTGATAGAGGTAACAAAGAAGCATATTTCAGGGTGTTGAATAGAACTGACCCAGGACAGCTCCTACTGTATATCCACAGGTTATAAAAAGTACATTTTAGGAACAGGAAAATGTAAGACAGGTTAGCTGCAGAAACCTGTAGCTGAACCTCTCCCACAACACTAGTATTCCTACTTTCTCTGAATCACTCTCCATGACCCCCAAAACACAGCTTGGCAGTGTGTGGGTAGGCACATGTGTTTCAGTGCCACAGAGGGATGATGCCTCAGCCCTTGCCCAGCTGCTCTGCCAGACCCACAGCACAACCAGGGCTTGCACTGGTTTGTCTGAGGCTCAGTGACACACACGGGATATCTGCACCTTTGGAAGAGGAAAAGGTGGACACCAGACACAGCACACACTTGTCAGCATCACTCCTCTCCTGCTCTCTCATTCAGGCACAAAACCATTTAGCAAGAAGGGAAGTCAGAGAACTGCAGACTACCTCCTCTTCCCAAAATCCTGGAGAATGGGCAGCTGGAAGGATGCTAGGGGGAACACATGTTGTACCCCCAGCTTGCCCACAGGCTGAATACCCCAACATGAACTAGTGAGATCCAAAGCAACAGCAAGCTGGGTTTTGCTTTTAAAATCTGTTCCATTTGCATTGGGCTGGGCTGAAGAGATGCAGAGGCAGCTTTGTTTCAACTGTGGTCTTGGAGCCGTCTTGCTAAAAGAGCAGATAAAAGAATTAGCAAACTGCTCTGCATTATAGCTCTGGGAGCCACTGTGTGGCCATGCCTGGGTCTCCATGGCAGACCCTGACACAGATGCAGGCAGAAGTCATCCCTCATGTGACCTGCATGGCACTCACAGGGCCAAATTTCTCTGAGCAGTTCTTCCCTAAGTACAGCCACTGCAGAAGCCTTGCTAGTACATCAAATAACTCTTCTGAGATACTGCAAGATTTACTTATTTAATACTTGTAATACACTACTGAGAGCTTTTAAAATTATTTTGCAAGTCCAGTGTCTTTTTCTTAGGATTATCCTATCATTTCGCAATGTTTTCTAACATACTGTTTTCTCTCTGCCAGTCATACTGGGGTTTAGTTTTTTGTTTGTTATCTTCTTTTAATTTAAATCTCTTAAAACGTTTATTACAACCACTCCCATTTTACACATTCTTTTAAACCCTACATTTATAGGACACAGGCTTTTAAATAGTTTCAATATGTCTTGGATTCTTATATTCATGTACTACTTGACTAGTTTCCAGACCCCAGTTCTTATAAAAATAAAAGTACAAAAATGCTCCAGGAAAATTCAAACCACTCATCATTAGGGAGACTATTTTCCAATTATTGAAATACTTCAAACTTTTTACAATCCTTTTCATTTGGTTCTGGGATTGAATGTGAAAAAAAAAGATTCTAAAAAAAGCCCACTGAACTGTATCAAGTTTTAGACAAATGTATGAGTGTGGAAACAATTTTGGTTCTGGAAATTGTATCTGGCATAATTTAGTAACTTTTCAGCTTCCCTAGATACTATAAAGAGCGCTCTGAGGAGGCACAGAGCTGGGAGCTCTGTCTGTTTTACATCAGAGCAGAGGTCAGGAGCTGGCACAGACCACAGAGGCACAGAGCACTGACCCTTGTCTTTCCAAACTTGAATATTCATAGTCTACTCCAGGAGGAGCTACTGTGAATTTTGAATCCAGCCAGCCTTACCAGCCTTCCTGAAAGCCTCCATGATAGCAGCTGCACCTATGCACAGCCCAGTGAAACTGTCCAAGTGGGTGCAGATTTCAAATAAAAGATGTAGTTATTTCCAGCATCATCTTTTAGAAGCTCAAAAGATTAATCCTATCACCTTGGCCATCTTCCAGCACAGCCCTCTTCCCTGTTATTGGCATTCAATGTTTATGACAGTCAGTAACTGTTTGTCCTAGTTAATGAGCTAGAGTATGAATAGGGTTTTCTGGAATGAACACATCCGTATCCTCGTTACAAGCATCCCCTTCAACCAAGGAATGCAACATTCTGAGTACATACAGCACTTATCTACATCCAAACCACTTCCTCTCCCCTACAAATCCATAGGAAACCTATGGCACACGCAAGGCATTCTGCCACAACATGACCACACCTGACAGTATTCTCTTTGTTACCAAAAACTGAAAAGCAGAGACATGTTCTGTGCTGGCTAACTCTCAAAAAAATGCCTGATTTTTTTTTCAGCCATTTGTTTAAAAAAATTAATTTCAGACTTTGGTGAGAGCCAGTACAAGTGGGATATCTTTTTGTTTCCTAAGACTGCTGCTATATAATTCCCAGGTCTAAAAAGCCATTTCCTTTAAAAAGGGATTGAAATTTAAAAATAGTTTTATATCCAAATGCAATCAATAGCATACAAGTAAGGCAGAATTGGGTCCTGGGGCCATCTTCCCTTCTATGGAACGATAATCAGTAGATCTGGTCACAGCATTTTTATTTTTTATTTCAATCTTCAAGTCATTTGGAAGCAAAAAGAGTAAGTGAGGACTCTTAATTATAAATATCTCCCCATTGTATACACTCCACACACAAACTTCTGCATTTCCAAGTCACTCAAGGAGATGGGTTGGTCTACCATGATTCCATTAGATAAGTAAAATGCAGGGCTTAGTTCAGCTCTAGAATTTTTTTTACCATCAAGGAGACAGAGTATCTGTATTAGATAGCTGTCTGGTTTAGATTTTGATTCTCTATCCCTACATTATTGAGGTATAAACAATCTTCAGAGCATTTCAGTCAGCCCTCCTGGGAAGTAAGACTATCCTATCCCTTTTACACATAACAGATTGGGTTCAAAGGCACTTTGTTTCTTGTGTCTACGCAGTAAGGAAATACTTGAAAGGACAAGAACAAAGTTGAAGACTCTGTTAATAAATGCTGCAGAGGGTGATTTTCAGCCTTTTCTAATCTTTACCACTTCAAGTGTCTCTGCTGAGATGCAGATATTTTTTTAGTGACTTCAAACTTAATGACAAGAGCCTTCGCTACCATTCACAGACACTTTAATCTGGGAAATCACAGGTTAAACACCTCTGCTCTACAACTTCAGCAGAGATTCTTCAGGTCCAGGGAATCTGATGGGGAAATTACCCCTGAAAGATATCTGTGTGTTTACCAGCAGTCTACATCTTGAGCAGCTGGGCACAAGTTCCCAAGTAGGTTTAGTTTCAGCTTTTGTCAGCTCCCTGAGTTTTACCATCAGTCAGCTAATGAAAAAGCCCTGCAAGCCAATAGCATTAGTTTTGTGGTCTCTGGAGACTCGAATTTATGTATTTAATTATCTCCCACTTGTCCTCCACAGACTGTGTGATCCCTCAGTACTGGGTGCCAGTCACAACACTGATATGCTGAGAAATAAACCTCTGTGGTATCTGCCCCTTGGCTAGAGATCAGTGAACAATCCAGAGTGAATAATATATCTGATAAATCATTCCTCTTTTGCTGGTCGTATTATTGTGTATAGACAACCTAATTTTCACAAGGGTGTGGTTATCCCTAACTATTTGCCAAATATACTTTGCAAATTAGTTTTGCTCTGCAGACTATTCCCAAGAAATTCTTCCTGGCAATCCTTAATAGCCGAGCTGTGCTGCTTAGCTTTGGTTTGTTTTGGTTTGGCATCACCACCCTAATGAGAAATTGCCCATCTTCCATGGCTAGCTGGGAACAGCTCTGCTTGTTAGTGTGCAGTTTGTCACACGGTAGCTCCCAAGGACCAGTGTCATAATCAGGACTTGGGAGCGTTAAGCCACATACAAAGAGTGCGCTGTCACGGCACCCTCGGTGAGCAGAAGTGCCCTACAGTTACAAGGGTAACACCTCTGTCCCAAAGAGATTACAGAAGACACGTCAGAAGGGGTTTGGCAATGAAAGCAAGGCATCAGTGTGGACTTAGGGACGCGGAGTGGTGGAGCAAAGAAAGGGCTGTCAGAGCCTTCAGCTGCATTGCCACTGCTCTGTGAAAGCTGCAGGGCTTCCACCACCCATGTCCTCCGCCCACCCCCTGGAGCCAGAGATACTTAGAAAGAGGTCCTCAGGCCCAGCTGCAGCATGTGGCCTCAGCACAGACTGGACCTCACACCAGCAGAGGGGATTCACTGCACTGAACCACAGGCTGTCGGTGGGACACCCTGAGGTAGGAGCCCTGCGATTCCCCAGGGAGTCAGTGTGAGAGAGGGGCACTTCCAAGCAAGGAACCATACCAGAAGTGGGATAATTCATGTTCTTCAGGAATCTCATGTTCTGAAGAGGCCTACAGTTGTAATATCAGTGCTCAGAGGTACAGGATGTCAATCTGTCTCCAAGTCTATATTCTTTCCTATTCCACATCACTGTTTCTGCATTTGGATCTAAGGAGTTTTTACACGTGCAATTTTTCTCCCTCACAAGATCAGTGTTAAAATTTTATTTGACTACCATTTAACTATTTCATCTCTGAGTGATAGTGTGCGCTAAGCACATGGCTTTTAAAGTAATAAATCTTTAAAGTCAAGTATATACTGGGAATATTTCTTAGAAACAAGGTCACTTGCAAGTACTTTATAAGTATGCTCTAAGGGCACAGGTCTTTTGTCCCATTTAGAACAGCTGAAGGACTAACTCTACAAAACAAGATTTCTCAGATATGTCTTTCAAAACATTATCAGTTCAGTTATGCTAATAATATATTTATATGGTGAAAGAGAGACTTACAGAATTGAGAAAAGAGTAGCAAGTAGGACAATACTAATTTTAGATACTAAAGCTGTTGATTAAGAGTTATTTCAAAGCATATGGCTATGGAAAAATTAGCAGGATTTTAATTTGCATGGAACAGAAAGATCTGTTTATATAAAGAAAGATAAAAATGACCCCTGAAAGAGATGAACACTTGAAATACAAGAACATATAGGAGGCTATACCTAAACAGTAAATAGATATACCTAAACAGTCAGCACTCTGTACATAATTAAAAGTAATATTTGCATTAATCTGATAATGCCAGGCTTTATATTGCAAAATAGCACTGGTTTGTGTTCAGACAAACCCACATGCAAACAAGGCCTGCCTGTGTCCCAAACAAAATACACTACTGGAACAGTCAGCAACCTCATCCCCAAGCTCAGAAACAAAGCAGATCACTGCAAAATGGTGGTTATAAATTAATATAGAGCGGTTGAGAACATTTTTGGAATTGAATAAAACAGGCTGCTTTCTTGTGACTCATTTTTGCCTGAACTATTGCAGTTTCCACAACTTCGTCACCCTCCCAAGTGTGTGCTGGCCAGGCACTGTGGGTTAAGGAGCACGGCCACATCTGGTTTCAGCTGCACAGAGCCCTCCAGCAGGCTGGGAACAGCCCAGCACTGCCAGACTCCGGCGCTCTGATCACTCAGGACTTCACAACTGCAATGAAAAATGCCTTTTTAGCAGTCTTTTTAGCCTGATCATGCACTGAAGTCCTGTAGTCTATAGACCCCGAGGGGATCTGAACCCCCTCCCACTGAGATTCATCAAACCTGAAGAGTAAAACGGCAGCAGAGCCCAGCAGAGCTGCGCTTGTCAGCAGTCATCCTCCAGTGAGGAGTTATTTAAAGCTGTGATCACAGGTAATTACTGTGCTGAGCAGCACAAGGAAAGCCACTGCTTTTTCTTCTCACTCTTACATCCTCCTCTAGCAACTGCCTTTTAGAAATGGAACACTACAAGAAACCAAAGCTCTTTTTTCCCCCGGAAACGTCTGAAGAGATCAGGCGGCTTCGTTCTATTCAGACCCCAAGGGGGCCTCAGGGCGTGCTGCTTCTCAGTTAAGTATGAAAATTCCACCCTAAATATGGGACATATCCCTGGGGCTGCCACAGAGCTAACACAGAGATACATTTAGAGCAACAGGGGTCCGTATCAGCCAAGGAATTGTAAACACACACACTGGCAGATGTGTCATAACACTACCTACTCTCAAACACTTGAAAGAAGGAAAAGGTATAAAGCCATAGATTTGTTTAACCCAAGTAACATATAATTCTTCTACAAGGAGTAACAGACATCATGGCACAGGCTCAACTTTGGTCTAAAAGAAATAAAAATAATTACCCACTAGTCTCCAAAGCCATCTTCTAAAGATAACACAAACACTTGCTATATTTAAAAGGCATTTCATATAGCTGAATTTTTTCTCCACTGTTTCCATTTCAATTTACAGATCAGGACTCAGCAGGTACCTTGAAAAAGGTTGATTCATAAAACAGGAGAAGCCAGTTATCCTCCTGAAGAAAAATGTGTTTGACTCTGATGAGGACCATTGCTGAACCACCAGAGAGCAGAGCCTTCGATGACCTTGTTTGGGTTCAATGAGCACAATGCAAGAAACAGTGTTTGTGCAAACTATATTCCCTACTAAAAAACATAATTCTGCATTTCTTTAATCCCCCTTTTTACCTTTTGCATACCTCCAGGTCATGTTTCAACAGTTATACATGCAACCCTAAACCCACACTTCAGGGAAGGGATCTCAGCAGTCCCAGTACAGCAAACATTTTGGGGCCGTAAAAGCTGATATCATGTCTTGAGTGCCAGCCACACTCCAGCTCCCAACACTCTCTCTCTATTAACTTCACACACTGTCACTTATCTCCAACCCTTCTGGTGCACACCACAGTCGGGATATTTTGGCTTCCTTTCTCCTGCCTCTCATGAAGGAGTTCCCCATCCTGGCCTGCCGCTCACAAAACAATTTATCAGGCCTTATTTCATTGCACTGGGCCCTCCCATCCTTTCCCCCAGCACCCTGTGGTGCTGGCACCAGGCAGGAGGGGAGGCTCTAGAGAAAAGCGCGCGAATGGGCTGATCTTGGCGCCCTTCACCAGCTGGGTGCTGCCAGAACCCTCAGCCATGGCTCTCTGCAGCAGGCCACTGACTTCTATTTCCCCTTTCACTGCAATTCAAACCCTTGCAATTTTAAGACACTTGATATCTTTAACACTTCCACGTATCTGGAAAATTTCATGCAAAGCAGAAGAGGAGTGCAAAAGTTCTTAGGAGCCAAAAGATACAGACACACTGCCTGTCCAACCATTTCATTACATTATGAAATAAAAGTAATGTTGTAAAAACCTTACCAGAATCCTGGGAAATCTGGTAAAAAGGGTAGGTAAAAGTCTGTGGTGATTCCATCAAACTTCCCTGAGGGGTTCCTAGCATGGCAACCACAATCCAGCCTGGCATCCACTGGGAGTTAGAACAGTGATTCGGCACACTTGGCAGCACAAGCAAGTCTGGCACAAAGAGAAACCAGTGGCTTCCTCCTTACTAATGCAGGAGGAAGCACAGAACTTCCTCTCTGTCTCCTCCCATGCTGCTGAAGTCAAAGAGGGGATGGCAATCCAAAGATTAATCAGTGCAGGAAAAAAAAATAAAAAAAAGAAAGAAAAGAAACCCAGAGCAGGGCATGTTGTTGCTGTTTAAATCGTAGGTGAGATTTAAATAGCAATAATCCCCCGAAACTATCTAGTTCAGGTCATCAACTAACAAGCTGGTTAATACCTATAAGGATTAATGCTTGAAATTATTATACCTGACAGATGTTTGCTGAATGGGAATTAGTCAAGAATACACGGGATGAAGACCAGCAAGAAGCAGAAGTGCAGACAGGTACGTCAGGCAGAGATTTTATTAATCATTAACTCATGCTCTAACATAATAGTAATTTTCCTTTATCTTCCACTTCCTTTTTTTGCTCCCAAGGTCTCTAGCAGGACTGACACACTAATCTAGATTCTGCTCTCAGTTACAATAGTGCAAGACAAAAAGGAGGTTAGCTGATATCTTCAGGAAATACCTCTGCTGCACAATTTGGCTGAATGGAATACCCTTTGTAGACACTAGCTGTCTCTCATAACAGAGCACATGAGGAATTCTTCCTTCCTAATTCCCCAAAACTATTGGAAAATATAAAGTAGCATTTTCCCTTGATTAATCAAGATCCTGCTGGGTACATCTGCTTTTAGACATTCAATAAAATACCCACCCCACTACCCTTTGCATCATCCTAATGGTGTAGATCTAATACACTCCAGGACCAAAACACGTGCCACTTACTCAAGCTGGTGTAAATCCAAAACAAGTCCGTAAGACCAACAAACTCTCTACTTTTTCAGTTGCTGCGTGTCATAATTTGCACTACAGCATTTCTAGAATTACAACAAAAATATGGAGGAGAGGTGGAGAAATCAGTGAAAACAAAACATGAGGGGGAAAATTGGTTCGAATTCTACCTCCAAATTAGAAGCTACAGATACAAACAGGGATAAAACTGTGAACCTCTGCACCAATTTCTGAATCAGGCAGCACAAGGGAAGAGCATGGGGAAAATTGAAGGGAGGAACAAACATGGATGAAAATCTAGGTGGAAGAATAACACTGGAATAGAAAATGTTGATCAAGCTAACCCCATGAAGTTGCTAATACAGAGAATTAACTGAAGACCAGAAGCCTCAGTGAGGCTGTGACCCCCATGTGCAACGGTGACCTCAGTGCAGCCAACCAAACACAGAATTCAACCAAAGACAGAATTTTGCCACCAATGGTGAAAAAAAACCCCAAGGGACAGAAGAGGAGGAACATCTTAAGAGTTAGCAGTGCTGACTACCCCTAGAGAGGAAACTGAAATACCAGCTATTTTCCAACTGTCTTGTTGGCCTTTTGCTAACATGAATAATCCTTAGAACTATATGAGTATCTCAAAACACATCAGCCTGCAGACTAAACTATACAATGTCTGGGGGATGTAAACTGGAGATTGGACCACTTATCTGAAAGTCAGATAAGGGTTGTTCTAGAACTGTGTTGTTTGAATAGGGGAGTTTTAAATGCCTGTAAGTGATCCCCTTCATCACTTTTCCCTTGTTCTCTCTCTCTTGTGGTATACCCATAGTCACTGCAAATTTGCCACAGTCCTGCTAAAAAAAATTAAATAAATAATTTTTAAAAAGCACTGAAACTAGCAGTACTGAAGAAGCAGAGCATATGTGGCTAACATCAGCTATGCATAGCAGTCTCTAAAACAAGGTAAGAATCAGTCTCTTTGGATGACTAATCTAGAAGGCAAAGGAGATCCCCTGGTGAGTACTGACAGCCACAAGCTACAGGCAGCAATGAGAGGATCAAACTAAAGTCAAAAATGTAGCATCCCCCACAAAACTTTTTGCAAGTTAGTATCACAACATATTTAAAATATATAAATACCACATTACCATTTGAGCCTAATTCCCTTTAGATTGAACTGATTTTATATTTTTCAAGGAAATCAGGTTCAGCAAAATATTCCAAATGTTCCCACAACATCTGACCCGCCATTCTCTTCTTTCCCATACAAAGACATCCATTTCCAGTTTCAGCGAGGGATGAAACAGTGTTTTACCCACTCTTCTGACCAACTATTATTTCTGTTATGGTAGTGGAAAGTATTTGAATGGCCTCTTCTTTGGTCTGACATGTCTATGTTCAAACATGGATTCAGTAACATCTGGAACTGTGGTAACATCTGTTGTAGCTGTAACTCTTGTAACATCTGTTGGATGATCTTAAGTTGCCTGGCAGCCATGGGCACTGCAAAGGACACATTTCTGCAAACCCAGTGCAGCCCATGGAGTTAAATGGCTACACTGCCCCACTGATTAACCTACTGTAAGTGATACTCTGGGCAGTCTGGCCTCATTGCCCTCTAATTGTCTGCATCTTCAAGCAGCCAGTGATGTATTTGTCCACTAACTGCTCAGGAGACAGACATCATCACCCCAGCAGGGTTGCAAGGGTTATAAATTATAAAGTGTTGTCTCAGCTCTGACAAAGAGCTATGAAACCCCTCAGATACGACACAGAGCAGCAGTACAAAAATTTTTCTTCAACCATGGCAACTGTGTTATATATTTTTACTACTCTGCAGAAGCTTGGGTCCTAGCTGTAAACCAGCCCTACACCATGCTGCAGGAAGTGAACAGGCATCCCCAAGTTCAGAGGGTACTGCTGAAGCAGAAGAGAACAGAATATGGATACAAACAAAATATGGACACAGACAGAAGGGACACACATAGGAGCACTGAGGCAGTATTAGCATGAAAAGCCATGGGCAGAGCAGCAGCTGCCTAACCATGGCCAAATTTCACAGACATTGCAGCAAAAATGTTTTAAGGAGGAATCTGAGTGAAGGTCATTACATGGATATAAGAAGGATTACACGTGAAGACAAGACTGGGAGGAAAAGCATAGAAGTGCCCAGGTGAAAGTCCACTGAGCATTGGTGGAGGTTGGTGCATCACAGGCAGGCCAGAGGTGGAAGCTGCCCTCTCAGTTACACAGCAAATGCAGCCTGGGCATGTGTGGGAATCAACACTTCCATTTCCTGGGGAAGATCATATTTTTAACTATATTTTAGTTGTGAATTAGAATAACATTGTAATAAAGGAACTGTCCATGCAATTCCTACTCACCAAGGAATCTGGTATGGAATTGCTGTGAAAGGACTTTTCAGAAAAGAAACACCCACATCAAGAAATCAGGTTGTCTTAAGTACTGAGCTTGGAGGTACTGGCAGGGATAGCAGAGACAAGTGTCAAGCTCTTGATCTCTCTTTCTGGTTTCACACAGTTTCACCCTGTGTAAATAATGAATCATTATGCAGAACCTAATCATTATGCACAGCCTAATGATTCAGGTGTCCCACCTGGCAAGCTGAGCATCTTAAAGGTCTGGCTTAGGTCATCATTATGCTCTGTTCCATTCAGCATGGAAAAACAATAAAAAAACAAAAA
>JACBWW010000004.1:9451499-9464134 GCA_020086605.1 Lanius collurio | reverse complement strand
CCCGCTGCCGCCGCGCAAGCACAGCCCAGCCCCGCTGCCCTCGGCGCGGGGCCGTGGCCGCGAGGTGAGCGGCCGCACTCTGCTATTTTTAGCAGAGTAAAATGCAGCGGAAGAGGAGAAGCTGAGTTTCTCACAGTATCGTATTCTGGGCAACTCGGAGCTCTGGGAGTCACCCAACATCAGGTGACGGGCGACAAGCCCCGGGCGATCCTTGCACGTGCCGGTAGCTCCGGAGATCCCTGCCAACACGTGGGAAAGTCTTTTGATGTTTCTTTTGAATGGCCACCAAAGCAGGCAGGCAGGCAGGCAGGCTGTATCTCAGCAGTTACACGTGCATGAAAACCCCAGCTCATCACTGGCACTGCCAACAGGCATTCATTTGGATGCATGAAGTGATATTTTGGGGAGAAAAATCAACGAAAACCTAGGAAACAAAACCTGTTTCCACTGTAGTACTGATCCAGGCACAAAGTCTACTGTGTGTGCTCAATTATGGAAAAAAATCAGAAGTAAAAGGAGCAGCAGTGGAGGTGCGTTGCCAGCCACAGCACCAGCTCTGTAGCCCATCAAGAGAAGCCAGAGTCATCAACATCTTGCGCTCCATCTGCAGCATCAGAAATTTGTAATCATATGAGAGCCTGGGTGCTGAGCCACAGGGAGGGAAGGAGGAAAGAATGAACAGCTTCTTCATATTTGAACAATAATATAATGTAAACAAACTGAATGAGCATGTGAAAAGCTTGTATTTCATAAAGCACTAAACCACCCTCTTTGGCAGGAGTTCTATTGCTGCCCTCTGCTGCTGGGAAGTTGGGAGGTTCATATGCCTAACGAGCAGATTTTTATTTGCGATAAAAATCTCTGATTACACATAACAGTTCCGTGGCCAAGAGCCTCGAGATACATAGTTAAGAAGTGAAGAAAGAGTGATCTCCCCGATTCTGCGAGAGGCAGGGGATGACAGCTCTCTGATGCTGGGTGGGTTGGCAAACTCACACCAACCGTGTTCTCTGGCTGCAGAGCCTTCACGGACTCGCTTCTGCCCACAGCCAGCAGGGTGATCTGCCATCCATGTGCCACACTCTTAACTGGAATAGCTCTGTATTTATATTGCTGCCAAAGCCATCAGGAATCCCTATCCCACACCAGCAGTGGAAAAGGTCACAGGAAATTTTGTCGGGAGTTCATGGTAAGGAGTGCACTTTTACAGATGGTTCTGACACTGAAGCTTCGACTGCCCACGATACATACTGTAGTGGTACAATTGGGGGTGACTACGACCTTTTAAATTGTCACTGAGAGGGCAACTGCCTGATGTAATCTCTTTGTGTTTCTGGACAAGCCTTTCATCTAACTTGGAAAATAATTTATTCACTAGCTTGGCTTTGACAGACTATTTACTTGGAGGAAGTTCATAAAGACTGTGTAAAATTGAATCTGTGCCTGTACAACTGCTCTTGCCCATGGTAATTCAGAGCTGATTATCTCTCAATGACCTTTGGAACAGTGTGAGGAAATGGATACAACCCAAAAGGGTAGCACTCCAAAGGAATGTTGTCTAGAAAAGGTAGATGACAGAGAATATAAAATCTTACTTGTGAATTTGCCTTGGGAAAACGGGCTCAGTTATCATGGTGAGCAGACGAACTACTGTTACTGATAGCTATTAATGCCTTAGGAAACCACCTCCAGGAAGTTACTGTGCATACCTAGACCTTTTAATCTCCTTGCATTCAGAAGGCTTGCTGGTGGGGGACAATGTATCACTGTATCTAAAACCTGCTTGAATTAAGCTCCTCTTCTGCATTTCCCCATGTGGAGGCTTTCATGGCTCTGATTTTACTCCCTCAAACAGCTTGTACATGCTGAGTTAGAAAAATCCCTGCACACAAGCAAACAGCAGGCATTAAGTAAATGAGCATTCATTGCACTACCCAAACAATACAAAGCTGCCCACAAACCACACCTAAATTACAAAGGAGAGGTTAGAATGACTGCAAGCAGTGTGGAAGGGTGGAGGGGCTTCTAAAAAGGAAAGAACAGAAGCCCTAGCTCTCTTTCTTTGCAAGAAAGGAATATATTTTTAGAAGCAGTTGGCCCAACCTCTAAACCAAACCACAAGCATTTAGTCAGTGAATATATACCATTTTCAGCCATTTCCTGTGATGAGCAGAATGCCCAAGAGACTGGGTGGAAAGCACCAAATCCTGCAAAAGTAACAACGGTGTTGTCATGGCTTACTGTGCAGGAGGGCCTGCATGACGTCTGTAGGGTATCAGAGAGCCATGTAAAATGCTGCAGGGTAACTGCTCTCTCAGCGCAACACACCCATTTATTCATGTTCATAACCAATGACAAACAAGTATTACAAGATACTAGGATGTTTTCCTTTATGTTTGCCTGGGTACAGCAGTGCAAAATTGTTATTCAAATAATGAATCACATGGCAGTCAGGGTGGGAGGGACAGCATTTATTGACAGAGTAACATTTCTGTGCAGCATACCAGTGACATGTCTTTAGCATGAGAGGTTTCAATATTGGGGCTTCTCAGCATTTTTTGTGTGTTGTTTTATAGCCACTAGACGTTGCACATTTCATGACAGACAGCTTTTGTGGGTGGTGGTCAGAGTTGCTACAGAAGAACTCTCTCCTTAGTTAGGGAGGAATCAAGAACTATAAACTCTTAAATGCTGATGCTGAAACAGCATATCCTCAGGAGCCCTAGGCCAAGGACCACACTGGCAAACCAAGCTAACTTCCAGTCTTTTATTCACCCAGAGACCACATGGACTTAACCCAGCATTTCACATTCTCCCTGCTGCATATGTTGGACTCTTATCTTTTGTCTAATTTGGCTCCACACCTGAGCACAGACTGAGTACCTCCACAGGGGAGTGCGACTTTGTGCTACTGGATCAGTTCTGACACTCTGTCACTTTAAGAATACAGCTAATTTTTTTGTTGCATTAAATTTGGCAGAAAAAATAACCCCCCTTGCATCCCAACCGGCCTCAGATATCAGAGGGGCTGAGGAAAGCTGAGTGATGGCCAATTCAACACTAAGGAAACAGAAACACAGGGCAAATGGGACATTGTATTGAATGACATTCAGTAAGAACCACCACATTTTCAAATTCACAGACAGTGTGATACACTCTAAGTCTGGTCACATCCAATGAACTCTCAAGGCTGGCCTAGAAGTCCAGTCCTGTCCAACCTCACAGCCAGGTGCAACACACTGTAGTTTTAACCCACGGGAAGGATCATATTGGAAGAGAAGGCTCCAGGGAGAACTTATAGCACCTTCCAGTACCTAAAGGGGGCCTCTTTCATGTACTTTGAAAGTGTGAAGGAAGGCTGAAGGTCTAGGAGTATTCAGTGCTAATTTTTATAACTAACAGCAATGCCCCTGTTGGCACTCAGCAAACGAGCCAGGGGAAGCTAAGGCTCCATGTAAATCAGGATTTGAAACCAAATCTCGTGTCCAATTCCAATGGATTAAGGTTTTCTTCCTTACTACTCTCCACAAATGTTTTGGGGCTTTTTTTTTTTAATTAAGAAAATATTCTCTGAAGTCCTCTGAATAGAGAGCAAAGACAAATGTTGATATATGACATTCCATAATTAAAATTATTCCTTGCTTCCCTTCCACCACCTTTGCTATACTGATTTCCCTGATACCCAGTAGCCTGGAGTTACTCTTTCACCTTTATTAGTCTCTCTTTTCCTAGACATGACAGGTTTGTAGAACAGTTGTTTACATCTAGTCTTTTAACGGATGGGAAACACATGCTGCACCAAACAACTGTTGTATGCTAGTGTTTAAAATACTGTTGATCTAGGAAGTCCTTAGTTTTACTTTCCTCCTTCCATGGCACAAAGACCTTAAATCATTCACCTAAGTAGTCAAACACGAAACTACAACAGAGCCCAGATCTATCTACTTACTCTGATTGTCTCAAACTAAGCACAGTGACAGAAAGCAGCTGTGAGGCTGTACTTTTGTCTCCTCCTGCCTCCCAGGACTAGCAAGGATGGAAAATTAGTATGTGAACAAAGAGCAAAAGGGCAACTGATAGGAAAGGGAGTCCAAGGATGATTCAGAGTGATCTGGGTGCCACTGTGACAAGGAAAGTGATTGTTCTGAAACTCAAGAGCTTTTCCCAGGGTGAAAATACTTTTGTTTGTCTGTTTAAAATGAAGTCAAGCTGATTATAAAGCCGGCCTTTATACAAGCCCACGAACTGCTACAATTAAATGACACACAACTTTCAGGTCCAAGTTCTTTATCCTGCAAGTTGCTGGCTATGTCAAGGAAGCTGGGGAGCAATCTCAGCTGGCATGGATATTAGCAAGGGAAGAAGGCTGCTATGAACTTAAGAGGAAAAGCTGAGAGTACTGCAGGATTGAAATGTCAATCACCGAATTGCAAGAAATTAACTCCAAGGGAAGGATTAGAAAGTATGAAATTCTTCTAAAGGAAATTTAAGAAAGATGCATATGCTTGCATTTGTGGAGAAGCTGCCTGTTCTGTGAAAGAACTGCTTACCCTCTAAAGTGCATAGTTAATAATCATCTCCAAAAAACCTGTTTGTGTGATGCAGTTATGAGCAATAAAACCACTGTATGTCCACAGTGAGACTAATGAAAATCACTGTATCTACATGGAGCATTTGAAAGTACTCTTTGGAAACTCAGATTTTCAAAACATACACATTTTCACACTTCAAAAAATCGAGAGTAGAATATCAAAATACCCCAAACCTCCCTCATCTGTATATTGTTTTTTTCCGGTTTTACAAGTTTTTTTCTTTTCAATTAACTGCAGCAATCTCAAAATTCAAGTTTCTGGGTTCCCCTTTAAGAATTTGCATTCTTACCTCCCACAAGAGATACTTTGACTCTGTTCTTGATCTTTGAGTCCACACATCAGGAATACAAATATGCCCATCACACCCACTCCTCCTCCCATTTTAATTTTCTGCTACGTGTTTAGGTCTAATTTTCCTCACATCATGTAAACACTCCTCTGCAGACCAAGTGATCAAATGTAGTCCTACTGTACTCATGGACACTTTTGACATATACACTTTACCTGTGATATCAGTGTCTGTGGTCAGCAGGCAGGGATTTAAACCACAGCAAGTTCAAAGCACCTGCCGATTTCACAAACTCAGTTTAAGACACCTAACTTTCCAAAATAATTTTTGCAGTACTCTGAATTTTCCAATTTCACATACTATTTGCTTCACTGATTCTAATTACAACTGCAAAGGCCAAGAGCTTTTCCTAGTCAGCCTTCAAACTACATTAAGATGAACACTCAGACAGAAACACCAGCAGTGAGCATTGTTGAGGACTGTACTTTAATTTTCCATGTTTCCTTCCACAGTAGAGACTAAAAATCCATCTAAGGAAGGCATATTAAAGGCCTGATGCTCTCCTCCTGCAAGCAGTTTCCTTTTGAACCTCAGGGCTCACCAAAATTAATGCCTCTGCACTAAATATGTATGGGCTTATGGGGAAAACAAGATCTCATATCATAATGAAAACTTAGATTTGACCTGCTGAGCACACAATTTTGAAAGTTGTTCAGCCTAAAACTAATGTTTCTTGAGTGTCCTATGGTGCAACTCTAAGAACATTCATTAAACAACTTACACCCACACTTGTTTCCTTAGAAGTAAATCAACACAAAACTTCACAACTCAAGTTCACATTGATCCTTACACAAACCACCTCAGATCAGAATGTGACTGTAGTAACTTCTGGAGGGCATGAATGTAAGATCACAAGCTTGTTGCTCTTCACCACACTGTGATCACTAAGGTGACACACAACGCTGAGATATACTCCCACTAAACTCTCCCCTAAAAGCTTTAAGGATTTGTTTCTATGCTCTTAGGAAAGGCTGGTTTGTATGTTCCACTAAACTTTAGCCTCTTCATTCCTATCTCCTCCATTTTCTTCATGGTACATTATTTTTTTTTCACCCCAAACACTTGTATTCCCAATTTTGTCTCTAGTGGTTCCTGCTATCTGTACAATCAGACCGACTTGCTACCACCTTATTGACACTTCTGGTCAGCCTGACTCCTTCTCCTGTCTCCATACTCTGTCTCAAGTGTCCCTTCTGAGATTACACATCTGCTCTGAAAAGCCCCTTGCTCTGAAGGGACAGAAACAATGACTGGAATAGGCTGGGAAAGAAGACACTGCTCCATCCACCTGTAGGAGTAACCACTGTAGCTGTGTCAGATGAGAAACACAGGTCCCTTCTACCTGAGTCCCAGCCTCCCACCCCTTTGCATGTTCTCCCCTTAATTTTGCTACTGCAAACAGACTTTAGCCCAGCCCACACAAAATCAGAAAAACAGGGACAGTATCACACACACTGGGGGAAAAAAAACCCAAACAAACAAACCAACCAACCCCTAACAAAACAAACATACCCTCCAAAAATAAAAACAAACAAAAACCTCCCCAAAACCCCTAGATACTTTCAGCTCAATTTTGTTTGTATATATACAAGCAATTTTGCAGAACTTCATACTGCAGTCAAACATGGGCAGATTTCCATACACAATTCATGTCAAAGATCAGTTCTCAGTAAAGTTTCAAGCCCTCAAATTCCACACCAGAGCTGTCTTCTGAGAGGCAATACACTTCACATCTGCCTCATCCAAATTCCAGTTCTCTTTAGCAGAGCCTAAACCATTGCACACCTCCTGTGTGAAATTTTAGTCAAAATAACTCCAGTGGACATAAAACCTGGAAAGTTTCAGTATACACAAAATGATTTAAGCAAGGGAGATGAGGATCATTTTATTCTGCACAACACTTCATACACCAGAGGGACTAGGAACATTTTTTTACAAGTATTATGGGTTGCAAAGACTAATTTTAGTTTAGCTACTCACTTCATCCCTGCTTTCAAATATCTCCTCTGCACTTCCACAAGCATGCAGTATATATAGCTAGGAATTACCCTCAACATTTTTACAGTAATGAAAGCTTATTTATATTAAATCTAATATAAAACCACATTGAGAACACTTGCACCAAGGACCTGGGTGTCAATTAAAAGTTTCTAGGCTCCCTGAATGACTTTTAGATTTATCAAGTAAAGAGTAAGCAACAGCAAATAATGTGATTTAGAGTCACAACATTGGCTATAGTACCTTTCCAAAGGAACATTACAGGAACTTAAAAACAAGCAAAAATGTATACACACATTCCTAGAAAACATTAAAGACTAAAGGGTGTGCAAAGAAAAAAATCTTTATTGAAATACTATAGTACCGAGCTTAAAAAACTCTTTACAAAACACCTTATCATTAAGATTCTTCATAATAATTCCATCTATTTTACAAATACAGAGATGTGTGCAAAAGTCTTGAATTTTTACTTGGGGAAATAATAGCTCATACAGATGAAACTCACAGGTGATGACACACTTGGTACTGTCTTCTGCCACAAGAGATCAAATGGCCAGTGCTATTTATTAAAGCTGAGGTGAGTTTTGGTAAGGAGATGCATTCTCAAAATTACACAGCAAAATACTGTAATTAAAAATAAAAATTATATAGAAGAGGTAAGGTAATTCAGAAGTGCTGAACCAGAAGGGATGTAACTGCTCTCTGAGGCAGCGAGGTACCAGCCCTGCCCTTCCAGCGCTGGAACTCCGGGCTCGCCCAGGAGCTGCCAGGGCCCCCTCGTGGTCACGGCATACACGATAATTGCAGGTGCTCCGATGCCTCACTGCACGCTCTGAAGAACGGAGCCAACGAAAGCACCAGTGAAAGCTGCTGGGACAGTGAGCCGGCAGATCTTAACTGGGGCACAAGAATCGTTCCTACAGGCACTGAGTGCCCTGGGGTTTTCCCAGCCTTACCAAAGGCCGAGACACTTCCAGCACTTTAAGTAAATTACAGTTGTCCAAATTACCATCTTTGGAGCTCAAGACTCTGTTTCTGCGACACTGGACAAAAGGGAGTGCACAGGAAGCAAAGAACAGGACATGCATTTAGTTACAACCCAACCTGCCAGCCTTCTGCGGGTCAGGAATTGATACCATGATGGTGTCTTTTTATTTAGCAGATCAATTTTTTTCTTGAGTTGGCCAGTCTTTTTCTAATGCCCATAAAAGATTTTAGCATTCCTAACTCTTGGGTAAAAAGAGGCAGTTTTAGAGGTAGTTTTATTAGTTAGAGGTAGTTTTTCTCAGTTCTGCAGGGAAATAGATGCATATACAATTATGCTTCCTCCATAATACTGAGAACTCAAGAACCACTACCACCTGCAAATGAGAAACAAGGATCTAACAGATTTTCATCATCCAGAACAACTGCAAGCAACTTGCTTATCCCAAAGAATAATTCTGCTCCTCTATTACAGAGGTCATACCACTTGTCCTTGCTTCAGGACAGTGTCACAACTAACAAAGCAGAGTGGAAAGAGGTACATAGTGATATTAGCAACATTAAGAAGTGAGCTTGAAGTCTAAAGAGTGCCTCCTTTAAAGGTCTACAATCAAGCTTGAATGTGATCTTCATTCTTCTTGTTAAATGTGGGGTTCAGACATTTTCCCTTTGAAAATTAATATGACCCCTCTCTGCCAAAGGCATCCTTACACAATTTAAGTCAAAAAACTGCCTTAGGTCATGTTTATCACCATCAGTTAAATAGGCACAGGTAATTTTGTAAATATTCTTTACCTCTCTTATTTACGAAATGGACTTTAAGGCTAATGCAAACACTGTCTTGGGAGTATGCCATAAATCCATAGATATTATTTAATTACCTATCCAGTTCAGAAACAAACTCACTTATAGATCTCCAGGTTATATCCAGAACAGGAAGTCAGATATCATTCAGATTCTAAAATGTGAATTTCCCAGCAAAACTCCCACAGCATTTTTACATTTCTGCCATTTGTTGCACAACTTTTTCAAACTAGCATATTTCCAAATTAATCTGGAACTTTTCACAGATGTGTTTTCAGTGTTCACAATTCATTTGTAATGCTCTCAGAACAGAGGATATGTTGGTGCTGCCAGATGTTACACCGATGGTGCACTGAGATTATTTACCTGGCATGCAGAACAGCTGGACCTCAAGCCATCCCACTTAAAAACTTTAACAAACAAAAAATTCCCACCTAACCAGAGATCAATTGTTAGGGCACAATAAAGGACTTCATTCCCAGTCACTATCACAACTCAGAATGACACAGAGATATCAGACTTGAACATGAAGAAGTGTTCTGTTCTGATAAGCTGAAATGAGACTTTCTCACTAACTACCTTAACCCTCCCGCTTTTAAAAACAAATGAAAACCTTTCTGCTGACAGTATCATTCTTGTATATCCATTTCCTTGTACACCATGTGAGAACAAACCACAAATTTATAAATAATAATTCTGTTCTGCAGTAGAATGCCTGAAGGTAACCCAATTTATGACTAACTGTGAGCATTTAAGCCCTGCAGTTTGAACACTGGTGCTTTTATTAGTGTTTTCAAAATGAGGTGATAGGTCTTCTAACAGGAACATCAGCAAAATGTCAGGAGTCTTACGGGAATCCCATTAATATTTCTTCTGAACAGATGATTTAAATCATTATCTGGAAAACACAAGAAGTTTCACTTAGACTAACAGAAGACAGGACCTGGTGACAGAATTACCTGTTTCTAGAGTGTACATGGACAAATTGTTCTAAGTCTAATCAGCAGGTAAAAGTGTTTATCCATGAATTTAGTGCTGTATATTGCCTAATCCAAAAGCATTTGACCACACTAAATATTTTATTAAAGAGCATTCTGTTCAGCTTAATATCTCATAGACCAATCTCATAAAACTACAGTAGCTACAAATTCAGTACTTCTACTTAACATAGTACACAGACTTCTGAGAAACTTTCCAGCATTTTATAGCAGTTTTTTCAGTGTTCAGCAGACATTACTCTATTTGCTAAACAATATCAGACTGCAGAATTGCTCTCACTGTTGATAGATCAATAATGACACGGGAAAAGTCATTATCTCCGTGGCAACAGGCTGGCAGCTGTTGGAGGAATATTGCGCATGGTGCTGCTGCGCCTCTGACAGTCATGCCTCGGCTTCCTCACACTGGTGCTCTCTCTGCAAGCCTGGTATGCCCAGAGTACCAACAACCAAGGGCACCTCTTGGACTACAGAGGATTAAACTACAGCTGTGGTTACACGACTTCTGAAAGAACATGTCCTCACAAGGGTTTATTACACTTGAGTCTGATGTCTTTATGTTACTTATTTCTAGTGAACCATCCCTTCGCAGAAATAGCCAAAACAAAATTCAGGAAGGCAAATACCACTGTGTTCTGTTCATAGCCCAATATTTTGTTGAAAAAAACCACTTAGTTGTCTTCAAGAATAAAAACATACCTTTCTTGTCAATCAATTTTTATTTAATTCCACTTTGACCAACCAGAACCTAAAAATGGCAGGAGTCTTTATACTTGATTAAAATGACAAAAAACCCCACTTGGGCTATTACATTTAACACTTGTTTTATCTTTGTATAGTGAAACAGCTCAACAAATAGGAAAACATACTTTTGCTCTGCATAAGATACTGCAGCTCCATCTATCATGAACAGGACTCTATTTCATACTGCACAACCTTCACCATGTTAATCACAACATATTAACCAAACACTTCTGTGTCTTGATCACCATGGCTGAGCCTGACTTGTGATGTTCTGTTGAAAGTAAAACATACCAACTCAAAATATAGGGTGTCCATCAGCAACACAACACGTGAACTTTGCCTTCAGATTAAACATGGAAAGTATTTTCTCATAAATATATCTACTTTTAAAAACTGCAGCAACACTGTACTTATTCATAACCTATTCACATGAGATGGCAAGGGGGCAAGTTTGCAAAAATTCTTAATAAATTTAAATAAAGGGCAATGGAAGTGATCCTGAAAGTGGCTTCAAAAAATTAAAACAAAGTTCACTCAAGCTGGATTCCACATAAAATAAGAATTAGGCAAGCATTCTTCTCAATGCTGAAAACAAACTGGTCTTGTTTACAAAGTTCTCACAAGAACTGAACTGGATGGTAAAAGTTCTTTCATTACAAATGTAAATAAGACAAATTAATATACCAAAAGTCCAGATGCATTTATATTGCTACAGCTGCAAGGTAAATTAGCACTCAAAATACACCGTGACTTGTTATTTGTGAGAGACTGCATTTTAGCACAAAGGAAAACTCTTCAACATTTTCTTCTACTTACAGGACAGGCCCTGGTGCTTTAGGAGACCGCCATGCTCTGTGCCAAGCTCTTGGAAAGAATACGGCATCTGCCCAGGACGTCAAGCAAAGCTGCGTGGCAGGACACGTTCCAAACCCAGCTTCTCTGGCTAACATTAGGGACACTTCTCCCCTTGTTCCAGCACCGACAGAACCAGCCCTCTGCGCAGGCAGCCAGCCCAGTATTGCTCCCATCTTCCATCCCGCTGCCACCCCAGCCCAGCTCAAGCTGTGCAAAGCTACTCGGGTCTCCCCTCCCAGCACTAACCCCGAGCATGCAAAGCACCGCTACTTTCTCAGTGAGATAAACCGCCTGCTGTATCCCATCAAAAATCAACCAAACCTGAGCAACGGAACGCACGCAAATCGCTCCCTGAACACAACCAAAGCCAGGAAGGAGGACAGACCCCTGCAGCACTTTGCCAGCTGCCCACATACGGCTTCCGCTGCCTACGGGGACAAAAAGTGCCGACTGAACGGCGCTGCTCTTCTGAGAGCAGCTTCCCAATGCCACTCGCGCATCCGAAAACGCTTTAGCACCGCAGCTTCACCCCGCACACCCGGCCGACACTCCAGCGCAGCCCGGCTCCCTCAGCCCCTTCTCCACGGATTTCCCTGTTCCTTAAACACCGCCGGCCCGAGGGAGCTCCACCACCGCCTGCAGCACCAAAGGGCCAGCGGGATAAAACCCAGACCCCGGCGCCAGCACGCCCCAGGGGTCTTCGGGTCCCCCGGGCCCGAAGGGAGAGCCTGAGCACAGAAGCGGCCACCTGGCAAGGCCGCCCCGCCGTGCTGCAGGGCCGTCCCCGCGGAGCCGGCGGTGGGGGTGAGGGAAGGGAAGCGCGGCCCGTCCATCCCGAGATGGCGCACGGCCCAGACGGGAGGAGCAGCAGCCCCACGAGTGCGGCCACCACCCGGAAGCAGAAAAACCCCCACACCAACCGCCGGCCCCTCCGCCCGGTCATCCAGAGGGAAGTCCCGCCCCCGGCAGGCTGGCCAATCGCGTCCGCGGAGGGGGCGGGATTAACAGGTCCGCGTTAGAGTGACAGCTCCCTTCTCCAATAGCGACCGCAGCGGCTCTGTTCCCTCCACTAGAAAGGCGCAGCCACCTCAGGGTTGTTGGGTGGGATAAGTCTCACTGTGTCTCAGCGCTATTGGCTATCGGTTCTGACTGGCGGGTGCCTGCACCTATGGAGAGGAAGCTCCCCGGCGGCCCGTCCCGCCGTGCGCCAATCGGCGGGCGGTGCGGGCGCGGTGCGGCGGCGCTGGCGGCGGGGCGATGAGCGCGGCGGTGCGGACGGGGTGGCGGATCGGGGTCGCCGCCGCCGCTCTG